>CM066333.1:70158467-71358467 GCA_033807585.1 Hydrophis major
GAAGCTTTAAAGAATGAGATCCAAACCTAAAAGGAGGAGGGATGCCTTAATTTGAGAGCTATTAAATATTGGGACAGGATGGGGTCCCAATACACCCAATTGATAACCCAATTTGGGGTCAAGGGTGCTCTATTTACTGGAGACGATCAGGCAAAGCTCAGCCTGTCACTTGCCTGGAGTGATGTGAGAATTTCAGCAAATTAGACTAAAAGATCTCCCAGCTTCCTTCCCGTCCTTTGAGACCATGATTCTCATTTGCAGCTCATTCATTTTATAGAATTATGATTCAGTTTTTCTATTATTCAATTATTCATGAAGGAGGCCAGTTCTGTGAAATATACACATCTCCAGTAAAAAGGCTGAACTTCTTATTGACAAGAGCTTTTGAAAGTTTGAAAATCCCAGGGTCATTGTATCCAAGTTGAGAAAGTCCAGAGATATTTCATGAGAAGAGACCTCCACTCCTTTACCCGCAACAGAATACCTTATGCCACCAGACTTGAAACTCTAGACCTAGAAAAACTAGAACTATGCCACCTTCGGCCTGATCTAAATATAGTATATAAAATCATACATTGCAATGTCCTACCTGTCAATGAATACTTCAACCACAACAAAAGATGAGCACACAATACAAACTCAAGGTAAACCGCACCTAACTCGATTGCAGGAAATATGACTTCAGCAACAGAGTGGTTATACACTACCTGACTCTGTGGTTTCTTCCCCAAACCCCAAAAAATTTAACTTTAGACTGTCTACTGTTGACCTCAACTCATTCCTAAGAGATCTGTAAGGGACATGCATAAGCACACCAATGTGCCTACCATCCCTGTCCTAAAGTTCCTTTTTATTCGTATCTTTCATATATTCACAATTATGTTTACACTTATACATGTTGTCTAATACAAGCTTGACTAAATAGAATAGAATAAACTGGAGGTTGATCTTCAAACTTGTTTTAAGCCCACTTATCCAATCCCACAGGTCATTGATTTTTCTCAAATAGGCATGTGCCATAATCCTACCTCGCCTCAATTATCTTTCTGAAATTGTGTTGAGCTTTCATCTTGGCCAGCTTGGATGCAGTATCCTTCACAGTTGTGTAAGGATGATATAAACCATCTGGGATGGCTCTGTGGAAGCCATAAACCCTTTGTTCATTTCCATACAGGGAATCTCAGAAGAGTTATGGTGGCACAGTGTTTAGAATGCAGTACTGCAAGCTAACTCTGCTCACTGCCAGAAATTCAATTCCTTCCATCCTGATCAGCTCAAGGTTGACTCTGCCTTCCATCCTTCCGAGGTGGATAAAATGAGGACCCAGACTGTTGGGAGCAATATCCCAACTCTGTAAAGTGCTTACGGAGTGCTGTAAAATGATATATAAATGATATGAAGGAAGTTATCAGCCTTGGAAGCCATTTTTTACTTGGAAGCTTCGAGGCTGCCACATTTAATGCCTGGGAATTTGGGAGGGAGGATTTCTTAGTGAGGTAGAAAATTAGACTTATCAGCATTCTTTCTCAGAGAGTCAAGGACATGTTGCCCTGCACCTGGAGGGGAGTGACTGGAGGAATATCTCCAGTTGGGACGATGATTCGATTGGACCATGTGATGGACTGATAGATGCAGGGGATGGATCTTTGAATTTCTTTTGGGAAGGGAAAACATGGATTGCTCAGATTTGGGTTTTCCCAGATGTGCCAGTATGACAACTCTAATAAAATGGAACTTTGAGCAACTGCTTGTCTCGGAGTTTATTGGTTTGAAGTTGGTTAATTGGAATGCTGACAGATGATATGGGTCTAAGTCCTATTGCTATTGCTGTATTTCTATCCCATTTTAAAGAACCACCCAGTGGGAGACCACAATCCTTATTTTAGACTTCTTCTATCTGATCAGACCCCTGGCATACCTTTCCAGATTCTTCAATTTTCTTCCACCTATTTGTTTTATTTATTTATAAATTTTAGTTGATTTCCACTTTTATTTGTATTAATGTTACGGTATTAATTGACTTGTGGGTAATGCAATTGTAATTTATGTTCACTTTGTAGTTTTCATAATTATGGGTTATTTTTAAAGTGTTCTCTGTAACAAGGGTTTCGATTGGACAATAAATTTTATCAGAAACTTAAGAATAGTAAGAATAAGTCATTGTGACTCTTCTGTAAATCTGGGCATTAAGAGCAAGTGTATCCATCTTGTATATTTACTCTTCATCTCCTTAAACTTATTTCTGTCTTACTTCTGTCTACTGTACCCTTCAGTCTTGCAAGCATTTCAATATTGTTCCAGCCTAACTTTGTAAATGTCACCTAAATACTTCATTTTAAAAATGACAAGTCATCAAATACCAAAGCTTCATAACAGGGGAACAGTGAACAATGTTATTATGCAGGGTGATTTAGCTTTTTAAAAAAATATTATTGCTGTTGTTCTTTTCAGCTAATTGACAGAATCTTTTGAGAATAATTGAGTTTTCTAACTTTTCAGCCTCACAGAATGAACCCAACTGCAGCTTGTAAAAAAAATTGTCCATTTTCAGCTTATTTATCTGACAAATATTCAACCTTGCTTGTGAAAGATACAATATTTGTACAAGTTATGAGTGCCTATGAATGTTTACTCTCAAACATAAAGATTTTTGCAGATGTCTGGAATTTATAAATCCATATGTATTCAATTTTCAAAACTTTTTGAGAGAGAGAGTTGAAATATCCAAATTTCTGGTCAAAATTGGAAGCACAATTTATATGTGCATTCAAAATGGCTATTTGAAATAAAGAGTAGCAATACATCTTTCAAACTATCAAACTGTTATTTTAAACCATCATATTACAGTATATCTGGAATTGCAGCTCTCATGTGGAACCTCCCTTTCTTTTCCATCCCAACCAGCCTCTGTAGCAGGGGCATCAAACTCAAGGCCCATGAGCCATCTGGCCCATGGGGTCAGTGGTGTGATTCAACTGGTGAAACAACCAGTTTGGTGAGTGTGAGCACATTTAGAAAAGACATTTTTCAGCTGTAATACTTACTTTCTATTGCAGCCCCAGTGAGTAAAACATCTAACACACACGAATTAGCTGTGCTCATAAGCAAGGAAATAAAGCACACAAAAGGACAGGGACAGGTGGGCGGGGCCAAATAAACACCAGAACTACTGGTTCACACAAACTGGTCCAAAATGGTAAAATCCCACCTCTGTGTGGGGTGCTTAGATTTGTCTCATGGGGCCACCATGGAAACAGCAAAGGGTCTATCTGCGGTGCTTATGCCAGTGAAAATGGCCTATGCCATGTGCAGGAGGGCCATGTGCGACCCTCCTGAGTTCCATTTTTGGCTGAGATGGCCTCCTGTAACCATTTGCTGAACTCCATTTTTACTGGCAGAGGGCTAACAAAACAAAACAAAATTTGAGCATGCAAAAAAAGACAGGAAAGGAGAAAGGGAAAGAGGAAAGAAAAAGAAGGAAAGAGAACAAAAAAGGAAAAATAAGGAAAGGGGAAGGAGGAAGAAAGGAGAATGAAGAGGGAAGGAAAAGAAGAGAAGAGAAGAGAAGAGAAGAGAAGAGAAGAGAAGAGAAGAGAAGAGAAGAGAAGAGAAGAGAAGAGAAGAGAAGAGAAGAAGGAAGATTATAATGAGAGTGAGGGAGGGTCTGAGGGAGGTCCTGCCTGAGCACTTGACCACCACAGGTGACTCTGACATTAATGACATGGAACTGGCCATGCCCATCTCAGCCATGCCTACTCTGGCCACACCTACCCCAACCACTCCCACCCCTGCAATTCAATAAAATCAAGTTTATCACACACACCCCGCTCTATAGTAAAGAAAAATCGGTCTATGGACTCCTCAGTGCTATCTGAGTGTGATATGTAGAATTATACCTGTGAAAATATAAAGCAATGGTAACACCATTTTTAACCTCTGTGTTAACCTAAGCTAATTTACTGGAATATTATGGAAGAATTCTCTATTGTTTTGTATAAAGGTTACATATTTGGCAGGTTGTGCTGACCAGTGTCATCGTAATGATGGACATTACTGGAAATGGAAATGGGTAAATAGGACAAGGAAACAGATGTTATGCTACCTATGCACAGGAGAATTCTTTCCAGGGCTGTCTCACAAACAGTTCCATTTTTGTTTTACTACTAGTTATGGTACAGTTAATCTTGCATATTCTTTAAAAAAAGGTGAGATGGGAGGATAGCAGAGCTTCACAAAGATTTCCCCCCCCCCCCCCGCTTTTCTCCCCAGATAAATTAAATTATTAATGTCTAACAGTTAAGCAAAATTCCAGTGTTCCAGACAGTGCCAGAAACATCTTGGCATTAACAAAAGGAGATGAAACGCTGTTGCCATTTTAATAAATCATAAAGAAATAATGTGATCAAAGCTTCTCGAGCAATTTAGAATGGGGACAATTATGCACAAATGAGTCTGACATTACATTGAGAATATTTATACATAGATATATATGTATGGTATTCAGCTTTGTTTGGGTATTTTCCCACGTCATTGTAGTTGTGCTTTTAAAGTTGTAGCAACGTTTCGGCAGAACCTTATCTGCCATCATCAGGCTTCTGTATTGCGTTCGTCTATGACCAACACACACAGACGAACACAATACAGAAGCCTGATGATGGCAGATGAGATTCTGCCGAAACGTTGCTACAAATTTAAAAGCACAACTACAATGACATGGGAAAATACCCAAACATATATATGATTATATATGTATGTATGTATGTATGTATATGTATACTAATTTTGTCTGTAGTGCCTCTTATGTAGGGCAGGACAGCTGTTCCATAGGTCTGTTCATCTTCTGGGTCTCTATTATGTCTCAGTGTGTTTTTGTGGATCAAGTTGGTGATTTTGCTTTTGTGGAAGCCGTTGGCTGTCAATATTTTAGTCAGGGTGCATAGTTCAGTCTTAATGTGTGTCTTGTCTACCAGGCGTTTGGTTCTAGTAATTAGTGTTTTAGCCACGGAGTTTATCTGTGCTGGGTGGTGGTGGGATTGGGCGTTGAGGTAGCGGTTGGTGTGTGTTTTCTTCTGGTATATGATGTGTCCTAGTGTGCCATCTGTTTTCTTGTAGATTAGTACATCTAGGAATGGTAGTTGTTTGTTTGTTTCTGTTTCCATGGTGAACTTGATTTTGGGGTGTGCGCTGTTTAGGTGTGTTAGGAAGTTGTTTAGGTTTTCTTGTCCATGGGGCCAAATCAAATAAGATTCTATACAGACACCACATCAAGACTGCCTTCAAAACAGACAGAAAAATAGCAGCCATCCTCAGGAACCCCAAAGACAAAATTGACCTGGAAAACCAAGGCATATATGAAGTCCCCTGTGCATCATGCCCAGCCACATACATTGGACAGACCAATAGAAGAATAAGCACCCGCCTGGATGAACACAAAAATGCAGTCAAAAAGCTGGAACACACTTCCTCACTCGTCCAACACATGGAAGCCACAGGTCATAACATCAACTTCAATGACACCAAAACCCTAGCCACCATAGAAAATCCCAGCCACAGAATCATCAGAGAAGCCATAGAGATTGAAAAAAGACCAGAAAGCATGAACAGAAGAGATGATTCCACCAGGCTCTCAATCATTTGGAAGCCTGCACTCACAAACAAAAAAAATCTCCACACCACAAGCCAGGCAAACACCTGGGCACAAACAGATCCCCCCTGATACCTCCAGCTCAAACACACCCCAACCAGGCACCTAGATGAAACCCAGCTTCCTAACTAATGATAGCCGTCCATTTACCCGAAGCCAAGCTGCACTAAAGGCTCCAATAAAGTAACACAATGTTGCCAGCCAATCAAGATACAAAAAGAGCCCCCCCCAAAAAAAAAAAAAACAGACAGAAGATATTAGTAGCAGAACACAGCAAACTCCAAGACCAATAAACACAGACCAAGACTCTCAACCAATCAGGAGGAAGAAAAAACCATTCTGACACAGCAATAGGCTGTCCCAAATTTAAATCTGAAACCAGCGAACACCAAATCAAAGAAATACAAATCAAAGAATCCTCATGTATTCTGTTGTATTTTTTTTTTTATGGGAAAATTTTGGAGAAACAAAAAAAAACCTATCGGCCAAAGGTCTACTGTGAACAATTCTTGTTGTGGTGGCTACAGGGTACAGTCAATCAATTAATTGATTGATCAATCAAAGATTCAATTTTTATTAACAACTAAAAGTCCAGGAATAAAGAAATATAAATAAAAAATACAGAACTGAATTTAAATAGATAATAGACAGATAGACAGACGGATGGATGGATGGAAAGATGGATGAATGTAGGATGGATACATGGTTGGCTGTTTGGGTGGATGGATGGATGGAGAAAGAGAGAAAGATAAATAGACAGATAGGTATAGATGGTAAGTAGGTAGGTAGATGATAGGTGATAGATAGATAGATAGATAGATGGATGAAAGGAAAGAAAGAAGGAAAGAAGTAAGGAAGGAAAGAAGAAAAGAAAGAAAAGAAAAGAAAAGAAGACAATTGGGTAAAATGTGGCTTTCTTCCCAGAGTTTAGAGAAGATTTGTTGCTTTCATTTGAAGGTGTTAGTTAGTGGGATATTATCAAATGTGCCTGTGTGTTTGAAACAGACTCTATTCTCACATTAAGCAATCATGGGGAAAAATCTGCCTACTACAATAAATAGCAGAGGTTCCTTGCTTACAAACCATGTTTACACAATAAAAAAGCTAAGAAGTCAACAAAAAGGCAAGAGATATCCTATCTTTTTGCAGGCAAGTGGATAAGCAGGGAGTAACCTCAGAGAAACCATCAAGGAGAAAACAATAATCAAAGACGTAGCAAGGTGAAATCCACTATTCCATCAACATTGGCAGGGCAAACTATATAAACACTCTCAAACAACTCTAGCTCCTTAATAATCCAATTATTAAAAGAAAACAATGCAACAACTCACAAAAGCCAAACCAAGCCAAACCGGTGGTTGTATGATCCCCTTGTCCCCAATTCCAGGAAGATCGAACAGGTCTTCAAGAATTTCCTGAATTACATAAGGGTAGGAACCACAACTACCTCAGATATACAGATGAAACCAAGTGAAGAGGAACAAAAGAGCCTTTTGATAGGGGGCAGTGTGAAGGAGAATACAAAAGTTGGCTTGAAACTCAACATTAAGAAAACTAAAATTATGGAATCTGTCCCTCTCAATTCATGGCGAATAGATGGGGAAGAAATGGAAGTAGTGACTGGTTTTTATCTTTCTGGCCTCCAAAATCACAGCAGATGAGGACTGAAGCCAAGAAATCAAAAGATGCTTGCTCCTGGGGAGGAAAGCTATGGAAAATCTAGACAGCATACTAAAAAGCAGAGACATCCCCCTGCCAACAAAAGTGTGTCTAGTCAAGGCTATGGTTTTCCCAGTTGCTGTTCTGACCCAAACCCTTTTCCAATAAAATAAACATGAATCAAAGGGAACAAAAACCTTTTAATGATTCTTATAAATCCCTGGTTAAAAGGCTGCTGCAAACTAATTAACTTTGATCAGCACAAGCCTTGCCAAAACTGTGCAAGCCTGCCAAGAATAACAGATAAGAAATATTTTACAGTACAAGAGTCTTCAAATACCAACTTAAGATACTGCAATGTCCATGAGGCTGGATTTTTAAAATGTTTTTTCTTCCTACAAAAAACGTCTGATTCACAAGCTGGCTTTTATCTTCTTGAAGGAGGGGCCATTACCTTGCAGCTTTACTCCCAAGTTGCCTGGGCTACTGCAGCTGGTCTTTCCTATGAGCAGCCCTATGTGCATGCACATTTGGCACAGACTTCTTGGGAACTTTCTCATCGCTGCTGCCAGCCCCCACAATCTCTGAAGGCAGCAGTTCACTCCCTAATAGTCCTGGCTCCTCGTCTGAGTCTTCGCTCTCCTTAGCCATCCACACCTGCTTCCAGCTAACCACAACAGTTGCAATATAGGACTGGGAAAGTTGGACCATAAGGAAGGCTGAGCATCAAAGAATGGAGGCCTTTGAACTCTGGTGCTGGAGAAGACTCCTGCAAGTCCCTTGGACTGCAAGGTGATCCGACTGGTCAGTCCTAGAGAAGATCAACCCTGACTGCTTTTGAGATGGCAAGATCCTGAAGATGAAACTCAAAGACTTTGGCCACCTCATGAGAAGGAAGGATTCATTGGAGAAGAGATTAATGTTGGGAAGAGGAAGAAGAAGGCGATGGCAGAGAATGAGGTTGCTGGATAGAGTCACTGAAGCAGTAGGCCAGTAGGCGTGAGCTTAAATGGACTCCGAGCGATGGGTAGGACACAATTTTGCAACTAACAACAACAAGGAACCACACAAATCATTTTCTGGGGAGGGGAACATTCTTGAGAGGGAAGGGAGTTGCACAGGTCACCCTCTTTCCCCCCAGAATCATGTGGGGGGGGGGGTTGTGTCTTCAGTTTTATAAGAATTCATTTCTAAGACTGCCCAGCTTGTAGGATGACATTGGCTGACTATAAAATTGAAAATGTGAAGAATATTTTGCAATGTCAGAAAAGAGCAAGAGTCACCCTAGAGGGACCAATAAGACTTAATAAGAGCTGTTATGTTTCAATGTTATTATTATCACCTTAACAAGTTTAGCCATGTTGGCGTTAACCTTTTCCTTCCTTTCAAAGATGTAAAAGAAAACAAGACCATCTCTCTTGATTCTTAACATTTAACAAATCTGACCCAAAACTGAACTCTGATATTTGATGCCTGTATGTTTGATGTACATGTATAACAAGTATACTAAAGTATGCAGTATATAGAGTACATAGAGGGGCAAAAATTCAAAAATTCATGAGTAGTATAAGAGAGCAAAAAGAACCATCTCCCCTCTTGTTCATACTTATCTATCTATCTATCTATCTATCTATCTATCTATCTATCTATCTATCTATCTCATTATCTATCTATCTAATCTATATCTATCTATCTATCTATCTATCTATCTATCTATCTATCTATCTATCTATCTATCTATCATCTATCTATCATGTGTGTATACATACATACATACATACATACATACATACATACATACATACATGTGTGTGTGTGTGTTGCAGCATAACTCTGGAACACCTCAAGCAATTTCAACCAAATTTGGTACACAGATTACTTACTCTCTGGAAACAAATATTGTGGGAGTAAGACACCCTGAACATGTGTTCTGTTAAGGTACAGCCTGTTGTGCCTTCAAATGGCTTCGAACATACTGCCTTAAAATGACTTCTACTGTACAGTGCTGTGGAGTTGCCCTGGTATTGACTTCACAATACTCCACAAGGGGTCTCTCTCTGGTAAGGGAAAAAATCCAACATTAGAAATTTTGTTTTTTTTCTGGGTCCCTGAAATCAAGACTTTTCCTGTCTAATACAAGATTAGGATAAATAAATACCCGGGCAATGCTGAGTTATCGGCTAGTTTCTAATAAATTCACTAATAAATTCACAGCAAAATTAGGACACTAACTTGCATTTCTGATGCATCATCATGGAGGGAAAAATTACCCAAATCTTTAATCTCCTGTCTAAATCCAAATAACTTCCAACAATAATTTAAATGCCCAGTTGCTAGAAAGGACCCTGTGATTATTCCTAGAAGAAATATGAAAACAGTTGTTCATTACTTAAAGCTACTTTTATTGTATTCAATTGTTTTTGATGCATTTTAAAATATTATGCATTCACAATTATTAAGAGGGAGGGAGAAGATTGGTTCCATTAGCATTATGATGCAGATGTAGCACATTTTCAAGTCACTATATGAATAGAAATGCCTTCACACTGTGTTTCCCCCAAAATAAGTCCCAGTCTTATATGTTTTTTTGCTACCAAAAAAAGCACCAGGTCTTTTTTTTTTTGGGGGGGGGGGGGGAATTCACTGACTAACCTCACGTGTGCATCACCCTGGGCTCCTTTTCACTGTCAGAGGCCTTCAGGAACTTCTTCTTCTATGGCTGGCAAGGCTTTCCTAAGGCCTCTGCAGCAGATAACAGAGCTCTGGAAAGCCTTGCCATCCTTACTGGCTGCAGAAGAAATGGGCCAGCAAGGCAGGTTTCAGGGTGTGCAAGGCCTGGCTACAAATGTCCAAAGGTAAGTAGTAGAGAAGTCCACCAGCATCCCATCCCCACCCTAGCTTAATTTTTATCCGTGGACTCTGGAGTGGGTGAGGACTTAATTAGGGCTAATATTAGGCGCATATGTAAAAATTAAGCTAGGACTTACTTTCAGGGTAGGTCATATTTTAGGGGAAACAGGTTAGTATAATATTCGTCTATGTGTGCGTGTTCTTTTTTAAGTGTGGTGATGTTTTCCATCAAAAAGATTAAATAGTAATGTAGAAGAAAGAAACAAAATGTGTAGACACACATGCACAATACAGATGAAAATAACTTCAATATATGTTGGTAAAATTTATTGCTTATAAAACTATGCTAGCTAGAAAAAGTGCATACATTTTTGTATGCACTTACAAGGCGTACTGGAAAATTGCACACTGATGGCAGTGTTTTATTTATTTGTTTGTTTGTAAAAAACATATGGGAAAAGGCTCTTAAATAATTCTGAAAATGAAAAATTGAATGAAACCAGACTGGACAGTTTGGTCAAGTCCTAACAGTTAACCATTGAGTTGGGTAGGTTGTTGGAACAATCAAGAGCAGGATGAAGGAAATTTAAATCATATCTAAAAAAAGAATTTTTTTCTAAGAATTTCCTTTCCAATTATGGTTTGTTTGTTTGTTTTTCAGCATATAGTCTTTCCATTGGTGTGCTGACATACATCACGTTAGCAAATGTCTTTGGAGTCATCCAGATCGTGGTTGTCACAAAGGTGCTTTCTTTTCGAAGGCAACTACACTGTTTGTTTTTTCCTTGAAGAAGTTTTGCTTCTCATTCAAGAAGCTTCTCCAGTTCTGTTAATTGACGAAGAAGCTTCTTGGATGAGAAATGAAACATCTTCAAAGAAAAACAATGTCCAGTTGTCTTTTGGAGAAGAAAAAAGCACCTTTGGGTCAGTTCAGCAAATGTTAACCTGATACCACCATCTACTCAATGCCATGTTCATGACCACATAAGGGTAGATCCATTTGCTCTTCATCTGTCACCATTCAATAATTCCTAACCTTTGAAAATGCTATCTCTCATACACATAAGATTTTCAGAGTGCTAATTACTTCTCTAGTTAAGCTGTTGCAGCTTTGACCACTGTTCTGTGTCCCTCAAACTCCCATCCATTCATCCATGTCTCTCAAACGGATTGCCTATTTGATTATATGCACGCATTTTTGAACCCAGAAGTTTGTCTTTTTTTTAAAGTATTCTTAAAAGAAGGGAACTGGCTTTCATATTAAAATTAAATAGCTGAAAAGTAAGCAGGGTTTCTGAAATATAATTGCCTATGATTTAGAAAGTTGCCAGGAAAGGTCAGGCATGAAACTGCTGAAGTAAGAACAATGCAGAAATACATAAACAAATAATCAGAGAAAGAAACCTTTTAGCTTAGTAGCAAAAGATGAAAGTGCAGAAAAAAAAACAAAAGCTTCTTGGAGGAGGGATTGACTGCAAGATTGCAGATAACAGATAATCAGAGTTGGAAGGGACCTTGTAGGTCATTTAGTTCAACCTCCGTCCAAGCAGGAGATCCTACACCATTTCTGACAGATGGCAATCCAATCTCTCCTTGAAAGTCTCCCACAACTTCTGAGGGAACTTCTGTTCCATTGGTTGATTATTCTCACTCTCAGAAAGTTTCTCCTTATTTTCAGGTTAAATCTCTCAGTTTCTATCCATTATTCCTTGTCTGGCCTTCAGATGCTTTAGAAAATAGTTTGACTCCTTCCTCTCGGTGGCAGCCCCTCAAATATTGGAAGACTGATATCATGTCTCCCCTGATCCTTCTCTTCACTAGACTGGCCATGCCTAGTTCCTATATCCTTTCTTCATATGTTTTAGTCTCCAGTTCCCTAATCATCCTGGTTGCTCTTCTCTATACTTTTTCTAGAGTCTCAACTTCTTTTTTATAATGGGTTGACCAAAACTGGATGCAGTACTCTAGGTGTGGTCTTACTAAGGCTTTATAGAGTGGTATTAGTACCTCCCTTGATCTTGATTGTATCCCTCTGTTAATGCAACTTAGTATTGCATTAGCTTTTTTGGCTGCTGCTGCACACCGCACACTGCCAAGAAGAATATTTGTGGTTTCGAAAATGAAGCAAAAAAAGACAATTCCGTTTGGCCATTATTCTAATAACATGACAGGAGAAATACATTTACTTAATCCAGCACTATATATCACTTCGAGTCTTTTCTTGAAATTGCTTTCACATTGAGTTCGGCTCCTGATGTTTGTTCTCCAAGTTGCTTGTTCCTGCAGACTGTATAGGTGTCGTGGCCTATTGGCCACCAGCCCCTATGGAAACCAAATCAGATGAGGAGGCAATGCGGGAGATAAGACCAGAGGCATCAAGGCAAGAGGGAAGGGAGCTGGCAGAGAGAGAAGAGACAGAGGCGGAGCCTGGACCATCTGTCAGGCCTCAGATGGAGAGTCAATAGCCCCCAAGTCTGGAGGTGGCTGATGAAGAAGAGGAGGAACAGCTGGGTCCAGTGCCTGACATGTGGATGCACAGAAAGCAGAGGAGAGGAAAGCAGTGGGAATCTATGGGCCAGTCCTTGGGACAGAAGAGCCACTGCTGCCAGTGAGGCCTCACCCTAGTCTGGGGATAAAAGGTAGTGGGTGGAGATGAATAGGTGTGGCAGACAACTATTCATTTCCCTACCAATCAGCCACTGATAGCCTGCACTTCTGAATCCTGTTTGGAAATTATCAAAATCCTTCTTGGAATCTGCAGTGTCTTCTGAGAGTATGCTGTGTGTGTATTTCTGCTGCTGGAAGAAAGCAAGTCATCTTCCAGCATTTCCTTTGCAAGTGTGGGGAGTGAGAGAGAGAGAGAAAAAAAAACTCCTGGTGTGTTGGGTCATTTCAGGGGGAAAGGGAGCGAGCAACACTTTCCACAAGACTAAGAGATTTTTTGCCAGGGCTGCTGGCACTCCTAATAAAGGGAATGTTTGGTTGAATAGATAGGGATTGTCGTGTTTGGGAGTTTGGTCAGAACAATAGAAGTCAATTTATTTGGTGACATTGTCTCCAAAATGTCACTTATAATGGTTGCCTATCTTCATGCAGAGGTACGTGGTGGCTCAGTGGCTAAGATGCTGAACTTGTCGATCAGTAAGGATGGCAGCTTGGTGGTTTGAATCCCTTGTGCTGCATAATGGAGTGAGCTCCCATTCCTTGACCCAGCTTCTGCCAAACTAGCAGTTCAAAAGCATGTAAAAATGCAAGTGGAAAAATAGAGACCCTTTGCTGGGAAGGTAACAGCGCTGCCTGTTCCTTCGGCATGCTGGCCACGTGACCATGGAGACATCTTTGTGTTGGATCTGGGAGAGTGGGCACAAGAACGGAGATGAGGCATCGAATAGTGACTCCAACTCTTTATTAGTGACTTCAGAACAGAGCAAAAAACGTGGGCAGCAGCAGCTCCTTTTATAGAGCTGGCGGCTGTCACAACAACCAATCATTTAAGTTTGCCACACTGGGAAGCGCCCAATCAGCGGCGACCCACTACCAGCCAATCAGATCAATCACGATCCGCTATTAGCTATAACGACCAATCACAATCTGCTATTAGCGGGCCAATCAGAAGTACAGGTTTACGAGCCTGCTGTGAAAGTAAAACTACTAAAATTACAAGCTAATGAGTTTGCTTAGTTCGGAACACCCCTTCCCCCTAGGTTCCGTCTCAAGGTTCCATCTCAAGGGTGGGGTGATGTATTCTCACTTTGGGAGAACCGGTTGTTAACTTTCTGAACAGTTTGGGAAATGGTTGTTGGAAGAACAAACAACAATTTCTTTATATATCTATTTTCTCTTTTCTATATTTTTCTTCTCCTTTTTCTTCTTTCTTGAACTTTCATCCTTTATTTCTATTATCTTTTCTTTAGGTGTTGTCTATATTAGATTTTACTTTTATAACTAAAGTTCTTAATAAAATTGTATTAAAAATAATAATTTCCAGCAAAATGGAAGCTTCTCCTTGGCTGAAATATCATAAATGAAATATTTGGGTTGTCTTCTATTTGTTCTGCAAAACAAAGTGTGTATGTGTGTGTTTTAAATCTCAGTGTCATTTTCAGACCTTTTTGAAACCTGTCAACATAAAGACAAATTAACTTGTCCTTGCTTGGGGTTGCAAAATATTTTCTAATGACACACATCAGTTAAGTTGGAAGGAAGTAAATGGTTCCCATTTTGTGATATGCTTTCAGATTTCACACTGTTTCTCCAACTCTCATTATTAAGTTAACCCTTAAATAATGGAATTACTTTGGATTTCATTAAAATATAAGTGTGAATTAGGACACTGGGCCCCACCAGGTTCTGCTCTGGAATGGGATACATATATGGATGAGAGAAGATAAAGCATGGTGTTTGTTCAGCTAAACTTGAACAATTAACAAGATCAGGATCAGCTTCAACTTTAGGTTTTTTAAATAATTTTTGGAGCACAGTGCCTTAATTTAATGGATTTAGGTTTGAATAGAATTGTTTTAGTTAGTGCCAAATGACTCTAGCAACATACTTCATATTGTTGATCTTCCCGGTATTGATCAATCAAAATGAATTTTTAGCTCAATGTAAGAGGAGGATAGGCAGAGCCTGGGGAATGGCAGAATCAAGAGAGGAATCAACTTGGAGTTATTACGTTCCCACAAGTCCAACCTCTCTTGAGTTCCATTAACTCTTATCTAGTGCCAGTTTAGTGCTGATACAGCTTCTATAGATTACATACATGTATTCTGAGATTGATGAATATCTGTTGTGATGTTAACGTTCCAAGGGAACACAGAATATTGGCAGTAGGGTGTCTTGATCATTATCTCTAGTAACACAGGCAATGATTTATTTGGAAGGGAAATTAGGTCATGGGGAACACACAAAATCACTTAGGAATCAAAGTATTCAACGGATGCTTTGGGTGGCAACTAAAAATCATAGCTCTTTTAGAAAGCAAAATGCATTGTAGTAAAAGGACAGGCAGAGTCTGGAGGTGGAGTCAATCAGTCTGGAGTCATCACGTTCCCACAAGTGGTCTAAGTCCAATCCCTCTTGAATTCCATTAGCTCTTATCTATCACCAATTTAGTGCTGACTAGATTCTTGTGTATAGGCATGAACAATAGATCATCATCATCTTCTTCTTCTTCTTCTCCTTCTTTTAACAACCCCTTAATCCCTTGCACAGTGGAGTGTGGATAACCGCATGGAGCTAGCAGAATGTTTTAATGCCCGGATGCCCTTCCTGTCACCAATGCAGAGTTTTGTTCGGCAGATATATTCTCAGTGTGCCCAAAGGCAGAAATACCTGCCTCTACCTAGGATCAAACTCACAGCCTCCCGAATTGTGAGGCGAGTGCTTCACCTCTAGGCCACCACACCACTCTCATGCCTGACACTCATAATTGTATTATATATTAATAGTTGTGTTAATAGTACTAAGTTCATACCTATTAACTATAGTTTCACCTCAAAGAAATGGGGGGATGTCGAGCTGTGGTGTCTCCCCTTTTCATTTTTGCATATATAAATTCTTCCACACCCATACTTAGAAAGAATTACTTAGCCAGATTTACCTGTTGTACCTTATTACAGTACAATCACTTTCAGTTTTGTAGCAGACCTATCAGTACTATATCTTGGAACAATTAAGTTAAAAAACAAATAGACCCTATCTGTGACAAAGTCACATAAGAGATGCTATCAAACCATCTATAGGAATAGCATTGTTCACATCCACTGTTCTGTACACTGAGAGCATATGTCCTTGTGTCTAGTTGTTCTGATGTGTGCAATGCTCCATAACCTCATTTTGAGGGTAGAAGTTGAAACAATTTATGTCTAGCATGTGGTGTGTGTGTGTGTCCTATAAATATTTTCTCAGCCCTCTTTTTGACTGGTGCAGTATACAGGTCCTCAATAGAAGGCAGGTTGGTAGTAATTGTTTTTTTTTTTTCTGCAGTCCTAATTACCCTCTGAAGTCTGTGTCTGTCTTGTTGGATTGCAGAACTAAATCAGACAGTTATAGAGGTGCAGATGACAGACTCAATCATTCCTCTGGAGAACTGGATCAGCAGCTAATATGAGATGTGTATGAGATTCTTGAGAAAAAAGAAAACATTTGTTTGTCTTGCACAAGGTGCTTTTTGATGATAGTCCTGTATGAAAGCAACATTGGTTCCTCCTTTTCAATCAGTTTTAATAAGAAAAAATAATTTGTCACATTATTTTAACTATTCTTAGGCACTTGCAATCTGATCCATATGTAAAGGGTTCAATTATGTACTTTCAAACATACTTCACTGTGAACATCACCTAATTTCTTTTTAAGAGGCAATGAACAATATATAACTTAAGTAGAGAGAAGAATATAATTTTAAGGCCTTATGTCAACCCCGGTAGGAAGTCTAGGTCAGGAAATCCACTCCCTAGAAAGACTAAAATGGCTTTTGCTGAGAATAGACATAACAACAGAATCTTGCACAGCTGATTATGTTGTGCTGCCTCCTCCTTATTGTCAGGTGAGTTAGGGCCATGTCACCTGAATCACTTCTGAATGATATGTTGTTATTAATGTCTATAGACTTAAAATGTTTTAGTCCCTTTCGTCTAAGAAATAAATATTACATATTTCTGTCAAGGTCATCATCCTTATTCAATGTGCCATATTATACTATGCTGCTATTTGTGATATGCAATATGTAATAAGTTCTAGTAGACATAGTCAAGTTATCATTTAATTTTAAAAAAGAATGTTGCAGTTGATTCTTCTTAAAAGCATTTAGTAATTCTTTGAACTGCTTTAAAACAATTAACCACAACTATTTTTAAAAATCTGGCTATAATAGGGAAATTCTTTTAATCACCTTAAAAGCAATTTATGAGAAGAAGTCTGTTGTGTATGTACCATAGTTAATAAAGTATGAGCTTGAGGTAAAATGCAGGGTTCTGGCCCTGCACTTCTGATTGGCTGTTAGGTGGCCAGATCGGATTGGTTAGTTCTGAGGAATCCGATTGGCCCTTAACAGAGAATTCTTATTGGTTAAAAGGGCTAACGTTCATAGCTCGTTATTGGACAAATCTTACAAGGGTTGCCTATATAAGGCAGAGTTCACTGTTGTTGTTTTGAGAAGTCACTATGCAAATAAAGAGCTGAAAATTCACCGTTCAGAGGCTGTCTCTATTTCTTCCGACCCATGCTCAGTACTTAATACTGGCGACGAAGGTGGGATTTGGAGACATCTGAACCGAAGAAGCCAGGGAGCAACACCAAGCACGTGACAGATGACGCCAACAACGGAACCATGTCTGGCGGCATCGTACCACCCGCTCCGTTCGATCCAAACAGTTAAGCATGGGTTCCCCAACCAGGGTTAAGGAGACAAGCTAAACAGAATGTGCAGCATTAGTCAGATAGGCATACAGATAAATGAGTGAGATATGTTTGTATGTTTGTAAACATACAGTAAAAATAACAGATACGCTTGTGCTATCAAAAATATAGCTTATTCCATTATGAGTTCATAGCATAGTCAAAATAACAGTCCATTAGTCATGTATCATTTAGTCAGTCAATTCAAGGATATTCAGTTAGCAAAGTCCGTGTAGACTTATGTCAGTTCACTTGCAAATCAGTCCTTTGTTTATCTCTCCCGTTCGAGTAACACAGTCTTGAGTCCATACAGTAATTAGGGATCATCAAAGCCAGAGAGAGAGCAAGCTGTTGTCTTGCTTCTTTTAAAGTGTTTTCACAACCACTCCCTATATCCTATATTTAAAGTTGCAGACACTTTAACTTATAAACCATGAGAGCATTATTTATTATTTTACCTAAACCAGTTAGGGTAAACAATGTTATTCCTAACACAAACCAAGAGGATTGGGAATCCTACATGGATCGCTTCCAAATGTTTCTCGAGATGAACAACTTGAAGGAAGCCACGCCAGCAAAGAAAAGGGCGTTGTTCCCAGCCATATTTAAGATGGCTAAAGCACTCGCCAAACCTCAAGAAGTGAAGGCCATGAGCTGGGACGACCTCGAACCCATCCTGAGAGACCATTATGCGCCAAGCGTGCCTACACTCGTGAGACGCCACAAGTTTTATCAGAGGAACCAACAAAAGGGGGAAAGTGTGGCTGATTTCGTGGCGGACATCTGAAATTTAGGGAGTCTCTGTGGGTTCGCCGATTTAGAAGAGGCACTAAGAGATCGAATAGTTCTGGGACTAGATGCACTAGGCCTGCAAAGAAAGCTGATGGCGAAAGGTGACATCAGCCTTGCTGACGCCATCACTGAAGCCACGGCAGCAGAGGCGACCAAAAAGTCGGCTGCACAACTATGGCGAAGCTACACTCCGGTACCACCACCGGCCAGCGAAATCTCACCTAGCACAGAAGGGCAGCTGTTAACAACGCACCATGAGGACCTCTCTTCGTCATCAGACAGTGACGAAGAAGGGGTCCATCGACTGCGGTCCGACCGGGACCCTTGCCCGAAGCCCTTACGCCCTTGCACTGGCTGTGGAGCAAACCATGCCAGGTCTGAATGCAAATTCCGCGACGCACTCTGCCATGAGTTCGGGAAATGAGGCCACATCGGCCGGGTCTGCCGCAGTTTACCAGGACTCAGCCAGGCCTCAAAAGGGGCTAACTATCGCCAATCGACAGGAAACCGTCCTGTAAGGCGAGAGCCAGTAAACCACTCCTACAGAAATCGAGCTTTGCAGAGAGAAGAGGCTCACCATACTATCACTATCGGTCACACCTCAGCTTTGGACACTAAGAAAATCCGAGTCACGGTAGCCATCGAGAACCAGCCTTGCCACATGTTGGTCGACTCAGGATTGTCCCTCTCGATGGTGTCCTGGAGGACACTCAAGCAACTCATCCCCACAATTCTATGCCAAGACCTCCAATTTCAACGCCTCATCCTCAAGGACTACCAAGGGAATCGAATCCCCATTGTCGGGTCCTGCCGAGTCCAAGTCTCCTTCAAGAAACATACAACGTATTTACTTCTAACGGTCATCGATAGAGATAGGCCTAGTTCAGTGACGTCTTCGCGGACAGCTTAGGTGAGTAAAAGGGGACCCCGATCTCATTCAGTCTAGATCCAAAAGTAGCTCCCATTCGCTTGAAGCCCCGTCGACTTCCGTTCGCTCTTAAAGCAAAAATCGATGAACAACTCAACAAGCTAATTGCTCAAGGGGTGTTGAAGCCCATCGATCACTCTCCATGGGAAACCCCTATTGTAACACCCATTAAGCCAGACGGGTCAATCCGAATATGTGGGGACTACCGGGCCACTTTGAACCACGCCCTACAGCAGAATGCATATCCAGTTCCGGTGGTGCAGCACCTCCTCCATTCCTTGGGGGGCGGGAAGGTTTTTGCTAAATTGGATTTAGCTCAAGCTTATCAACACTTACCAGTGGATGAAAAAACGGCTCGAGCCCAAACTATTGTAATGCACAGGGGTGCCTTTAAATGTACCTGATTGCAATTCGGAGTTAGTGTAGCCCCGGGGATCTTCCAGAGCCTTATAGAAAGGTTATTACAAGGAATCAAGGGCATGGTCCCTTATTTTGATGACGTATTAATTGCAGCCCCTACCCAAAAAATCTTACAGGACCGTTTGAAATGCGTTCTAAAAAAATTCCAAGAGGCCGGACTTAAGGTAAAAAAAAATAAATATCAATTGTATACTGACAGTGTTGAGTTTCTAGGGTACCAGATTGATAGCCAGGGCATTCATCCTACCGAGAGTAAACTAAAAGCGATAAAAAATGCTCCCAGGCCATGTAAGAATGTCGATCTCCAGGCGTTCTTAGGCCTCATTAATTTCTATAATGTATTTTTACCACACAAGGCAACTGTCGCTGAACCGTTACACCGATTATTAGATAAGAAAGCATTGTGGGTATGGGGTTACTGGGAAGAGCAAGCATTTCGGAATGTTAAAAAACTGCTCACATCTGACTCTGTACTTATGCAGTATAACGAGACTTTGCCGTTAGTTATAACCTGCGATGCATTGTCTTTCAGGGTGGGTGCCATTTTGAGCCATGTACTGCCTAATGGGAACGAAGCCCCTGTTGCATACTTTTCGAAGACTCTTTCACAAGCAGAGCGGAACTGTGGACAAATTAATAAAGAAGCCCTCGCAATCGTCTCAGCTGTGAAAAAATTTCACAAATATGTGTATGGAAGGACATTTACCATTATAACTGACCACAAACCGTTGCTAGGGATAATAGCCGGGGACAAGCCAACCCCCTACATATTATCCCCTAGAATGACCCGATGGTCAGAATTCCTAGCTGCTTATAATTATCGGCTGCAATATCGCCCGGGGAAAGCCATTCCCCACGCCGACGCATTAAGCCGAGCACCGCTTCCAGAGACTCTCGACAATCCAGCACCAACGGTAACCATGTTGCAGATCGAAACACTCAACTCACTGCCTATGACCGCCCGAGACATCGCGAGACAAACCAAACGAGACCACAACCTAGCTCGAATCCTAGGCTGGGTAGAATGTGGATGGCCATTGGACCAAGTACCAGATGACTTCGCACCATCCAAATCTCGACAGACTGAACTTTTTTCCCAAAAGGGCTGTATCATCTAGGGCGATAGAGTCGTTGTCCCAGAGTGACTCCGGAAGACGCTGCTGTGAATTCTGCACGAGGGCCACCCCGGCATCATGTGAATGAAGGCGCTTGCACGAAGCTACGCATGGTGGCCGGGCATGGACTGGCAAATCGAGCAGTGGGTCAAAGCATGTCCCAATTGCCAACAAGCCAGCAACGCCCCACCAAAAGCCATGCCTTCTGAATGGGAAACACCACATGGACCCTGGTCCAGAATCCACCTGGATTTTGCGGGGCCAACCAAGGGCTATATCTTCCTCCTTACAGTCGATGCATACTCCAATTGGTTAGAAATTCATCGTATGACGACTACGACCTCCGAGGCGGTGATCAAGATTCCAAACAGACTCTTTGCAACCCATGGATTGCCAGATGTCCTGGTGTCCGATAACGGGCCACAGTTTACTGCACTAATGTTCGAGCAGTACCTCGCTGACCGCAGCATCCGCCATGCTCTCACCTTGCCTGCGCACTCTGCGACCAATGGCCGAGCTGAATGCATGGTCCAATTTGTTAAAAAGACCTTGCAAAAAGTGGTCTATGACAATATTGATGACAAGGTCAACCAAATTCTCTTCTTGCAACACATAACTCCACATAGCATCACCGGCAGAACTCCCGCCGAACTACTGATGGGACGTAGACTCCGCTCCCACCTCGACCAGTTATACCCTGCTTACGAACCGGAAAAGCCAATAGGATCCAACGGCCGCTGTCGCACCTTCCAGGTAGGAGACCTTGTTTATGCACGAAACTTATCGGGTGACCCGTTATGGATAGAGGCGACAGTAGTACTAGTGACCAGCCCCAAATCCTACGTGGTGAAATGCTGTGACAATAAATTGTGGAAATGGCATATCGACCAATTACGGTCATGACTCGCAATGGCCAGTCAACAACTCCCCCATGACCAAACCGAGGGGGGGGGAGGTACGGAAGAAGATGAAGTTCCAGGGAACCTGCTCGAAGGGAACAACAAACTTAGTGATACTCAGGAAATGGAGCAGGAAGGAGAAACGTTTGCACCGCAAGGAATTGCAGCTGAGCAAGAAGCAGAACCACTGTCAAACAACAATCCACCTCAACAGGATTGCAACCAAACAATCCAACGAAAATCCAAAAGACTTAAAAGACAACCGTCCTATCTAAGGGTCTATATAACTACACCGTAATTAAGAAGCCAGGGGGAAGGGGTGTTGTGTATGTACCATAGTTAATAAAGTATGAGCTTGAGGTAAAATGCAGGGTTCTGGCCCTGCACTTCTGATTGACTGTTAGGCGGCCAGATTGGATTGGTTAGTTCTGAGGAATCCGATTGGCCCTTAACGGAGAATTCTTATTGGTTAAAAGGGCTAACGTTCATAGCTCGTTATTGGACAAATCTTACAAAGGTTGCCTATATAAGACAGAGTTCACTGTTGTTGTTTTGAGAAGTCACTATGCAAATAAAGAGCTGAAAATTCACCGTTCAGAGGCTGTCTCCCTTTATTTCGACCCATGCTCAGTACTTAACAAAGTCAGCTTGGCAAATATCACTGATAATACTTCAACACTTTCATTGGTTTTTTTTAATAAATTCCATCTGGCCTATAATAATTATTCACTTTTGGTGCCAAAAGCAAAGCAAAACCATGCAGGAGAGCTCTTTATATCTCTAATAAAAAAAGGAAGACCTTTGTTTATTCCAGAGGAAAACAAATCATTTTATCAGTGGATGCAATTGGATGGTAAACCCAGGGATTATCAAAAAGATTCCTTCCTTAGACTATATGGTTCTTGAAGAAAACATTTTCTAGCAATAAAAGATAGACAATATTCTGCAGCTGCCAAAAATGTCATAGCAGTTCTGAGCTGCATTTACAAAGAAATAGTATTCAAGATCACAAGAAGAGATAGTACCACTTTATATCGCACTGAGGAGACTGCTCTTGGAATATTGCTTCCAATTGAGACCCTGGAAAGTGTGCAGAGAAGTGCAACAAAAATGATAGCAATAGCAACAGCACTTACTTATATACCACTTCACAGTGCTTTTACAGCCCTTTTTAAGTGGTCAGCCTCTTGCCCCCAACAATCTGGATCCTTATTTGACCCACCTCAGAAGGATTGAAGGCTGAGTCAACCTTGAGTCTGGTGAAATTCGAACTGCCATATTGCAGGCAGCTGGCAGTCAGTAGAAGTAGTCTGCAGTAGTACATTCTAACCATTGAGCCACCACAGCTCTTGATGAAGGGTCTGGGGGCTAAATTGTATGATGAATGGTTGAGGGAACTAGGTATGTCTAGCCAAGGGTCTTCAAACTTGCCAAATTTAAGACTTGTGGATTTGAACTCCCAGAATTCCTGAGCTAACATGACTGGAGGAGGAATTCTGGGAGTTGAAGTCCACAAGTCTTAAAGCTGTCAAGTTTGAAGAACCTGGAGTCTAGATCAATGGAATAACTTGACTCCTGAACTTGTGGGTGCTCCATCACTGGAGGATTCAAAAAATAGATTAAACAATCATTTGATGAGGATGTGCAAGGATCTTGCCTGGAGCAGAGTGCTGGACTTTCAAGGTCCCATCCAACCTTATGATTCTGTGTTCTATGTCTTTCTGCTTTACCACATTTAATTCTTAAGAATCCCACTTCCACTATGTTCAGTATATGATTTTTTTTTTCTCCTGATACACCCAACTCTTGCTTCCACATGATGTATACCTTTAAAAGAAGGAAGTTTTAAAGTATATATAGTGGATTGTATCTTTCACTGGTGGGATCCAAAAATACATGGATAGAAAACTACTAAAAAAATTTCAGGGTTGCAGGCTGCCCTGGGAATGGAAGGGAGTGGAAAACATTTCTACAAGGTTACTGCGAAAGTACACAGATGTTTCCTTAAGTCATCATAAATCAACCTTGACTCAAGGATTCTTGACTTGATTTCCAAAGAAATCAACTTTGAATAAATAGTAAGTTTGACCAATGTTGCTCCATAGTTATTGCTAGGTTAGGAGAGAATAAATAATGTCTGTTTTCTCACATGTAAATATAATGATGTAATTAAAGGCCACATAATAATTGTCATTGCAGAAAAGAACCATCTTGTTCAAATGAAAATGCTTAATGGAATGCACTAAATAATAGTATTTTTTTAGTATTTATTTGATTTGTCAATCACTTACAAGATACAGGTATAAGAATAAATATAGTTTTGAATACATGAGATAGATACTTATAAGAAAAATAAAAAACAATAGGACAGGGACTGTAGGCATGATTGGTGTGCTTATGCACACCCCCTAATGTCAGCCAAGTCACTATGTGTAACCAAGTCTTGCTCTGCAACTTTTTGATGTAAACTGAGAAGTTTTAAAAGATGCAGGTTCAAGATTGCCAAAACACCTTGTCACAGGCAAGACCGGGGAGTAAAAAGTTGAATGAAGTTTAGCATGCTTGTTTAAGAATACATAAGATCCTCGTTACTACGTTCACAGAGGAACGTATAGTTTGAAGGAATATAGATTTTAAGGATGAGCAGTTTAAGGCAAAAATAGATGTCTACTATAAATATAAGGTAAATACTCCCTTTTAGTGTGTCCTCAAAAAGAGAACATTTTGACATATGTCTCAATTCACTCTGTTGTCATCTAGATTTCTTTTAACTTTCACTTTGTATGTGAGTACACACACACACACACACACATGTTTTCTTAAGTTTTCGCGGGTATTTATATGTATGGTATTCAGCGTTGTTCAGGTATTTTCCCACATCATTATAGTTGTACTTTTAAGTCTGCCAACATCAGGCTTGTGTATTGTGTTCGTATGTGAGTCAGGCTGTCAGTTCCCTTTTCCTGTGCCGGGCAACCAAAAAAGACCCAGCTGATCAGCTGGGACTCTGGAGGCAGAGAATAGCTAGGAGAGGGGCCAGTCAGAGGTGGTATTTGACGGTTCTTCAAACTACTCAAAATTTCCGCTACCATTTCTCCAGAACTGGTCAGAACCTGCTGAATACCACCTGTGGTGAAAGTTCCAACCTAGCTCAATTGATCTAAAATCAAGCAAACAAATATGTTGATTTCAAGCAAAGTCATGCTTCTACCTGAAAATTAGTTGTATCGTTATACATGGCATTGGATTTCTAGCAGGGTATCCAAAACTGTGGATCAGAGAAAGGTGTTAAATTGAGATAATCTTTTGTGAACTTTTTCAGACCTGTTCATGCGTCATAATTTTGGTTTTGTTAATCACATTGATTCCTAAGGTCTGGGATAAAGCTGTAATGAAGTCTGAAGGACAATGAAGGGATTATATTTTCAGTTTAGAACTCAGTTTCTTAGTCCCAACTGTAGTTTTTCTGTGTATTTTTTAAAACTATCATGGACATGCTGCATGCATTCTTTTGAATTAAATGCAGAGAACTATTATCTACACAATTTTGTTTATATCAAGTATTTGATTTATTATTCCTCTTACTGAGAAGTAATGAATCACCCCATAGATTACAAACTGTTAAAGAAGCAGCTTGGGAGCTTTGATTAAAATAATCATGTAATCAAACTGTATGATAACATCAGAGTTTATTCTAATAAATCACCCCAAAACTGGTTGCAACCCTTATGATAGTTTAGCCAAAGTTTTCATAACATTAACAATATTATCTTTTTATTATTCCAGAGAACATTGGAAATAAATAATTAAGGTGACCCAGTTTTCAAGTTTTTTTTGGTCAGCAGGATAATTTCCTGAGACATGAATACAAAAGGTGCAAATAAAAGATGTAGGAGAAGAAGAGGAAGATCCTGGGTAAAGAGTCAAGAGATAATTCAGCCTAGAATCATTACAAGTCCACAAATGCTCCTTGTGAATTTCGCTAACTCTTTTCCAACACCAATCTATTGCTGACTGCTAATTGACTACTCATGTTTTCCCCAAAATAAGACCCTGTTTTATATATTTTTTTTTGCCACCAAAAAAGGCACCAGGTCTTATTTTGGGGGGATGTTGTCCACTGACTCACCTCATTTGCGTGCATCACCCCTGGCCTCCTTTTCGCTGTCAGAGGCTTTCAGGAACTTCTTCTGTCACCAGCAAGGCTGGCAAGGCTTTCCTGAAGCCCTCTGCAGCCAATAACAGAGCTCTGGATCGAAAGTAAGTAGTAGGGTGCCTCCATCACCTCCACCCCCACCCCAGCCTATTTTTTACCTGTGCACCCAGTGGGCGAGGTCTTTATTAGAGCTTATTCTGGGGATAGGGCTTATATTGGGTGTACATGTAAAAAATCAAGCTAGGTCTTACTTTTGGGGTAGGTTGTATTTTCAGGGAAGCACAGTAAACAATTGTGAATAGGCATATTAATAAATCTTCTGAACGAAAACTTAACGTGTGATCTTGATTCTTGGCACCTGATCAAAGATGTATGGGACTTCAAAGAAAAATATAGTACAGGGACGGGGGCCCCAATCCTGCGCATGGCCCTGTTTGAAACCAGGCCATGAAAGAAATGGTCAAGCAGGCATGTGTGAAACTCCACTCATGCAAATCAGTGGAGAGCATGCACATGCACACAAGGCTCCGCTTGGGTGAGTGGAGAGCACTTGCACTTGCACATGAAGCTCCATTTGTGTGAGCAGAGGGTGCTTGTAGTAGCAATAGAGATCCTGTAGAGGGCATATGCAGCATACTGCTGTGCCTAATACACATGGGCCTTTTTGCATGATCTCTCTCCCTGTCCCGGGCTGGTAAGTCCCGGACTTGTACATGATCTCACCTTACTAAAATCACCACTATTCTTAAGGATTGGTGGGGGAATTCACCAATCCTAATATTGTATCTATGTTGCCTTCATCTGCTTGGAAAAATCATATAAAAAGAATAAACACTGCCCAGGCAGTCAGATATCTTGGCACACTGCAAATGACTGGTCTTTGAACTCCATCAGTGCTTGTACCTGCACATGAAGCTCCATTTGCATGAGTGCCACTGTCACAAATGGAGCTGTGCACTTGCCACTCACACACTTCCCCACCTGCTGGATCAGGCTGCCAAGCTGGAAAGGTTGGGGACCACTGGTCTAGGGAATGCATCTGGATCAGGGGTATCAAACTCAAGGTCTGTGGGCCAGATCCAGCTCATGGGGTGCTTAGATCAGAGGCCACTCTGGGGTGCTTAGGCAGGGCCACTCTGGAAACAGTAAAGGTCCGGCCTGTGGTGCCTCTGCCAGCCCTTCCAGGCTTTGTTTGTTCTGACCAGGTCTTCCTGAGAACGTAATTAAGCACACACTTAGTCCAAACAACTCTTTCGAGATAAGCACCCACCTTTTATCTCCTTTGAATTGCTGCCAAGAACTAAAGTGCCAAATTAACTGAAAAAACAACAACAACCAAAGTACAAAGTCCACATAGAGCTTCAAGGTTTAATCTGAACAGCGTGAATGACTTTGCTTCCTGCAAAGGTTTCTCTACCTTTGCACTTCCTTTATACCTTAGGGGAGGAACAATCACCTCCAAGCCTTACTCCCTATTCCGCTGCCGTCTGCACAGGCTGCCAGTGAACCACAACACTGTTTTCAATAGCAGAGGGTTGTAGGGCATCAAGCTAGACATGCCTAGCCTGAACATGCCCATCCTGGCCATGCCCACTTGGGCCCCTGAGGTCAAACTCAACCCTGATGCGGCTGTCAATGAAATCAAGTTTGACACCCCTGATCTAGATGTTCACCCTGAGACAGGCACTTGGGCAGAGACTCAGAATGTGGTAAACTGTTCACTCTAAACTCTAAAGCCTCACTTTGCTCTCTCCTTCCCTTGTTTTCTAAAACCATTCTTGGCTCTTTTTCCAATATGTTCAGAGTATTGCAGTGTAAATTCAGTGCTAGAAAAGTAAACACAGATGATTGAGGCTTCATTTAACTTCTTTATAAACACATAAAGTAAATTTTACAATACCAGTTGTAGCTTTCTCCAACACGGAGCAAACTCAAACAGAAGCAGACATGTTACAGGTTCAGAGCAAAACAACAACTCAGGAGCTCAGAAACAGACATACGTTTCACATTAGTTCAAGCAGGACACACAGTGGAGGAGAGAAACAGTTTCATTTTCAATAGACAGACTCAGAGCTTATCATAGCTGCAGAGCTCAATATAGAGCCACACATAGGCTACTTCCAGTTTCAGTTTCCCAACAGTCCTCATTGGCTGACTTAGTTGCTGTGCCTATTCATTGGCTGACCTTGTTACCATCCTCTATTCCAGTTCATGAATATGTCAAATGGGGACATTTAAATTTGAAAATAATATGTACCAGGTTTCTTGGATTCCATTGCAATTAGTTACATATAATTAGTTTTCATGTACTGTCTGGAACCCTAGGTGTGCAGTTCATAAGAGAAGGACTATTTAATTCCCAGGAGTAAAATCAGATTGCAAATATAATTCAGGAAGCACAAGGATGTAGTGTATAGCACCTAGAACAGAATCCTTGCAGTGAGTTTTATTTTGAAGAGTTGATTATTAATTCTCAAAGAAGGAAGAGAGTACAAGAATAAAGAGGGGAAAGCTTCATTCTTGTTTTAATCAGAGCTGGTTATTAAAGGGCAATGAAGCATAGTATACCTTAATCTTCAGAAATCCATAAAGTAACAAGAGTTGGATTGTTATGGAAATATAAAGAAAGAAAGTACCCAAATCTGTTTTATCCGTCAAAGTTAGGGAAATATGACATTTGGATATGCCCAAAGCAATACATTTTGCCTAGAAATGTCATCTTCCCATTTCCATCAAAATCCTAGCATACATATTTCCGTGATCAATTTCCTGATGCATTATTCATTGTTCCTTATCTTACAATGGCATAGAATCTTTCTCTATCAAATACTGTACCTAAACATTTGATTCCTTTCAAAAAAAAAAAAAATCCTCCTACTTGAAGAAGGAGAGGCAGACCAACAATTAATAACTTGCTGCTTTTGCATTTAAATTTTGATTTACAACTTTTCTAGTGGCCATCTCCTAATCCTGATTTAGCAATTAATCTCCTGATTATTAATTACTCTCATTGCAGCTAACCTTAATTAAAGCATGTTCTGTGGGTTGTGGAAGGGAGAATTTTCAGAGGCAGATGCCGGCAAGGAATTTCAATGAAGCTGAATAAAATAATCAATTGAATGAATAGAGAGCTTGACTTACATAGTGATTCCCAGTTAGGACAATGATTTATGGAGAAGACATAATGGCAGATTGACTTTTACAGACTGCTTGCAATCCAGGTGAGATGCTCTTGGTATTTCGACAGAGCAACTCTGCATCCAAAATATGTCAGAAGTCAAAACTGCCACCATATGCTTGAGCTTTACATTCACCAGCTGCCATTCTGCCCTGGACTATGGGTGGGAGAGAGACAGTTGATAGGGAGGAAGAGTAACTACTCATCACATCTTACAGAGACATCATGTCAATGTCAGGGCACTGGGAATGAATTGTAACAGCTCACCAACCAGTCTACCATAGAACAGATGGTTCCCAAAACAGTTTAACTTATTCAAATATAAATAATTTTATGCTCACATTGCAATACTGGTCAAAAGGGCCCAGCAGAGATTACACTTCTTGAGACTTCTCAGGAAACAACTTAATGAAAAAATGCTGGTGACCTTCTACCACTACACTTGCTGCAAATGTGTATGATTTGCCAATTGCACAGCGGCAGATAGGAAAGCACTCCAGAGGGTTAATGTAATTGCCCAGAGGATCATGGGTTGCCCTCTCCCCTCTTTGGAAGAGCTTTATAGCTCCCGCTGCCTTAAAAAAGTTCAAAATATTCTCAAAGATCCATCTCATCCTGGCACCCTTTTTTTTTTTTTTTTGAACTATTACCATCTGGCAGATGGTACAGGATAATAACAACAAGGACAAATAGGCTGAAAAACAGCTTCTATCCCAGGGCAGTAACTATATTGAATTCTACTGCAATATTACTGCAATATCGGGCTTTCAATTCAATTGTATAGAATGTGAAGGATATGTGCTTCTGTTTTATTTTTATAGTTGTAATGTACACTGAAGATGGCATTTAATTTCGCTGTATGAGGTGCAATGACAATAAACTAAACTAATCTAAATATGATTGGATAATAAGGAACCAACAAGGGGGAGGAACAGGAGAGGAACTAGGAGGGGAAAGTTAACTGGGAAAATTTGGCATATGAACTTCAGTTCTGGCTTTGCTACATTTTAATCCACTTGGCTTCTCGTAAAATAAACCTTTCACACCAAATGGAGTTGGGGGTCATTCTTCCTTAAGGAACCAAATTGGGGTAAGACTGATACTCCCATTGATTTCAATTGGACGTATTCTGCTGAAGTAAATATGTTGGATCCTCCAAGTACCTCAGATGAAGACCACTGGTTTTGGAACTTTATAAAGTGCAAGATGCTGCTCTACCATCATGTTTAATTATGCCAAGTAAAGAAAGCCCGATTAGCATGCTTTTGAAAAGCTGGATTTCAGTCCTCATCAGGAGTTAGATAGAAGATCACCTGTGGCTAGACTAGGATGGTGAATATATATATATCCTGGATGAAGACAATGACAAATCACTTTCATATTGTTGCCAAGAAAATTATATACACACAGAAAGAAAGACATTTCCAGGTTTGACTTTTCTATAAATTCTGGTTGGAAACTATTCTTTAAAATATGCAGTTTCCTACACAGACATTTACTTAGTCTGACACTGTAGAGGAAGCGCTGATTAATATATGTATGAAAGTATCGGTCATTGGCAAATATACCTAAAAGTAATACATTTTTCAAGATTAATATATCTATTGCTCTGGAATTGGAATAAACAGATTAAGATGAATTGCTTAACACTGTTTAGTTCATTATTGAAAGGTTTAATGTATTTCCAAAAACTCTATTATTCAAGAGTCTATTCTTCCTTAATCAAAATTCTATTAAATAGCCAGGATATATTATTATTTTATTAGTTTCCACCTTATGGCAGCTCTATGGTTGTTAGTCTTTATGGTATCTCTGAGCTAGAACAGAGTTGTTTTAAGCAGAATTTTCAAACTTCGACTGAACGTTCCTTGGATCATGTTCTGTCCTTAATTTGAATACTTGAAATCCCCGAGCTTTGATTGGCTAAAGCGCGGGGATTTCTGATTGGCCAGGCGAGCCGCGCTTATTGGTCCGATTGAGGTCTCCCGCGATTGGCTCGCTCCAAGAGCGGGAGACTTGAATCGCTGCCATTGGCCGCGGCCGCCGCAGCGAAAAGGATAAAAGCCACGGGCTTTTTCCTTTTCGCCGGTTCGGTTCACAACTATTAAATAAAGAGCTTGAAACTTAGTCACCGACTCCTGGCTTCTTTTGCGGACACGACACTGGCGACGAAGGTGGGATCCCGACCCTGAACCGAACCCCGTGTCCAACAAGAGCCAGTTTCAGCACGGAGATGGCGAAAATCGCACCGCCCGCCCCCTTCAACCCCGCCACCGAGGACTGGGAATCGTTTTCAGACCGTTTCCGCATGTACCTCGAGTGCACCGGAATGAAGGACGCCCCGGGCCCGCTAAAACGCGCCGTCTTCCTCACACACTGCGGAACCGAGGTCTTCCAGATGGCCAAGGCATTGGCCAAGCCGGCAGACGCAACCGCCATGGACTGGGACGTCCTCGAACCTATTCTGCGGCGCCATTATGCCCCCGAGGTCCCCATCCTAATCCGGCGCAATGAATTTTACCGCCGAGATCAGAAACCAGGCGAAAAACTGAGCGATTTCGTCGCCGAGTTGCGGCGCCTAGGAGGACTCTGTGAGTTTGAAGGTCTGAACAGCCTTCTAAGAGACCGATTCGTACTCGGCCTATGGGACTCTACCCTCCAGAGCCGGCTTATGGCCAAAGGCGACATCAGCCTAGCAGACGCCCTCACCGCAGCCGCAGCCGCAGAAGCAACCCGCACTTCCGCTGACAGCATGCGAAAATCAGACGCGAAGGGCGGAAACAACAACCCGGCAAGGTCGGCCGACCCAAAAAACGAATCAACCGCACACTACGGAGAATTCCAGTCTACGTCCAGCACGTCAGAAGACGAGGAGGACATACATCGCGTGCAGACGGGCCGCGGCGACCAGCGGAACCAAAGAAGTCGCAGGTCGAGGACCAACTGTGCCGGGTGCGGCGGTGACCACCCCAGATCAGAATGCCGATTTTTTGACTCTATCTGTAGGCATTGTGAAAGACGGGGACACATCGCTCGAGTTTGCCACCAAAAAAAGACCCGCAGCCCACCCAGATGGGAACATCACGACCGAAAGAAGGAAAGTCCCCCGCCCAGGACCAGAGATCGCCAATCAGACGGTCGGTGGGACCGAATCCAACGATCTTCAAGAGGCGGCGACAGTCGGCGAAAGGAAGATACCCACCAGACGGTGACCATTGGCCACGCCATCTCCGACGGCGCCAGAAAGGTACACGTCGAAGTCCATATAGAAGGCCAACCATGCAAGATGGAGGTGGACTCCGGGTCCTACCTCTCCATGATTGCATGGCACGAGATTAAACGGCTAGTGCCCACCCTCCATAAGAGGAACATTAATGCCCAAAAAATCATCATAAAAGACTACCAGGGAAACCGCGTCCCGGTAGTGGGCACCAAGAACTTTAATGTAACTTACAAAGGCCGCACCGAACAACTCCCACTCACAATCGTCGATCGCGACCGCCCAAGCCTGCTGGGCCTACAATGGTTCGCCCCGCTTGACATCGCGCTGACAGGAGTCAACCACGTCGTCGACGATGGCTGGGAACAGCGGCTAACCCAGGAGTTCCGGGAGGTCTTCGACGGAAGCCTGGGCAAATACCAGGGCCCCCTTATCTCATTCGACCTAGACCCTAGGGTTCCCCCCAAGCGGCTAAAACCTAGGAGGGTACCATTTGCCCTAAAACCTAAAATTGATGAGCAGCTCGACAAGCTCGTCAAACAGGGGGTGTTGCAGCTGATAGACCATGCCCGATGGGAGACCCCTATAGTGACCCCAGTCAAGCCAGACGGGTCCGTGAGAATTTGTGGGGACTATAAGGCCACCCTAAATGGCGCGTTGCAACAAAGCGCCTACCCCGTCCCAATCGTGCAATACCTACTGCACTCACTGGGAGGGGGCAAGGTCTTTGCCAAGCTCGATCTCGCCCAGGCATATCAGCAGTTACCGGTCGACGAAAAAACAGCGGAAGCCCAGACCATCGTTACCCATCGGGGGGCATTCAAATGTAACTGGCTCCAGTTCGGAGTCAGCGTGGCACCAGGCATCTTTCAGAGCCTGATGGAACGTTTACTACAGGGCATCAAGGGGGTGGTGCCCTATTTTGATGACGTATTAGTGGCGGCGCCAAACGAAGCCGAATTAGAAAACCGACTCAGGGAGGTCTTAACAAAATTTAAAGTAACGGGACTCAAAGTAAAACGAGAAAAATGCCAACTATGCACAGAGCGAGTGGAATTCTTGGGCTACCTTCTAGACCGGCAGGGCATTCACCCTACAATTAAAAAAGTGAAAGCCATCAAAGAAGCCCCCGCCCCAAAGTCTAAAATGGAACTACAGGCTTTCTTAGGCTTGCTGAATTTTTATAATGTTTTCCTACCCCAAAAGGCTACGGCGGCGGAGCCTCTGCATAGGTTCCTGGATAAGGCGGCAACTTGGACTTGGGGGAGACGAGAGCAAGCCGCCTTTCAAAAAACCAAAGACCTCCTCACCTCCGACGCCGTCCTGATTCAATTCAGCGAAACCTTGCCCTTGGTTGTCACTTGCGACGCATCACCTTTCGGCGTCGGCGCTGTCCTCAGCCATACTCTCCCCGACAAAAGAGAAGCACCCATCGCCTTCTTTTCCAGGACTCTAACTAAACCGGAGCGGAACTATAGCCAGCTGGACAAAGAAGCTTTGGCTATAGTTGCCGCCGTTAAGCGATTCCACGAATACCTTTATGGCCGCCCGTTTACCATTGTGACAGATCACAAGCCGTTGCTGGGCATCCTCGCTGGAAACCGAGCCACCCCGAACATTTTATCACCCCGGATGACAAGGTGGTCCGAATTCCTGGCAGCCTACAGCTACGAACTATTACACAAGCCAGGTAAGAAAATTTCGCACGCGGACGCTTTAAGCCGCTCGCCTTTACCAGACTCTGATCCTGACCCAGCACCAACAACAAACACCCTTAGCATCGAAAACTTGCCCAACCTACCCATTACCGCGTCAGACATTGCCAGGGAAACCATCAAGGACAGGCGTCTGGCACGAATTTTACATTGGGTGGAAAAAGGCTGGCCTGAAAGGGACAGTGACGAATCCGTTAAGATATTCAGAAACCGCCAGACTGAACTTTCACTACTCAAGGGATGTATTTTGTGGGGTGACAGGGTGGTCATCCCGGACAGGTTGCAAGGGAGGGTCTTAGAGATGCTGCACGAAGGGCATCCTGGCATCGTCAGAACTAAAGCCCTGGCCAGGAGTTACGCTTGGTGGCCAGGGATGGACAAGCAGATAGAGGCATGGGTAGCCAAATGCCAACGATGCCAGGAGACCAGACCCAGCTCACCCGCAGCACCCATCCTGGACTGGGAAACACCAAGGGGACCCTGGTCCAGAATCCATTTAGACTTTGCCGGTCCCACGAATGGACATACCTTTCTGATCACAGTTGACGCTTACTCTAACTGGTTGGAGGTAAGCGACATGAAATCCACTACCACGGAGGCCGTTATTAAAGAACTTTGCAAACTCTTTTCCACGCACGGCCTCCCAGACGTCGTCGTCTCAGACAACGGGCCCCAGTTTACTTCCCTCGACTTCGAGAGGTTCCTGGCGGAGAGGGGCATCCGCCACGCATTAACAGCACCGGCGCATCTGGCGGCGAACGGTAGGGCGGAACGGATGGTCCAATTTACCAAAAAAACCATCCGGAAAATGGACCACGGGGAGATCAACGACAAAATCAATAAACTCCTCTTTATACAACACATCACCCCGAACACCACTACCAACAAAAGCCCAGCCGAGTTGTTGATGGGTAGGAAGCTGAGGTCCCCGCTCGACAGGTTACACCCAACATATAACCCGGAGCGACCCCCAGACTCAAGTACAAAATACCGGACCTTTGCCCCCGGTGACTTAGTGTACGCGAAAAATCTGACGGGGGACCCCCTATGGATCTCAGCCGTCATCACTCAAATCACAGGTCCACGGTCGTACCGGCTCCAAACCACCGATGGGCGAGCCTGGAAACGACACATAGACCAGCTCAGGTCACGAACTGCAACAGACCTCAACCCCCAAAACACGAACCAAGGGGGGAGGGAATACCCGAATAAACAAACGCAAGAAAAAATAAACCAGCAGTACTTACCGGAACGCAGCCATCGCGAGTCCCCACCGGAGAAGAACCACCCAGCCAGCTCTACCGACTCGGAGAAGCCAAGCGGGAGCGGCGAAACCCGTAGCTCAACCAACCCGGAAGGCCCAGGTGGGAGCCACGGAGAAGGAACCGGCCCGATCATCCAGCCGGTTCGCACAGAAGAGGGAGCAGCCAAGAACATGACCGCTCCGACCGAAATCCAGCTTGAAACTGAGTTGCGCAGGTCAAGTAGGACTAGATGGAGCCCCGCCTACCTACGTGACTACGCAACGTGATGGACTATACCAAGAGGGGAGGGGTGTTCTGTCCTTAATTTGAATACTTGAAATCCCCGCGCTTTGATTGGCTAAAGCGCGGGGATTTCTGATTGGCCAGGCGAGCCGCGCTTATTGGTCCGATTGAGGTCTCCCGCGATTGGCTCGCTCCAAGAGCGGGAGACTTGAATTGCTGCCATTGGCCGCGGCCGCCGCAGCGAAAAGGATAAAAGCCGCGGGCTTTTTCCTTTTCGCCAGTTCGGTTCACAACTATTAAATAAAGAGCTTGAAACTTAGTCACCGACTCCTGGCTTCTTTTGCGGACACGACAGATCACATGGTCAGTTGGCTGGTCAAATGAGATTTCAAGAAACAACAACTGGTTTCCATTTTCAAAGATTGAATGTTCCTTTGGGTGGATTATCACAGACCACACATTATTTGGATGATCACAGACCACACATTGCACATTATTCTGACTATATGATGCAAGCTGGTGATAGAACCAGGGGTGGGTTTCTACCAGTTCTGTCCACCTCTGTAGAAATGGGAGCTCTGAAGAGTAGCAGACACAGAACCGGTTCTATGTCTGATGATGTTTTTGCCCACCCACCTACCCAGGCTCTTACCTGATCTTTATTTCCTGATTTTTCAACTTCAGCTGCCGAACGAGGCATAGCTGCAGTTAGAAAAGCAGGAAAAGAGGACTGTTTCAAAGGCTGCTTCTCTGCAAGCAGCTGCTGCTGATGATTTACAGGCGCACGGCCTGCAGGGAAGCTCGTAAATCCCGAACTGGTAGTTAACCCTGTCATATCCCATCCCTAGATAGAACACAAAAACAACTATGCTTAGCCAGTTTGAGTGAAGTAAAAAAAAAAAAACAGCACACACACAATTGATAGATCCATGGACAAAAAGATAATCAAGAAAAATTATGGGTTAATACCAGGAAAAATCCATTTGTCCACATAATTAGCAATAGCGCTTTGATTTATATACCACTTTGTAGAACTTAAGAGACTTCTTTAAGTGGGTTACAGAGTCAGCATATTGCCCTCAACAATCTGGGTCTTCATTTTACTAAACTAAAGCAAACCATTTGCATCATTATCAGAGGTGAAATGGTTCAGAGTGCGGACTGGTTCTGGTGTACCAGTAGCAGAAATTTTGACTAGTTTGGAGAACCAGTAAATACCACCTCTGGTTGGCCCTGCCTGCTCACCCCCGCCATTACCTCTCCTAAATTCCCTTGCTTTTTAGCTCAGCTCATTCACGTAGCAGAGCAGATTGCCACACCTCAGCTGAGCTAAAAAACAGCTCAGCTTACCAGTGTTGACAGAGATTGGTCTTTGCCCTCTGTGTACACGCAAAGCATTTGTGCATAGAACCACATGTAGATCCAGTAGGAAACAATTTGAAAACCCACCATTTTGAAAACCATGATTCATTATGATGTACTCTAAGAACTCTAAGGAGGAGCTATCTAGACCTTCTACCTACCAGCCAAACTATCTGAACTTTGCTGTCTCTTGCTCCTATGGAATGCAGCCCTTCCTTCTTGGGGCTCCAGATTTTTCACGGGAGCAATAGAGCCTGTCTGACACTTGCCTGTCTGAATTTGGAATGAAACAAAGGACCCTCTCACACAGCCAGCACACTTCTCTGCATCAGGGGAGTGTCCCCTGAAAGTATCATAAAACAGAGAAGGAAAGGAATACTAGATATCATGAATTAATTTCAAACAGAACTTCTTTCCTTTGCAATTTCTCATCCTTGTCATTTAATATTTGCCTTCTTCCTTTAGACTGGAGTGGGGGGAGGAAGAATGCTTAGGAGAATAAAGCACATTCAATTTTCAAACAGAAACTTGGTCTCCATTGTTAAGTAAGAAAATTAAACCTCACTTTATTGAAATGAGGCTTCTGTACTTGTTCATACATAAGTGACGAAAATACTCCTATTGAGTCATGAAATTTAATGCAGTACAATCTCAAACTAGAATTACACTCTTTTGCCCTCTCTTCTATTAATGAAGGAAATAAATCTTGAACTATTGGGTAGAATTGTTTTTTTTTTAATGACATACAATGGCTATCATGGGCAGTGTTTTAAAGTTAATAGGCTAAAGAGTCCTAATTCTTTGAGCTCAAATTTATTCACTTATATTAACTAAGCGAATGTTGGTCAATTGATGGTGGCCTAGAGGTGGAGCTCTTGCCTAACAATCACGATGCTTGACAACTGACTCCCATTTATGATGGTTACAGTGTCCCAAGGTCATGTGATCCCATTTGGTGACCTTCTGACAAGCAAAATCAACAGCGGAAGCCAGATTTACTTCATAACCATTTAACTAATTTAACAATTTACAGTGATGAGCCGTGGTGGCGCAGTGGTGAGAGTGCAGTACTGCAGGCTATTTCTGCTGATTGCTGGCTGCCTGCAATTTGGCAGTTCAAATCTCACCAGGTTCAAGGTTTATTCAGCCTTCTACCCTTCCGAGGTGGGTAAAATGAGGACCCAGATTGTTGGGGGCAAGAGGCTGACTCTATAAACTGCTAAGAGAGGGCTGTAAAAGCGCTGTAAAGTGGGATATAAGTCTAAGTGCTATTGCTACTCACTTAACAAACGTGGCAAGAAAAGTTGCAAAATGGGGCAAAACTCACTTAACCAATTTCTTATTTAGCCGTGTTAGGGATACACCCTAGCAGAATCTGCACGGCAGTCAGGCAGGCAGGCAAAATATTTGAGATAAATGTTTTTGTAGCTTACACTCAGTAAAACAGATACACTGTGCTCGTTAAATAGTTTATTCCAGTAAGAGTTTTAGCATAGTCAAACAGTCCATATATCATACACTAGTTCAGTCCATCGGGGATTAATCTGTTACAAAGTCCAGTGTCGGAAAAGAGGTCAGTAAACTTACAAATAATCAGTCCAGTAATAGATCTCTTCTTCAGTAGAGATATGAAGAAAATCAAACCTCTTTTCTTCGTTCAGCAACAGCAGGGAAACACGCAGTTATCACCATCAATCCATCAGTGTCCCCAAGCAATTCAGTAAAAGCCAGCAAACAGTAAGCTCTCTTGCTCCCTCTTATGGTGATTTACAACTGCACCCAAAATTACATGCTTTGCTGTTAAAGTGATACACACACTTATACTCACTAACATAGTTTATATATATTATTTTACCCAAACTAAGTTAGGTAGCCTATGTTATTCCTAACAAGCCGCATAAATTTTGGGCTCAGTTATGGGAGTCCATGGGTATGACAGTTTGTTGTGGTTAGCTGGCAGCAGGTGCAGATGGCTGAGGAGAGCTATGACTCTGATGAGGGGCCAGGACCATCAAGGAGTGGGCTGCTGCCTTCAGACATTGTGTGTGTTGACCCAGAGTATATCAGAAATATAACAAAACCAAAAATGTAACTAAAAGTCCTTTAATGCCTTCAACTTGGCTTCACTGTTTAATGGTTCACAGTGGAGGAGTAAACTATTTTCAAAATAACATTTCAAAGGAAAGAAACACAGTTCAAATTCAAAGAGCCAATAACAAAGCAAAAACCAAAAACAAACTGCACTGAATAAAGTTTCATGACAGACCAGGACAGATAATTGCCAACCTCAGGAAGTTAACCAGGGACAGTCCATTGGAAGAACACCAACCAAGATAAACTTTCTTTAGAAATAAAATACAAAATTGTCTCCAGCGTCTGTTAGCATCAGGTCCAATGTTTTATGCAGATCTCACACCTGCAACCCATGAAGAGGATCATGGCCCTCTCCTCCAAAGCAGACCACATCTTAACCTGATCCTCTCCTCCCTTGCATGCCCTAGAATGGATAGAGGATGGGCCTGGGTCCTCCTCTGACTGCTCAGAGTCAGTCTCTACCAGGGACATGACATTGTGGGGGCTGGCAGCAGTGATGAGGAGGTTCCCGAGGAGCCTGTGCAAGGGCACGTACACGAAGGATGGCTCGGAAGAAAGAACAATTATAGCAGCACAGGTGACTTGGGAGTAAGGCTACAAGGTAATGGCCTCTCCCTCAAGAGGATAAAAGCCAGGTTTGGAAAAGCATTCTTCACAGACAGCAAAGAAGCTCTGAAACTCAACTGGTGGACATCTTAGTTCGTTTTTGGAGAATCTTGTAAATTAGTTCTTATCTCTGGGTTTGGGGCAGCCTTGACAAACAACTTGGCAAGGCTCTTTCTTGTCGGAGCTAATTGTAGGAAAGCAGCCTTTTATCTGTAAAGTAACAGAATTATGATTAAACCTTGAACGGTGGGGGCTGCTGCCTTTGCCTGTGTTTGCTCTCTGGGAACACAGTTGGGTCAGAATACAGTTGTGGTTGTGGTTGCTGTTCAGTCACTCACCTGTATCTGACTCTGCATACCAGGCACCCCTGTCCAACATTGTTTCCTGGAAAAAATTGCCCAAATTCCTGTTCATTGCATTGATGATTCTATCTACCCATTTCATCCTCCGCTTTCTCCTTCTTCTTTTGGTTTCAATATTTACCTACATTAAGATCTTTTTCAAGGACTCCTTTCTTCTCATTAAGTGGCCAAAGCAAGTAGGTAGGTAGATAGGCAGATAGATGATAGACAGACAGATAGACAGACAAAGGTCTTTTCCAAGGATTCCTCTCTTCTCATTAAATGGCCAAAATAGATAGATAGATAGATAGATAGATAGATAGATAGATAGATAGATAGATAGATAGATAGATAGATGGACGGACAGACAAACAGACAGACAGAGGTCTTTTCCAAGGATTTCTTTTTTCCCATTAGGTATTCTATCTATCTATCTATCTATCTATCTATCTATCTATCTATCTATCTATCTAATCTATCTTTGTTCAGATTTTTGAAAATCTATTCCCTGACTTTGTGTTGGTTATTCCAGTTGAGTGCTAAAATGTGCTTTCCAAAGGATTGGCAGGATTACAGCTTCTAATCCAGGGTGGATCTGTCCCTCCTCCTTTTTTTTCCAAAATAGAAATACTATTGTTTCAAATCACGTTTGGATTGTTGTTTTGCATATAAATTGCAATCAGGCTGTCAGGTATCATCAAATGTTGAAAAGTTATCTTAACTTGCAGTCGGCATATGGAATTCTCTGCCACAGGAGGTCAAAGACAAGCAAGAGACTCGAGTTTTCAGAGAATTGGAGATTTTGCATTTCAACTCATGTCTCTGGATATGAATGCGAATACAGGGATAAATACATGTCATGCTTCTGAGCATAAATATACCATCCGGCAGACCTAAGTATTTAATCCCCCTCATTCAAGATAGCAGTTTATTGTACCGACTTTAATCAAAGTGTCCAAAAGAGATAACTGACTATGCAACTTGACACATGAAGAAATTCTTGGTCTGGGCAACCTGACATGCCAAAACTTGGATGCATATTTTCTTTGGATCAAAAGCTATTGGGGCTGATGGGATGCCCCTCACTGCTTTATTAAACAGAGGATTTCTGAGCTAGACCATTTCCTTTTAAAATCTCCTGATTGATTGATTGTTTGTGTGCCAGTGTTGTATTTTGCCATTGTTTGTGTGCCAGTGTCAGTGTTGACTTTTAGTGACCAAATTAATTGATTTTCTCTAGAATGATCCACCTCCAACATGACTCTTCTGATTTTCTAACAATTCACCTATCACTATTTTGCCACGATGTAAAAAAGAGGTTGAGATTCCAGAAAGGAATCTTCAAACTTGACAGCTTTAAGGCTTGTGGACTTCAACTCCCAGAATTCTTCCTCCAGTCATGTTAGCTCAGGAATTCTGGGAGCTGAAGTGCACAAGTCTTAAACTTGCTAAGTTTGGAGACATTTGCTCTAGAAAGAGGGCAGAGAAGAGCAACACAGATGATAGGGTAGGGTAGGGTAGGGTAGGGTAGAGTAGAGTAGAATAGAATAGAATAGAATAGAATAGAATAGAATAGAATAGAATAGAATAGAATAGAATAGAATAGAATTTTTTATTGGCCAAGTGTGATTGGGCACACAAGGAATTTGTCTCTGGTGCATAAGCTCTCAGAGTACATAAAGAAAAAATAAAATACATTCATCAAAAATCATAAAGTACAACACTTAGTGACAGTCATAAGCAATCAAATCATACTAGGAAACAAATAAAAGAATAACAATTGTGAAGATAGAAGCAACACAGTTATAGTTATAAAGGGGAGAGACAGGTAATAGGAAGGATGGGAAGAATAATAGTAATACAGTCAATAAATAATTTGAGAGTGTTGTGGGAATTAGTTGTTCAGCAGAGTGATGGCATTCAGCAAAAACTGTCCTTGTGTCTAGTTGTTCTGGTGTGCAGTGCTCTATAGCATATATGATTAGGGGACTGTTGGCTAAAAAACACTGCTCAAAAAAATAAAGGGAACACTTAACAACACAATGTAACTCCAAGTCAATCACACTTCTGTGAAATCAAAATGTCCACTTAGGTAGCAACACTGATTGACAATAAATTTCACATGCTGTTGTGCAAATGGAATAGACAACAGGTGGAAAGCAGAGGCAGTTAGCAAGACATCCCCAATAAAGGAGTGGTTCTGCAGGTGGTGACCACAGACTACTTCTCAGTTCCTATGGCTGCTGGTTTGGTCACTTTTGAATGCTGGCGGTACTTTCACTCTAGTGGTAGCATGAGACGGAGTCTACAACCCACACAAGTGGCTCAGGTAGTACAGCTCATCCAGAATGGCACATCAATGCGAGCTGTGGCAAGAAAGTTTGCTGTGTCTGTCAGCGTAGTGTCCAGAGCATGGAGGTGCTACCAGGAGACAGGCCAGTACATCAGGAGACATGGAGGAGGCTGTAGGAGGGCAACAACCCAGCATCAGGACCGCTACCTCTGCCTTTGTACAAGGAGGGACAGCAGGAGCACTGTCAGATCCCTGCAAAATGATCACCAGTGGGCCACAAATGTGCATGTGGCTGCTCAAACACTCAGAAACAGACTCCATGAGGGTGGTATGAGGGCCCAACATCCACAGGTGGGGGTTGTGCTTACAGCCCAACACCCTGCAGGACGTTTGACATTTGCCAGAGAACATCAAGATTGGCAAATTCGCCCTGTGCTCTTCACAGATGAAAGCAGGTTCACACTGAGCACATGTGACAGGGTCTGGAGATGCCATGGAGAACGTTCTGCTGCCTGCAACATCCTCCAGTATGACCGGTTTGGCAGTGGGTCGGTAATGGTGTGGGGTGGCATTTCTTTAGGGGGGTGCACAGCCCTCCATGTGCTCGCCAGAGGTAGCCTGACTGCCATTAGATACCGAGATCCTCAGACCCCTTGTGAAACCATATGCTGGTGTGGTTGGCCCTGGGTTCCTCCTAATGCACACCAATGCTAGATCTCATGTGGCTGGAGTGTGTCAGCAGTTCCTGCAAGACAAAGGCATTGATGCTATGGACTGGCCCGCCCTTTCCCCAGACCTGAATCCAATTGAGCACATCTGGGACATCATGTCTCGCTCCATCCACCAACGTCATGTTGCACCACAGACTGTCCAGGAGTTAGGGGATGCTTAGTCCAGGTGTGGGAGGAGATCCCTCAGGAGACCATCCGCCCCCTCATCAGGAGCATGCCCAGGTGTTGTAGGGAGGTCATACAGGCACTTGGAGGCAGCACACACTACTGAGCCTCATTTGACTTGTTTTAAGGACATTACATTGAAGTTGGATCAGCCTGTAGTGTTTTTTTCCACTTTAATTTTGACCAAATCCAGACCTCCATGGGTTGCTAAATTTGATTTCCATTGATAATTTTTGTGTGATTTTGTTGTCAGCACATTCAACTATGTAATGAACAAAGTATTTAATAAGAATATTTCATTCATTCAGATCTAGGATGTCTTATTTTTGTGTTCCCTTTATTTTTTTGAGCAGTGTATATAAAGAATAGTTGCTGGAACTGGATAAATCTAGTCTAATGAAAAAAAGGACTAGGGGTGACATGACAGAAGAGTCCTGATATCTCAGAGGCTGCCACAAAGAAGAGGGAGTCAAGCTATTTTCCAAAGCACCTGAAGGCAAGGCAAGAAGTAATGGTTGAAAACGAACCAAGGAAAGAAGAAAAGTAAAACTAAGGAGAAATTTCGTGGCAGGAAGAACAATTAATCAGTGGAGCAACTTTCTTCCAGAAATTGTGAATGCTCCAACACTGGAAGTTTTTAAGAAGAGGTTGGATAACCATTTGCCTTAAGCGGTGTAAAGTATCCTACCTAAGCAGGGGGTTGGACTAGAAGACCTCTAAGGTCCCTTCCAACTCTGCTATTCTAATTACATCTTGGCTGCTTTGATCCCTTCCCATTTGTGGCTGGGCATGAAACATGGCAATCAGAGCTACCGCTATAGCTAAAAGAGACAGGGAAGATGTTTCTCTGGAAATCTGGAATTTAATTTGGGAAGCTGAAGCTGAGGTGAATGCAGCTTTTGAGTACCATTTTCACACCCTCTAAACCTGGTTACTGAAAGCAGATGGTACATTTCCTGCCATTGAGTGGAAGAACTTCGATGCACTCTGCCATTAAAACAAGACAACCTTCTCAAAAAAATTTCTATCCACAAAGTGCAGCCTCTTCCACAAGTATGACATCACACCATCCTCTTGTGGCTCTCAGCCACATAAAAAAAGTTAAGTGGTCCCCTGGCAGCCACCCACCCACCCACAAAAAATGCCTTCTGTTCTTTACCCTGGTGTGGTCCAGATGTCTTATGCTTACAACTCCCAGGAGCCACAGCTAAAATGACAATCCAAAGGTAGGGAAAGGCATTGGAGGAGGGCTGTACATCAAAGAAGTGCTGAGGATAATAAAATCCGAAGCTATATTTTTTTCCACCTTTCTCAGCAAATTCAGCCTAATATCCTATGATGCCACCAATGTAAAGGGTAAATTGAGACTCAAATTGTAATTGGGATGTGATAATGAAGTGTCAACATGCTTTGAGAAATAAAATATTTATATCAATTGTAGCCATTCAGGAAGCAAGAGGCCAGCTGTATTGCATCACTCTGCGAAAAAAAAAAAAAAAGAGTAATAAACCATGTCAAGGTGACATAATTGCATTTTATCTTCCATCCCATCATCTTTTCTAAAGAAAATAATCTCATCTTCCGAATCACTGGTAGTTGTCCTCTCACCTCATTTAAGAGCCACAAATATACCTACATCTCCAAAATGGAACAGTTTGCTTGAGGAAAAATGTTGAAAACATTTGCTCCTGTTCAAACTTCTCCATGAAGTTGTGGTCTCAGTGTGATTCTTTGGAGCTCCAATCTGTTGCAAATAGACCCTACTCCCTCAAAACATAAAGCCTACTAGTGTTGTGGCCTGCCAGTAGCCATGGAGCTGGTGGGAGACTCAGACAGTGAGGAGGTTGGAGAGGAATGTGGGACAGTACTGGAGTCTGGGGAAGGCTCTGATGAGTGCTCTGCATTGGAGGCAGAGATGAGGCCAGGGCTGCCTGACAGTTATGCCTTCGGAGTCGCAGATCAGTGGGGCAGAAGAACAGCTGGAGCCTGTTCCCAGTTTGCACATGCACAGAGCTGCCAGCAGAAGAGACCAGTTAAGGAACAAGGGTCAACTCAGGAGTAAAGGCTCAGGTTGATGGTGAATGGCCCCTCCCATAGGGAATAAAGTGGAGCGAAAGGGGAGTGGTGTTTGCAGGACACAATTAGTTCAATTCATTAGGGTGAAGATCTGTTCCTGACTTCTTGCCAAGTAATTGCTGCTACAGTGTGGCATTTGGAAGATATCGGCCTGGCAGGTCTCCAAGCGTGATAAAAGCCTGTAGTTGGGAAACCTCATAAAAGACTGTTTGCTGGGACTTTGGTGGAGAGGAATTCACGTTAGCCTAAATAAAGGGGGTTTTATCAGGATGAGGAGTCTGCTTTATGATCTTGGGAAGCCTAGGTCAGAACACTCGGTGTGATTATTTGGAGCTCCAATCTATTGCAAATAGGCCCTACCCCCTCAAAACAAAAAGCATACTATTGTGGGACGCACATAAAGAAAGTATTGGACACACACACAATCCCCCCCCCAACTTTTTAAATCATTTCATACAGTAAAAGCTGAATATGACAGCTCAGAATATTACATTGGTTATATTTTAGGCAAAAGAGAAACCAAGAAACCACTGACCAAAATGTCTTTTGGTAAGAAATAATCCCAAAACATAGATGTGATTTTCCCATATGGAAAATGTTGTATTGATTTTATCTGAAGGACGAAAAACAGCTACTATGAGGGGACAAGCCAGCAGAAAGAGGTTCAAATGTTTACTATGCTGTTCATAATATTGTACTTGAAAAATCAATGGCAATAAACATTTAAAATTTAAAAATTTAACTGGTTTTGGAAGCATCACGAAACGAACTCAACACATTGACTGTTTTGTACTTTCCACCAGTGGTGGGATTCAAAATTTCTGTGGGCGTGGCTTAATGGGTGTGTAAAATCTCCATTCCCTCCCCACTCCAGAGGAAGGATACTACAAAATCCTCATTCTCTCCCCACCTCACTCACCTGCTTTCCAGCTCCGTTCTCCTGTGCAGGGCAACTAAAGGAGACCCAGCCGATCAACCGGGACTCAGGAGGCAGAGAAGAGATGGAATTGGTGGGGTCAGTCAGAGATGGAATTTGCTGGTGCTCTGAACTACTCAAAATTTCTGCTACTTGTTCTCCAGAACTTGGATAGAATAGAATAAAATGGAATAGAATAGAATTCTTTATTGGCCAAGTGTGATTGAACACCCAAGGAATTTGTCTTGGTGCAAATGCTTTCAGTGTACATAAAAGAAAAGATACATTCATCAAGAGTTGAGAAGCATAAGGTATCACACTTAATGATAGTCATAGGAGTATCATTAAGCAATCATATCATACTTGGAAACAGTCAATATAGATCGTAAGGATCTGTTATTTGATAACAGATGAACAGAATTGGAAGGGACCCTGCAGGTCATCCAGTCCAACCCCCATTTGTGAAACAGCTAAGTGTCTTATATACCATTTTATTTTTGAATTTCCTTATTTCTTACACAACCTAATCCCTTTATTTTGACAGCCTGAGACACAAAAACAGCTGGTCCTTGACCTACAACTGCAACTGAGCCTAACATTTCTGTTCCTCAGTGACATGCTTGTTAAAGTGAATTTTGCTCCATGTTATGACCTGTCTGGCCACCCTTGCTAAGTGAATCACTGCAGTTGTTAAGTTAGTAAGATGGTTATTAAGTCAAATCTGGCTCCCACCCTTGATTTTGCTTTTCTCAGAAGGAAGTAAAAGGGACTCGGCAACTGACATAAATATGAACCAATTGCCAAGCATCCAAATTTTGATCATGTGACCATGAGGATGCTGCAATGGTTATAAGTGTGATAAAAGTTGTTAATAACTGTAAAAGTCTGACTCACAGAGGAACACAATACAGAAGCCTGATGATGGCAGATGAGATTCTGCCAAAACGTTGCTACAACTTTAAAAGCACAACTACAAGGACATGGGAAAATACCCGAACAAAGCTGAATGCCAGATATGTAAGTACCCATGAAAACTTAACAATATATATACCCGAACAAAGCTGAATGCCAGATATGTAAGTACCCATGAAAACTTAACAATATATATATAATTCAGCTTTGTTCGGGTATTTTCCCACGTGGTGCTTTTAAAGTTGTAGCAATGTTTCAGCATAATCTCATCTGCCATCATCAGGCTTCTGTATGGTGTTTGGTGTTCTGTATGGTGGGTTTCAGAACACAGCCAAGCCCCCAGCCAATCAAGTCACACCCCCAGGAGCAGTTAAAAGGAAGAAGCAGCTGCAAGCTCACATCACTCTGAGAAGCACAGAGCTGAAGACCAAGCCTGAAGATGATGAATGAGACTTCATCGAAACGTTGCCCAGATACTTCCAATCTTACGCAGGAGAAAACCCGAATAACCAAAGATCCACATACAAGTACCCGCGAGAACCTCAGAAAACAAATATTGCACCTCTACGGGGAGGAAACCCACCATCTGACCAGGACTTATGAAAAAGTCAGGGTGCATAGTTCAGTCTTAATGTGTGTCTTGTCTACCAGGCGTTTGGTTCTAGTAATTAGTGTTTTAGCCACGGAGTTTATCTGTTCTGGGTGGTGGTGGGATTGGGCGTTGAGGTAGCGGTTGGTGTGTGTTTTCTTCTGGTATATGATGTGTCCTAGTGTGCCATCTGTTTTCTTGTAGATTAGTACATCTAGGAATGGTAGTTGTTTGTTTGTTTCTGTTTCCATGGTGAACTTGATTTTGGGGTGTGCGCTGTTTAGGTGTGTTAGGAAGTTGTTTAGGTTTTCTTGTCCATGGGGCCAAATCAAATAAGATTCTATACAGACACCACATCAAGACTGCCTTCAAAACAGACAGAAAAATAGCAGCCATCCTCAGGAACCCCAAAGACAAAATTGACCTGAAAAACCAAGGCATATATGAAGTCCCCTGTGCAACATGCCCAGCCACATACATTGGACAGACCAATAGAAGAATAAGCAACCGCCTGGATGAACACAAAAATGCAGTCAAAAAGCTGGAACACACTTCCTCACTCGTCCAACACATGGAAGCCACAGGTCATAACATCAACTTCAGTGGCACCAAAACCCTAGCCACCATAGAAAATCCCAGCCACAGAATCATCAGAGAAGCCATAGAGATTGAAAAAAGACCAGAAAGCATGAACAGAAGAGATGATTCCACCAGGCTGTCAATCATTTGGAAGCCTGCACTCACAAACAAAAAAATCTCCACACCACAAGCCAGGCAAACACCTGGGCACAAACAGATCCCCACTGATACCTCCAGCTCAAACACACCCCAACCAGGCACCCAGATGAAACCCAGCTTCCTAACTAATGATAGCCGTCCATTTACCCGAAGCCAATGTGCACTAAAGGCCTCCAATAAAGTAACACAATGTTGCCAGCCAAACAAGATACAAAAAGAGCCCCCTCCTAAAAAAAAAAAAAAACAGACAGAAGATATTAGTAGCAGAACACAGCAAACTCCAAGACCAATAAACACAGACCAAGACTCTCAACCAATCAGGAGGAAGAAAAAAACATTCTGACACAGCAATAGGCTGCCCCAAATTTAAATCTGAAACTACTGTAAAAGTCTGACTCACAGACAAACACCATACAGAAGCCTGATGATGGCAGATGAGATTCTGCTGAAACGTTGCTACAACTTTAAAAGCACCACTATTATGACGTGGGAAAATACCTGAACAAAGCTGAATGCCAGATATATATATATATATATATATATATATATATATATATATATATATATATATATATATATATATATATGAATACGGAAAAGTTGATGCCACAACTTACTGCAAAAATTGTATTTATTATTTGTTTCTAAAACATAAAAATTTATAAAATTTATATAAAAAAAGATATTGGGTTCAAGACATTCAAATCTTGATCAGTGGTGGGATTCAATTTTTTTTACTACTGGTTCTGTGGGTGTGGCTTGGTGGGCATAGCTTGGTGGGCATGTGGCTTGGTGGGCATGTGGCTTGGTGGGCATGTGGCTTGGTGGGCATGTGACTGGGTAGGCATGGATGAGTTGAAGTCCCTTCTTTTCCGTAATGACCTACAAAAAAAAAAGATATACCAAAAGTTTGCTATTTTGTGCATTTAATACTTAAATAAGAACAAAAGAAGTACACAAGACAATAAAACAGGCACACAAATACTTACCTCAGGACAATAAAAGTGTTATTTGACTTTGAGATATTTCCAAATCAATGTTTGATTGATGTCCTCATTTATAATTTTCTTCACTTTTACTCGAGAATCATCAGCTGTGTGATGTGTTTCTCAACCATTTTGTGACTATAGGAATAGGGTCCCATTCTTTTATAAGTAAGACAATTACATTAATGGTTATTAAGTTTGTTATGCTGGAAACATATGATTATGATTATGTCAAAGCTGATCACGTTTTCCCTTTTAACAGGGGGTCATTGTAAACAGCCAAAAACTTAGTATCCCTTTGTGATCTTGAATGTGATCTGAGGAGAACATCAGGAAATCAGTTGTCCTTCCCTCCAGTTTTTCCTTCTCCTTTCCAAAGGGGACATTTGAACTAGTGTTTTAATATGGACAACTGCATTCTGAGCTAATAAAGTCACACTGTCAGACTAATTTAAAAACTTCTTGGATCACTGTTCAATGGTTTATTAACCCTAACCATAACCCTGAACCCTGAACCTGAAGCCTAACCCTAAACCTTAAGCCCTAAACCCTAAACCCTAAACCCTAAACCCTAAACCCTAAACCCTAAACCCTAAACCCTAAACCCTAAACCCTAAACCCTAAACCCTAAACCCTAAACCCTAAACCCTAAACCCTAAACCCTAAACCCTAAACCGTAAACCCTAATCCTAATCCTAACCCTATTTCTAACCTTAACCCTAACCCTAACCCCAAACCGAATTGTAACACTATCCCTAATGCTAGCCTTAACCCTAAACACTTAACCCTAACCCTAACCTCTAACCCTAACCCTAACCCCAACCCCAACCATAAACCCAAACCGCATCCAAACCCCAACCCCAACCCTAATATTAAACCTGACCCTGACCATAGCCCGAATCCTAATTCCAACCCCAACATCAATTCCAACCACAACACAACAACCAAATCATTACCCTAACCCTAATCCTTACAATAACCCCAAAACCAACCACAACCCTAACCTCAAATCCCAAACCCCAAACCCCAAACCCCAAACTCTAATCCTAACCCCAACTCCAATCTAACACCAACCCCAACCCCAATCCTAAACATAACCTGAACCCCAAACCCTAACCCTAACCCTAACCCTAACCCTAACCCGAACCCTAACCCTAACCCTAACCCTAACCCTAACCCTAACCCTAACCCTAACCCTAACCCTAACCCTAACCCTAACCCTAACCCTAACCCTAACTCCAAACCAAATCCCAACCCGAACACTAACGCTAATGCTAACCCTAACCTTAACCCTAACCCCTACAATAAACCCCAACCCCAACCTCAACCCTAACCCTAACCCTAACCCTAACCCTAACCCTAACCCTAACCCTAACCCTAACCCTAACCCTGACCCTGACCCTGACCCTAACTCTAACCCTAACCCTAACCCTAACCCTAACCCTAACCCTAACCCTAACCCTAACCCTAACCCTAACCCTAACCCTAACTCTAACCCTAACCCTAACCCAAACCTAACTGCAACTCCAACCCCAAACCTAATACTAACTCTAACCCTAAACTTAAACTCCAACACTGATCCTGACCCTAACCCTAACCCTAACCCAAACTCCAATCACAACCCCTAACCCTAACCCTAACCCCAACCCAAATCCCAACACTAACGCTAATGCTAACGCTAACGCTAACCCTAACCCTAACCTTAACCCTAACCCTAACCCTAACCCTAACCCTAACCCTAACCCTAACCTTAACCCTAACCCTAACCCTAACCCTAACCCTAACCCTAACCCTAACCCTAACCCTAACCCTAACCCTAACCCTAACCCTAACCCTAACCCTAACCCTAACCCTAACCCTAACCCCAAACCGAATCGTAACACTATCCCTAATGCTAGCCTTAACCCTAAACACTTAACCCTAACCCTAACCTCTAACCCTAACCCTAACCCCAACCCCAACCATAAACCCAAACCACATCCAAACCCCAACCCCAACCCAAATATTAAACCTGACCCTGACCATAGCCCGAATCCTAATTCCAACCCCAACATCAATTCCAACCACAACACAACAACCAAATCATTACCCTAACCCTAATCCTTACAATAACCCCAAAACCAACCACAACCCTAACCTCAAATCCCAAACCCCAAACCCCAAACCCCAAACTCTAATCCTAACCCCAACTCCAATCTAACACCAACCCCAACCCCAATCCTAAACATAACATGAACCCCAAACCCTAACCCTAACCCTAACCCTAACCCTAACCCTAACCCGAACCCTAACCCTAACCCTAACCCTAACCCTAACCCTAACCCTAACTCCAAACCAAATCCCAACCCGAACACTAACGCTAATGCTAACCCTAACCTTAACCCTAACCCCTACAATAAACCCCAACCCCAACCCCAACCTCAACCCTAACCCTAACCCTAACCCTAACCCTAACCCTAACCCTAACCCTAACCCTAACCCTAACCCTAACCCTAACTCCAAACCAAATCCCAACCCGAACACTAATGCTAATGCTAACCCTAACCTTAACCCTAACCCCTACAATAAACCCCAACCCCAACCCCAACCTCAACCCTAACCCTAACCCTAACCCTAACCCTAACCCTAACCCTAACCCTAACCCTAACCCTAACCCTAACCCTAACCCTAACCCTAACCCTAACCCTAACCCTAACCCTAACCCTAACTCTAACCCTAACTCTAACCCTAACCCTAACCCAAACCTAACTGCAACTCCAACCCCAAACCTAATACTAACTCTAACCCTAAACTTAAACTCCAACACTGATCCTGACCCTAACCCTAACCCTAACCCAAACTCCAATCACAACCCCTAACCCTAACCCTAACCCCAACCCAAATCCCAACACTAACGCTAACGCTAACGCTAACCCTAACCCTAACCTTAACCCTAACCCTAACCCTAAACCCTAACCCTAACCCTAACCCTAACCCAAACCTAACTGCAACCCCAACCCCAAACCTAATACTAACCCTAACCCTAAACTTAAACTCCAACACTGATCCTGACCCTAACCCTAACCCTAACCCTAACCCCAATCCCAATCCCAACCCCAACCCCAACCCCTAACCCTAACCCTAACCCTAACCCCAACCCAAATCCCAACCCTAACGCTAACGCTAACGCTAACGCTAACCCTAACCTTAACCCTAACCCCAACTCTAAAACCTAACCCGAACCCCAACCCTAATACTAACCCCAACCCTAATACTAACCCTAACCCTAACCCTAACCCTAACCCTAACCCTAACCCTAACCCTAACCCTAACCCTAACCCTAACCCTAAACCCTAACCCTAACCCTAACCCAAACCTAACTGCAACCCCAACCCCAAACCTAATACTAACCCTAACCCTAACCCTAAACTTAAACTCTAATACTGATCCTGACCCTAACCCTAACCCTAACCCTAACCCCAACCCAAATCTCAACCCTAACGCTAACGCTAATCTTAATCCTAACCCCAACTCTAAACCCCAACCCCAACCCTAATACTAACCCTAACCCTAACCCTAACCATAAACTCTAACCCCAACCCTCACCCCACCCCAACCCCAACCACAACCCTAAACCTTAACCCTAACCCCAACTGTAACCCTAACCCTTACCCCAACTCTAACCCTAATCCTAACCCCAACCCAAATCCCAACCCTAACGCTAACGCTAACGCTAACCCTAACCTTAACTCTAACCCCAACTCTAAACCCCAACCCCAACCTCAACCCTAATACTAACTCATATGAAGTCAACTCTGAGACATGTAATTTACTATCACCTATGACCAGTGGTGGGATTCAAATAATGTAACAACCGATTCTCTTCCCTAACGATTTCTTCCAACAACCAGTTCACCAACTGTTCATAAAGTTAACAGCCGGTTCTCCCGAACTGGTGGGAACTAGCTGAATCCCATCACTGCCTATGATCTTGTTTTCCCCCACCCCCTGGGTATGTCAAAGATCAGATTCTCCAATGAAACATATTCATGGGCTAGGTGTCAGCAGTCACGCTCTTCAATGAAGGATTTTCATGGGCAGAAGATCCAGTAGCCTAGGCTACAATCTCTATAAGATAGGTGTGGAATGTGCTTCTGACCTTCATCTACTGCACTGCTCCTTCAGTCCTTTCCACCCTCTTTCTTATGGCAACTTGGAAACAGGCATAGGAATGATTTACAAGTTGACATTATCTATCTGTCTGTCTGTCTATCTATCATCTACCTTTAATCTATCATCTACCTATAATCTATCTATCTATCCATGTACATGTACATGTAAATAAAGTAAGTGTTGTGATGGCTAGAGTTAACATGCTGAACATGTCAACTGGAAGTTCAGCAGTTTGAGATGCAAGCACCGTGTGACAAAGTGAGTTCCCATTCCACCCCAGCTCCTATCAACTTAGCAGCTTGAAAGCATGCAGATGCAAGTAAGGAAACAGGTACCACTTTGGTGGGAAGGTAACAATGTTCCATGAGCATCCACATATAGTCACAATGGCCATATGACCATGGAAGCTTATTTGGATAATACTGGTTCCCTTGGGTAGGAAACTGAGATGAGCACCACACCTCCTGGAGTCGGACATGACTGGACAGCAGAAAACTTTACCTTTATGTATGTAAAGTCAAAATACTAATAGAGAAATTATCTCATTCTACCTAATGATGCAATTCTCATTATAAGCAAGAAGTAAGCAATTACTCATTAAGAGATACCTGAAAAATTTCTGCTTTCTCTCTGAAAAACAGAACAAAACATCTATGTAATTCCTTTGCCTATTGGTGAAGAATTCCAAAAGACCCTTTGAACTATTAAACTGATGAGTAATTGTTTTTGCAAAAAAGATGATGATAATTTGCAAGATACATGGCACTATCATACTAGTCCTGCTAACAAAGAGGAAATTAATGCAATCAAGCACACCTATCGTTTCAACAAAAGGATGTTTTAATATCGAGCTAGGTGGTCCAATGTCACTTGTTTAATTAAGATGAAATGTTGGCTGCAATGACATTTTAGTGACAAAATAAATTCCCTTGCAGTCATATGAACTCTGGTAATTCATCTCAATGTTCATTAGAAGTATGTCACTGTTAATCTTTGTTCAACATGCTTTAGTACAAAGGAAACTTCTAGAATCAGTGGGCATCAAATCATTGTAAAGACCAAGCAACAAATAAGACAGAGTAACATTTGTGCTTTAATTAAAGGAATCAATCCCAAGAATTCATTATAAAATATTCATTTATGAACAAGCAAATGATGTAAAAATTCGGTTGGATGGGTTGTTGTTGGGTTGTTTTTTTGATTTTGTTTTTTTTTTGAGAAACATTCTTTTCAAAAAATGATTATTATTTGTAATGATATCAACAATATCATTGTTATTTGCAAAAGGAAACAATTTGGAATTGCAACATTCATATCAACTTTGATTAAGGATGGTTGAAAGATATGGTTTGTGGATATAATTAAAATCACAAATCTTCCTAGATGGTTCTATATATTGAACATTGCCTTTCTGGATTGCAATGGAATTTTGAGGTTGGTATGTCTGTCCCCATTGTACAAGCTCTGCATAAAAATAGGGGGGCATGGAATTTTTATTCAATAAGGAATTTGTCTGAAATGATACAGGGTCTCCTGCTACAAAGATTTGGGCTAGAGGATCTCCAAGGTCCCTTCCAACTCCATTATTCTATGTTCTAACTCCAAATTTGGACTTGGTCTATCAACTGTGCAATTGTTTTCCCTAAAAAGATCTTACACAAGCTGTACTAGCTATCCTTCTTTGGAGCAGAAGTAGGAGCAAATGAATCTCCTTGATCTATGCCCATTGTTCTTGTTGATGCTGCATGTGCTTTCCTTGATAAGGTAAAGGTTCCCCTCGCACATGCATGCTAGTTGTTTCTGGCTCTAGGGGATAGTGTTCATCTCCATTACAAAGCTGAAGAGCCAGCGATGTCTCCATGGTCATGTGGCCGGCATGTCTAAATGCCGAAGGTTCACGGAACACTGTTACCTTCCCACCAAAGTGGTCCCTATTTTTCTACTTGCATTTTTAACATGCTTTTGAACTGTTAGATTGGCCAAAGCTGGGACAAATAACAGGAGCTCACTCCCTTACGCAGCGCTAGGGATTCGAACTGCCTAATTGCCAACCTTTCTGATCGACAAGCTCAACATCTTAGCCACTGAGCCACTGCATCCCCTTTATGACCCTAGTGAATGCCTTTTATTCTTTTAATCTGCTTCATTAGGGTTTATCTCTACTTTGGACTATGGTATTACTCTTTCTCATTTCTTAGAGCAGGGGTCGCCAACCTTTTGGACCTCAGGGACCACCAAACTCATAATTTTAGATCCCAGGGACCATTGACCAGTTCTGTTGGCATGGTCTAATTTGTGGGTGTGGCTTGGTGGTCATGTGACTGGCTGGGCATGGCTTGTATGTAAATATTATAAATATTTATATAAATATTGAATTTTTTATTTAAAAAGAGCAACTTTGACTCAAAATCAGTCAAAGCAGGCAGACTGAGTTGCTTACAGTATCACAGATTCATTCAGACATCTATCTATCTGCCATTGGCTAACTCAGTCTGTCACATAAAATTTGCTTGCAATCAAACTCACAAAATTAACTCACAACACATCATGTATGTAAATATTGAATTTTTCATAAAAAAAGAGCAACTTTTACCCAAAATCAGGCAAAGCAGGCAGGCAGATTGAATTGCTTATAAAATCATTCAGTGATCTTCTATTTGCCATCAGCTAGCTCAATCTCTCAAATTTGCTTGCCATGAGTCTGCACTGAATTTGCTTGCAAGCAAACCTTCAGTCCTAAGGGAGGTTAAAAGCAGAGCCGAAGATCTAAAGACGAGCTAGAAAGCAAGAACCATTACCTGCTTCCAAATTAATCTAAATCTCCCAGCAGAGCAGAACAGATGATGGTCAGAAAAAGGAAAAATAGCAATTTAGCAGGCAAGTTTGTCGGGTAAGGAGTGAGTAGGCGGGGAGGGTTCCCGCGGGCCATGTGGATGATGCAGCCTTGTGTTTCTGTGCAGCCTGGATTAATTGCTTTGGAGGGGTGCTCTGAGGGTGAGATTTCTCTGCGGCCCACCAAAATTTTCTCATATCCCACTAGTTGGCCGTGGCCCACCAGTTCGTGACTGCTGTCTTAGAGTCACTGGGAGTTGGGTGGCATTGTCATGCCCCTGGTGGAGACTGACTCTGAGGGAGAGGAGGAACAGCCAACAGAGAGTGGAGGTCTGGCTCTGGAGATTGTGGAGGAGGCTGGGGAAGGGCAGAGGCCAGCTGAGCAGTCAGAGGAGGACCCAGGCCCATCCCCTCTCCATCCTAGGACATACAGGGAGGAGAGGATAAGGAAGAGACATGGTCAACTCAGGAGGAGAGGGCCTTGATCCTCTTCATGGGCTGCAGCTGTCATAACTGAATAAGAGTTTGGACCTGTGCGTACTGGCAAACTCTGGAAACAAAGCATATTTTATTTTGGTCTGAAGTTATCTTGGTTGACATCCTTCCAACAGACTGTGCCTTGTTAACTCCTTGAATTTGGTAAATATTTCTCCTGTTCCATTGTGGAAATTTTGTCATTGTAGTTTGTTTAGTTTTTTTTTATTTCACCTCTATCTGCTCATTAAATTTGGACTGTATTGCTTTCTTTTGAAGACTGTTTTTGAGTATGTTGTATCTCCAACTGAGTATTATTGAAGAGTGGGCCAAGTTGGAGGCATTAAAGGACATTTATTTACGTTTTGGATTTTGTTACATTTGTGGTACACTCTGGGTCATCACAGGAATAAATCATCATATAATCATCATAACAACCTATCTGAATTTTTATCTCAGTCTCTAGCTACAGTAAAGTCTCCTTCAAATGAAACTGTTGACTTCATTGGCCTTTGACATCAGTCCCATGCCCAATAGTAAATACTAATGTAAATATTGAGTATTGGCTCTCCTAAAGGATGTTCATTGTTAGTCAGTTCAACAATAGAACAATAAATTCCTCATCAGGTGTTTTTGTAGCTAGTATACACTCATTTAAAAAGCCAATGAGAATAGTTTGGGATCAATTGTATAAAAGCCTGGGTAAAGCTACTATTTTAGTTCATGGAGTGTGTTATTATATGCGTAATTTTATTTTATTATATTTAATCATGGTTTGGGTATCATTTTGTTCTCAAGAAGCAAAGGTGAGAAAACCCATTTTTATTCATTTATTTTGACCTAAGCTAAGCCAGACTGCTAAGTCATAATCATAAAAAAGAAAATAGATGGTGCAAGATCACAGCCCCATAATTGAAAATATATAAATTTTAACTGAAACATTTGGCTGATACTGTTACCCCTTACAGGCAGCAATTGACTATGTCAGCAAGAAATATTCCCTGTAGGGAATTCTATGCTTATGTTGTGATCATACAAAGTGTAACCGCTGTTGTACAATAGGAAATAATAGGAGGAAGGAGGGATAGGTAGGATTGATAGAAAAGAAAGGATGGATAATTAGAGAGGATAGAGAGACAGATATAGGATGGATAGGTAGAATGGATGGATATAGATAGATACAGGGGTGGGATTCTACAGGTACTCACATATTTGCTAGAACCGGTTGTTAACTTTCTAAGCAGTTCGGAGAACCGGTTGTTGGAAGAAATCTCCTTTTGTTTTTTTCCACCCTTCTTGCATTCTTGGCAGTATGCCTAGACTTATGTCTCCAAAGGAGCTTTTTTTTCTTTTCTTTGCTGGCACTTTCTTAAAGGGGAAGGGTTGTTTTAAGCTTTTTACACTGCTGTTGGGAGAAAATACTCCCCTGTTGGAGAAATAATTGAATAATGAAGCAGAGCTGGCAGAAAGAAGCTTTTAACAACAAGGAACCAAGAGGAGTGACATTCAGCAAGGCTTCTTGGCTAGCTAGAAAGATTGACATTCAAATGTGAGTTTACATATCCTCTATGAGTTTTGGTCTAAAACTGGTGACCATTTAAAGTTAAAATGGCACTTTAAAAAGTGACTTATGACCATTTTTCACACTTAGGACCATGGCAGCATCCCCACTATCATGAGAGGCCAGGAGAGGAGAAGCATCCCTTGTTGTGAGTAATATTGAGTTGGCCACGCCCACCCAGTCACATGACCAGCAAGCCACACCCACCAACTAAGCCACACCCACAGAACTGGTTGTTAAAAAAATTGAATCCCACCCAGGATAGATAGATAGATAGATAGATAGATAGATAGATAGATAGATAGATAGATAGATAGATAGATAGATAGATAGATAGATAGATAGACAGACAGAAAGATAGATTGATGGGTGGGCAGATAGATGGAAAAAGGAAGAAAACAAAAGTCTATAATGTACAACCGGAGATATTAAAACTGACTTTAAATTTTCATTCTCCTCTGCTTTTTCCCCTCACCTTGAAAATTAACTGAAGCACTTTGCATGGAATCTAATGGCCATTGAGTCAACTTCCTCCCACTCCATGTCACTATCCATCTCAAAGTATATTTCCCAGATATCTGCCTTCTATTGAAGAAGCTCAGTGAATAGGAGCTCACCTCTCACTGTAATTGGTTCCACTGTTGAATTGTATCTGACTGATAGGAACCACTTCCCACATTTAATAAATTCAATGATCTGTGACTTGTTTCCTGGAATGATAGGAAAGATAAGGTAAGGTAGCATAGCGCAGGGTATTGTAGGGTGGGGTGGGGTGAGTTAGGGTTAGGGGTGGGATGAGATAAGGTGAGATGAGATAAACAAGACAAGGCAAAATAAGATAAACTTTATTGTCATTTTTTTCTGTGAACACACTGGCACCCATTAAAAATGAAATTCTCATGCTTGTTATTATTCAAATCTATCTATATCTATATCTATAGTTATATTTATATCTATATCTCTATATACCATCTGTATCTATATCTATATCTATCTATATCATATCTATCTATCTATCTATCTATCTATCTATCTATCTATCTATCTATCTATCTATCTATCTATCTATCTTCATAGCAATATCATCTCTTCTAGAGGCCAGGATCCTAAGATTCTTCAACACTTCTTCAGAGCTATTTAATATTAATTCTAGTTCTTGGATCATTCTGCTGTGAATCAGGTTCAGTAAATTTTAAGGATGAAAAATATTTCCCAATACAAAATCATACCATGCAGAATTAAATAGGACTTTAATTTCCTCTAATTTAAAAGCATTCTTGTGTTGATGCTGTATAAAATGGCCATCAGTTTTAATTTTGTTTCTGCATGACACCCTTGACTCCTATATTCACTTCATGGCAAATAATTACAATCCCAAGAATGTTTTTTTTTTCTCCAGAAGTGTTATGAACAAGCTAGGTATTCTACAGCCTAATCTGATTTCTGTTTTTTAACTAAAGAACTGCATATTAATCTATGTACAAGTTTATTCAAACTCATGAAGAATATTTCAAATTGCGTTTCTCTGTTCTATGGCTTTCAAAGATTTTTTCTTTTGTTTTCTGTTCAAATAAATATCCCCTTCATCTCCTTTTGTAAATGGAGTCTTTGATTTGTACTTTATTCCTAAATCCTGGCAAATTTATTTACAATAGAAAGATGTTTATGGCCACCAACCTACTTCTTGGCAAAAGCATTTTGCAATTACAGCTGACAAATTGGCATCCCAATTCTAGCTAAGGATATAAACGCAGTTGCACTGGATCAGATTAAAATCCAATCTACCTCAGCATGCTGTTGCTGTGTTGTCAATAGCAAAGTGCCTATGGGACACTCAACAATTAGATTATGAACAGAATGCACCCTTACTATTCACTTTGCCAGGAATTCTTCACTAAGAATAGAGCTATGGACAAATTGTCCTTCCATTTTTTTTTTCTTGACTAGACTTGGACAGAGAAATGGCATTGAAGGTTTTTCTCATTTTTTCCCCTCCAGGAGAAATGAAAATTCTGTACTGATTCACAAATAACTCCTCAAAGGTAGGATTCGTCCTTAGTGATGAAAGTAAAATGAAAAAAAAAATTGCAAAGATTTCACAGCACTAGATTAAGAATAATAATAGTAAAATATAGGAATTCTCAACAGCATCTGTAACTGACCTCAGCAATGCCAGAATCACAAAATACGTTCGATAAGTGATCATCCAAATATCCTTTGTTTCATCCAAGTATTTAAGTCACGTCATTAGTATTGATTCCCCTTATTGAATCTTATTGGATTCTTAAGTATTGAATCCTTTTGGATTCTTAAGGGAGTTTTACAGATGGGTTATTTGAATAGCTCACAATTAAATTAAGTTAAAATAGTATGTGTACGCTATATTCTCATAGAAGATAATATTTGTAGTGTTGAACTGTGAGAGGTCCTTCGTGCTTTCTGAAGATATTTTATTAACCGACGAGGTAACCTCATCAGTGCTAGAAGGGAGTTGAGTTTGTAAAGAGTAGGAGAAGAAGGAGGAGGAGGAGGAGAAGGAGGAAAAGGAGGAGGAGGAAGAGGAGGGAGGAGGAGGAGGAAGGAGGAGGAAGAGGAGGAATGTGCTTGATGCTCTCTGATGGTTGTTTTCTTGTAAATGTTTCATTACCAAACTCAGTAACATCATTGAATGAGTGCGGTCATTGGGGTCCAATCTAGCATTGAGGTCCTCCACCAGGATTACAAAAGCACCTGGATCCATCACTACAAGGTCAGCATCTTGACTCTCCAGTTCAGTCCCTGATGTTTTGATTTGTGTTTTCTGTCTCATAGTGGGCATATAAGCCTTTATGATCAACAGGGCATCATGATTGAGTTGGGTATAATACTTCCATGGCGCAGCCTTGAGTGGAGGAAGGGGACTTAATATGGCACATAGTGTAGTGGACACCTTCTCAGGCCATCATTCACTCTTCCGTGTGTTGCTTCTGGTTCTGTTATGCTACTGAGTTGCTTTTTATTGAGGAATCCTTGGTGGTCTATGACCTTGGTTGTTTTCTTGCTGATGTTTCATTATCCAAACTTGGTAACTTCATCAGAAAGGAGGAGTCTTTACTCTCAGTTTATATATAATATAACTCCTCTCCCTAGTAGCACTTATGAGGTTACCAAGTTTGATAGTGAAACATCTGCAAGAAAAGCACCAAGCTCAAAGAATGCCAAAGACCTTTCCTATTTGCTCATTATGAGCTCAAAATTCCTTTCTATTTCAATCAACAGATAAAAATTGCTAGAAAGAAAATAGGGAGGATTTCCCTGCCTGGCACATATGATGAATTTCACAACTTTATTAATGCTTGCTTTCCTCCGGCAAACAGGACCATCATTCTCAATGCTATTTTTGCTATTAAACCTGCTTTATTTTCCTTACGATATCCACCTCCATCCATTTGAACATTCAAGCCCAGAGCTATTGAAGAGTAATCTTCACTCCTATTTTGTTTTTATTTTTATTATATCACTCTGATTTGAGGGCATGGACATCTTCTCCCCCGGTTTCTCTTCACTTTGATTCTTGACCTAGCTTAATTTAAAAAAAAAACAAAAACAAAAACTTGTCTCTCGAACTAAAGGATATCTCAGCAAAGCTTGGCTTTTTATTTTGTACAACAGTGTGCTTGATCTGTCCATTGTGCCATGCTTCTTGTTTCTTTTGCAGATCTCCAAAGAAATGGGAAGAGAGCATGTTGCCTTTTAAGCTGAGCGTTTTCTGATTTGGGTCTTGAAAGAGCTGTGGTACTCAGGAGGTATTACGGATGTTGCTTAGTTATAATGAGGACAGAGTAACTCTAAGCTGTGCACTGCTTTTGACATAGCCAGCATATCAATTGGGGTGGGGTGGGAGACTGGCTTCAGTCAACACATCCAGCTCTCCAAAAGTTAATCCTTAAAGCTCAAAGAGTGACCTCGGTTCTAATCACAACTGGCTGGAGTGGAGTTAGAGTCACATGCTCTTAATGTTCTCCTATTAAATCAATGGTATTTAAATTTCACAGCTTTGGCTGTGGAAGAAACTGGGGAAGGGCAGAGTCTGGCTGGGCATTCAGAGGAAGACCCAGGCCCACCCCCTCTTCATCCTAGGTCACGCTGGAAGCAAAGTGTGCATTATCTATATCTGTCAAGTCTTATCTGAATTCTGGCGTCCTCTCAACTGTGTGTGTTTTGTTATCTTTTGAATTCTGCAATTCCTTATCCTGCCCTGTCTCGTTAATTACTGCAGCGTGGTTTGTGTTGGTTTTTATTTATAATTTAAATGTACTTTGGTTTTATACTGAATTTCTTCTCTTTAAAAACTGTTCTTGGGAGAGTTTTTTCTCCAGCCGATGACAACTGGACATTGGGGGCCAAGTTGGAGGAATTAAAGGAACTTTACCTACTTTTGTGACTTTGTTGCTTTTGTGTCATGCCCCTTTGAGTCATCACCCTTGGACTAGAAGACCACCAAGATCCCTTCCAACTCTCTTATTCTCTTATTCTTTTATTGTGGCATGTATCCTTCTTCATAAAATCTAGGCTTATAAGTTTCTACTAAGTCATTTGCTTTATGTGACTTTACATATCCACTTACAGCTGTGCCTTTCTTATTAGCTGGAAGAGATGTAAGACCCACATATGATGATTAAACATAGATTTCATTTCTTTTACATCTTTTCACTTGCCCTGTTTATTTAGCTTCACATTTGGATTTGTGTGTGCTATCTTTTATATAAGCTGTTATACTGTTTTCAATAAGACCAATTCACATGAGAATTTTATTGGTTCTTGCTGAATACCTTAATTTGCTGTTTTTGTCAGGTGACTCTCATTTCTGAATCTCTTTTATATCTGTCTTGAATTGGCTGAGTATTTTGTTCTTATTGTGCTCCTATTGAAGACAGAACTCTTCTCCAAAAATCATAAAGATGTTTGTTGTTGTTGTATCGTGCTTGGATTCAACATACTAAATCATTCACCTAATCAAATAACATTGTGTTTGTTTTATTCTTTTCTAAAATTAGAATGCCAAACAAATATCCTGTTGTTATATGAGTTGTATTTCAGCAACAGGCTGGTCAACACCTGGAACACCCTTCCCAACTCCGTTGTTACAGTCTCAACTCCTCACAGCTTCAACCTCAAACTGTCTACCATGGACCTCATCCCATTCCTAAGAGGTCCTTAAAGGGTGTGTGCATAAGCACACCAGTGTACCTGCCGTCCCTGTCTTACTGTCCCCATTTATCTGTATTTATTTCCTTTGTTCATGTTTATATTCATTCCTATACTTGTTATCTTGTACACGTTTGACAAATAAATAAATATTTGTCCACCCATCATTGCCATCACAGAATTAAATCTATATCTTGCTTTTGGTGTGTGTTGCATATAGGTACACACATACAAACATTCACATTTAGAAAGAGAGTGCATCTTGATTAGGTAGGAGAACAGCAGGGGGGTGGAATTAAGTGCTTCATTAGATTAGAGACATTACATTTCAACAAAGGATACCAGTCCACAACTTCTTGAATTAGGTTTATGTCAGGTGCAAAGAATCAGGCCCATAGGTTATAAGCTGCATTTCAGAAAGGTTTACTGCACCAGCTTATACAGAAGAATAGTCAACTAAAGTTCAGTACTAAAATGGCACCACATTGTCAGAGTATTTTCATTAACTGGCAGAGACATGGTTAATAAAGGAAGCATGGCAACAGACCAGCCAATGGGAGATGACAACCTGGTTGTGGTTTGGCTCTGTGTGCTTTGCAGAGAATTGAAATTGAAAATAACGTGCTTGCTTGCTGAAGCTGATATCTGTTCTGAGCTGCTGATACTTGTGTTTTTGCTTATGTTGTGTTGAAAGAATCTACAAATGGTATTGCAACTTTACTCATCTTATGTGTATAAAGAAGTTAATGATTCCACTGAATCAGTCACCTGTGTGTTTTCTAGACTTGAATTTTTGCTGCAAACTTTAACACACATAAGAATCAATGAGTTCAAGAAGGGTTAGACTTGGAGCCTTTGTGGCTACCTAATGTTTCTAAGCTGATGACATACATGACTCCATCCCCCAGCTCTCCCTATTCTTCTTCTACAGGCCCAGTGCAAAGCTTTGATTCTGAACTAGCTTTGAGTAATTAGTACATCTACAAAGTGAATTGACTCTAAATGAAATTGGAATAACAGATTGAATTATTATGCTGAACTGGAAACATTTGAATTGATTCAGTGGGTTGAAATATCTATGTGATGTTCTGAATGAATCTGGAATATCAAATTGGGTTGAATTGAAAATACAGCCTAGTTTTTATTGTTTGGTTGATTTTTAAGGCTACACTCACCATCCAGAGTCACAATAGAGAAAAAGGCTGCTATAAAAATTGACTAAATAAATAAATCTGAATCAAATCAATAATTCATATCAGACCAGCACTGTATGTCCATATTGTTCCCCTTATTTTTCAAGGCAGGGGGGTGCAACTTGAACAAGTATTAATATTAATTGTGTTTTTAATGTAATTAATTTAAATTAAAGTCAAGGGATCTGTCCCAAAGAGAACAAACTTCACAATTATTGTGCTATGATGACACTTTGCCTAGTGTCCCTTTGTACTTTCTGAAAACTTCATGCATATTCTAACACTTCAGTTTATTATTATTAATAAAACATAATCTGGGTGTTCAAGGTGAAAGGAAGGTACAGAGACAATAATTTGGTAATGTGTTGAATACTCTCTTTCTCTATTCAGACAAAAATTGAAATTGCACAGTGAATGACTTCATGTCATAACACTATCTCAACTTGTCATTCCCACAATGAAGCCATTCTAGTATGTGTCTCTTGACTGGCTTTTCCAGGTTCTTTACCAACGAGGTACTTAGAATCACTTCCATATCACCCATCAGAGGGATCTACTTCGTTGTTGTTGTTTTTTGTCTTCATCCCTAAAATGAGAAAAAAATATAATTTAATGGAAAGTCTGTTAATCTCTTGGCCTCCATGGCCAATGTAACAGCCAATCTTATCTACTTTTGTTTTTGATTAGAATACAGAACATGGAATCATATGGCTGGAAGGGACCTGGGAAGTTTTCTAGTCCAACACCCAACTCAAGGCAGGAGATGTTATACCTTTCCAGCCAAATAGTTGTCCATTCCTTTTTTGAAAAACCTCCAGTGTTGTAACTATCAGTGCAATTCTGTACCATCCTAGCATTGTATTTAGCTTTCTTGTGTAAACATCAGACTCCTGTCTGCATTGTATCTTTTTGTAAACATTAAGACTCCTATCTCTTCAGTGATCTTTGCCAGGCATGCAAAAGAGAAGAGGAGTTTAAACAGCTGTCAATACAGAATGATGTTTTAATTGACCTGAATTCCTATAAATTACGCTTTCTGATACCCTGTTGTCTTTACTAACCTGAGCTATTATAAATCTTATGTATTTCCTGCTGACCTAAGCTATTATAATTCATGAATGTCTTGTTTACCCTGGGCTTTGAAGAATTTCACCCTCCTGTGAAAAAGCATAATAAAAGAGCCTGTGCCAAGGCATTTGGCGCGCTCATCATCCAGAGGAAACCTCGTCTCGTGTCGTTTCTCTCTCCCTTGCTCCCTCTCATGAGACGCCCATCTAATGCGGGATGGCAGATACCGCATTTTGGTGACCCCGACGTGATTCCCTAAGGGGGATACGCAGCGGCGCGCCCATACTTATCAGCTCGGTTGGAGCTGTGCATCACCAGGCGCCTGAGCGAATTGCACCTCATCGGATCTGAAAGATGGTCTCGACTTTAGTAAGTATGGGTGGAGGCTTTTCTCAACAGCAGCTGAAGGAATTGAGAGAGCTAGTCGCTTCTTCTAAATACTCTGCTAATTTAAAGGGCTTTCCCATAAAAAGGAAATCTATTGCTGCATTATTGGCTTATGTGTGGCAACATTGTCCCAATTATTCAGAGGAAGGGTCCTTAAAAATTTTCCAATTGGCAAAAAATTGGTGAATATCTCCATTGTCCTCCTCGTGCACCTATTGGCTTTTTGGTCACTTGGAGGAAAATTATGGAGGCTTTAAAAGTCCATCAAAAAATAGAAGCAGGGAGTGTGTTTGAATCTCCTCTGCCAAGTTATGATAACTTTTTAATTTTCTCTAACTCAGGCAGAAGCTGCTACATTCCATTCCCATAGGAGTAAAATCCTAGAGGATTAAAAGCTTGTGAAATTTGGCAAATGGATGTAACTTAGTATCCACCTTTTGCCCCATGGAAATATTTGCACGTTTCAATAGATATATATTCAGGATTTATTTTGGCTACTCCTCAAAGGGGAGAAGCTGTAAAACATGTCATCAATTATTCAATTCGTACCTTTGCCTCGCTGGGACGTCCAAAAGAAATCAAAGAAGACAATGGATCTGCCTACACAAGTTCTGCTTTTCAGGACTTCTGTAACAGATGGGATGTAATCCACAAGTTTGGGATTTCCTACAGCAGCCAGGGGCAAGGCTATTGTGTAATGAGCTCACTTATCTCTGAAACGTGCTCTTAATTGGTATTCATTGCGGGAAAAAACCCCGAACCTCCCAGCATTGCAAAACTCTCTTAACATTTGTCTTTTTACTCTAAACTTTCTTAAATCTAAATTCCTCCTACTTCGACTGCTTTTTGTCATTTTTCCTCCCCCTTTACCCCTCCTAACAGATAGTCATTATTCTGCTTGGCAGAGTCCTGCTGAGCTTGGAGGAGAGGAAACGCTGCGATCTTACTGCCAGAGAAAACCACTCTCTGAATCCCTGGTCAGGCAGTAAGACCCTATCATGGGAATTTATCTGCTACATCTGTATCTTAAAAATCTTTCCTGATATTCTTGCCTATATCTTCTTTGCAATTTCTACCTTACTTCAACAAAACCTATGCTTCCTGTCAAAAGACTATTCGTGTTAAAATCATTTCATTAACAGAAGGCTATTATACTTGTTCCACGTGGGTATGTCATGAAAATGCTATCCATAAGTTTTCACTGTCATTTCTGTTTTATTTTAAAGAACACTCTACCCCTTGCTCTTTTGTTTCTTCTTTACTCTTCCTATGGAAAGGAACCTTAAAATCTTTTCCTCTTTTTAATCTAAACATAGGGGGATCTGAATGTCCTTATATTGTATCAAGGGTTTCCCCACCCCACTTAACGTTCTTAATGAATGATCAAGTTAATCTTCATTGTCATTATTGTAATTATTATCCTTTTTCTATTAATTGTATTCCTTCCTCATCTGGTAAATGTTCTACAACTAATTTGTCCATAAGCCTCTCTCCTGTTTGTCATGTTTTTATATACCCGAGCTCTGATCCTGTCAATAAGCAACGCTTCCAAAGAACTGCCCATGACGATCTGCAGAAGCCTCATAGAAGAGATAATATTGTCTGGACTATAACTGACTCTCAAAAAGTTCGTTTAAGTTCTACAACCAATTTTTCTTGCATAGAAAACTTCTACCCACCACTTCAATTCCATTTGGCAGACGCACCCACACAACCAGGGGATATCCTGCAATCCACATCACTGCAGGATCACGCCTGAAAGGAATGTATTTTATCCCTGGCAATAATTTTGTTTGAGTTTGTTACACTGGTTTCATGGCATGTATCCACGGGGATGAACTTGTTAAATCCAAATCATTTTATTCAAGTATGGCTTGTACCAAAAATTAATGTGTATAACTCTGATGATTTTATATCCCTATAGGTATCCATGGAACACCCCCTCTCTTGCAAAATCGTAGAGGCTTAGCTCTGTTATTTTTAAAACAAGGGGGATTGTGTGCTGCCCTTAAAGAAGAATGTTGTTTTTATGCTGATAGCAGGGGGGGGGATTTAAAGGAGAATGTTGTCTTTATGCTGATAGCAGGGGTGGTGGTTTAAAGGAGAATGTTGTTTCTATGCTGATAGCAGTGAGGTCGTGCTGGATTCTATGAATGAATTAGAAAAATGCTTAATTGGTATCAAGGTTCGTTTTCTATTTCACCATGGCTTACAACTCTTTTAACTGCGTTGGCAGGACCATTAATAATCGTTATATTGATATGTATTATAGGAACTTGTTGTTTTAATAGAATATTGCAATTTTTTAAAAATCAATTATCTTCCATGACTACTGATGCTGATGTGTTATTGCAAGCTCATGTTATGTCTTTAACATCGGATGAAGAAATATCATTGCTGAGTTACTGCTCCTTGGACAACCCTGATGCTGACGGGTCGCACGCCTGCCTAGATGACGGGGACGGAGAACATTTCAGAAAAGTAGTTCCTGTTTTCTTGGACAAGGAAGAAGACTCGTCATAAAATAAAAATAAAAACAGAGGAAATGTTGTAACTATCAGTGCAATTCTGTACCATCCTAGCATTGTATTTAGCTTTCTTGTGTAAACATCAGACTCCTGTCTGCATTGTATCTTTTTGTAAACATTAAGACTCCTATCTCTTCAGTGATCTTTGCCAGGCATGCAAAAGAGAAGAGGAGTTTAAACAGCTGTCAATACAGAATGATGTTTTAATTGACCTGAATTCCTATAAATTACGCTTTCTGATACCCTGTTGTCTTTACTAACCTGAGCTATTATAAATCTTATGTATTTCCTGCTGACCTAAGCTATTATAATTCATGAATGTCTTGTTTACCCTGGGCTTTGAAGAATTTCACCCTCCTGTGAAAAAGCATAATAAAAGAGCCTGTGCCAAGGCATTTGGCGCGCTCATCATCCAGAGGAAACCTCGTCTCGTGTCGTTTCTCTCTCCCTTGCTCCCTCTCATGAGACGCCCATCTAATGCGGGATGGCAGATACCGCACTCCAGTGATAGAGCACCCACAACTTTTGGAATTGTTATTCCATTGATTAATCATTCTCACTATCAGGAAATTCCTCCTTAGTTCTAGGTTGGATTCCTCTTTAACAAGCTTCTGCCATTACTTCATTACACTGAGGGATGCGGTGGCTCAGTGGCTAAGGTGCTGAGCTTGTCAATCAGAAAGGTCGGCAGTTCAGCAGTTTGAATCCCTAGCGCCATGCAATGGAGTGAGCTCCCGTTACTTGTCCCAGCTTCTGCCAACCTAGCAGTTCGAAAGCATGTAAACATGCAAGTAGAAAAATAGAGACCACTTTGGTGGGAAGGTAACAGCGTTCTGTACACCTTCGGCATTTAGTCATACTGGCCACATGACCACAGAGATGTCTTCGGACAGTGCTGGTTCTTCAGCTTTGTAACGGAGATGAGCACCACTCCCTAGAGCTGGAAACGACAAGCGCATATGTCAAGGGGAACCTTTACCTTTTACCATTACTTCTGATCCTGGCCTTTGAAGTTTTGGAAAACAAGTTGATTCTCCATGACAGCCCCTCAAGTATTGGAAGACAACTGTCATGGGTCCACCTAATCCTTCTTTCTGATAGATAGACATACCAAGCTCTTCAACCATTAATCAGAAGGTTTCGTCTTCAGATGCTTATCATCTTTGTTTCTATAAATAAGCCTGATCTCCAGTAGACACTAAACTTGCTGAAAAACAGTTTGAAGTGTGCCAAAAGAATGATAAGTGGTTGGTAGTTAGTAAGCATAACAGCAGCTCAGACTTGTTGCGGGTAAATGAAAGATCTCTTTGTGTTTCTCTGTGTTAAAGCTGCATCAGTGGAAGAAGAGGTGGAATGCATTAGATTGAACCGTTGTTTTAATGTTTGCAAAACTTTTTATATCTCCTTGAGTTATGCTTTTGTTTTTAAATCTCTTTGCTTGTTTGCTTGACTACCAAGCATAACTATGCTTTACATTTGACTTAGGCATGGAAACTTAGGCATGGAGTGCTGCTTTTGGAGATTGTGGAGGCTGGCAACAGTGATGCAGAGGACCCCAAGGAGCCTGTGCCCAGTGTGCATGCATGCAGGGCTGCTTGTAGGAAAGAGCAGCTGCAGCAGCACAGGTGACTCGGGGGTAAGGGTGCAAGGTAATGGCCCCTCCCTTAAAAGATAAAAGCCAGCCTGAGAGACCAAGATTCTTTGCAGGAAGCAAAGAAGTTCTTGCACTTCAAGCCTTGTGGAAGTTCGGACTATCTTGGTTTGTGTTTGAAGACTTTTTGTTTGGAATATTTCTTGGCAACTTAATCTAGTGCTTTTGGCAGCCTTGTATAACATTGACAAGTCTTGTTCTTATCAGAGACAATTAGTTTTAATAGCCTTTTAACCAACAGAATCTGCAGAGAAGCATTAAAAAGGTTTTGCTTTTATCTCTGTTTGATGTTTGTTTACTTGGAACAAGGAGTCAGAACAAAACTAGAAATTTGGCTGAGTTTCTCATTTTCTTTGTTGCCTTTTCACTGAACTTCTGCCTTTTGTTTGGTGTTGACTACCTGTATATGATACTCTATCCAGTTTTCCCAAATGAATTCAGCAGAATTTATACCCTGCAAAATATTTGAGAAAATCTACTGTATCTCTGGATTTTGAACCATTTGAATGATCCTAGGTAATCTCCCAGGCTGCATCATGTTTTTTTTCTAACTTCTGTCTGCAGTTAGACAGTATTCACTTCAGTGCATTGAGCTAGACATAGGAAGCTAAATGTAGGAAGAGGATGGAGGGAGAGAACAAAGAGAAGATATACTGTGTTTCCCCAAAAATAAAACCTATCCCAAAAATGAGGCCTGGCATTTTTCTGGGCAAGCACCCAAATAAGCCCTACTTAAGTGCACATGCAGCCAGCCCCTCACCCATTTTGTCTGGTTGCTCATGGTGCCACTGACATGAGGTGAGAAAGCAGAAGTTGAGTATTATTGTTTCCATATTTTTGCAACTCCAGCCTAAATTATTAACCACATTGGAGTCACTTTAACAAGCCAGAACTGACTCACTGAAACAAACAGTGAAGGAAACCAATTAGAACATCTGCTAATATTTCCCCGCTTTTTTTGTTTTTTGACATATAAATCAATAGATCATTACTTCATGCATTATATTTTCTGGTACTTTGTCCAAAGTAGTTTTTGAAATATCTAAAGAGTAATCATCTTTTGGGGAATGGTGCGAGGAACAGACTTTTATTGTTCTAATGAGAATAGCAATTTGGCAGCATCCTGCTTGCTTCACCATTTGTCACTGCAAAAAACATCATCCAAGGTTTATGAAAGAAACCTTCTGCAAGGTTAAAGATTTCAATTAACAATTTGAGAACATTACTAGAGAATGAATTACAGCTGAATGTTGGGTGAACATTAACAGTTGTGCTTTTATATGCCATGATGCATGGCATGGTAGACAAGGAAAGATAATTCTTCATATGTCATTGTTTCTGCCAGACACACAATAGCTCATTTGGCATTAAATTGTTTATCTTAATGGCATAAAAGCTTTATATTGCTGTAAATATTGACTTTCAGGGAAAAGGTTGAGAAATCCTGAAAGGGGAGAAAATAACATATTGTTGGTTGTGGGTTTTTTGCACTGTCAAATGGAGGATTGATGTTAACTGAGGATTCAAAATATAGCTCCTTTCTTTTTTTTACAGAGAAAATCAGTTCAGAGGAAATAATAACAGTAATATAGACAAAGACTTTAGAATTCAAATAAACAAGAACATGCCATACAGGATAACAATCTAGACTTAAAAATGTTGAGAAGAAAGAGGAGGAGATTAACCAATTGAGATCATAACATGTACCTCAACATAAATTATTTGGAAAAATGAAGACTAAATCAAAATCCTTATTTAAAAAACATAAAAGAATTCAGTAAAGGCATTGAAATGCAATTTGATATCAGCAAGAGTGCAACCTTAGCTGTAAAGGGAGGTGAAATTGTTGAAGATGATGGAATACAACCAGTGGTGGGATTCATTTTTTTTTTTACTACTGGTTTTGTGGGTGTGGTTTTGTGGGCGTGGCAGGGGAAAGATACTGTAAAATTTCCAGTCAGAAGTGGTATTTGCCGGTTCTCCAAACTACTCAAAATTTCTGCTACTGGTTCTCTAGAACTGGTCAGAATCTGCTGAATAACACCTCTGAATACAACTACAAAAAAGATTTGATAAAGGCAAATATTTGGGAATTTTGGAAGCTTTCAGTTTATTACAAAGACTAGTCTTCCTTAGATGTACCTTATTTTGTTTCTGGATTTGTTCCTCATTGTTTAGGCATAGATGTTTGGCCGAATGAAGTTAAGAGGACATCAGAGTTATCATCATTCACAGGAATTAAAAAAAAAACCTTGCTTGTTAGATGATTAGTAAATTGGTTAGTAAATTGCACAGAAGTAAGCAAATAAGGAATAAATGACTAGTAGCATCTTGCAGATGTTTGATGCAGTGTCTGGAATCAAGCCAATTAGAAAAATGACAGTCACACATATGCTGAGATGAGCTGCTGGAGCAAAGTCATTCTGTGTAATTACATAAATGTAATAAATATGGGCGAGATTGTTAAATCAGTGCTTGTTGATTTGCAAATTACATGATCCTCCTAATGCTGTCTACATATAGAGCAATACATTTAATCTGTGCAAAGCTGGGACAATTATTGGGTGATTATTACTTCTTCCAATATGTTATTTCTTTCCTTCCTTCCTTCCTTCCTTCCTTCCTTCCTTCCTTCCTTCCTTCCTTCCTTCCTTCCTTCCTTCCTTCCTTCCTTCCTTCCTTCCTTCCTTCCTTCCTTCCTTCCTTCCTTCCTCTTCGTCTTGATTCAGTTAATATGTGCAAAATTGGAACAATTATTGGGTGATTATTACTTCTTCCAAGATGTTATTTCCTTCCTTCCTTCCTTCCTTCCTTCCTTCCTTCCTTCCTTCCTTCCTTCCTTCCTTCCTTCCTTCCTTCCTTCCTTCCTTCCTTCCTTCCTTTTAGTCTTGATTCAGTTAATATGTGCAAAATTGGAACAATTATTGGGTGATTATTACTTCTTCAAATAAGTTATTTCCTTCCTTCTTTCCTTCCTTTTTTCCTTCTACTTAGTCAACTCCATGCAATGTTTTATTTGCAACATTTTTTAGAAAAGTACTTTATGCAACTTTCTTCTTCAGGCTGTTAAGAAACTTGCTTCAGGCCTGAATCCAGACTAAAATTCCCAGTCTTGTGGTTTCTAGCCCAGTACATGAAACTGGTTTCCAGATAAGACATGCTGCAAGATCTACTACACTTAATGCAGTATGTACAATGATCCAAGAATGATAATTCACATTTAATTTCATTCATGTTTGTTTTTGTCACCTTCATTCTGTACACAACCTTATTGTATGCAACCATCTACAATCTCTGTGTAGATGAGATTTAGAGTCAAAGATTGCATCACAAAACAGGGAGATTATTGAGTTTAATAAAGACTCTGTACAAAGAAATTAGAGTGTGAGAGAGTATAATGTAACTTTGATATGTTATTGACTCCTGATGATTTCCTGGATAGGTCCATGCAGTTGCTTTAATTCTCTTAAAATGCTTGCAAAGTTCACAGGGAAATTAGAAGGGGAACTTACCAAATTAGCAGATGATACTAAAATGGCAGAAATATCCAACACCCTAGATGATAGGCTCAAGATCCAGATGGATCTTGACAGACTTGAACCCTGGACCCTATCTAACAAAATGAAATTCAATGTAGAGAAAAGTAAAGTCTTACACTTAGGCAAGAAAAATCAAAAGTACACATATAGACTGGGTGAAACCAGGCTTAATATCAATAACTGTGAGAGGGATCTTGGAGTTTTAGTGGACAACCAATTACATATGAGCCAGCAGTGTACAGCAGCAGCAGCCGAAAAAGCCAATGCAATCCCAAATTGCATTAACAGAGAGATACAATCAGGATCATGTGAAGTTCTAATACCACTCTACAAAGCCTTAGTAAGATCACACCTAGAGTACCGTATCCAGTTTTGGTCACCACACTACAAAAAAGGGGCCCTATGGGAAAGAGTGCAGCGAAGACCAAGATGATTAGGGACTGAAAACTAAAACATATGATGAATGGTTGCAGGAACTGAGTATGGCTAGTCTAGGGAAGAGAAGGACCAGGGGAGACATGAGAGCAGTCTTCCAATATTTGAGGGGCTGCCACAGAGAAGAGTGGGTCAAGCTATTTTCCAAAGCACCCAAAGGCCAGACAAGGAATAATGGATGGAAACTGATCAACGAGAGATTCAACCTAGAAGTAAGGAGAAATTTTCCGACAGTGAGAACAATCAACCAATGGAACAGATTGCCTTCATAAGTTATGGAAGCTTCATCCCTGGAAGCTTTCAAGAAGAAACTGGACTGCCATCTGTCAGAAATGGTGTGGGGTCTCCTGCTTGGGCTGGGGGTTGGATTGGTGGGGTCTCTTCCAACTTAATCTGTAATCTAGACTATTTCATTTTAAAAAATAAGATGACACTAACTTTCCTCATTCCTTATTTCTGCCATCCTTGAGATAGAAACATGTAGGGTGCTCTCATAAATACCAGCAAAGATTTTGTTAGTGGGAATTGGTAAATATTTTGTTACCCTTGAGATGAAGTGCTCTGAATCAATATTTAATTAACAAATAAAACCATTACTGCTACTTGAGCTGTAATAATTGCCAATAATTGCTGGGTAGAATTAAAGAACTATCATAAACAGTGTTAAGTTCTGCACATGGGCGCAAGAATTGGAGACGAGATGATGAACAGTGAACTTCAACTCTTTAACATTGTGGAACAGAGCAAAAACTACGGCAGCAATGGCCCTTTTTATAGACAAGCTGCTGATCAAATAACCAATAAGAAACGGGAAGCGTTAGTTCCCTTAACCAATGAAAGAGGCCCGCTAATAGCCAATCAGATTCTCCTGAACGGACCAATCAGATGTCGCTATTATCGGCCAATCACAAGTGCAGGGCCAGAACCCTGCACTTTTCTAAAGGCTTTAATAATCTTTATTTAAGCACTTTTATTAATTCACAACACTCCTTCCCCCTGGCTTCCGTTTAAGGGGTGTGGTGACGTAATCTTTGAGGTAGTCAGGTTGTTTAGATTGTCTGTTAGATTTTCGCTGTCCCCCCGGTACTTGTTTATAATCTTGTTTGGGCGGAACGTTTTCTGGCGAGTAGGGTGCCTCAGGTCCTTCATTTAAAAACTCGGTGCCGCCAATGTCCTCTTTGTCCTCTAGCCTTTGTGGGCTTGCTTCTGACGAGATGTCTCTTTGCGGTAAGTCCACCACTCACTCTGATCCTTCTGAATGCTCACTTCTTCCACTCGTTCTTTCTGCCATTTCGAACTCGGTCTCCTCGGCTTCTCCTCCCCCTCAGCTTGGAAGTTACCGGAGTCGCAGAAATGAGGTTGCAGCCTTGAACACAGCTGATCAATATGGCGCTTCCATATTCTTCCATCGCGACTTTTACTCGGTACAACCTGGGTCCTGTGACTTGGATTACAGTTTCCTCGACCCACAAAGGATCGCCAGAAAAGTTTCTAGCGAAGACTAAGTCACCTATCTGGAATTCGCGGCATTTCCCACTGGATCCATGTGGTTTTTCTGGTTCGTACGATGGGTGTAGTTGGTCCAGGTGGGAGCGGAGTTTCCATCCCATTAACAATTCGGCCGGAGTCTTGTTGGTGACGCTGTGCAGACTGATGTGTTGCAGAAAGAGTATCCGGTTAATCTTATCTTCGATATCGCCATAGTCCATTTTATGTAGGGTCTTTTTCATGAATTGTAACATGCGCTTGGCTCTTCCATTGGCCGCAGGATGCACCGGCGAAGTTAGCGCATGGCGAATACCACGGTCCACCAAATACTGTTCAAAAGAAAGCACGGTAAACTGGGGGCCGTTGTCGGATACCAGAACGTCTGGTAGTCCATGTGTCATGAATAATCTGTCCAATTTCCTGATGACGGATTCGGTTGTGGTACTTTTCATTTCATGGATTTCAAGCCAGTTTGAATAGGCATCCACCGTTACGAGGAATGTCTGTCCTTTAGTAGGTCCCACAAAGTCAATATGAATACGGGACCATGGTCCCCTAGGTGTTTCCCACTCTGTTGGGGTTGCTTTCGGTGGGGCATTGCTAACTTCCTGGCATTTGGAACAAGTCTTTACCCAGGCCTCGATTTGCTTGTTGATACCCGGCCACCACATGTAGCTTCGTGCGAGCGCCTTCATGCGCACGATGCCGGGGTAGCCTTCATGCAAGGTTTTCAATACCACTCGTTGCAGCCGCTCTGGGACAACGACTCTATCCCCCCAAATTGTGCAGCCTTTCTGGGAAAACAGTTCCGTCTGTCGATTCTTGAAAGGACTGAAGTTGTCAGGGATTTGATCCAATGGCCATCCTCGCTCGACCCAGCTAAGAACTCGCACCAAAACGGGATCACGTTTGGTAGTAAAAACTCGCCCATAAATATATTAATGAAAATGTTTAACAGCAGAAATGACAGCAAGAGCCTCTTTATCGATTTGGCTATGGTTACGTTCAGCTTTTGATAGCGTTTTTGAAAAGTAAGCAATTGGGGCTTCACTACCGTTTGGCTCAAAATGGCATCCACTCCGAATGGTGATGCATCACATGTAATCGTTAAAGGCAAAGTCTCATTATACTGCATCAAAACAGCGTCTGAAGTCAATAAGTATTTTACTTGTCAGAACGCGTGTTCCTCTCAGTGTCCCCAGACCCAGGTTGCCTTTTTGTCCAACAGACGATGTAAGGGTTCGGCTACGGTTGCTTTGTGGGGCAGGAAAACGTTGTAAAAATTGATAAGGCCCAGGAAAACTTGGAGATCAGTCTTATTTCTGGGCCTTGGGGCATTTTTGATTGCCCTTAGCTTGCTATCGGTGGGGTGAATGCCCTGTTTATCGATTAAGTACCCCAAAAATTCTACTTTATCCGTACACAGTTGACACTTATTTTTTTTAACTTTAAGGCCAGAATCTTTAAATTTCTGGAGAACTAACCTCAGGCACTCCCTTAGTATTTCTCTAGTCGGTGCAGCAATTAAAACATCATCAAAATAAGGTACAACCCCCTTTATACCCTGTAGTAGTCTCTCCATCAAGCTCTGAAAAATTCCTGGGGATACGCTAACTCCAAATTGGAGTCGGTTGCACTTAAATGCACTTCGGTGCGTAACAATCGTTTGTGCCTCTGCCATTTTTTTTATCTACAGGCAGTTGTTGGTATGCCTGTGCTAAATCCAATTTCGCGAAGACTTTTCCTCCCCCCAGGGAATGGAGAAGGTGTTGTACCACAGGTACTGGGTAAGCGTTCTGCTGAAGGGCGTGATTCAGGGTGCCCCAGTAGTCCCCACAAATTCTTAATGATCCATCCGGCTTGATGGGTGTTACTATTGGGATTTCCCAGGGAGCGTGGTTGGTTGGTTCTAACACACCCTGGGCTATTAATTTATCAAGCTGCTCGCCAATCTTTGGTTTAAGGGCAAATGGAACTCGACAAGGCTTAAGGCAGATGGGAGCTACTTTGGGGTTAAAGTTAAATGATATCAGGGTCCCCTTGTACTCGCCTAATTTCTCTGTAAAGACGTCCTGGAACTCCCGGACGATGGCCTCTTCCCAGTCGTCGCTTTTGGTTCGATGAATGCCGGCTACTTCAATTCCAAGTGGGGTGAACCATTGGAGGCCTAACAAACTAGGCCGATCCCTGTTGACTACGGTAGGTAGGGATGCAGTACAATTTTTAAATGAGACACGGACTTTGCTGGATCCAACAACTGGAATTCGATTTCCCTGATAGTCCTTAAGTATGATTCTTTGGAATCTGAGGTCTTGCCGCCGGACGGTGGGAATTAATTGTTTAAGGGTCTTCCAGGAAACCACTGAGAGGGACGATCCTGAATCATCTTCCATCATGCAGGGCTGGTTTTCGATGGCGACCTTCACCTGGATCTTCTTGGCGTCTAATGATGAGACGTGACCGATCATAATGGTTTGGTGTGCCTCTTCTCGTTTCATTGACTGGGCTAGTGGTTTGTTTCTGTAGGAGTGGTTGTTCCATTGGTGGGTTAAGTATTCTCGATTCACAGGACGACTTTCTGTGGGCTGGCGGTAGTTGGTCCCCCTCTGAGGTGGGTTGGATCCTTGCTTGCTTCTACAGACTCTTCTGATGTGACCTCTTTTCCCACACACATGGCAGAGTGCGTCGAGGAATTTGCAGTCTGATCGTGGGTGGTTTGCCCCACAACCAGCGCATTGGTACTGCACTCTCTGGTTACGTTGATGGCGTTGGTCTCGTTCAGACCAGAGCTGGTTGACCTCTTCTTCATCGCTTTCTGATGACGATTCGAGGTCCTTGTGGTGGGCTGTTGTTGCCTGTCCTTCCAGGTGAGGTGAGATTTCGCCGGCAAGTTGGCGGAGCAGGGCATGGGTGCGGCACATTCTGGCAGCCGACTTCCTGGTTGCTTCTGCTGCAGTAGCATCAGCGATGGCATCTGTAAGGCTAATGTCGCCTTTCGCCATCAGCTTACTTTGTGTTGCTGGCGCATCTAATCCCAGAACTATTCAGTCTCTCAGGGCCTCTTCGAGGTCAGCGAACCCGCAGAGACCTCCCAAATTCCAGAGATCCACAATGAAATCTGCAACGCTTTCTTCCTTCTGCTGGTCTCTCTGATAAAATTCATGTCTTCGAACAAGCGTTGGTATGGTCGGTGAGTAGTAGGCCCGTAGAAGGGGCTCGAGGATGTCCCAGTCCATGGACTTCACCTCAGCCGGTTTGGCTAGTGCCTTGGTCATCTTAAACATGGTCGGCCCGCAGTGAGTTTGGAATACCGCTCGCTTCTTTCCGGTAGTGGCATCCTTCAAGTTGTTGGTCTCCAGAAACATCTGGAATCGGTCCATATATGAGTCCCAGTCTTCTTGTGCCAGGTCGAATGGAGCGAGTGGTATGATGTTGCTAGACATGGTTCAGCCGTTGATGCGTCTTCAGCCACGTGCTCTGTTTAGCGCTCTGTAGTGCTCAGTCAGCTCTGACATCTCCACATCCCACCCTCGTCGTCAGTGTTATGTTCTGCGCATGGGCACAAGAATTGGAGATGAGACGATGAACAGTGAACTTTAACTCTTTATTTAACGTTGTGGAACAGAGCAAAAACTACGGCAGCAATAGCCCCTTTTATAGGCAAGCTGCTGATCAAATAAACAATAAGAAATGGGAAGCGTTAGTTCCCTTAACCAATGAAAGAGACCTGCTAATAGCCAATCAGATTCTCCTGAATGGACCAATCAGATGTTGCTATTATCGGCCAATCAGAAGTTCAGGGCCAGAACCCTGCACTTTTCTAAAGGTTTTAATAATCTTTATTTAAGCACTTTTATTAATTCACAACAATATCAAATTTTAATTTCTCTAATTTATGGAAGGTTTTCCTTCTTTTAACAGCTGAGTTAAGTCCATTTATATTAATTGTAATCAGTTTTTTCTCTTCCATGGTTATGTATTGTAGTTAGGTTTAGCAGCTCTCGTAGATCTTGGTTCACGTTGTTCTTTGGCTTCCACCTTTCCACCTACTACACCTTCTTCTTTTTCAGTCGTCATTTGGCAGTCCTCTTGGAATTCAATCAGTGAAATTTCTTTTTCTGCCTCTTCATCTTTCCCTCCAAAAAATTCTGTGTAAAATGATTCAACTTCCTCAATTGAGTCAATTCTATATCTCTGTTCTTGCCATGTGAACATTAAACATTCTGGAATCAGCCATCTATATTTCACGTCTTTTTTAAGTAGCATTTTGGTCAGGAATCGGTATTCTCTTATCTTCTCATCTCTCTCACTCTTCTGGGTACTTGTTTCAAGACCACAATCTCCTTGTCTTTGTATTTCAATGTTTTCTCTCTTGCCACTTGCAGTATTTGCGTTTTAATGGCTTTCTTTGTAAATCTGATGTGAAATTCTCTTGGTAAACTATTTCTCATTGCATATCTTGTGAAGACTCGATAGACCTCATCTATTCCATCCATCATCTTCTCTTCGGTTATTTCCAAAGCTTCAGCCAATATTTCTATCATCTCAGCTAGGTGTTGTCCCTTTTCTTCCCCTATGTTTTGGAATCTAAGATAAAATTCTGATCTGTCCATCTCCCATCTCAGCATACCACTTTTATCTTGCTCAACAACAGTTAATCTGTTATCAATATGTCCAATCTTCTTGTCTCTTTGTTTATCTTCTTCTTCAATTTTTGGGAATCTCTCATCATACTTCATCATCATTTTTTGAATGTTCTCCACTTTTTCATCAGTTTCCCCTGTTCTTTGTTCGATGTTCTCTGTTCTCTTTTCAAAATTCTCTGTTCTTGTTTGAATATTTTGAATTCCTTGCATAATCATCTGCAGGGTCACTTTTTCTTGTTCTTTTTCTTGCCATAACATTGTCTGTATTGAACGTTGTCCTCCAGAGGGTGGAAAAGAAGAAGTAGAGGTTGAGGAACCAGGGGCTGTTAATTTTCTACTCATTTTGAGCAATTCAAAATCTTCAGGTCCTTCAAGACCTTAATCCAATTGTGAAGTAACCAATTGCAATTCCAAATAAAACTTGCAGGAAAAAAAGCCAAATGGTAATAATAATAAATAATAATAATAATAATAATAATAATAATAATAATAATAATAATAATAATAATAATAATAATAATAAATCTTCAGGTTCTTGTATACCTTAATCCAATCGATTGGTTGAATAACAATAAAAACTCAAAAATGAAAGAAAAGACCATAAACACATACAAAAAAGAGAAAGTTGTTAAATCCTAAAAAAGGCGGAAAAGTGAAAAATAAAAAACTAAAAAAGAGAAAAGAAAAATTCTTCAGGTTCTTCAGCACCTTAGTCCAATTAAGAAGTCTCAGATATGAAAAGATGCATAAGAGAAAAAAGAAGGCCAAAAAAATGAAAAATAAAACAATATGGAAGGGAAATGGAAGGGAAAAAAAAAATACCAGAGAGGGAGAGAGAAAAAAGAAAAAAGACCATTCCCTTAAAAAGAAAAGGAAGGAAATCATTAATACTAAAGCTTTTCCTTTAAAATAAAAAGCAAATGTAGAAATTTAACTTCAAAAGACAAGAAAAAAAACAAAACAAAGACAAGTTCCAAAGGGCCAAAAATCCAAATAGCTATTACAAAAAGTGAACTGATGAGGAGGGGTAGTGCAGCTTAGAAAAAATAAAAAGAGCACACTGCACTTTGTTTAATTATCCAAGGCTCTTGTTATAACTCTCTTCTCCAGAAACTTATCACCTTTTCTTTTCCTATAAGCTTCAACACCAGACTCCAGCTGTTGAAAGAAACCCAGAAGAGCACCTGCAATAATACTCTCCCTTGCTCTTCCCTCTATCTTATCAAACAGGCAATGTCCTTGAAAAGAAGTCTCAGTTCTTTCTCAGCTTTGTCTGGTTAAGAAAAAGAAATAGAATATTTCCAAGCCTCTAGTTGGCAGTGTTACAAAGTTTATTTTGCTTTCACTTTCCCCCTCCTTTTCCAAGCAAGATATAATAAGAATTAATTTAAAAAAGAAAAAGATATTTTAAAAAAGTAACTAAAAGGGAGTCTCTAGCCTAGAATATTATAAAGTCAAAAAGGAGAGAAAGAGTAGATGAAAAAAGAGAAAAAACCAGTCCAGTTTCAAAATGTAAGATCATGTGTAAAAAATCCAGCCATGAGAAAAAAAATAAAAAAATATTACTTTGACATTCCTATTTAAAATCGCTGCTTAATCATTTCTGTCAAAACTTTTACAGATTCTTTCTTTTTCTTAGGGTGTCCTTTCAAATCTTAAAATAAAGAAAAAATTCTCACCAAATGGGCACACTCTCTCTCTTTCGTTTTGGAGCTGTCCCAACTTCAGCAGCTTTAACGGCTGCCTCTTTGCCAGTGGCAAAAAGACCTTCTCCTGGATCTATCAGGGACTTTGTGGTATCCCTGGGATCGACAGGATGTGCTCTTTACTTTCACCATCTCTTCGGGATGGTTTAGATCCAATTGGACTGTCCAAGAGCAAAGATATCAGCAGCGATCTCAGACCTCCAAGATCGCATGCTGTATCATCGTGACACCAGCTCCGCCCTCCATCATTATCAATATTATGCCAGTAGTATTACTATTAAGAGTTGGTTAAATAACCAAGCAACTGATGCATATAGATGTGTGAATCGATCCTAAATATTTTATCTACTGCAACATTACAAAAATGGTAGAATAATAATCTGAATATCATTTCTGGATAAATTCTATGCTCTCTTGTAGATAAATATGCCCCTCATATTTAAAATGTTTACTTGGTTTTTTTTATTTTTAATTAGTCTTTTTTAAAACAACAACAACAACACACACACATTAAAGAGTTCAATGGTGAATTAACTTTGGAAATTTCAAAATACAAAACATAATAATGTCCCTTAAGACCTGTCCGGTTTTGAAAGAGGTCAGATTTTAATATTATCCCAGCACAATTTAAAATATGCTTTTAGTGCTCTGCTGACTTGTTTATTAGCTTGTGCTGTTAATTAGACAAAAATAAAAATCTCAGATCTTCTAAATCTTGGTCACTTCTAACTTTCTTCATTAACTGGCATAAAGCTTTTCAGACTTTACTCCAGATGGATTTATCCAGGCTATAACACCATTTTGAAAGAAAAGAAAAGAAAAGAAAAGAAAAGAAAAGAAAAGAAAAGAAAAGAAAAGAAAAGAAAAGAAAAGAAAAGAAAAGAAAAGAAAAGACTATTATTTTCAGCTTTTTACTTTATTGCTTTAATTAACTCCTGGAGTATGAAGTTTTTACAGGTAATTTGAATCCTCTGATTTGCAAGATTCAAATTTGCAGTAGTTGTTTGGTAGCAGACAAACTTTTAAAAATATGATTATCTGCCTGAAGACGTCACTCTCAAGTTTCCTTTTTCCACACCCAAAAATGAATTCTAATTTTCTGGTACTCCATTTTTGATGATGGTGATGATGATAAGGAGGAGGAGGAGGAGAAAAAGAAAAAGAAGAAAGAGAAAGGGGAGAGGAAGAGAAGGAGGAGAAGGAGAAAGGGAAGAAGAGGAGGAGGAAAAGGGGAGAAGAAGAGGAGGAAGAAAAAGGGAGAGGAGGTAGAGGAGGAGGAGGAGGAGGAGGAGACAGAGGTAGAATACCTGCCTCATATCTATTTGATTGTTGCCTCCATAAGAGTGTGAGAGACATGTATCTTGGTATATATATTAAACAAATGACCCATTGGGATCCCCATATCAAAACAACTTACCTTATACTGCAGCCAGAATCTGAAAATAACATTTAACACAGCATAGAACTTGAACAAAATAGTTCAATTGAGATTGTCATACGTGGGACTGATTGGGGTAGATTATAGGGGTGATTCCAAAATATAATTTTATCATATTTTATTTATGTATTAAATTATTGTATTTTATTCCAATTTCATTTTCAACTGTATTTTATTCCAATTCCATTTTAAATTGTATTTTTATCCAATTCCATTTTAAATTGTTTTTATGAGATCTTAGTAATAATTTGAGTCTGGAACTCTGCACTTTGATATGGCCCAAGGACTGATCAATAAAATAAACTGACTAACAAAAAGGAGCAGGAGGGGGAGGAGGAGGAGGGGGAGGAGGAGGAGGAGGAGGAGGAGGAGAGGAAGAGGAAGGGGAAGGGGAAGGGGAAGGGGAAGGGGAAGGGGAAGAAGAAGAAGAAGAAGAAGAAGAAGAAGAAGAAGAAGAAGAAGAAGAAGAAGAAGAAGAAGAAGAAGAAGAAGAAGAAGAAGAAGAAGAAGAAGAAGAAACACAAGCATCATGAAATCCTTGAAAAAAAGCTCTCTTTTTTGTTTGTTTTTTCAGAAGTAAAGAAAAGAAATCATAGCTTCACTTCTATAAGTAAGTTATCTTAGCCCTTTGTAAACACACTCTATCAAAAGATGAGAGAAACGTTGGTGAAGAAGAGTTGTAATGCATCACCATCTTGCCGGCATTTCAGAAAACATCACCCAGCATATGTTCCTGTTCCAGAAACCACAGTTGACAAATGCCGGGCTAATAGCGACGGCAAATTATTTGTCATTTCTAGGAGTTCTTTGATACCACTCAAATGCCTATGCCATATTTCATCTTGATTAAAAGCTGTCACCACCAGCACTTATAAAGTTCATATGTATCAGAATTGTCTCTGTCCAGTTTAGATGCTCTTTGACTTATCACATCCGTTCTTCCCAAAGGCAATTTTTTCATAGCTTTTAGTTTGTTCAACAATTCAAGGCACAGAGAAATGTAAACTAAGTGAATAAATCTCAGGGTTGCTGTTATTTAGACAGAGAGAATGCAATTATACTTTGTCTTGTTTTCTTGCCTTTCATACTAGGATTTCCAAAACATTTTTTGTTACCCAGAAAGCAGAACAAAATTCCCTCTTGGTTGATTTCCCAAAGTAAGCAATTTGTTTACCTCTTTATTTCCTGTAAAATTCCTCTACTATTATTGCTTCTCTTATTTTAGTGCCATATTTCCTAGAAAATTTGTATGACTGTGACAGAGTTTAGCAACCCCAGCTTGTTAGCCAGTCTTTCCTTCAAAATTGTGATAGTAGCCCTCTTATACTGCACTAATGAAGCCATATTTGGAATACTGCATCCAGTTCTGGTCACCACAATACAAAAACTAATGCCCTGGAAAGAGTGCATAGAAGATGAAATATAAAGATGAAAAGGAGTCTGGAGGCTAAATCATATGATGAAAGACTAAGGGAACTAGATAGGTTTAGCCTATTGAAGAGAAAGCTTAGTTAGGACGTGGTAGCCATCTTCCAGATATTGAAGGGCCATCACAGAGAAAAGTTGGTCAATATATTTTCCATAGCACCGAAGGATAAGACAAGAAGCAATGAATGGAAGCTCCTCAGAGACAGATCCAACTGGACCTAAGGAGAAAATTCATCAAAGTGAGAATGATTAATTAATGGAACAGCTTGCCTCAACTCCATTGCTCCATTGCTGTAGGTTTTCAAGAAGAGATTGGACAACCATTCACCAAGGATGGTGTAAGGACTAATGCTTTAGCATTGGTCTAAAAGACCCCCAAGTGGAGGTGGTATTCAGCAGGTTCTGACCAGTTCTGGAGAACTGGTAGCGGAAATTTTGAGTAGTTTGGAGAACCAGTGGTAACCTTCCCCCTGGAGTGGAGTGGGAATGGAGATTTTGCAGTATCCTTCCCCTGCCATGCCCACCAAGCCACACCCACCACGCCATGCCATGCCCACCATGTCATGCCCACAGAACTGGTAGTAAAAAAAAATTGAATCCCACCACTGCTCCCAAGGTCCCTTCCAGCCCTAAGTCTCTATGATTCTATCATTTATTTCTACATTACAAAACCTAGTGATGTTATCTAAGCTTTTGAGATTTAAAAACCAATGATATCACTCAGAAATGTAACATTTTGAGCATTTTATTTTTCTGTTTTCTTATCTAGGGGAAAAATGCAATCCACTGAATATTTTTATGAAGAATTTGTCTAAGATTAATAGTTAGTCAATAAGAAAAATAATCCATAAATGATTTTTTTCTGGCTCAATTTAGAAATGGATCCATCACTCAAAACTTCATTTCCTGTCACATGTTTTAATGCAGCTCCATCACAAAAAATAGAGATGTTAAAGGCAAGTATTTCTTCCATAGCTCATTTTCCCCAATGGTTCTCAACAACCTCCATTTCTCTGTTGAATGTATTGGAAGCAGATTCAAGTGCTGCAGTGGTGGGATTCATTTTTTTTTACTACCGGTTCTGTGGGTGTGGCTTGGTGGGCGTGGCAGGGGAAGGATACTGTAAAATCTCCAGTCAGAGATGGGATTTGTTGGTTCTCCAAACTACTCACAATTTCCGCTACTGGTTCTCCAGAAATGGTCAGAACCTGCTGAATACCAAACTCTGAAATGCTAACTGCTGAGTTTATGGAAAGATAAACACTGTAGACCTAGCCAGCCCTACCTTCCTATACTTGATCACCTTGACTCAGGGGTGTCAAATTTGATTTCATTGAGGGCTGCATCAGGATTGAGTTTGACCTTGGGGAGACAGGGGGGCTTGGCCTGGGGGGCTTAGTCAGCTTTACATCATTCATGTCAGGAGGCACCTGTGGGGACCAAATGCTTCCTTCAGACCCTCCCTTCCTTTCATTATAATCCTTCCTTCCTCTTAAGCTTGATTCAGTTAATATGTGCAAAATTGGGATAATTTTGGGGTGATTATTACTTTTTACAAAATGTTCTTTTTTTCCTTCCTTCTTTCCTTCCTTCCTTCCTTCCTTCCTCTTAGTCTTGATTCAGTTAATATGTACAAAATTGAGACAATTTTGGGTTGATTATTACTTCTTCCAAAATGTAATTAATTTTCCTTCCTTCCTTCCTTCCTTCCTTCCTTCCTTCCTTCCTTCCTTCCTTCCTTCCTTCCTTCCTTCCTTCCTTCCTTCCTTCCTTCCTTCCTTCCTTCTTTCCTCTTAGTCTTGATTCAGTTAATATATGCAAAATTGGGACAATTTTGGGTTGATTATTACTTCTTCAGAAATGTTATTTCTTTCTTTCCTTCTTTCCTTCTTTCCTTCTTTCCTTCTTTCCTTCTTTCCTTCTTTCCTTCCTTCCTTCCTTCCTCTTAGTCTTGATTCAATTAATATATGCAAAATTGGGACAATTATGGGTGATTATTACTTCTTCCAATGTTATTTCCTCCCTCCCTCCCTCACTTCCTTCCCTCCTTCCTTCCTTTTTGTTTGTCCCCTCTTCATTCTGCTTTCTTCTTCCTTCCCCCTTTCCTTACTTTTCCTTCCTTGCTCTCTTCCCATCTTCCCATCTTTTTCTTTGTCTTTCCTCTTTTCCCTTTCTCCTTTCCTGTCTCTTCTTACATGCCCAAATGCAAAAGGGGAAACATTTCTCTTTTAGTTTTGTTTTTAGTTTGTTTCAGGGATGGACTTCAAATTTTTTAGCAAGGGGCTCTCTGCCCTAATGACTGCCTGGGTAGGCATGGTTGGGTGGTCATGGCCAACTCAATGACTGACAGCCCTAGAATTTCCTGGTCCAGCATTGCCAATGCTGCTTAACATTTTTGGAAATTAATCAAGACTGTCTAAGCGTTGCAAAAATATGCTTCTTTGAGAGATTATTCAAATAAAATATATATGCCACATAAAACTGCACGTTAAAGGGAACTGCTGTCAGCATTCCAGAAAACCTCCACTCCAACAAATAACTCTGAGACAGACATCTTCTCAAAAGTTCTGTTTTAATTGGATAGTAAACTGGCACATCTGGGGAATCCCAAATATGAAAGTTCCTTGCAATAAGTTAAAAACTATAAATCCACCCCCTGCACCCATCATCGCATCCCATGCTCCAATCACCATTTGTCCCAAGTTAAGACTTCCTCTCACTTGCGTGCAGAATAACATGACCTTGAATTAGAAAAAGAATGTTATTATGTCTAACTACATACACTCCAAGAAATCCCCTCTCCCATTTTCCCAGGCTCAAAATGTGGCAATATGGAAGTGTCTTGTCTCAATATGGCTTCCAAAGCCGACAAATGCATAAATACAGAATCTTGCTTTTTCGAAATATATATTCTTTCTCTTGAAGAATGAGGTGGAATTTTGCTGGAGTAGTTTTCCCATGGAATACCCATGATACTGAGAGAATTGGATGGGACTAGATCTATCATTCTACAACTGACAGCTCTTCCACAAAGGGAAATCTTTAGAAAGATGAGCAAAAGTTTTTATTACAACATGAGAAATGGTAACTACATACCATAACTTGTTTCAACATCCACATATTATTGGCCTACTAATGGGCAAGAAATCTCAGGAGAACCCCATTTCCTTTTCAATAGCTAATAGGCTTTTTGGGTCATTAAATGCATTTTTCTAATCTATTTTCCTTTCCAGCCAAATACAACTCATTATTATAACTGGTGTTCTCTTTTTCTTTTTTTTCCACATGGAAACAAGAATAATCACGTTAAGAAGAGAGGAATAAAGACACTTGTTACATTGCTCTGATAATATTTTCAACATTTAGGGCTAGCAAGAGATAGCCGTATAGCCCAAGTCCAAGATTAATCTGGAAGGGAGGTGATTTATTTTTACACACACAAATAAAAAAACACAATAAAAAAAAAACAATTGGTTCAAATCCTGAATTTCTCGGAGTGGCTTGAGGAATAAAGACACATTTGTCCTGCCAACCCACTAGCCAACTTCTTTTTTTATTATTTTATTTTATTTTATTTATTTAGTTTAGTTTGTTAAGCATGTATGAGAAAACAGTATGAACATAACATATAAACATATAAGATTAACAGGTATAAGCATATACCAGAGGTGATATTCAGCAGGTTCTGACCAGCTCTAGAGAACTGGTAGCAGATATTTTGAATAGTTTGGAGAACCAGCCAATACCACCTTTGACTGGCCCCGCCCCCATCTATTCTCTGCCTCCCAAATCCCAGCTGATCAGCTGGGTCTTCTTTTGTTGCCCTGCACAGGAGAACAGAGCTGAAAAGCAGGTTAGCGGGGTGAGGAGGGAATGGAGATTTTGCAGTATCCTTCCCCTGCCATGCCCACCAAGCCATGCCACACAATGCCACACACACCAAGCCATGCCCACAGAACCGGTAGTAAAAAAAAATTGAATCGCAAATTATGTATATACATAATAGAACCAAATTTTGGTATTTATGGACAAAATTGGTACTGCCAATTTCATTTAATTCTAATTAGTTCTTATGAACTGACAAAACACACTTGCCTAAGATTAAAATGAATCAAATGACTCAACCGCTGCTTCCCATCATGTCTGTTCTCACTGAAGTCAGCAATCACATCATTCTTAAAGGACTCTGAAATGCTTCGGAATGTGGAAGAGTTCTTTCTTCTGCACACTGTCAAATGACTTTTTAAAATCAATTAAAAAAACTAATAAAAAAGTTAGTTTAATTTTATTAGGCAAGAAATAAAGAAAAGGAGGGCTTGAAAGGAAGGAAAGAAGGGAGGGAGGGAGGGGAGGGGAAGAGGGAAGGAGGGAGGGAGGAAGGAAGAAAGGAAGGGTAGGTTACCAATTTTTACCCAAACACAAAATGTTTATTATTTCACTGACTTTGGCAATTTTATCAATTCAAAATCTCTCTCTGTCTCTCTGTCTCTCTCTCATCTATCCATTCATCCACACATATACATTCAGATCTGCATATTGAAAATGATATATTTAATTATTTGTTAGTTTTAATTCAAGAAACCAATGGCAAATCACATAAAATTTTTCTGTTTTCAACAATAATGCTGCAATGCATGTTTGATAAAGAGAAAGAGTGTGTCTGATCCACTGGGAGGAATTAATAAATGATCCAGCCCATCACTTTAATTATCACGCCTCTCTCTTTACTGTACATGCAGCCACTATTGAATCAAATGGTTTATGTGAAATTTCAACCATCTCCCAAAATCATAACATTTAAACAGCAGAGCATTTGCTAGAGCAATGGTTTTAGCATCTGCCATGTCTTCCCAAAAGCATGTTTCGATCCAAAATACACTGGAATTTCTCAGCAGGGTACTAACTTCTAGCTGGATGTATTCCTCACTTAACAGATAAATTATAACAAAGGTCTGATTTGGGGATTATTTTTCATAGTCAACAGTGAATATCATTGCCTCAAAATTCTATTGTCATGCAAGGTATTTATGATGCTAAGGGCTCAATTTATAAATAATCACCACTGTACCGATTTCACTCAGAACTATTAGTTATTGTATTTTCTTTAATTCTCTTCATTTAATTTCAAATAACAGCTGCTGAAGTGTTAAAATCATAACAATTCTGCACACAACATGCACATGCTCAGCTTTTCTTATGCAAGAGTGAGAAACATAAATAAATAGCTTAGAGCCTGATGGATTTCACCAGGCAGGAAACAAGATTTTCTTAAGATGGAAAGTAAACAGGGGTTACAATCTGGGGAAGAGACATTCAAGACCATCTGATATTGGTTTATACTTTAAAAAATGGATGGGAGGAAGGCCAGGCACATGCAACCAGATTGTCCCGAAGAGGCAACTGGACTTTCTGGTTTTCTTTGAAGACATTTCACTTCTTATCCAAGAAGCATCTTCAGGTCTGATGGTTGGGAATGGGAACTATATTCCTTGCAGTCAGCTGGTCATTTACATCCTTTCTGGGAGTCATTGAGGCCACTTGGAGGTTTATCTGTGTCCCCAGGGTCACTTGAGTAATGGGCGTGGTGCCTTTTTGGAACTGCTGAAAGGAGTTCCAACTGTGTTATGGACTCCAAATCCATTTGCATTACACAGGTGACCCTGAGGACATTGACAAACCTCCAGGTGGCCTCAAGAACTCTCTAAACATGGATGCAAATGACCAGCTTTCTGCAAGGATTATAAATCCTTCCATTCTCCACCATCCAGTCAGAACTAAAGAAGCTTCTTGGTTGAGAAGTAAAACGTCTTCAGTGAAAAATAAGAAAATACAGTTGCCTCTAGAAAAATCACCTTTGGGACAACCATGACCTGGATGATTGAGAAATTCCATAAACATCAAGCAACCAAATCCATACTGCAAAATTCAAGCTAACTTTTTGTTAATTTTTTTTTGCCTATTATGCATGTGCATACCTTGTCTTGAGAACACCTAGATAAGACTCTATGGAGCTTGGGGTGGTCAATCCCAAATATTTTGCAGCTGTGCATCTCCTGTGTAGTTCCTTCTTGCACATCCAAATCCTTGGATTTTTAATTCTATTCAGTCATTTGGGTTGAGGCAGTTGAATTGGGAGGTAGCCTAAAGGTGGAGCTCTTGCAATCTCACAATCAGAAGGCTGTGAGTTCAATCCTAGGTAGAAGCAGATATTTCTCTGGGCATGCTGAGAATATATCTGCTGGACAAAACTCCACATTGGTGACAGGAAAGGCATCCAGCCAGTAAACACACAGCTCCATTCAGTTGCTCGGACTCCACCCTGCAAGGGATTACGGGGTCATTAAACAACGATGATTTGGTTTGAGGTACTTGTTCAGAACAATTCAAAATACTGGAAGAAGGCAAAGCCTCCTTGCTGACGGACCATAGATCGTGACTCTCTGCAGCTATGGTCCATGCTCTTTCGTTGGAGAGCCCCGATCATTACGATTAGGGGCTGAAGCTGCCTTGGAGGGGCAATAGAGTAAGAGGAAGCTGCAAGCCAGGTTGAGGGGAGCCGATCTCCCCCCCCGGGCTTGGTCTTTTCCCCCCTGAAGATAACTGCAGCAGTGGTTTAAAATGGCCACCCCGAAGAGGAGGACTCAGCTGGATTAAGATTAGTGTAGGAGGGAAGAAAGAGGTGGATAACATCTGAACCGGGACAACTGGGCAATACAATTAAATAAAAGTACCCCGGGCTTCAGGTAAATATGGAATTTTTAAGAAAAGAAAAGTAAGCAGCAAAATTACAAAGGGACAGGAAAAAAAAATATATATATATATTTTTGACAGCTAAGTGGGGCTTCGAACCAGGAAAGGAAGAAGCTGGAACGAAAGATTTAACTAAATTGGACTAAAATATTTTGGGAATAAACAGGCATAAAATAAAGCTGGATTTAAGATTGTCAAAAAATAATAATAATAATAAAGTTTATAAATTGGAGACTGGACTGTGCTGGAATATTGAGGTTCGGAAAACCCTAAATAAAAAACAGGGGGAAAAGTTGAAGATTTTGTATAATGGAGAGTGCCACCTTTTGATAAAAACTTGAGCTCAAACAAAATGGAAAGCATCCTGTTTCTGAATGAACTTGTGTGGATATAACATTAAAGAAATATTGAAACAAAGTAAAAATCTTAGAAAGTAAAAGCAGAACCAGAATAAAGGAAAAAGCAAGGAAAGACTGACTGTGGGATTGATTTATGTTTTTGGTATAGACCCTGGGCTGGAATAACTGAGAACTTTAGAAAATTGAAAGAAGAAAGAAGGAAAGTAAAAGTGGTTTGTTTTTTTTCTGGACTTTAACGATCATAAAATATAAGAGTGTGTAATGAGGATATCTCTTTGGGAATTAAAAATGGAACTTAAAAATATGAGAGAATTAAAACAGGAAAAAGGCGAATCACTTTTCTCTGTGTTAGAAAACATGGAAATGGCGATTGAAGAACAAGAAGAAAGAGCTTCAGAGGAGGAGGAGTCGACTCAAGGAAAAGACATTTTAAATAGACAATTTGTTCTATACTAGCAGGCTTGTAGGCCTGCATTCCTATTGGTCTGGAAAAGCCGGGCTGTGATTGGACGATGTTAAGCGTTTCTGATTGGTTTATATTCGGGCTGCCACGATTGGGTAAAACCAAGCGCGGCAAGCTCAAAAGCATGTCATAGGCTGCCTAGCCGCAGCCAGCTCTATAAAAAGAGCTGCCGCGGCTAGGATTTTCATCTCTGTTAAGTACTGAACATGGGTCGAAATAAATGGAGACAGCCTCTGAACAGTGAACTTTCAGCTCTTTATTTACACAGTGACTTCTCTAACCAACAACAGTGAACTCTGCCTTATATAGGCAACCCTTGCAAGATTTGTCCAATAACGAGCTCTAAACGCTAGCTCTTTTAACCAATAAGAATTCTCTGTTAAGGGCCAATCGGATTCCTCAGAACTAACCAATCCAATCTGGCCGCCTAACAGCCAATCAGAAGTGCAGAGCCAGAACCCTGCACTTTACCTCAAGCTCATACTTTATTAACTATGGTACATACACAACACCCCTTTCCCCTGGCTTCTTAATTACGGTGTAGTTATATAGCTCCTTAGATAGGACGGTTGTCTTTTAAGTCTTTCGGATTTTCATTGGATTGGTTGGTTGCAATCCTGTTGAGGTAGATTGTTGTTTGGCAGTGGTTCTGCATCTTGCTCAGCTGCAATTTCTTGCGGTGCAAACGTTTCGTCTTCCTGCTCCATTTCCTGAGTATCACTTAGATCGTCGTTCCCTTCGAGCAGGTTCCCTGGAACTTCATCTTCTTCCGTACCTGCCCCCCCTCAGTTTGGTCATGGGGGAGTTGTTGACTGGCCGTTGTGAGTTGTGACCGTAATTGGTCGATATGCCGTTTCCACAGTCTATTGTCACAGCATTTCACTACGTAGGATTTGGGGCCAGTCACTCGTACTATTGTTGCCTCTATCCATAACGGGTCGCCCAATAAGTTTCGTGTGTAAACGAGGTCTCGTACCTGGAAGGTGCGACAGCGGCCGCTGGATCCTATTGGCTTTTCCGGTTCGTAAGCAGGGTGCAACCGGTCGAGGTGGGAGCGGAGTCTTCGTCCCATCAGTAGTTCGGCGGGAGTTCTGCCAGTGACGCTATGTGGAGTTATGTGTTGCAAAAAGAGAATTTGGTTGACCTTGTCATCGATATTTTCATAATCCACTTTTTGCAAGGTCTTTTTTACAAATTGGACCATGCGTTCAGCTTGGCCATTGGTCGCAGGGTGCACAGGCGAGGTGAGCGCATGGCAGATGCCGCGGTCAGCGAGGTACTGCTCAAACATTAGTGCAGTAAACTGTGGCCCGTTATCGGACACCAGCACGTCTGGCAATCCGTGGGTTGCAAAGAGTCTGTTTAGAATCTTGATTACCACCTCGGAGGTCGTAGTCGTCATACAATGAATTTCTAGCCAATTGGAGTATGCGTCGCAGGAAGGTATAGCCCTTGGTTGGCTCTGCGAAATCCAGGTGGATTCTGGACCAGGGTCCACGTGGCATCTCCCATTCAGTAGGCATGGCTTTTGGTGGGGCGTTGCTGACTTGTTGGCAATTGGGACATGCTTTAACCCACTGCTCGATTTGCCGGTCCATGCCCGGCCACCATGCGTAGCTTTGTGCAAGTGCCTTCATTCACACAATGCCGGGGTGGCCCTCGTGCAGAATTTGCAGCAGCGTCTTCCGGAGTCACTCTGGGACAACGACTCTATCACCCCAGATGATACAGCCCTTTTGGGAAAAAAGTTCAGTCTGTCGAGATTTGAATGGTGCAAAGTCCTCTGGTACTTGGTCCAATGGCCATCCCTGTTCTACCCAGCCTAGGACTCGAGCCAGGGTGTGGTCTCGTTTGGTTTCTCTCACGATGTCTCGGGCAGTCATAGGCAGCGAGTTGAGTGTTTTGATCTGCAACGTGGTTGCCGTTGGTGCCAGATCGTCGAGAGTCTGGAAGCGGTGCTCAGCTTAATGCGTCGGCATGGGGAATGGCTTTCCCCGGGCGATATTGCAGCCGATAATTATAAGCAGCTAGGAATTCTGACCATCGGGTCATTCTAGGGGATAATATGTAGGGGGTTGGCTTGTCCCCGGTGATTATCCCTAGCAATGGTTTGTGGTCAGTTATAATGGTAAATGTCCTTCCATACACATATTCATGAAATTTTTTACAGCTGAGACGATTGCGAGGGCTTCTTTATCAATTTGTCCACAGTTCCGCTCTGCTTGTGAAAGAGTCTTCGAAAAGTATGCAACAGGGGCTTCGTTCCCATTAGGCAGTACATGGCTCAAAATGGCGCCCACCCCGAAAGGCAATGCATTGCAGGTTATAACTAACGGCAAAGTCTCGTTATACTGCATAAGTACAGAGTCATATGTGAGCAGTTTTTTAACATTCTGAAATGCCTGTTCTTCACGGTAACCCCATAACCAGATTGCTTTTTTATCTAACAATCGGTGTAACAGTTCAGCGACAGTTGCCTTGTGCGGTAAAAATACATTATAGAAATTAATGAGGCCTAAGAACACCTGGAGATCGGCCTTGTTGCGTGGCCTGGGAGCGTTTTTGATTGCTTTTAATTTACTCTCGGTAGGATGAATGCCCTGGCTATCAATCCGGTACCCTAGAAACTCAACACTCTCATATACAATTGACATTTGTTTTTTTTTCACCTTAAGTCCGGCCTCTTGGAATATTTTTAGAACGCATTTAAAATGGTCCTGTAAGATTTTTTTGGTAGGGGCTGCAATTAATACGTCATCAAAATAAGGGACCAAGCCCTTGATTCCTTGTAATAATCTTTCCATAAGGCTCTGGAAGATCCCCGGGGCTACACTAACTCCGAATTGCAATCGGGTACATTTAAAGGCACCCCTGTGCATTACAATAGTCTGGGCTCGAGCCGTTTTTTCATCCACTGGAAATTGTTGATAAGCTTGAGCTAAATCCAATTTAGCGAAAACCTTCCCGCTCCCCAAGGAATGGAGGTGATGCTGCACCACCAGAACTGGATACGCATTCTGCTGTAGGACGTGGTTCAAAGTGGCCCAGTAATCCCCACAAATTCGGATTGACCCGTCTGGCTTAATGGGTGTTACAATAGGGGTTTCCCATGGAGAGTGATCGATGGGCTTCAACACCCCTTGAGCAATTAGCTTGTCAAGTTGTTCGTCGATTTTTGCTTTAAGAGCGAACGGAAGTCGATGGGGCTTCAAGCGAATGGGAGCTACTTTTGGATCTAGACTGAATGAGATCGGGGTCCCCTTATACTCGCCTAAGCTATCCGCGAAGACGTCACTGAACTCAGAGATAAGGTCTTCCTCCCACTCACAACCACCGACTCGGTTCACGCCAGCTACTTCAATGCCGAGTGGCACGAACCTAGCCTACTAGGCCTATCTCTACCAATGACCGTTAGGGGTAAGTACGCTGTATGCTTCTTGAAAGAGACTCGGACTCGGCAGGACCCGACAACAGGGATTCGATTCCCTTGGTAGTCCTTGAGGATGAGGCGTTGAAATTGGAGGTCTTGGCATTGAATTGTGGGGATGAGTTGCTTGAGTGTCCTCCAGGACACCATCGAGAGGGACCATCCTGAGTCGACCTCCATGTGGCAAGGCTGGTTCTCGATGGCTACCGTGACTTGGATTTTCTTGGTGTCCAAGGCTGAGGCATGACCGATAGTGATAGTATGGTGAGCCTCTTCTCTCTGCAAAGCTCGATTTCTGTAGGAGTGGTTTACTGGCTCTCGCCTTACAGGACGGTTTCCTGTCGATTGGTGATAGTTAGCCCCTTTTGAGGCCTGGCTGAGTCCTGGTAAGCTGTGGCAGACCCGGCCAATGTGGCCTCGTTTCCCGCACTCATGGCAGAGTGCGTCGCGGAATTTGCATTCGGCCCTGGTATAGTTGGCTCCACAGCCAGCGCAAGGGCATAAGGGCTTCGGGCGAGGGTCCCGGTCGGACCGCAGTCAATGGACCCCTTCTTTGTCGCTGTCTGATGACGAAGAGAGGTCCTCGTGATGCATTGTTAATAGCTGCCCTTCTGTGCTAGGTGAGATTTCGCTGGTCGGTGGTGGTAAAACTCGTGGCGTCTCACGAGTGTAGGCACGGTTGGCACGTAATGGCCTCTCAGGATGGGTTCGAGGTCGTCCCAGTTCATGGCTTTCACTTCTCAAGGTTTGGCGAGTGCTTTAGCTATCTTAAATACGGCTGGGCTGCAATGTGTCAGGAACAACACCCTTTTCTTTGCTGGCGTGGCGTCCTTCAAATTGTTCGTCTCGAGAAACATTTGGAAGCCATCTATGTAGTGTTGTAACTATATATCATTGCAACTATGTATCATTGCAACTATGTATCATTCATGTGTTTGCAACATTGTATCATTCACGTGTAATCATTAACTTCTGTCTCTTCAGTGACCTTTGCAAGGCACGTACAAGGGACAAGGAGCTAGACGGTTGTTAATAAGCTTATCCACATTGTAAATAATCTGTCCGGTATGCAGCTTTGTAAACATGCACATCCTGATGAGATTACCATGTTTGACTTGAGCTTTGATTAAATCATTTTCTTGTAAAAAAGCACAATAAAAGAGCGTGTGCCAAGACATTCGGGGAGCGCTCATCAAGAGGAAACCTCGCTTCCTGTCGTTTCTCTTCCTTTCGCTCCCTATCATGAGCCGCCCATCAGATGCGGGATGGCAGATACCGCATTCTGGTGACCCCGACGTGATTCCCTAAGGGGGATACGTTGAGACGCGCCCATATCTTATCAGCTCGATGGGAGCTGTGCATCGCCAGGCCTGAAGCAAATTGCACGTCATCGGATCTGAAACACGGTCTCAACTTTCGTAAGTATGGGTGGAAACTTTTCTCAACAACAGACACAGCATCTGAAGGAATTGTGGGAGTTAGTCGCTTCTTCTTCTAAATATTCTGCTAATTTAAAGGGCTCGCCTGTAAAAATGAAACCTATTGCTACATTATTGGCTTATGTGTGGCAACATTGTCCCAATTATTCAGAGGAAGGGTCCTTAAAAATTTCCACTTGACAAAAAATTGGTGAACATCTCCATAGTCCTCCTCGTGCACCTATTGGCATTTTGGTCACTTGGAGGAAAATTATGGAGGCTTTAAAAGTCCATTATAAAATAGAAGCAGGGAGTGTGTTTGAATCTCTCCCGCCAAGTTATGATAATTTTTCAATTTGCTCTAACTCAAGCAGAAGCTGCTGCCATTATTCAACAATGACCCACATGTAGTAAGCAAGGACATTCCATTCCCATAGGAGTAAATCCTAGAGGATTAAAAGCTTGTGAAATTTGGCAAATGGATGTAACTCAGTATCCACCTTTTGCCCCTTGGAAATATTTGCACATTTCCATAGATACATATTCAGGGTTTATTCTGGCTACCCCTCAAAGGGGAGAAACTGTAAAACATGTCATCAATCATTCAATTCGTACCTTTGCCTCGCTGGGACGTCCAAAAGAAATCAAAATGGACAATGGATCTGCCTATACAAGTTCTGCTTTCCAGGACTTCTGTAACAGATGGCATGTAACCCACAAGTTTGGGATTCCCTACAACAGCCAGGGGCAGGCTATTGTGGAACGAGCGAACTTATCTCTGAAAAGTGCTCTTGATCGATATTCGTTGCGGGAAAACCCCCCGAACCTCCCAGCATTGCAAAATTCTCTTAACATTTGTCTTTACACTTTAAACTTTCTTAATCTGACTGGCATTCCTCCCACTTCTGCTGCTTCTCGTCATTTTTCCTCCCCCTCACCCCCGCCTAACAGACCTCTGGTATATTATCACAGATTGCCAGATCCTGCCTGGCAGGGTCCCGCTGAGCTTCTCACTTGGGGATGAGGGTACGCTGCAATTTTACTACCGGACAAAACCACTTGCTGGATCCCTGGTAGGGTGGTTAGACCCTATCATGGGAATTCCTCCACTACATCTGTATCTTAAAACTCTTCCTGATATTCTTGCCTATATCTTCTTTGCAATTTCTACCTTACTTCAACAAAACCTATGCTTCCTGTCAAAAGACTATTCGTGTTAAAACCATTTCATTAACAGAAGGCTATTATACTTGCTCCATGTGGGTACGTCATGAAAATGCTACCCGTAGTTTTCACTCTGTCACTTCTGTTTTGTTTAAAGAACACTCTACCACTCGCTCTTTTGTTCCTTCTTTACTCTTCCTATGGAAAGGAACCTTAAAATCTTTTCCTCTATTCAATCTAAACATAGGGGGACCGAGATGTCCTTCTATTGTATTATGGGTTCCCCCACCCCAACTAACATCCTTGATGAATTACCAAATTAATCTTTATTGTCATTATTGTCATTATTATCCTTTTTCTACTAATTGAATTCCCTCCTCATTTCGCAAATGTTCTACAACTAACTTGTCCATAGCCCTCTCTCCTACTTGTCATGCCTTTATATACCCGAACTCTGATCCTGTCAACAAACAACGCTTCAAAAGAACTGTCCATGACGATCCACAGAAGCCTCATAAAAGAGATAATATTGCTTGGACTATAACTGACTTTCAAGGCGTTCGTTTAAGTTCTACAACCAATTTTTCTCGCATAGAAGACTTCTACCCACCACTTCAATTCGATTTGGCAGACGCACCCACACAACCAGGGGATATCCTGCAATCCACACCACTTCAGGAGGAACTTTAACATCACGCCTGAAAGGAATGTATTTTATCCCTGGCAATAATTTTGTTTGGACTTGTTTCACCGGTTTCATGGCATGTGTCCACAGGGATGAAAGTGTTAAATCCAAATCATTTTGCATTCAAGTATGGCTTGTGTGTATAACACTGATGATTTTATATCCCTACAGGTACCCATGGAATACCCCTCTTTTGCAAAATCGTAAAGATTTAGATCTGTTATTTTTTAAAAAACAAGGGGGATTGTGTGCTATGCTTAAAGAAGAATGTTGTCTTTATGCTGATGGCAGGGGGGGGGGTCATTTTCTATTTCGCCATGGCTTACAACCTTTTTAACTGCATTGGCAGGATCATTAATAATCGTTATATTGATATGTATTATAGGACCTTGTTGTTTTAATAGAATATTGCAATTTTTTAAAAATCAATTATCCTCTGCTGATGTTAATGTGCTTTTGCAAGCTCATGTTATATCCTCAACACCGGACGAAAAAATGTCATTGCTGAGTAACCGCTCCTTGGACAACCCTGACGCTGATGGGTCGCACTCTTGCCTAGATGACGGGGATGGCGAACTTTTCAGAAAAATCGTTCCTGTCTTCTCGGACGAGGAAGAAGACTCGTCATAAATAATAAAAACAGAGGAGATGTTGTAACTATATATCATTGCAACTATGTATCATTGCAACTATGTATCATTCATGTGTTTGCAACATTGTATCATTCACGTGTAATCATTAACTTCTGTCTCTTCAGTGACCTTTGCAAGGCACGTACAAGGGACAAGGAGCTAGACGGTTGTTAATAAGCTTATCCACATTGTAAATAATCTGTCCGGTATGCAGCTTTGTAAACATGCACATCCTGATGAGATTACCATGTTTGACTTGAGCTTTGATTAAATCACTTTCTTGTAAAAAAGCACAATAAAAGAGCGTGTGCCAAGACATTCGGGGAGCGCTCATCAAGAGGAAACCTCGCTTCCTGTCGTTTCTCTTCCCTTCGCTCCCTATCATGAGCCGCCCATCAGATGCGGGATGGCAGATACCGCAATGTAGGATTCCCAATCCTCTTGGTTTGGATCAAACGGAGCGGGTGGTACGATGCCGCCGGACATGGTTCCGTTGTTGGCGTCGTCTGTCACGTGCTCGGTGTTGCTTCCTGGCTTCTTCGGTTCAGACGTCTCCAATCCCATCCTCGTCGCCAGTGTTATGTACTGAACATGGGTCGAAATAAATAGAGACAGCCTCTGAACAATGAACTTTCAGCTCTTTATTTACATAGTGACTTCTCTAACCAATAACAGTGAACTCTGCCTTATTTAGGCAACCCTTGCAAGATTTGTCCAATAACGAGCTCTAAACGCTAGCTCTTTTAACCAATAAGAATTCTGTGTTAAGGGCCAATCAGATTCCTCAGAACTAACCAATCCGATCTGGCCGCCTAACAGCCAATCAGAAGTGCAGGGCCAGAACCCTGCACTTTACCTCAAGCTCATACTTTATTAACTATGGTACATACACAACACTCTCAGTATCTGATTTCCTAATAAAGAGCTGTTGTCACTACTTTGAGTCTCGTCTCTCCTTGGGACCCACCGCCCAGACATAACACAATTAACACAAAGAACACTACAAAGAAGTGGGGAAAGAAGGAAGGTTAAAAAGTTGAGATTTAAGAAGGCAATCAAAGGGAATACCTGTGAAGTCGGGAAAGGTAGAAAGATCCAGCAGAGAAGGGGAAAGGAAGATATTAAGAAAGAGGGATATAAATTGGAATGAGAAAAGATATGGGGAAAAGAGGGGGAGGAGAAGCATTAAGAAACAGGTGCATGAAACAAAGAAATACGGAAATAGTAAAATGTTGAAAAGAAATTGTTTTTTCAGAGATAATGGTTGATAAATTAAAAAGGAAATTCTGCTGGGTGACAAGGGGTAATAACATTTCTGCAATTAAAAATATTTTAAAAATAGGGTAATATAGATACTGATAACTCTTATTAAAAATCAGGGGGAGAACATATGCTGCGGAATCCAAATGAAAAGATGTAATGATTACTATTGTAACTTCTTAAAAATAATGGTTTATTGGGAATCAAGATGAAGGAATAAAGGTATATTTTAATCATTGAGGTCACACTCAAAGCAGTAAAAGTGGGGAAACCTATACTTGTTTTTTTTTTTTTTTAGTGTTAAAATTTTGTATTAATCTAGAATTTATAAAAAGAATATGTACTGGAAAGGGAATATGGCAGACTAAAGAACCAACTAAATTAATAAATTAACATAGATTATTAAAAGCAAGGAGAGACATTGGTAATGATTATTATTATTATTATTATTATTAGGCAAACACATATTGTTTATCTTTATTTTTAAAATAAATATTAAAGGATTATATTTGAAATAATTGAAATGAAACAAAAAGATGTTTCGATTGAGATTAATGAAAGAGGCTAGAATTAATGTGTTTGTTTCTCTCCTTTTCCATTCCTTGGAATGGAAAAGGTAATAATAGAATTAAGTATGCATATATGAATATATGATTGCTGTCATATTTGGGTATGTAAAGGTGATGACCCGGAAATATGTTTCCCACTAAAAAGAGATTTTTATTTTTAATGTGAAAAACTGAATAAATTTTTTTTTTTAAAAAAAAAAACCAATTCAAAATACTGAATATTTTTACTTCATAGGAATGTTACATTTATTGGCCCCTTATTTGAAAAACTAATGATCTTCTGATACATTCTCGACTTGTAAATCTTTTAATATGGAACCTGACAGGAATTAAAGCAATTTTCACACAAACACACACAAGTCGAAATCAATACTGCATGAGAAAAGTTGATTGTGCAGTGGGGTCTTTTTCTTCCCGAAGCTTCTTCTGAAAATTTGATGTGAAGGCTACAGAGACAGGAAGGGAGAATGCTCTCTCCTGTTTTATGTGTGAAATCTAGAAGAATGAAATAAGTATGCCATTGAGTTCTATCTTCATTAATTCATGGAAATATTGATAGTGTATCCAGGGAATGCCCCATCCCCATTAAACATTAAAGCAAGGCAGGCCAAAGTGTTGTAGATCTTCTGCGCTGTTTTCTTGTTTTAGATAAGGATGAAAATAAGAGAGAGAAACAGAGAGAGAGAAAGAAAGAATAAATTTCATTGCCATCCCTGGATCTCTTCAGAATTGTTTCTTTCTTTCTTCCTTTTTCAGATAATGAACTTGATCTATTATTTCAGACTGTATTTTTATACCCAGGCCCCCTATTATTCCAGAAAGCCTTTTCGTTACTGCAAGAATGTTAACTGATTGCTATTCTTCTACTTTGCATGCTCTTTTTTTTACAATCTGCTACTATTTTTGTCATTCTGTGTGGTCTATCAAGTATTTTCAATCCTTGACATTTATATTTCAGATCACCTATGTGGTGATAACCATTCTGAATTTCCATACATACATACATACATTTTGATTAACCAAGTAGTTTTCACTGGATCCAAAAGCTAAAATTGCAAGGTCAAAATATTATATCTATTGCTAATTTTGTTTAATTCTAATTACCGTATATACTCGAGTATAAGTCGACCCGAATATAAGTCGAGGCACCCAATTTTACCACAAAAAACTGGGAAAACTTATTGACTCGAGTATAAGTCGAGGGTGGGAAATGCAGCAGCTACTGGTAAATTTCAAAAATAAAAATAGATGCCAATAAAAACTTTCACTAGGACAGTTGAGAATAAGTTTGATGTTCACAATTTCCTCTTTGAAAGAGACCAGTAAATAGGGAACAAGAAGATGAAGAAAAAGAAGTGTGTTTTTTCACACTTTTCACATTGAAGTGAACAAAAATGGCATCATAGGAACAAGCTTATTCTCAGCCCAAAGGTTTGTTTCTGATTTCTTCCCTGATTTAAGGGAAATTTGGGAAACGATCTCACTATCATGAAAGGTTTGATTGATTCACTAACCCAAAAGATGATGATGATGACAGTGGTAGGCAGGAGTCACTCTCTCCCTTGCAAGAAAAAACCAAGAGCCGTTCTTATGATATCTCTCTCTCTCTCCCCCCCCCTCCTCCCCCTCCTCCCGAGTGGACTGAAAGCAGCTGGAGCTGAGGAAATGAAACTGAGTGGAGCGACCTCCACTTGCCTAAAGCTCAGAAAAGCCTCCCCCCCCCTCCTCCCGAGTGGACTGAAAGCAGCTGGAGCTGAGGAAATGAAACTGAGTGGAGCGACCTCCACTTGCCTTGCTTTCTCAGCCTAAAGCTCAGAAAAGCCTCCCCCTCCTCCTCCCCCTCCCCCTCCTCCCGAGTGGACTGAAAGCAGCTGGAGCTGAGGAAATGAAACTGAGTGGAGCGACCTCCACTTGCGTTGCTTTCTCAGCCTAAAGCTCAGAAAAACCTCCCCCTCCTCCCCCCCCTCCCCCTCCTCCCGAGTGGACTGAAAGCAGCTGGAGCTGAGGAAATGAAATTGAGTGGAGCGACCTCCATGCGTTGCTTTCTCAGCCTAAAGCTCAGAAAAGCCTCCCCCTCCCCCTCCTCCCGAGTGGACTGAAAGCAGCTGGAGCTGAGGAAATGAAACTGTTGCTTTTTCAGCCTAGAGCTCAGAAAAGCCTCCCCCTCCCATGCTTAAAAGTTGCAAAGGAAACACGGAAGCAGGGAAGCGGCTGCCCAGCTTCGGAGCTCCACACCATTTTTTTTTCAGAGGGGAATCTGACTCGAGTATAAGTCGAAGGCGGTTTTTTCAGCACAAAAAATGGGCTGAAAAACTCGACTTATACTCGAGTATATACGGTAATTCATATGGACTGACAAACCATAGTTCACTAAGATTAAAAATTATATCAGCAAATGAATTAACTAATTAACATTTGGTTTCTATTCATGCCTTTATTTTCACTAAAGTCAAGAGCTTTAAGAGACTGATATGACTCAAGATATAGGAGAATTATTTCTGATACAGGTTGTCAAATCATTTTTAAAATGAATAAAAAATATTAAGTTTCCCATTTTTAGTGCTCAATAAATTTCCTTTCAGTTGTCATATGTAAATTCAATGGATTTTTGATATGTTTGCAAACTGCCTCCCCTCACCAGAAATAACTAGTTTGATATGACTGAAACATATCTGGTGCATTTCAGATAATGGAATACCATCCTAAAAATGCATGGCATTCTTCCAAAGAAGCCGGTCAAAGTCATTTTTTGATTTTCTTCCCAACTGCAAGTATTTCTTCTGGAAAATAATTTCATATATCCAGCTTTAGTACAGAACAGTTGAGCTAAGCCATGCCCAGGCTCCTTGCTGTCTCCTTGCTCACACAGCATTATAAAGTTTCAGTTTCCAAACAGCCCTCAACTCTCTCACACACTGACAGGACGCTAGCCAGACAAATACCGATGGATGCTGGTAGGCAGAAGCAGATTTTTTTCCCCTTATTTTCCTCCCCAAATACTAAGCCCAACCACATAGTTTCATAGCGAAATATGAGTATATAATTATATAATCTGGGGATAAATCAAAGGGCAATTATAATTTTCTAAATAAATTTTCTAAATAAATAATCTCAATCTTTTAGATGTCACTTTCTTTTATGAGATCTATTTGACATTGCCTTTTCTTTTAATGACCCTGTAAAACCTTGCATCGACTGAATGGTGCTAAGAATTGACTGGCCAGATACCTTTCCTGATGCCTAAGCAGAGTTTGCAGCAGACAGAAAATCATTGCACCCAGAGAGAGAACTATCTGCCGCTCCCCAGGATGAAACTAACAGCCTCCAGATTGTGAAGTGAGAGCTCCACTCTAGACCATCATGCCACTATCTGTTTAACATCTCCTAGTTAGCAAAAAAAAAACTGCAAATAAAAAACTAGGGACTTATTTTTCAGCTTCTGCATTAAAACGAAAAAAAAAAAAAAAGAGGAGAGTGCTTTAATTCCATTAATGTTAATAAGTGCATTATTTAAAGCATCTCAATCTTCTGTCAGACTTACAAGGAAGATTTCAAATATTAATATATATCTGAAACCAGAGAGGCTCCTATCGGTATTGAAGTACAGACAGTTGGAGAAAATTTATGGAATCTTGTTTCCAGTGGTGGGACTCAAAAAAAAAAAATATTACCAGTTCTGCAGCCATGGTTTGGTGGGCATGGCAGGGGAAGGATACTGCAAAATCTCCATTTCCTCCCCACCCCACTAACCTGCTTTCCAGCTCTGTTCTCCTGTGCAGGGTAAAAAAAGAAGATCCAGCCAATCAGCTGGGACTCAGGAGGCAGAGAATAGATGGGGTTGGTGGGACCAGTCAGATGTGGTATTTGCCGGTTCTCTGAACTACTCAAAATTTCCACTATCGGTTCTTCAGAACTGGTGAGAACCTGCTGAATATCATCTCTGCTTGTTTCTGTTGTGTATGTACCATAGTTAATAAAGTATGAGCTTGAGGTAAAGTGCAGGGTTCTGGCCCTGCACTTCTGATTGGCTGTTAGGCGGCCAGATCGGATTGGTTAGTTCTGAGGAATCCGATTGGCCCTTAACAGAGGATTCTTATTGGTTAAAAGAGCTAGCGTTCATAGCTCGCTATTGGACAATTCTTACAAGGGTTGCCTATATAAGGCAGAGTTCACTGTTGTTGTTTTGAGAAATCACTATGCTAATAATGAGCTGAAAGTCACTATTCAGAGGCTGTCTCCATTTCCTCCGACCCATGTCCAAGTACTTAACACTGGCGACGAGGGTGGGATGTGGAGACGTCTGAACCGAAGAAGCCAGGAAGCGATACTGAGCATGTGATAAGACGACGCCAACAGAACCATGTCCGGCGGCATTGTACCACCCGCTCCGTTCGATCCGAACCAAGAGGATTGGGAATCCTACATGGATCGCTTCCAAATGTTTCTCGAGACGAATAACTTGAAGGACACTAAACCAACAAAGAAGCGGGCACTGTTACTGGTGCATTGCGGCCCAGCTGTATTTAAGATGGCTAAAGCAATTGCCAAACCTCGAGAAGTGAAAGCCATGAGCTGGGACGACCTCGAACCCATCCTGAGAGACCATTATGCGCCAACCGTGCCTACACTCGTGAGACGCCACGAGTTTTATCAGAGAAACCAATGAAAAGGGGAGAGCATGGCCGATTTCGTGGCGGACCTCCGAAATTTAGGGGGTCTCTGTGAGTTCACCGATTTAGAAGAGGCACTAAGAGATCGAGTAATTCTGGTATTAGATGCGCTAGGCGTGCAAAGCAAGCTGATGGTGAAAGGCGACATCAGCCTTGCTGACGCCATCGCCGAAGCCACGGCTGCGGAGGCGACTAAAAAGTCGGCTGCACAACTATGGCGAAGCCGCACTCCGGTAACACCACCAACCAGCAAAATCTTACCCAATTCAGAAGGGCAGCTCTCAACAACGCACCACGAGGACCTCTCTTCGTCGTCAGACAGTGACGAAAAAGGGGTCCATCGACTGCGGTCCAACCGGGACCCTTGCCCGAAGCCCTTACACCCTTGCGCTGGCTGTGAAGCAAACCATGCCAGGTCCGAATGCAAATTCCACGATGCACTCTGCCGTGAGTGCGGGAAACGAGGCCACATCGGCCAGGTCTGCCGCAGCTTACCAGGACCCAGCCAGACCTCAAAAGGGGCCAACTATCACCAATTGACAGGAAACCATCCTGTAAGGCGAGAGCCAGTAAACCACTCCTACAGAAATCAAGCTTTGCAAAAAGAAGAGGCTCACCATACTATCACTATAGGTCACGCCTCAGTTTTGGACACTAAGAAAATCCGAGTCACAGTAGCCATCGAGAGCCAGCCTTGCCACATGGAGGTCGACTCGGGATCATCCCTCTCGATGGTGTCTTGGAAGACACTCAAGCAACTCATCCCCACAATTCAATGCCAAGACCTCCAATTTCAACGCCTCATCCTCAAGGACTACCAAGGAAATCGAATCCCCGTGGTCGGGTCCTGCCAAGTCCGAGTCTCCTTCAAGAAGCATACAGCGTACTTACCTCTAACGATCATCGATAGAGATAGGCCTGGTCTATTAGGCCTCCAATGGTTCACGCCACTCAGCATTGAAGTGGCCAGCGTGAACCGAGTCGGTGGTTGTGAGTGGGAGGAAGACTTATCTCTGAGTTCAGCGACGTCTTCGCAGACAGCTTAGGCGAGTATAAGGGGACCCCAATCTCATTTAGTCTAGATCAAAAGGTAGCCCTCATTTGCTTGAAGCCCCGTCGAGTTCCATTCGCTTTAAAAGCAAAGATCGACGAACAACTCGACAAGCTAATTGCTCAAGGGGTGTTGAAGCCCATCGATCACTCTCCATTCTCCCCTATTGTAACACCCATTAAGCCAGACGGGTCAATCCAAATTTGTGGGGACAACCGGGCCACTTTAAACCATGCCCTACAGCAGAATGCGTATCCAGTTCCGGTGGTGCAGCACCTCCTCCATTCTTTGGGGGGCGGAAAGGTTTTCCCTAAATTAGATTTAGCTCAAGCTTATCAACAACTACCAGTGGATGAAAAAACGGCCCAAGCCCAAACAATTGTAACGCACAGAGGTGCTTTTAAATGTACCCGATTGCAATTTGGAGTTAGTGTAGCCCCGGGGATCTTCCAGAGCCTCATGGAAAGGATATTACAGGGAATCAAGGGCGTGGTTCCTTATTTTGATGACGTATTAATTGCAGCCCCTACCAAAAAAATCTTGCAGGATCGTTTGAAATGCGTTCTTAAAAAATCCCAAGAGGCTGGACTTTAGGTGAAAAAAAAATAAATGTCACTTATATACTGACAATGTTGAGTTTCTAGGATACCGAATTGATAGCCAGGGCATTCATCCTACTGAGAGTAAATTAAAAGCGATCAAAAATGCTCCCAGACCATGCAACAAGGCCGATCTCCAGGCGTTCTTAGGCCTCATTAATTTCTATAATGTGTTTTTACCGCACAAAGCAACTGTTGCTGAACCATTACACCGATTATTAGATAAGAAAGCATTGTGGGTATGAGGGTACCGGGAAGAGCAAGCATTTCGGAATGTTAAAAAACTGCTCACATCTGACTCTGTACTTATGCAGTATAACGAGACTTTGCCGTTAGTTATAACCTGCGATGCATCACCTTTCAGGGTGGGCACCATTTTGAGCCATGTACTGCCTAATGGGAACGAAGCCCGTGTTGCATACTTTTCGAAAACTCTTTCACAAGCAGAGCGGAACTATGGACAAATTGAAAAAGAAGCCCTCGCAATCGTTTCAGCTGTAAAGAAATTTCATGAATATGTGTATGGAAGGACATTTACCATTATAACTGACCACAAACCGTTGCTAGGGATAATAGCTGGGGACAAGCCAACCCCCTACATATTATCCCCTAGAATGACCCGATGGTCAGAATTCCTAGCTGCTTATAATTATCGCCTGCAATATCGCCTGGGGAAAGCCATTCCCCACGCCGACGCATTAATCTGAGCACCGCTTCCAGAGACTCTCGACGATCCGGCACCAACGGCAACTACGTTGCAGATCGAAACACTTAACTCGCCGCCTATGACCGCCCGAGACATCGCGAGAGAAACCAAACGAGACCACACCATAGCTCGAGTCCAAGGCTGGGTAGAACGCGGATGGCCATTGGACCAAGTACCAGATGACTTCGCACCATTTAAATCTCGACAGACTGAACTTTTTTCCCAAAAAGGCTGTATCATCTGGGGCGATAGAGTCATTGTCCCAGAACGACTCCAGAAGATGCTGCTACGAATTCTGCACGAGGGCCACCCTGGCATCATGCGGTTGAAAGCGCTTGCACGAAGCTACGCATGGTGGCCGGGCATGGACCGGCAAATCGAGCAGTGGGTCAAAACATGTGCCAATTGCCAACAAGTCAGCAACGCCCCACCAAAAGCCATGCCTACTGAATGGGAGATGCCACGTGGACCCTGGTCCAGAATCCACCTGGATTTCACGGGGCCAACCAAGGGCTATACCTTCCTGCTGACAGTCGCCGCATACTCCAATTGGTTAGAAATTCATCGTATGACGGCTACAACTTTCGAGGCAGTGATCATGATCCTAAACAGACTCTTTGCAACCCACGGATTGCCTGATGTCCTGGTGTCCGATAACGGGCCACAGTTTACGGCACTAATGTTCGAGCAGTATCTCGCTGACCGCGGCATCCGCCATGCGCTCACCTCGCCTGTGCACCCTGCGACCAATGGCCGAGCGGAACGCATGGTCCAATTTGTTAAAAAGACTTTGCAAAAAGTGGACTATGACAATATCGATGACAAGGTCAACCAAATTCTCTTTTTGCAACACATAACTCCACATAGTGTCATCGGCAGAACTCCCACCGAACTACTGATGGGACGAAGACTCCGCTCCCACCTCGACCGGTTGCACCCTGCTTACGAACCAGAAAAGCAATAGGATCCAGTGGCCGCTGTCGCACCTTCCAGGTAGGAGACCTCGTTTACGCACGAAACTTATCAGGCGATCCGTTATGGATAGAGGCAACAGTAGTACGAGTGACCGGCCCCAAATCCTACGTAGTGAAATGCTGTGACAATAGACTGTGGAAATGGCATATCGACCAATTACGGTCATGACTCGCAACGGCCAGTCAACAACTTCCCCATGACCAAACCGAGGGGGGGGAAGTACAGAAGAAGATGATGTTCCAGGGAACTTGCTCAAAGGGAGCGACGAACTAAGTGATACTCAGGAAATGGAGCAGGAAGGAGAATCGTTTGCACCGCAAGAAATTGCACCTGAGCAAGAAGCAGATCCACTGCCAAACAACAATCTACCTCAACAGGATTGCAACCAACCAGTCCAACGAAAATACGAAAGACTTAAAAGACAACCGTCCTATTTAAAGGACTATATAACTACAGAAGAAGCCAGGGGGAAGGGGTGTTGTGTATGTACCATAGTTAATAAAGTATGAGCTTGAGGTAAAGTGAAGGGTTCTGGCCCTGCACTTCTGATTGGCTGTTAGGCGGCCAGATCGGATTGGTTAGTTCTGAGGAATCCGATTGGCCCTTAACAGAGAATTCTTATTGGTTAAAAGAGCTAGCGTTTAGAGCTCGTTATTGGACAAATCTTGCAAGGGTTGCCTTTATAAGGCAGAGTTCACTGTTGTTGTTTTGAGAAGTCACTATGCCAATAAAGAGCTGAAAGTCACTATTCAGAGGCTGTCTCCATTTCCTCCGAACCATGTCCAAGTACTTAACAGTTTCTACATAGGATAACAACAGCACATCTTTTATATACACAACAGAGGAGAAGTTTGACCTGAATGGATGATGAAGTTGATGGAACTGGCTCCGATAGCACAATGAACAGTTTTGATTAGAGAAAAGACATTGATTAATTTTAATGCTGATTGGAAGCCCCTTTTGGGCTTGGTGTATCAAGCAGGGAAAAAAATGAAATTATGATATATGGGTTTGATGATTGGTAAATAGCAGGTAATAGAAAACATAGAATAAAGTTGTGCCGTTAGAGTATGAGGTAATGTAAATGTTATATTTATATCTGTTGTAAAAGAAAATGGAAAGTAAATTCCATGTATTTATTTTTCTTTCTTCTTGTACAGTGCTGGCTTTGTCTTTCCTTCTTTCCTTTGTCTTTCTTTCTTAAATATTTGCTTCTTTTAGTTTTTAATCCTTCTATATTAAAAAAAAAAAAACCCCTAATGAAATTATTTAAAAGTATAATGAAACGGCTTATTTTCTTCCTTTCTTTTCTTTATTTAAAAAAGACAGTTGAATTTAAGTAATGGGTGAAGGCTTGTGAAGTCATTACTACATATAGTAGTTCACTTCTGAGTTCAAACCAACTCCAGTTTTCTCTTTGGGACTCACATATTTGAGAGAATAATTAAACAAATTAGGGGGGGAAATGTTCATCTATGTTACCCAGAGATGCCTTGTGGTTGCAGTATTTTGAAGGCTAATTTCTACATCACTAGCCATGGATGCAATGGAGAAGAACATCACATAAAGACAGCAGGAATCTAGACATAAATGACTCTCTCTCTCCTATATATGCATTCATTAGAAACAAACCAAAGTCCTTGTTTGGCTGTGTGCTTATTTGGAGAGGTTATTTATAGGAACCAATTCTTTTGCTTGCCTTAATTAGATATTTTTGCAAGGTCTTACATCCTGACATGTCTAGCAGCTAGAAGAGTGCAGAAGTCTCTGTTAGATATTGCACTTGCTGGCTTTGGAAATCATGTGAAACAGCTTCATTGTTTTGCAGCTAAAACCATTGCTCTTGTGCACTCTCTCTCTCTCTCCACCATTCCCCTATCCTCTACTCCAAGGGCTTGCTGCTGGGGGCTTGCAGGGGCTCAGGAGAGCCCCTAGATAAGACTCTGCGCGGTTCAGAGAGTCCCCAATAACCTCAGAAAGAGAAGCAGCAAGGGAAAGCTCTTAATAGGCTTCATTGAACTTCTGGGCGTTCAGCCAAGAGCATTTCACACCTCATAACAGTGTTGCAAGCTAGATAAACAATCCACTCAGTGCTTGCAAGGGAGAGCCATTGAGAAAATCAGACAACAAACCACTAACTTCTGAAGGGATTAATTCTCAAATAATAAGCACGTAATTCACCAGAAATTCCACTAAGACTCCAAAGTCCCTCTCACAATTACTGCTATTAAGCCTGGTTTCACCCAGTCTTTTATTTAAGTATTAAATGCATGAAATAATAAACAACTTTTTGGTATATGTCAGCAGTGAAATGCACAGCAGAAGCTCTGAAAACAGCAAGCAAATTGGCATTTGTCCATCACAAATATCTGGAAACTGGAAATATTTCAAAGGTGAACACTGAATACTGTAATGTTTGTCACAAAATGTTGTGCAAGTGTTCAAAATTCACACAAATCATTATTATGTGAAAGAGTATTGGAGTTAATGTTTCCATTTGCCTACTATGTTTGCAGCAGTTCTGAAATGTTAGGAAATATTGCCACTGTTTGCCTTAAACTGGTTTTGGGCATTGGTACAGTTAATATTGCAATAGATCGAATACTAATATCCAAAAAGAGCTACAACCTGCTATGATATGCTAGTACATTAAATTATGTACCACATTATTATGGCATTGTAATACAGTAAACAGTAGCAAAATAACATTATAAAATGCAGTACTAAATTGCAAATTTCATTATGCTGGTGTGTTGACAAAATAAAAATAAAATCAATGTTTCTATTCTGAAGTAAAATGCTAATTCTTGGAACTTTACTTAAAAATATATAATTTTCAACAGTTTTTCCCCCCTTTTTAAAAATAGGCTCTTTAACTCTGCAAAACAAAGCATCATTTCATGGAATTAAACCTAACCAAAATCTGAAAAGATATGTAGAAATAAATGAAATTATCTTTTTTTTTTTTTTACAATGATTCAAAATGGGTCCATTCCAAATATATTAATTAGGGTTTGGTAGAATTAAGCCAAAGGATCTCAGATGTTCCTTCTTCCTACACATAATTTTCTCATCCTCCCTTTGTTGAAATCACAATGGAATAAGAGAAGAATTCTGTGCATCAGTTGAGGTGGAACTCAAAATAATGAATCCAAGTGAGCCTTTTTTGGAATAAATCTGTAAAGTGGAAGTTATGTTCCATTCAAAGGAATTTGAAATTACTAGGGTTGCATAATAAGTCCTTTTGTGTTTCAAAAGACCCAGGGCAGATTCTATGAAAATAATTACTTTTTTTTATTTAGTTTTTTTTAAAAGTTCTTGGAAAGCATCCAAATAGGAAGAGAAGGAAGATAAATGACCTACTTGTTTTACTAGTGATAGGAAATACTGGATAGAAATGTGGATTTACAGAAAGCTGTTATGTATAAGCTAGGTTGACAAAATCAGAAATGAGGAGGTGATAAACTATCTCAGAAAGCCAAGGGAAATGATCAAAACCATTAAAAAGCGAAAGTTAGAATATTTCAGACATGGGATATGATACCTGGGAAAATACAGCCTACCTCACTTAATCCTCCAGGGAAAGATTGAAGGCAAACAAGATCCAGGCAGAAGAAGAACATCATGGCATCAACATCTAAGGGACTGGTTTGGACAAAACTCAGCAGCACTTTTTCATGAGGCTGTTGATAAAAATAGGATTGCCAACATGATCGCCAACTCAGAAAGCTCAAACTGCCCAAGGAGCTGCTGATCCAGTTCTACAGAGGAATGATTGAGTCTGTCATCTGCACCTCTATAACTGTCTGGTTTGGTTCTGCAACCCAACAGGACAGACACAGACATCAGAGAGTAATTAGGACTGCAGAAAAAACAATTACTACCCACCTGCCTTCAGTCGAGGACCTGTTTACTGCACAAGTCAAAAAGAGGGCTGTGAAAATATTTACAGACCCCTCACATCCTGCACATAAACTGTTTCAAGTCCTTTCCTCAAAACAATACTATAGAGCACTGCACACCAGAACAACCAGACACAAGGACAGTTTTTTCCGGAATGTCATCACTCTGCTAAACAAATAATTCCCTCAACGCTGTCCAACTATTGACTAAGTCTGTGCTACTATTACTATTAATCTTCTCATCATCCTTATCACCCATCCGCTCCCACTTTTGACCATATGACTGTAACTTTGTTGCTTGTATCCTTACAATTTATATTGACTGTTTCCTAGAATGATTTGATTGTTGATTGTACCGTATGACTATCATTATTTGGAAGTCTGCACTCACAAACAAAACAAATCTCCACACCACAAGCCAGGCAAACACCTGGGCACAAACAGATCCCCCCTGATACCTCCAGCTCAAACACACCCCAACCAGCCACCCAGATGAAACCTAGCTTCCTAATAAATTATAGCCATCCATTTACTCAGAGCCAAGCTGCACTAAAAGCCTCTAATAAAGGAACACAATGTTGCCAGCCAATCAAGGAAAAAAAAAATAGCAGACAGAAGATATTAGAAACACCAATCAAGCAGAACACAGCAAATTCCAAGACCAACAAACACAGACCAAGACTCCCAACCAATCAGGATGAAGAAAAAACCATTCTGGCACAGCAGTAGGCTAGCCCCAAATTTAAAACTGAAACATCTGTGAAAGTTTGACTCACAGATGAAAACAATACAGAAGCCTGATGATGGCAGATGAGATTCTGCCAAAACGTTGCTACAACTTTAAAAGCACAACTACTATGACGTGGGAAAATACCCGAACAAAGCTGAATACTATACATGTAAGTATCCGTGAAAACTTAAGAAAACACACACACACACACATATATATATATATATGTTGGCAAAGGTAACATTTACTCTAAGACCCAGCTAATGGGTGCAGTGACAAAGGTCCAGCAGATTATTCGATAAAATTCTAAGTTATTATAATTTTTTTTCCAACTGAGAAGAGAGGCAAATCTGATTTCAATTTTCCCATTAATTCTACAGGGCTGGCAAGAAATGATTGCTTTTGTCAGTTGTGTTTGGTTATAATTAAAATTAATATGTAGCTCCAAGGATACTGGTTTTGAAGAACGACTGTTTATTGACTGCTGCCTCTGTGGTAAATGGGTGGAAGTAATTTTGATGTATTTTAACTGAGAAGCAGAGTTGATTTTTTTCCCGAATTATGGAAAATCCTGGAAAGGAGGGGAGTGCCTGAGCATATCAAAATAATCGTTGCTATGCTGTTTCATGCTGAATGTAATTTGCTTGTTCCAAAGGAAGTAATGAGTTCAAGGTTGGACTGCAGAAGTCATCAAGATGAAATAATTCATATTGTATCAGCTCCTCAATGTAGAAATTACAATTTGTGCCCATGGACATACTTTTGTATCCATCAAGGCAATGAAACCAATGAAAGGCATGGAGTAGACAGAAGTTTCAAATCCTTGAACCAAAATGGTGGTGACTACTTTACAAAGCATTTGTAAGACCAGTCTTGGAGTACTGCATCCAGTTCTGATCACCATGATGTAACAAAGATGTTGGAAAGAGTGCAGAGAAGAGCAACAAAGATGATTAGGGGACTGGAGCCTAAAATGTATGAAGAATGGTTGCAGGAACTGGGTATGTCTTGTCTAATGAAAAGAAGGATTAGAGATGACACGGTAGCACTTTTCCAATATTTGTGGGTGTTGTGAATGTATAAAGTTTTAATAAAACGTGAGCTTGGAGTAAAGTGCAGGGTTCTGGCCCTGCACTTCTGATTGGCTGTTAAACGGCCGGATCGGATTGGCCCACTTCAGGGAATCCGATTGGCCCTTAACAGAAAGTTCCTATTGGTTATGAGAGCTAGCGCTCCTCGTTGGTTATTGGTTAATAGTTACGGGGTTTGCCTATATAAGGCGGGTTAAAACTGTTATAAATGCCAGAAGTCACTATGTAAATAAAGAGCTGAAGTTCACCGTTCAGAGGCTTCTCTCCATTCTTTCTCGCCCATGCTCCAAACATAATACTGGCGACGAAGGTGGGATGTGGAGACATCTGAACCAACAAAACTTCAAAGAACACTGAGCACGTGACAGACGACGCTACAACGGAACTATGTCCGTCGTCGTCTTACCACCCGCTCCATTCGATCCAGTACAGGAGGACTGGGAGTCCTACATGGATCACTTCCAAATGTTCTTAGAAACCAACAACTTAAAGGACGCCACACCAGGAAAGAAACGGGCGGTGTTCTTAACGCATTGCGGTCCAACCGTATTTAAGATGGCAAAAGCACTAGCAAAACCCCGAGAAGGGAAGGCGATGGATTGGGACGACCTCGAATCTCTCCTACGAGATAATTACGCACCGACTGTGCCTACGCTCATGAGACGGCACGAGTTTTATCAGAGGAGCCAGCGAAAGGGAGAAAGCGTGGCCGACTTCATAGCAGACCTCCGAAATTTGGGAGGCCTCTGAGGATTCGCCGACTTAGAAGAAGCACGAAGAGATCGCATAGTTCTGGGACTAGATGCACCAGGTGTTCAAAGCAAGCTGATGGCGAAAGGCGACATCAGCCTTGCCGACGCCATCGCCGATGCGATGGCAGCAGAAGCAACCAGGAAGTCAGCTGCACAACTATGCCGAAACCGCACTCCGGTACCACCACCGACAAGTGACATTTTATCCAGGTCAGAAGGGCAGCATGCAACGACATACCACGAGGACCTCTCTTCGTCATCAGACAGCGATGAAGAAGAGGTCCATCGACTGCGGTCCGACTGGGACCACCACCCGAAGGCTTTACGCCCTTGCGCTGGCTGTGGGGCCAACCATGCCAGGTCCGAATGCAAATTCCGTGACGTGCTCTGCCATGAGTGCGGGAAGCGAGGCCACATCGGATGGGTCTGCCGAAGCTTACCCGGACCCGGCCAGGCCTCAAAAGGGACTAACTATCGCCAATCGACAGGAAACCGTCCTGTACGGCGAAAGCCAGGAAACCACTCCTACAGAAATCGAGTTTTGCAGAGAGAAGAGGCTCACCATACTATCACTATCGGTCACGCCTCTGCTTTAGACACCAAGAAAATACGAGTCACAGTAACCATTGAGAACCAGCCTTGCCACATGGAAGTCGACTCGGGATCGTCCCTCTCGATGGTGTCCTGGAAGACCCTTAAGCAACTCATCCCCACAATTCAACGCCAAGATCTCCGCTCCCAAAGACTCATCCTCAAGGACTACCAAGGGAATCGAATCCCCGTCATTGGTTCCTGCTGAGTCCGAGTCTCCTTCAAGAAGCACACAGCATACTTACCACTAACTGTCATCGATAGAGACAGGCCTAGCCTACTAGGCCTCCAATGGTTCACGCCACTTGGCATTGAAGTGGCCGGCATAAACCGAGTCAGCGGAAGTGACTGGGAGGGAGACCTCATCCATGAGTTCAGGGACGTCTTCATGGACAGCTTAGGCGAGTACAAGGGGACCCCGATTTCGTTCAGTCTAGACCCAAAAATAGCTCCAATCCGACTTAAGCCCCATTGAGTTCCGTTTGCCTTAAAGTCAAAAATCGACAAACAACTTGACAAGCTGATAGCTCAGAGGGTGTTAGAGCCCATCGATCACTCCCCCTGGGAAACCCCAATCGTAACACCCATTAAGCCAGATGGGTCAATCCGAATTTGTGGGGACTACCAGGCCACTTTGAACCACACCCTACAGCAGAACGCATATCCAGTGCCAGTGGTGCAGCATCTCCTCCACTCCCTGGGGGGCGGGAAAGTCTTCGCTAAATTAGACTTATCTCAGGCATATCAGCAACTACCTGTTGATGAAAAGACGGCACTGGCACAAATGATTGTGATGCACCGAGGTGCCTTAAAATGTACCCGGCTTCAATTCGGAGTTAGTGTAGCCCCAGGGATTTTTCAGAGCCTTATGGAGAGGTTATTACAAGGGATTAAGGGCGTGGTCCCCTATTTTGACGATGTATTAATTGTGGCCCCTACAAAGAAAAATCTTAAAGGACCGGTTGAAATTAGTCCTAAAATAATTCCAAAAGGCCGGTCTTAAAGTAAAGAAAAACAAATGTAAATTGTGTACTGACAGTGTTGAGTTTTTAGGGTACCTAATTGATAGCCAGGGTATTCACCCTACTGAAAGTAAACTAAGGGCGATAAAAAACGCTCCCAGGCCACGAAACAAGGCCAATCTCTAGGTGTTTCTAGGCCTCATCAACTTTTATAATGTATTTTTACCGCATAAAGCAATGGTCGCTGAACCGTTACACTGGTTGTTAGATAAGAAAACAAATTGGTTGGAGAAGCCGGAGCTTCGTTTCGGCGATACAGCTGCGATCTCGGGGCTCTGAGATCGCAGCTGATATTTTCGCCCCTGGTCGGTCCTAATGGACCTAAACCGTCCCGTAGAGACGGTGATTGTGAAGGGCACTGTTCCAGGATCCCAGAGATATCGCAAAATCTTTGGTTTGATCCGGAAGAAGCCCTTTCGCTGGCGGCGGAGAGGCAGCCTCCATAGCTGCTGAAGTCGGGACAGCTCCGAAAAGAAAGTGATTGGAGTGAAGTGTGTCGGCTGGGTGAGAAAAACTCTTTTGTGTTGTAAATTCGCTGAGGTTGGAAAGTTCATCCGGGATAAAGAAGAAAGCTGTGAGATTTTTTTTTTTTTTGACTGAAATTGTTGTGAGTGGCGTTTTTTAAAGTGATGTCAAATTGAGGCTTGGGGTTTTTTTTTTTTCTCTTCTTTATACTTTTTGGGAAAGATTTTACTGTGACTTTGTAGGTAACCGGATTGAATTTTCTCTTATATATATTTTTATGCTCCCTTTGATTTTTTAACGTTCTTTAGGATAGAGGCTCCCTTTGGCTATTTTTTCTTTTTTTTTTGTATATATTATTCCTTTTTTCTGGCTGGGGGGGGAGGAAGAGCATTAAGAAACTTTGTAACACTGCCAACTAGAGGCTTGAAAGTATTTTATTTGAATGGGAGAGAATTGTAAAAAGACCTCTTCTCAAGGACATTTTAACGTGATAAGATAGAGGGAGAGCACAGCAAAATATTATTGCAGGTGTTTTCCTGGACTGTTATCAAGAACACTTGAGGTTTGGCTTTGAAGCTGCTGGAGAAGAGAGTCATAACAAGAGCCTTGGATAAATAAATAAAGTGCAGTGTGCTTTCTTATACCCCACACGCTAGCCTTTTTTTCTAGTAATATTTTTATTTTTGTTTGTTATTTTTTTTAAAGGGAAAGCCTCAGGGTTTTTTTTTTTCTTTATTTTTCTTTTCTTTTTTATTGGGACTTTTTTGCTTTTCCTATCTATGTTCTTGGACCACTTTGTTGTTATTTTTTTTTTTTATTATTATTGAGACTTTTCAACTGGATTAAGGTGTGAAGAATTTGGGAACTTTTTGTTTTTCTTTTTTCTTTTGCTCTTAATCAATATTACTATTTTTGGATTTGTTTTTCTTCTTTCTACTTTTTTTTCTTTTTTTTCTTTTTTTATGGTGGACTATTTCGTAATTGGATTAGGGTCTAGAAGAACCTGAAGATCTTTCTTCTTCCTTTTTTGCTGTTTCTTCCTTGGTTTCGTGTTTTTGACTATCGGGGTTTTTCCATTTTGGATTATAATTGGCTGCCTTACTAGTTGGATTAAAAGTTAAGAAGAATTTGAAGCCGTGGAAGCATTGAAATGAGCAAGAAACCAATATCAACTGGCATTTCTGCTTCTACCTCTGCTTCCCCACCAGCTGGAGGACAACGCTTAATCCAGACAATGTTGAAGCAAGATAAGGAACAAGAAAGAGTAACTTTACAGACAATTATGCAAGGAATCCAAGATCTCAAGATAAAATCAGACATCATTGAACAAAGAACAGAAAATATTGAACAAAGAATAGAGAAGACTGATGAAAAAGTGGAAGACATCAAACAAATGATGGTTAAGTATGAGGAGAGATTTCAAAAAATTGAGGAAGAAGGAAAACAAAGAGAGAAGAAGATTGGAAATATTGATAGTAGATTAACAGCGGTTGAACAAGAAAAAGGTGGGATGCTGAGGTGGCAGATGGAAAGGTCAGAATTTTACCTTAGATTTCAAAATATAGAAGAGGAAAAAGGAGAAAACTTGGTAGCGCTAATGATAGAAATTTTGGCAGATGCGTTGGAAATTACAGAGGAAAAGATGATGGATGGAATAGATGAGATATATAGAGTCTATACAAGGTATGCGATGAGAAATAAATTACCCAAGAAAGTCCATATTTGATTTACCAAAAAATCCATTAAAACACAAATATTACAAGTGGTAAGAGAGAAAACATTGAAATACAAAGATAAAGAGATTGTGGTTTTAAAACAAATACCCAGAAGAGTGAGAGAGATGAGAATATCGATTTCTGACCAAAATGCTACTGGAAAATGAAGTGAATTATAGATGGCTGATTCCAGAAGGATTAATGTTTACGTGGCAAGAACAGAGACATAGAATTGATTCAATTGAAAAAGCAGAACTTTTCCATGCAGAATTTTTTGGAAGAAGAAGAGAGGAGGCAGAGAAAGAGGTCTCATCAATTGAGTTTCAAGAGGAACAACTGGAGACTGAAAAAGAGAAAGGAGCTGTAAGTGGACAGGTGGATAATAAAGAACAGCGTGAAATGAGATCCACGAGAGCTGTTAGACCTAAATATAAAGCATAATCATGGAAGAAAGAAAACTGATTACAATGAATATAAATGGACTTAATTCAGCTGTTAAAAGAAGGAAAACTTTTCACAAATTAATGAAATTAAAATTTGATATAATTTGTCTACAAGAAGTCCATATTAAAAAACAACATGAACAATTGTTAGTACAGCCAAAATTGGGGAAAATATTTACTTCTTTGACTCAATGTAAGAAAAGAGGAGTGGTTCTATACATTAAAGAGGCTATCCCAGCAAAATTGATTTACACAGATGAAGATGGAAGAATATTAATGGTAGAAATAATGGACAATAATATAAAAATACTCTTGATTGCAATTTATGCTCCGAATGATAAACAAGAAGAGTTTTATAAAAAATTACATATGAAAATAATTGGACTGGACTATGTTAATATAATTATGATGGGAGATTTTAATGGAATTGTGGACAATAAATTGGACTATATAGCAACAACAACAAAGCAAAATAGAAAGACTCTCCCAAGGTCTTTTTTTAAAATGACAGATGAATTAACTTTAAAAGATATTTGGAGAGAAAGAAATGTTAAAGCTAAACAATATACTTTTTACTCAAATAGACATTTATCATGGTCCAGATTAGATATGATTTGGATCTCAACAGAATTAATATCCAATATTAAAGAAACAAATATTGAAACAAGTACTTGGGCAGATCATAGCCCAATGACAATTAAATGGAAGGGACAAAAAAAAAGATCGAGATGGACATTAAACAATACTATTTTAAAGGAGAAAGATTTTATACAATGGATGGAGAAGGAATTGGCTTTTTTCTTCAGAGAAAATAAGAAAGCAAATTGGTTTTGGGGTCACCGAGAAGAACAGGTGTTCTGCAACGTGAAAAAACTGCTCACTTCTGACTCTGTACTCATGCAGTATAACGAGACTTTGCCATTAAATATAACATGCGATGCTTCGCCTTTCAGAGTGGGCGCCATTTTGAGCCATGTACTGCCTAATGGGAATGAAGCCCCTGTTGCATATTTTTCAAAGACACTTTCAAAAACTGAGCAAAATTATGGACAAATCGACAAAGAAGCCCTCGCAATTGTGTCAGCCGTTAAAGCTTTTACTATCGTGACTGACCACAACCCATTATTGGGGATAATAGCCGGAGATAAGCCGACTCCCTACATATTTTCCCCTAGGATGACTCGATGGTCAGAATTCTTAGCTGCTTATAACTATCGGCTGCAATACCGCCCGGGGAAAGCCATTCCCCATGCCGACGCATTGAGCCGAGCACCGCTTCCAGAGACTCTCGACGATCCTGCACCAAAGGTAACCACGTTGCAAATTGAGGCACTCAACTCGCCGGCATTAACCGCCCGAGATATCGTAAGAGAAACCAAACGTGACCCCACCTTAGCGCGAGTCCTAAGCTGGGTAGAACGCGGATGGCCATTGGACCAATTATCAGATGACTTTACACCATTCAAGACTCGACAAACCGAGTTGTTCTCCCAAAAAGGCTGTGCCATCTGGGGCGATAGAGTCGTTATCCCAGAACGACTCCAGAAAGCACTTCTGAGAACCTTGCACGATGGCCACCCCGGCATCGTGCGAATGAAAGCCCTTGCGCGAAGCTATGCATGGTGGCCGGGCATTGACAAGCAAATCGAACATTGGGTTAAAGCTTGTCCAAAAATGCCAGGAAGTGAGCAACGCCCCACCAAAAGCCATTCCTACTGAATGGGAGATACCACGCGGACCCTGGTCCCGAATTCACTTGGACTTCGCAGGGCCGACCAAAGGCCACACTTTTCTACTAACCATCGACGCCTATTCAAATTGGCTTGAGATTCATCGCATGACGACTACAACCTCTGAGGCAGTTATCGAAACCTTGGAAAGACTATTTGCAACCCACGGACTACCAGACGTCCTGGTATCTGATAACGGGCCCCAATTTACAGCACTGTCATTCGAGCAGTACCTCGCTGACCGCGGCATTCGACATGCGCTCACCTCGCCTGTGCACCCTGCGACCAATGGCAAAGCAGAACGCATGGTACAATTTGTGAAGAAAACCGTACAGAAGGTAGACTACGACAACATTGACGACAAGATCAATCGAATCCTTTTTTTATAACACATTACACCACATAGCGTCACCAACAAAACTCCCCCCGAACTGCTAATGGGACGAAAACTCTGCTCCCACCTCGACTGGTTACACCCAGCTTACGAACTGGAAAAACCAATAGGATCCAGTGGCTACTGTCGTGCCTTCCAGGTAGGAGATTTGGTATACGCTAAAAACCTATCGGGCGACCCTTTGTGGGTGGAGGCGACAGTAGTTCGTTTAACCAGCCCAAGATCCTACCTTATACAATGCCTTGACGATAGACTATGGAAATGCCATATCGATCAATTACGATCGCGGCTTCCGGCAGACAGTCCTGAACTCCCCTATGACCAGATTGAGGGGAGGGGAGGTACAGAAGAAGATGAATTCCAAGAAGAAGAAAACCCGTTTGAAGGGAACGACGGTATAATAGAGACTCAGAAAGTGGAACCAGAGAGGGAAACAGTCGAACCTCAGGGAATTATAGAGAACATGGGCAATGACAGGGAAATGAACTCTGAACCAGAAACAGCTCCACTGCCAAACAACAATCTACCTCAGCGTGATTGCAGCGAAATGACACAGCGAAAATCAAAGAGACAAATAAAACAACCGTCCTACCTAAAGGACTATGTAACTGCGCCCTGCAAACAGAAGCCAGGGGGAAGGGGTGTTGTGAATGTATAAAGCTTTAATAAAACGTGAGCTTGGAGTAAAGTGCAGGGTTCTGGCCCTGCACTTCTGATTGGCTGTTAAACGGCCGGATCGGATTGGCCCGCTTTGGGGAATCCGATTGGCCCTTAACAGAATGTTCCTATTGGTTATGAGAGCTAGCGCTCCTCGTTGGTTATTGGTTAATAGTTACGGGGTTTGCCTATATAAGGCGGGTTAAAACTATTATAGATGTCAGAAATCACTATGTAAATAAAGAGCTGAAGTTCACCGTTCAGAGGCTTGTCTCCATTCTTTCTCGCCCATGCTCCAAACATAACAGTGGGGCTCCTACAAAAATGAGGGGGGGGATCAAACTATATTCCAAAGCACCAAAAGGCAAGATGAGGGACAATGGTTGGAAACTAACCAAGGAGAAAAGCCAATCAGAACTAAGGAGAAATTTCCTAATGGTGAGAGCAATTAACTAGTGGAACAGCTTGGCTTCAGAAGTTATGGGTGCTCCATCACTGGAGGCTTTCAAAAAGAGACTGGACAACCATTTGTCTGAAATGATATAGGGTCTCCTGCTTGAGCAGTGGGTTGAACTAGAAAACCTCTGAGGTCTCTCCCAATGTTATTCTATGTTCTATATGGATACCCAAAGGGGAAGTTTCCAAGTTCTTTTTTGAGTAATGGTGCCTCTTTGGATTGGACTATAGGAAGGAATAGATCAAAAAGGGGATTCATTTCAGTGATTTACAAACCTGTGATAACCCGGGGGGGGGAATATAAAGTAAACATTGTCACAAAAACCCGGTGAAGCCCCTTTTATTCCTTCACTTTGCTTCTGAATATCCTTGATAGAAGACAAAAAACTCCCGCTTAAGCAGTTACAAGAAGGAGGGGAAAAAACAACACAAACCAGGCAAGATAAGGGCTGCAGGACATCCACAGATAACATAACACACACTGGGAAGGATGTCAAACTCAGAGAGGAATCATAAACTAGAGATATTTCCATGCTTTGTTTCCAGTGCTCGCCCATACACATGTCTGTCCTCTTATTCAGTTGTCAGAGCTGCAGCCCATGAAGAGGATCAAGGCCCTCTCCTCCCAAGTAGACCACATCTCTCCCTTACCCTCTCCTCCCTGCATCCCCTAGGATGGAGAGGAGATGGGCCTGGGTCCTCCTCTGACTGCTCAGCTGGCCTCTGCCCTTCCCCAGTCTCCTCGATAATCTCTGGAGCCACACTTCCACTCTCTGTCGGCTGTTCCTCCACTCCCTCAGAGTCAATCTCCACCAGGGGCATGACAAAACCATTGGTTTTCTAGACCCTCCAAACAATAAGCAATAAAGGAGCCTTTTTTTATCTGAGACTAACAGTTCTGTACAATATGTTTTTTCTTCTTGGTCATCACTGTTTCTTATAGCCAATATTGATTTGATTTGCTTTTTTCTTCTTTGGTTAATTTCTATCTTTTCTGTAAGCTTTCAGGGGCTGCCCAAATAATTTGCTTTAACAGAACATCCTTTAAGAAAGCATATATACAGTATATACATAGACACACAGAGAGAAGATTCTGTTCCAAAGAAATAAGAATCTGAATGTATCTATAAATTTCATTTCTTCTGCTAAACTCACCTCACTGATTCAAAATGTACTTCCTCCTCATCTTCTCTCCCTCCTCCTCTCCCTCCTCCTCCCTTTTTCATTTCAGGAACTTTGGGATTTTGATTGCTCTATTAAATTGATTGTACACCAAATCTGTAGGAAATTGGTAATTTGTCTACTGAATTTCTGAATGGAGTCAGATTTTGGAGTGACAATTAAGGTTTCGTTTAACTTATCTTCTAAATTGGTTTGAGTCAGCCTAATTGAAAATGTGCATTTTTTAACACCTAATCTGGTTTAAATCAATTGGGATATCCAAACTGAGTTGACTCACGTTTCTGGTTTTGTTTTCTTTTTTTTAAAGATATCTTGAGTTGGATTACCTCCAATGAAACTAATCATTCTAATCAGATCAGACTCAATTTATGCATGTTTCTTTTCTATATTTTTCCTCTCTGCTGGAATATTCTGTTCTGTCCTTCATTAACATACTCGAGATCCCCGCGCTTTGATTGGCCAAAGTGCGGGGCTCTCCGATTGGTCAGGCGAGCCGCGCCAATTGGCTCGCTAAGAATCTCCCGCAATTGGTCCATTCAGACCGCGGGAGATTCAAAGCAGTGCCATTGGCTGCAGCCGCTGCGGCGAAAGGAATAAAAGCCGCGGGCTTTTTTCCTTTCGCCAGTTCGGTTCCAGCATACCAATAAAGAGCTTTGCACTAAGTCACCGACTCCTGGCATCATTTCGCGGACACAACCTGGCGACGAAGGTGGGATCCAGACCCTGAACCGAACCACGTGTCCGACGGAAGCCAGACGAACCACCGAGATGGCGAAAATCGCACCGCCCGCCCCCTTCAACCCCGCCACCGAGGACTGGGAATCGTTCTCCGACCGATTCCGCATGTACCTCGAGTGCACCGGCATGAAGGATGCCTCCGGCCCAATGAAACGCGCCGTCTTCCTGACCCACTGTGGGACCGAGGTCTTCCAGATGGCCAAAGCACTGGCCAAGCCCGCCGATGCGACCGCGATGGACTGGGACGTCCTCGAACCCATTCTTTGGCGGCACTACGCTCCAGAGGTACCCATCCTGATCCGGCGCAACGAGTTCTACCGGCGGGACCAGAGGTCGGGTGAGAGTTTCAGCGACTTTGTCGCTGAGCTGCGGCGCCTAGGGGGGCTCTGCGAATTCGATAACCTAAACAATGCTCTGAGAGACCGAATCGTGCTCGGTTTGTGGGACCCCGCCCTCCAGAGCTGGCTGATGGCTAAGGGCGACATCAGCCTAGCAGACACCCTCACCGCAGCCGCAGCCGCCGAAGCAAACCGAACTTCCGCCGACAGCATGCGCAGACCGAACACGGGGGACCGCAGTGGAAACAACAACCCGGCGAGGTCGACCGAGCCCAAAACTGAGACGACAACACACCAGGGCGACTTCCACTCGGCATCTGGCACGTCCGATGACGAGGAGGACATCCATCGACTCCAGACAGGGCGCGACCCATGGAACCGGCGAGGTCGTAAGTCGAGGACCAACTGTGCCGGCTGCGGCGGCGACCACCCCAGGTCGGAATGCCGATTTTTCGAATCAATCTGCCGGCATTGTGACAAAAAGGGACACATCACCCGTGTTTGCTGCCTGAAAAAAAACCGCAGTCTGGCACGATGGGACCAGAGCGACCGGAGGAGGGAGAGCACACCACCCCGGACCAGAGATCGCCCCTCGGACAGCTGATGGGACCGGAATGGACGATCCTCGCGAGGCGGTGACAACCGGCAGAGAGAGGAGACCCACCAGACGGTCACCATCGGCCACGCCATCACCAACGATGCCCGGAAGGTCCACGTCGAGGTACGCACCGAGGGCCAGCCTTGCAAAATGGAGGTGGACTCTGGGTCCTACCTCTCCATGATTGCATGGCACGAGATAAAGCGGTTGGTGCCTACCCTCCAAAGGAGGAACGTAGACAGCCAGAGACTCATTGTAAAGGACTACCAGGGAAACCGCATCCCGGTAGTCGGCACCAAAAGCTTTAACATCACTTATAAGGGGCGCACCGAATGACTCCCCCTAACGATCGTTGATCGCGACCGCCCAAGCCTACTGGGACTGCAATGGTTCGCCCGCTCGACATCGCCCTCACGGGAGTCGACCACGTCACCGATGACGGCTGGGAGCAGCAACTAGCCCGGGAGTTCCAAGAGGTCTTCGACGGAAACCTAGGCAAGTACCGAGGGCCCCTCATATCGTTCGACCTAGACCCTAACGTCCCCCCCAAACGCCTGAAACCAAGGCGGGTGCCATTCGCACTGAAACCCAAAATAGACGAGCAAATTGATAAGCTCGTCAAACAAGGAGTCCTGCAGCCCATAGACCACGCCCGGTGGGAGACCCCCATAGTCACCCCGATCAAGCCCGATGGGTCGGTGAGGATCTGTGGGGACGATAAGGCCCCCCTAAATGGCGCGCTGCAACAAAGCGCCTACCCCGTCCCAGTAGTACAACACCTACTGCACTCACTGGGAGGGGGCAAGGTTTTCGCCAAGCTCGACCTCGCCCAGGCATACCAACAGTTGCCGGTCGACGAGCAAACGGCAGAAGCGCAGACTATTGTCACCCACCGGGGAGCATTCAAATGCAACCGACTCCAATTCGGAGTCAGCGTGGCACCGGACATATTCCAAAGCCTAATGGAGAGGCTATTGCAAGGTATCAAGAGGGTGGTACCTTATTTTGACGACGTCCTAGTATCGGCAGCCAACCAAGCCGAACTAGAAGGTCGACTAAGGGAGGTCCTAACTAAATTTAAAGAGACGGGACTAAAAGTAAAGAGGGAAAAATGCCAGCTTTGCACGGAACGAGTGGAATTCCTGGGCTACCTCCTAGACCAGCACGGCATTCACCCCACAAGCAAAAAAATCAAGGCCATCAAAGAAGCCCCCACCCCCAAATCAAAGACTGAGCTACAGGCATTCTTGGGGTTACTGAACTTTTACAATGTTTTCCTACCCCAAAAGGCAACGGCGGCGGAGCCCTGGACAAGGCGGTGACCTGGACTTGGGGGAAACGGGAGCAAGCCGCCTTCCAAAGAACGAAGGACCTCCTCACCTCCGACGCCGTTTTCATACAATTCAACGAGACCCTACCTCTGGCCGTCACATGCGACGCATCACCCTTCGGCGTTGGCGCTGTCCTCAGCCATACCCTTCCCGACAGAAAAGAAGTGCCCATCGCGTTCTTTTCAAGGACCCTCACCAAACCGGAGCGGAACTATAGCCAACTGGACAAAGAGGCTCTGGCTATAGTTGCCGCCATAAAACGATTCCACGAATACCTCTATGGCCGGACTTTCACCATCATAACGGACCACAAGCCGCTGCTGGGAATCCTTGCAGGGAACCGGGCCACCCCGAACATTCTGTCTCCCCGAATGACAAGGTGGTCCGAGTTCCTGGCAGCCTATAACTACGAACTCATACGCAGACCGGGTAAGACGATCTCCCATGCAGATGCCTTAAGCCGCTCGCCGCTACCGGAACCCGACACCGACCCAACACCCACGACGACCACCCTCAGCATAGAGACTCTACCCAACCTGCCCATAACCGCGTCAGACATTGCCCGAGAGACTAATAAAGACAAACGTCTGGCGCGGGTGTTGCATTGGGTGGAGAAAGGGTGGCCGGAAAGGGACAACGACGAGTCCGTCAAAACGTTCCGAAACCGCCAAACGGAACTCTCTTTGTTAAAAGGGTGCATACTATGGGGGGACAGGGTGGTCATTCCGGAAAAGCTACAGGGGAAGGTTTTGGAAATGCTACACGAGGGGCACCCTGGCATCGTGAGGACTAAAGCCCTGGCCAGAAGTTACGCTTGGTGGCCAGGGATGGAAAAACAAATAGAGGCCTGGGTAGCTAGGTGCCAACGATGCCAGGAAACGAGGCCCAGCCCACCCACAGCACCCTTCCTAGAGTGGGAAACCCCAAGGGGACCTTGGTCTAGAATCCATATAGACTTCGCCGGGCCCACAAAAGGACACACCTTCCTCATAACAGTTGACGCTTACTCCAACTGGCTGGAGGTAAGCAACATGAAAACGACAACCATGGAGGCTGTGATCAAAGAACTCTGCAAACTCTTTGCAACATACGGCCTCCCAGACGTCGTCGTCTCCGACAACGGGCCCCAGTTCACCTCGCTGGAATTCGAAAAATTCCTAGCGGAAAGGGACATCCGCCACGCGCTGACAGCACCGGCGCACCCGGCGGCGAACGGTAGGGCGGAACGGATGGTCCAATTCACTAAAAAGACCATCTGGAAAATAGACCACGGGGAGATCCAAGAGAAAATCAACAGACTACTCTTCACCCAACACATAACCCCAAATACCACAACCAATAAAAGCCCAGCCGAACTACTAATGGGCAGAAAGCTAAGGTCCCCACTCGACAGGTTACACCCCACGTATAACCCGGAGAGGCCCCCAGACTCAAGCACCAAACACCGAACCTTCGCACCCGGGGACCCCGTATATGCAAAGAACCTGACGGGAGATCCTCTATGGATCCCAGCCGTCATCACCCAAGCAACAGGCCCACATTCGTACCGGCTACAAACAGCAGACGGACGAGCGTGGAAACGCCACATCGACCAACTTAGGTCGAGAACTGCAAACCAACAAACCGCCAACGCACAAACAAGCGAACCCAACCCCCACAACGCAAACCAAGGGGGGAGGGAATACCCAGGGGACCGAATCCAAAGAAAAATAAACCAGCAGTACTCACCGGAACGCAGCCATCACGACCCCGTGCCAGGAAGGAACAGCCAAGCCAGCTCGACCGACCCGGAAAGACCGAGCGGGATCAGCGAAATCCGTAGCTCAACCAACCCGGAAGGCCCAGGAGGGAGCTACGGAGAAGGGACCGGCCCGATCGACCAGCCGGTTCCCACGACAGCAGCAGGAGCAGAGGAGATCCCGACCGAATCGGCCGGGATCCAGCCTACAACTGAGTTGCACAGGTCAAGTAGGACCAGACGGAGCCCCGCCTACCTACGTGACTACGCAATGTAAGGACTGAACCAAGAGGGGAGGGTTGTTCTGTCCTTCATTAACATACTCGAGATCCCCGCGCTTTGATTGGCCAAAGCACGGGACTCTCCGATTGGTCAGGCGAGCCGCGCCGATTGGCTCGCTAAGAATCTCCCGTGATTGGTCCGTTCAGACCGCGGGAGATTCAAAGCGGTGCCATTGGCCACGGCTGCGGCAGCGAAAGGAATAAAAGCCGCGGGCTTTTTTCCTTTCGCCAGTTCGGTTCCAGCATACCAATAAAGAGCTTTGCACTAAGTCACCGACTCCTGGCATCATTTCGCGGACACAACATATTCCTAGAGCACAAGGTGTTGATTTTTACAGTAAAACCAACAGGCTGCCTATAACTCAGTCCAACATATCATGGTTATTTGAAATTTCCTTAAATTTTAAAATTAGAGACGGAAAGGGAAGGGGAGGGAAGATAACCAAACCAATTTTGTAAGTTGTATAATTGCTTAGAAAGCAACATCTCTCTCTTTTTTCCAAATAATCTTCCATATTAATCTTCCTAAATATCTCATTAGTAACCTAATTTGATTTTCCAATTGCTTTTAATCTTAGAGCACATCTTAATTTGCTATTAAGATAAACACAAAGATTCAGCTGCTCTTTTCCCTATTCATTCAAGAGTATCAGTATAATGGTATTTGATAGAAAACTTTACGTTATGAATAATCTGAAAGCTTGATTGCTTGCAAGTAATCAAGCTTTCATATCAAGTTATGAATGACAAACATTTTTTTTCCAGGGGCATCGAGAATATATTTCAATGTTTTCATTTTCAAAACTTCAGAATCAACAATTTCATTGTGTTCAGTGCAGTGTGCCTGCAATATTACATGTTTCATATGTATGCTTGTAGATTATAATCAACATAACTTTGTCTAAACTGTTGGGAATTATTTCTTTGTTTGATATAATGTAAGAGTTTAATGACATTTGTTTCAGCATGCTTCAAATATTCTACAATTAGATGTATACTAATGGTTGAAGAGTTTAGCCTAATTTCTTTTGCAGAGCTGCTGGGATTTATTTTAACAGCAATTTTTATTTTATTTGCTTAATTAAAAAAAAAAGTTTGACACACAATACCAAAATAAGAAGAGGTTGGTAGAAGTCACATCAGCAATTTATGAACACATCCAAGTCTTGGGAAAGAAAACCCAAACTGAATTATGCATTTCAAAGATGCTATTACAGATTATTTTTACAATGGTTGGAACAGTTTTCTGAAAATGATACCGATCATCTTTCTACAATATCTGTAAGGTAAAGTTAAAGAGTTTCCACTGTCCAGTTCTGTCTCAGTCTAGGGGGCAGTGTTAATTTCCATTTCTTAATCAAGAGTGCCAGCCAATGGCAGGATTCAAATTTTTTTATTACTGGTTCTATGGGCATGGCTTGGTGGGAATGGCTTAGTTGACATGGCAGGGGTAGGATACTGTAAAATCCCCATTCCTTCCTTACTCCTGGGGGAAGGTTACTGTAAAATCCCATTCTCTCCCCACCCCAATATGAGATGGATGTTGTGGCTAGTCTTTTCATTTGACACTGATTTTAATCTGAAATAAAAATTCAAAGAACAATTTCCTCATGCACCACATGCCTTTATTCATATATATATGTATATGTATATGTATATGTATATGTATATGTATATGTATATGTATATGTATATGTATATGTATATGTATATGTATATGTATGTATGTATATATATATATATATATATATATATATATATATATATATATATATATATATATATATATATGTTTTCTTAAGTTTTCGCGGGTACTTACATGTCTGGCATTCAGCTTTGTTCGGGTATTTTCCCACGCGGTGCTTTTAAAGTTGTAGCAACGTTTCAGCAGAATCCCATCTGCCATCATCAGGCTTCTTTTAAAGTTGCTACAACTTTAAAAGCACCACGTGGGAAAATACCCGAACAAAGCTGAATGCCAGATATATATTCTCGCGGGTATTTGTATGTGGATCTTTGGCTTTCGGGTTTTCTCCCGCGTAAGATTGGAAGTATCTAGGCAACGTTTCGATGAAGTCTCATTCATCATCTTCAGGCTTGGTCTTCAGCTCTGTGCTTCTCAGAGTGATGTGAGATTGCAGCTGCTTCTTCCTTTTAACTGCTAGTGGGGGTGTGACTTGATTGGTTGGGGGTTTGGCTGTGTTCTGATTGGTTGGGGGGTTGGCTGTGTTCTGATTGGCTGGAGGCGTGTTCTGTTCAGGTGGGGGCTTGATTGTGCTCAGGTTAGTCTTAGTTGCTGGAGGGTTTGAGCTGGTGAGCTGTGATCTTGCTGTTTGGCCTTGAGTTCTTGGTCGTGCTGCATCTTCATGGTGGAGGTCAGTTCGCTTCATGTATGGCTCAGAGGGGTTTGAAGTGGGTAGTGATGCAGCTGCAGTGCGGCTTCTGGTCCGTGGTCATGTTTCATGTTCTGTGTGGGTGTGAGTCTGCTTTCTACATGGAAGTGTGGTGGTGGCATCTTGTGTGGCTCTCAGGGGTGTGGGTCTGGTGTCATTCTTCATGTTAGGTACGCGTCTGTTCATGAGGGCGGGTTTCCAAATGGCTGGTAGGCGGGAGGTATCATCTCGTTTATTCATGCTGTGTGGGCGTTTTTCTATCTCTATGGCTTCTCTGATGATTCTGCTGCTGAAGTGTTTGGTTTTGGCGATAGTTTTGGTATTTTTAAAGTCAATCTCATGTCCTGTGGCTTTGAGGTGTTGGACCAGGGAAGAGGTCGGTTCTTCCTTTTTGATTGAGTTCTTATGTTCTTCAATGCGTGCACCTATTCTTCTGTTAGTCTGTCCAATGTATGTGGTGGGGCAGGCAGTGCAAGGGATTCATATACTCCTTGATTTTCTAACTCGATTCTGTCCTTAGGGTTTCTTAGGATGGTGGATATCTTTCTGTTTGTGCAGAATGCTGTCTTAATGTTGTGTTTTTGGAGGATCTTGCCAAAAATACCAAAACTATTGCCAAAACTGAACACTTCAGCAGCAGAATCATCAGAGAAGCCATAGAGATAGAAAAACGCCCACACAGCATGAATAAACGAGATGATACCTCCCGCCTACCAGCCATTTGGAAACCCTCCCTCATGAACAGACGCGTACCTAACATGAAGAATGACACCAGACCCACACCCCTGAGAGCCACACAAGATGCCACCACCACACTTCCATGTAGAAAGCAGACTCACACCCACACAGAACATGAAACACGACCACGGACCAGAAGCCACACTGCAGCTGCATCACTACCCACTTCAAACCCCTCTGAGCCATACATGAAGCGAACTGACCTCCACCATGATGATGCAGCACGACCATGAACTCGAAGCCAAACAGCAAGATCACAGCTCACCAGCTCAAACCCTCCAGCAACTAAGACTAACCTGAGCACAATCAAGCCCCCACCTGAACAGAACACGCCTCCAGCCAATCAGAACACAGCCAACCCCCCAACCAATCAGAACACAGCCAAGCCCCCACCCAATCAAGTCACACCCCCACTAGCAGTTAAAAGGAAGAAGCAGCTGCAAGCTCACATCACTCTGAGAAGCACAGAGCTGAAGACCAAGGCTGAAGATGATGAATGAGACTTCATCGAAACGTTGCCTAGATACTTCCAATCTTACGTGGGAGAAAACCCGAATAACCAAAGATCCAAATATATATATATATATATATATATATATATATATATATATATATATATATATATATATGTCTGGCATTCAGCTTTTTTCAGGTATTTTCCCATGTCATAATAGTGGTGCTTTTAAAGTTGTAGCAACGTTTCAGCAGAATCTCATCTGCCATCATCAGGCTTCTGTATGGTGTTTGTCTGTGAGTCAAACTTTTACAGTGGTTTCAGATTTAAATTTGGGGCAGCCTTTTGCTGTGTCAGAATGGTTTTTTCTTCCTCCTGATTGGTTGAGAGTCTTGGTCTGTGTTTATTGGTCTTGGAGTTTGCTGTGTTCTTCTACTAATATCTTCTGTCTTTTTTTTGGGGGGGGGCTCTTTTTGTATCTTGATTGGCTGGCAACATTGTGTTACTTTATTGGAGGCCTTTAGTGCAGCTTGGCTTCGGGTAAATGGACGGCTATCATTAGTTAGGAAGCTGGGTTTCATCTGGGTGCCTGGTTGGGGTGTGTTTGAGCTGGAGGTATCAGGGGGGATCTGTTTGTGCCCAGGTGTTTGCCTGGCTTGTGGTGTGGAGATTTTTTTGTTTGTGAGTGCAGGCTTCCAAATGATTGACAGCCTGGTGGAATCATCTCTTCTGTTCATGCTTTCTGGTCTTTTTTCAATCTCTATGGCTTCTCTGATGATTCTGTGGCTGGGATTTTCTATGGTGGCTAGGGTTTTGATGCCATTGAAGTTGATGTTATGACCTGTGGCTTCCATGTGTTGGACGAGTGAGGAAGTGTGTTCCAGCTTTTTGACTGCATTTTTGTGTTCATCCAGGCGGGTGCTTATTCTTCTGTTGGTCTGTCCAATGTATGTGGCCGGGCATGATGCACAGGGGACTTCATATATGCCTTGGTTTTCCAGGTCAATTTTGTCTTTGGGGTTCCTGAGGATGGCTGCTATTTTTCTGTCTGTTTTGAAGGCAGTCTTGATGTGGTGTCTGTATAGAATCTTACTAATTTTGTCTGTAGTGCCTCTTATGTATGGCAGGACAGCTGTTCCATGGGTCTGTTCATCTTCTGGGTCTCTATTATGTCTCAGTGTGTTTTTGTGGATCAAGTTGGTGATTTTGCTTTTGTGGAAGCCGTTGTCTGTCAATATTTTAGTCAGGGTGCATAGTTCAGTCTTAATGTGTGTCTTGTCTGCCAGGCGTTTGGTTCTAGTAATTAGTGTTTTAGCCACGGAGTTTATCTGTGCTGGGTGGTGGTGGGATTGGGCGTTGAGGTAGCGGTTGGTGTGTGTTTTCTTCTGGTATATGGTGTCGGTTTCAGATTTAAATTTGGGGCAGCCTATTGCTGTGTCAGAATGGTTTTTTCTTCCTCCTGATTGGTTGAAAGTCTTGGTCTGTGTTTATTGGTCTTGGAGTTTGCAAACACCATACAGAAGCCTGATGATGGCAGATGAGATTCTGCTGAAACGTTGCTACAACTTTAAAAGCACCACGTGGGAAAATACCCGAACAAAGCTGAATGCCAGACATGTAAGTACCTGCGAAAACTTTAGAAAACATATATATATATATATATATATATATATATATATATATATATATATATATATATATGTGTGTGTGTATGTGTATGTGTATGTGTATGTGTATGTGTATGGTGTATGTGTATGTGTATATATATATATATATATATATATATATATATATATATATATATATATATATATATATATTACATATCTCTATCTCTATCGCTATCTCTAACACTTGTGGACTTCAACTCCCAAAATTCCTGAGCTAACATGGCAGGACAAGGAATCCTGGGAGTTGAAGTCCACAAGTCTTAAAGCTGTCAAGTTTGAAGACCCCTGATGTAGAGGATCTCTCTTGATCTGCCTCAAAATGAATTGACTGAGTGTTGTGTTCCATCTTGTTGGAGTTCTCCTCCTGAGTCTAAGTTTGATCCAGGCTTGTTCATGATCAAGCTATCTGATGCAGTTCAGATCTTAGATGTAGTCAGTTTCAACTAGTAATTAAGGAGATAAAAACACAAATAATATATGTCTCTAACTGTAGAATAGCATTCTTGAGGCATCTTGGAAATGCAAGTATTGCTCTTATAAATTTGGATTGGAAACACTTGTCAATATTGACTGCAGTAAAATAAAAAGCTGTTGAACAATCACTTAAATCAACAAGGCATGTATTAAGGAGATCCACAAATGCTATGTGTTTAAAAAAACCAACAAACTTGGAAACTACAATAAAGGAGAAAAGGTTTACACTACAATAGAGAAATGGTTGGTGAAGACAACGGAAGTAGCAAAGATGGCCAAATTACCCTCTTTGATTAGAGAAATAATAATAATATCTACATTTATGTCCGACTATAAAAAACCTTAATAGACTTTTTGCATGAAAGAGGAAAAATATGAGCTCATGATTTGGGTTTTGGATGTTTAGGAAAAAAAGAACTGGATACTAGAAAAGAGTGAGCTTTTTTTAAAAAAAAAAAAATCAGAGTGAGAGATTATTTTGTAACTGTTCTTCAGATTTGCTGCAAAGATATAATAATCTAAAGGCTAACTAAGGCTAGGATACATTTAAATGGAGCTCAAACTTACCAAGGTGAAATCTTGACACTGCATAAGCCTCAGATCAAACTAACAAGTATCATTTTCCCTGGTCAAAACTAGTTCCCTTCAAACTAACAAGCTAGTTTGCAAAGGAAAGGGAAAGATGCCCATGGAGCTGTTTTGAAGAGCATTTGGAAGCTACAGTTGATCTAGAACAGGGGTCTTCAAACTTGGCAAGTTTTAAGACTTGTTCAACTCCCAGAATTCCTCCTCCAGTCATGTTAGCTCGGAAATTATGGGAGTTGAAGTCCACAAGTCTTAAACTTGCCAAGTTTGATGAAGACCCTTGATCTAGAATACAGTGACAGGAGAAGGTATAGATTTGCTTCAATATGCTCCATAATAGTGGAAAAAACAAAGTCCGGTTGCCTTTTGGAAAAACACCATTGGGACAACCATGACCTGGATGATTGAGAATCTCCATGCTTCATAATACTTACTTCATGAGCTATGACGGTTACCAATGATCTTCTACCAATGATCTAGGTACCTTTCAGAATGCTTGATACATTTTACCTATACAGTCTTTCCTGGCATAAGGCCTGGTTTATTATTTGATGGATTGAATTTTGACATTATTTCTGCCCATTCCTTAAGATCCAACAAAGGTGGCTCACTTTCCATCACATCTGTTAGGCCTAGAAAGGTCTAGCCTTTTCTGCAACTGTGTCTCCTTTCTGACTGAAACAACTCTTCTATTCCTAAAATCATATATATATTTTCCCCCAGGCTCTCTGGGATAGATTAGAATATGTGTTCATCTGGACTGGCTTGTGTTGAGTTTCTTCGTGATATGTTATAATCTCTCCTTCTTCTCCTTCTCCTCCTTCTCCTTTTCCTCCTTCTCCTCCTGGAATTCTATTGTACTATGGTTTTGAACTTTAATTTTTAGGTTGCCCAGAGACACTGTTTAGTTGGATGGCCATACCAGTCTACAAATAAATAAAGCAGGGCAGGTAGAAGTTATCTTGCTAGCAAGAACATTCAGATCCTAATAATGAGCATAGATGTAATCACTGGCTTGAGAGTCCAGCAAAAATCCAGTTTCAGTGAAATAAATAATGCAGGAAAAAGAAGAAGAATAAGGATACCTTGCCAATGCACAACCATGGACATATCACAGTGTGCTGCAGATGCATTTCAACAAGTATATTAAAGATAATACTTCTTAACTAATATCATTTTTGAATTGCTTTTCTGTTAACTTTCTTCACCTTATCCACATCTGCCCTTTCCATAATTTATAGAATGAACTTTAAATAAAACATTGTAATAAACCCAAATTATGATTAATGGCCTCTAAAATTCAGCCCAAATACATTTTTAGTATTTTGAATGATTCTCTTTCTTTCTGTTACTGTTTAGTGGGGATAATTATTGTTAAAGCCAGCCTGTTTGAGTTAATTTATGTTTCAAGGTTTGGGCAAAGCCAGAAAATTAATTAATTCAACAGCCAGCTTAAAGTGTTCTCTGAAAAACAGCCACATATTGATCAGATAGGGATGATATATTTAATTCAAGTTTTAACAAAAATGAAAGGATGAGGTGGGTAGTTTGTTTGTGCTATAAATCATGGCATCCTCAGATGGCAAATGCATACGCACACACTAAGACACATAACGATTGATTTCTAGATATAATCAAGAATCCAAGGTTTCTTCATGAAAGTGACAACTTTCTTTAACATCCTCACCAATGTGCCAAAGGTGAAATACAGTAATGAGAGTGGCAACAGGTGTAAAGATGACAGTGCATTGGAAATAGGAAATAATGTAATGTGTGTGTGTGTGTTTATATACATATTTGCCTTATTTGTATATTTGTATACAAACATTTCTGTGTATATACAAACAATTGTATACAAATATACAAATAAGGAAATAATTTAATTTGTATGTATGTATGTATGTATGTATGTATGAATAGAAACATATGGATACACATATACACACACATTAAATTATTATGAACAGACAGCTGTCTTGCCCTACATAAGAAGTACTACAGACAAAATCAGTAAGAATCAGGCATCACATCAAGACTGCCTTCAGAACAGACAGAAAAATAGCAGCCATCCTAAGAAACCCCAAAGATAAAATTGACCTGGAAAACCAAGGCATATATGAAGCCCCCTGTGCATCATGCCCTGCCATATACATTGGACAGACCAATAGAAGAATAAGTACCCGCCTAGATAAACACAAAAATGCAGTCAAAAAGCTGGAACACACTTCCTCACCAGTCCAACACATGGAAGCCACAGGTCATAGCATCAACTTCAATGGCACCAAAACCCTAGGCACTATAGAAAACCCTAGCTACAGAATTGTCAGAGAAGCCATAGAGATTGAAAAAAGACCTGAAAGCATGAATAGAAGAGATGATTCCACCAGACTGTCAATTATCTGGAAGCCTGCACTCTCAAAAAAAAAAAAAAAAAAAATCTCCACACCACAAGCCAGGCAAACACCTGGGCACAAACAGACTCCCCCTGATACCTCCAGCTCAAACACACCCCAACTAGGCACCCAGATGAAATCTAGCTTCCTAATAAATGATAGCCATTCCTTTTACTCAGAGCCAAGCCTCACTAAAAGCCTCCAATACAGGAAACACAATGTGGCCAGCCAATCAAGACAAAAAAAGCTACAAAACAGACAGAAGATATTAGAAACACCAATCAAGCAGAACACAGCAAATGCCAAGACCAATAAACACAGACCAAGACTCCCAACCGATCAAGATGAAGAAAAAACCATTCTGGCACAGCATAGGCTAGCACCAAATTTAAAACAGAAACGGCTGTGAAAGTCTGAGTCACAGACGAACACAATACAGAAGCCTGATGATAGCAGATGAGATTCTGCCGAAACATTGCTACAACTTTAAAAGCACAACTATAATGACGTGGGAAAATACCCGAACAAAGCTAAATACCATTCATGTAAATACCTGAGAAAACTTAAGAAAATAGATAGATAGATAGATAGATAGATAGATAGATAGATAGATAGATAGATAGATAGATAGATATCTATAGATATAGATATACTGTATATATATACCTGTGATGAGTATTCATTCAGACTAGTCCATTACCTAGTGTGATGACCCAGGGTGGGATACAAAATAAACTTAGACACAAAAAAACATGTAAAGCCCCTTTTAGTCCTCATTTTGCTTCCAAACTCCAAATATCCTTGAACTGAAAACAAAATACTCCCACATGAGCAGTTACAAGAAGGAGGAAATGCTATTTAAATTATAAAGAGTAAAAAACAACACAAACCAGGCAAGATAAGGGCTAGAGGACATCCACAGGTAACAGAACACACACTGGGAGGGACGCCAAATTCAGAGAGGAACCATAAACTAGAAATATTTCCACATTTTGTTTCCAGCACTCGCCAGTATGCATGTCTGTCCTCTTATCCAGTTGTCACAGCTGCAGCCCATGAAGAGGATCAAGGCCCTCTCCTCCCAAGTAGACCACATCTCTCCCTTACCCTCTCCTCCCTGTGTGCCCTAGGATGGAGAGGGGATGGGCCTGGGTCCTCCTCTGACTGCCCAGCCTGCCTCTGCCCTTCCCCAGCCTCCTCCACAACCTCCAGAGCCACACCTCCACTCCCTGTTGGCTGTTCCTCCTCTCCCTCAGAGTCAGTCTCCACCAGGGGCATCACACTGCCTTTTCTGAATTAATGTGTTAACTTTAAAACAGATAGACTTGGTAACAACAAAAATCATACTCAGATCAAGGAGTCACAAAAATGTTTACTTTAGTCAAATCTAATCCTCAAATCCCCAAGTTAACAGTGAAATATTGCACCTTTTTAAGTTATATGTGATAATTTAACTAGTTTATCTTAACTTAGTTATACGTGATAATTATGTGTTAGATTAAAGTTAAGAAAAGAATATACAGGTAGTCTTCAACTTATGATCACAATTGAGCACCAAATTCTGCTGCTAAGTGAGATATTTGTTGAGTGAATTTTGCTCCATTTTACGAGCTTTCTTGAGGTGGATAAGGGCCACCTCAACTTTAGTTCCAGAATGTCAACACCATCATCATCATCACCACCAACACCACAACAACAACTACTTGAAAAACTCACCAGATATCAGGACTTGGGAATCGAACTGCAGAGACTCTGGCATACACCAGTGCAGGTGGTTCCAATGGTACTCGGCACACTGGGTGCTGTGTCTAAAGACCTAGGCAGGCACTTAAAAACAATTGGCGCTGACAAGATCACCATTGGTCAGCTGCAGAAGGCCACCTTACTGGGATCTGCTCGGATAATCCACCGATACATCATGCTTGGGAAGTGTTCGACTAGTGATTTGTGATACGAAACCCAGCATAGTTATCTCGTTTGCTGTGTAAACTGTCGTTTTTGTGAATAATAATGTGGAAAAAGTTATCAAAAATGAAAATATGAAGATCTTCTGGGACTTTTGAATATGGATGGATCATCATTTAGAAGACAACACGCCAGATATCACAATTGCCGACACCCAAAATGTACAATTTTTTGATATTGCTATACCAGGAGACACCAGAGTTAAAAAGAAAAAGAAAAAAAGAACTGGAAAAAGATCACAAAATATTGCGACCTGGCCATTGAAACTACATGATTATGGATAAAACCTGTAACAGTGATACCCGTTGTCATCGGGACCCTTGGTACCATGTCCAAGAATTTTACAAAACACATCATGAAATTGCAGCTTCATGCAATAACACCAGTGGAATTGCAAAAAACTATGCTACTCCGAACATCGTACATCTTAAGAAAATACTTGGTTGATATTTAGGATGCCAGCAGTAACCTGTATCAACCATTAGCGCCAATCAATGGTATTTGTGGTGCATTTTTGAATGTTCAGTTGACTGAGTTTCATGTTTAATGAATAAAGCACAGGTGGTATTCATCAGGTTCTGACCAGTTCTGGAGAACGGGTAGCAAAAATTTGGAGTAGTTCAGAGAACCAGCAAATACCACCTGTGACTCGAGATTTTACATTATCCTTCCCCTGCCACACCCACCAAGACGCTCCCACAGAACTGGAAGTAAAAAAAAAAAATGAATCCCACCACTGGAATAATAATAAACTAGAAATACCAACTTCAATGTTATGGGAGGTATAATCCACCCATAGTGACATATCTAATTGTTTGCAAGGAAAACGCAATGTGATTCATTAAAAAGCAAAATAAAACAGGGAAATGCAGCTTCCTGGAAGCATTTGCTTGCCTCATTTTTCAACTGAAAAAAAAAAAAAAAAAAGGCTGCCAGGCCAATGTATGAAGAATGTTACGCTAAACGTTCCTCTTTCCTGACCATCAGCCTAACTCTATCTGATAGAGCTACATGACATCTAGGTATTGATCCACATTACCAGTTTGATGACACAGGAAGCTAGCTAATTTCCTCTCTCCTTTTCCCTCTCTCCCTCATCAAACACTTGGGTGTGTGTGTGAAACAGCCCAAAAGACATTTAAATACTTAAAAAAAAAAAAAAAAAAAAACAGAAGGGAGAAGGTGAAAGCATGAAATGCACACACCAAAAAAGTGCAGAAAAATGAGCTCCAGCAGAAGTTTCTGCTGTTCTCAGAGGATCTCGGTGACAATATAATAATAAGCTCCATGGCAACCAATTGTGCTATCACAGAAAGAGGATTAGGAAGACTTCAAGTGAACGAATAAGCAGCAGGCGAAATCCTGTTCACAGCAAGCCGTGCTCTTGCATTCATGTAATTTTCTTGCCATTGTAATAAAATTAGGGATGGGGAGTGTGTGTATGTGGGGGGGAGAAGAGAATGTCAAATGAAGTGAATGGGTAGTATAATGTTTTCCCTTTTATTTGACCGACATTTCTGCAACTGGTACTCTTCCAATGGAAAGACACTCAGTAATTCTTATGAGCTACCACCAGATACGCAATTTGAAAAGGAATAGATAGATAGATAGATAGATAGATAGATAGATAGATAGATAGATAGATAGATAGAGGATGGATGGATGGAGAGATAGAGAGATAGAGATTTATATACACTGGGAGCTTATGCACCAAAGACAAATTCTTTGTGTGTCCAATCACACTTGGCCAATAAAGAATTCTATTCTATTCTATTCTATTCTATTCTATTCTATTCTGTTCTGTTCTGTTCTGTTCTGTTCTGTTCTGTTCTGTTCTGTTCTGTTCTGTTCTGTTCTGTTCCGTTCCATTCCATTCTGTTCTGTTCCATTCTATTTGTCTTACTTCTATTCCTGTTCCTGTTCCTGTTCCTGTTCTATTCTATTCTATTCTATTCTATTCTATTCTATTCTATTCTATTCTATTCTATTCTATTCTATTCTATTCTATTCTATTCTATTCCATTCCATTCTACTCTATGATGATATGGAGATAGAGATAGAGATAGAGATAGAGATAGAGATAGAGACAGAGACAGAGACAGAGATAGAGAGAGATAGATAGATAGATAGATAGAGAGAGAGAGAGAGAGAGAGAGAGAGAGAGAGAGAGAGAGAGAGAGATACTGTATAGATATAGATATAGATACTGTATATCAGTCAGACCAGTCCTATTCCAGGGCAGGAAATTTTTCCCCCTATGTTTGGTAAATGTACTTTATTTATTTATTAATTTTTTACTCTGCCCATCCCTTCTACAAGCTGACTTATAATGCAAAAAGTTCCTTTAGTGTCTGTTCGAAATTACAACGGCACTGGGAAAAAAAAAAAACATGACTTGGGATCGTTTCTGACCCTTAGGACCATTGTAGCATCCCCGGGGTCATGTGACTTATATTCAGATGCTTGACATGTTTATGACGTTATATGATCCCCTTTTGCAACCTTCTGACAAGCAAAGCCAATGAGGAAACCGGAAAAATTCTCACTTAGTGACATACATTTGGGGCTTAATTGTGGCCATACATCAAGGGCTACCTGTATACATTATGTTAGCTATCAGAATCTATTGTCATCTATTGTCATCTATTGTCTATATCAAACCTTAGCAGTTTGTAGCCCCTAAGGCCAAATCAATCCCTTTGGCTGTCTTCGCCAGTCTACATAAATTATTTTTATTTTTGAAGACAATTGCTATTTTTTTTTTTTTACTTTCCAGATTATGTATCTCCATGCATGTGGTCCTACTGGTTTGACCCTCCACAACAGTCCCAGTTTATCATATAGTTTTTTGGGAAAATTAATTGCCCACACCTGGACTGTAAGCTATCACTCAGTAGTATCTATCAACTATTCTACAGGGATTTTTAAACATAATTCTGTTGGGGGATCTTTTTTGATGAGAATTCATTTTTTTTTCCAAACAGTGGATGCCTGGAACGATGAATTCAAAAGGCATTCACAGTAGAGTTAACTACATTCTAGACTTACGGTGGCAAAGAGATCTCTTCTATCTTGTGTTAATTTTTAAAACACCTTGCGTGGTTCCCTTGTGCTAGAAACTTTTCAAGTTGGAGACTTCTCTGTTGTTTCCTGAAAGAATAATGAGGCACTGACTAGTTTGAAAAGTCCAGGGAAAGAAATCTGTATTCATCTGTTAAGACAGAAAATGTCTCCTGGCAATTTCAGTTTGCCCTGTTATCTTTGGCGTGATTTCTTCACAGCTGATTAACAAAAATCTGGAAAGAGTATTTGAAACAGCATACATGTCTGAAGCCCACTGTCTAGAGCTTCTGGAAGGTCCTGAAGATTTGGAACTTGGTTGTGCCATGGAACCCCTGCCATGCTTTTAATTGCTTCAATTGTTTATTTTTTTTAAAGTCCAGGTGGTTATCTTTTGTTCTTAACTTTTTGACTGTTTCATTATATCTTCTGATGATACAAGTCATCAAGTTATTTTTGAAGTAAATGGAAAAGAAAGAGAGAGAGAGAGAGAAAGAAAGGAGGAGGAAGAAGAAAGGGAAGGGGTGGGGAAGGAAGAAGAGGAGGGGAAGGGAGAAAAAGAGAAGGAAGATGAGGAGAAAGCACAGTTTGAATCAGTGAGGTGAGTTTAGCAGAAGAAATGAAATTTATAGATACATTCAGATTCTCATATCTTTGGAGGAGGAGGAGGAGGAAGAGAAACTACCCCATACTCCAATCAGAGAAGAGAGCTAGTATGCATATATGAGTCCTTAATACTTTTTAATATAAATATGTGAGACTCCTATTGAAAATACTTGAATTTTTTCAGTACCAATATCTGATGTTGAAAAGCTACAGAGAATATTCTCCCAAGAAAGCCTGGGAGAATAAATTGACCCCTCCTTGAAGTACCCCTCTTCAAATATTGGAAGATGCTGTCAGTCTCCCTTGAACCTACTTTTCTTTACGCAAAACATTTCTAGTTCCCTTAACAGTTTGTTATATGGTTTAGCCTCCAGATTTCTTATCATCTTTGTTGCTCTTGTCTACACTTGGCCTCACCATCTCTTTAGTACCGTTGTAAAGCTCACTTTTGTTTTCTGAAAACTTGGAAGCAATATTAGGCAAGGTGACTTTGGAATGATAGTGAGTTTTCATGCTCTCTTGGGCACATTCTTCCTATTTCCTGATTTATCAATCTACCTTTCTTTTAAAGGATGTCTGTGTTGAGGCTCAAGGATATAAGGAACAGATCCAAAATGTAGGATTATCCAATGAGACATTGACAATGCCTTCTCAGTGGTTTCCTCCATCCCTTCAGATAAGGAACTTCCCCAACTTCCAGAGGTTCATGAAAATGTTAAATAACTTTTTATTACACCAAGTTCATGGATACTGAATAGTGGTGGGTTTCAACAATTTTTCCTACTAGTTCAGAGAGCTTGCTTCATGTGCACATGTGCAGGACTCAAACACTGTATCAATGCTAGTGAGCTGTGCAGGCACACCTAACACATATGCAAAAGGGGATTCAGAGACCACCCTCTTTATCAACGATGCTGGACCATGCTGTTTTTTAGTTCAGCTGAGGTGCAGCAATCCACTCTCCCACATGAATCAGCTGACCTAATAAACAACAAAATATAGAAGAGGTGAGAGGTAAGAGCAGGGATGGGTGGGTGTGGCCAGCCAGAGTGGTATTTGCCGGTTCTCCGAGCCAGTAAATTTTTTTGATACCAGTCGGCCAGAAATGGTCAGAAGCAGCTGAATACCACCTCTGCTGTTGATGGTATGGAACCCTGTGTGTGATGACCCAGGACGTGGCACAAAAGCAACAAAGTCACAAAATTAGGTAAAGTCCCTTAAATTCCTCCAACTTGGCCTCCAATGTCCAGTTATCGTCGGCTGGAGAAAAAAACTCTCCCAAGAACAGTTTTTAAAGGGAAGAAATTTAGTCCGAACCAAAAGTACATATAAATTATAAATAAAAACCAACCCAAACCAATACTGCAGCAATTAATGAGACAGGGTAGGATAAGGAATTGCAGAACCCAAAAGATAATGAAACACATACAATTGAGAGGATGCCAGAACCCAGATAGGACTTGACAAACAAACAAACAAGATAATGCATGTTTTGCTTCCAGTAAAGATAATGCATGTTTTGCTTTCTGTGCGCAAACACCCTCTTTATCCTGTTTCCCCAGCTGCAGCTAATGAAGGGAATCAGGGCCTTTTTCTCCCCCATAACCCATGTTGCTTCCTTATCTGCTCCTCCCTGCATGCCCTAGGATGCAGAGGGAATGGGCCTGGGTCTTCCTCTGAATGCCCAGCTGGACATTTTCCTCCCCAGTTTCCTCCACAGCCACTGGAGCCACACTCCCATTCCCTGTCAGCTGTTCGACCTCCCCCTCAGAATCAGACTACAACAGGGGCATGACACTCTGATTAGCTTTTAGCTGGTGGTTTTAATTATTGCAATTTATTATATTGTAAGCTGCCTCAAGTTGCTGTCTATAAAGAACTGGGTGTGGGTGGGGGGAATGGAGAAAGCTAAGTGGATGAGAGAACCACATCATTGGATGGCCAACCTTTGATTCCAAAGGCTTGTTCCTGGGAGATGTTTGCAACCGTAGCCTCTCTCATGGCATGCTGCTTTTGTATACGCAGAAAAACTTTTGATTTCCTATGAGAAACAGCCAATCTTGCCCCTCCTGCAGTTTCCAGGCCATTATTTCATAGAAAGTGGAGCCTTCGATTGTATTTAAAGATCATGTATTTGACTTTTATGAGAAAGTCATTTAAAGAGGCAGATTTCTTCCTTGGTGCTGTAGAGAATTTAGCTTCCTGTACAGCATTTAAGCAGGAAATGTTCTCAACTGTCAACCACAATTAGGGTAACTGGTTGAGGAAGCCAGTGTAATGTGACAGTTAGTGTAACCAGGTGTGACATGCCATCCCCATAATACATCGGGTTTAATAAAAGAGCTCTCTTTTATCCCAAACCTTCTCCAACTTATTATTATTATTTTATAAGCTTCATCCTATTGAATGTATTTATAAGCAATAATAAAATGGACAGGTTATGTTGCATAATAGCATGCCTCAGGCAAAGTCTTGAAGCAGAAGACCAAAAATGAAGTAGCTTTAAATTGCCAAAGTGTTCTTCTAATATGCTGTCAGGTCTGCTGTATGCCACTGATTTAGCTGTGAACATGTTCTCATATTTACACCTGAGCAGATAAAACTATAATCTAATTTGGCTGACCAAAGATGGCACAAGGTATCTTGAAGTCTCCAAGAGTGAAACAATGGCATTGGGAGAAGACTCCCTTGTCAGATCAGGCAATCTGTTGTGGCCCACCAGCAGTTGATGGAACTGGCAGCAGAGTCAGACAGTGAGGAGGTTGGGGAGGAACCTGGGCCAGTCCTGGAGGCTGAGGAAGGCTCAGATGAGGGCTCTGCATCAGAGGCAGAGATGGGGCCAGTGCAGGCTGACCATAATCAGCTGCCTTCAGAGTCAGAGAGCAGTGAGGCGAAGGAGCAGCTGGTTCCCAACCTTTTGAACTAAGGGTCAATGTGGGAGTAAGGCCACAGGTGAATGGTGAATGGCCCCTCCCCTATGGATTAAAAGAGGAGCAAAAGGGGATCTGTCTATGCATCTCAGAGACTCTGTGCCGAGTCCTTCCTTGTTAGCACTGTGTTTGGAAATATTTACCAGGCAGCTCTCCAAGCTAGATAAGGTCTGATATAAGGTCTCCTGATCGAGCAGAAAGTTTGACTAGAAGACTTCCAAGGTCCCTTCCAACTCTATCATGCGATGTTCTAGAATCAAAATAAGCCATCCTCTGCTCAAAAACCTTCAATGCAATCTACTTTTATTTGTTTAAGTTCTAGACAAATCTTCAACAAATCTGTTCTATCTATTCCAAATGGAATTTGGATTGAGACCATGGTGTGCTAGATAAGATAATCTTTAGCCTAAGAAATGTTCATCATAGTTCTGCTTCTGTTCATTGTATCAGTGGATTTCTCAGCAACATTAATTGAGCACACAAGTTGGAGCATTGCCATAAGATCATGAAAAGTATTAGTCTTGTTTCAGCAGAAGGCTAGGAAAGCAATTGACTAAGGCTTGCCACAAATCTTTTCATTCTTTTCCAGGATCTGCATTCACTTGTATATTGGAGTTAGACACCTGATTAGAGGTATTAGAACTTAAAATAAATGGCTTGTACTTGGAGCATACAGTAGGTATGATTCTCATATGAATCCCTTGTAGTTATTGCAAAAAAATTGATATTTTTAAATGTATGCTAATCATTTCTTTGAATTAATAGCAGTAACACTGTAAATGTAGAATGTGACTCATGCTTATTGAATCTATATTTGACTTTAATTAGCAAGCAATTGTATTTGTTATTGCATTTTCTCTTTTCTTTTTCTTTCCTTTCTCTTCTCTTCTCTTCTCTTCTCTTCTCTTCTCTTCTCTTCTCTTCTCTTCTCTTCTCCTCTCCTTCTCTTTTCTTTTCCCCCCTGTTCTTGCTTTATAAAATTATAGTAATGAAAAGCTGGCATGTCAGTCTTAATGCTGAACCTATCCACTTGTTAATTGTTAATGTAAATCCACAAAGTAGAATTATATATGCACTCATCTGATTTATTTTTTCTGCACAGTCAGAGACATGGTGTCTTAAGGGAGGTACCATCTGTATGGAGTTCTAAAGCAATGTAATAAGCTCAGACTTCACCAGGAGACCCTTTGTGATGAGAAAAAAAAAAAAGATCCTACTGCACAGCATATTGGTTAAATATTTCAATATATAGATTGAGAGAAAGTTTAGATTCTGTGGTTTTGAATTTGTATCACTTTGAAGAATCCGTAGATTGGATGGAATTTTATTATGTTCATAGGGCGAAGGGTATGAATCTAATATATAGAATAATAAGAGTTGGAGCTCTCAAGCAGGATATCTTATAAATTCTGGACAAATGGATGTCCAATATCTTCTTAGAAACCTTCAGCGTTGGAGCATCAACAACTTCTGAAGGCAAACTGTTCCACTGATTAATTGTTCCTACTGGAATATACTGGAATATATCAATGAAGACCCAATCATATAGGCCAAGGGTATATGAAGGTTGAATCATGTCATCTAGATCAAACTTTGTTAATCTGACATGTTTCATTGCTCATCCAAGCACTTCATCAATCAGTGAATTAGTTAGGAAGGGTCAAAGAGTTGTTGGAATGTACCAATTTTGCCAAATTAACTTCAGGGATTGGTTGTCAGGAAATTAATTCTAGGTTGGTTTTATCAAATCTTTTTTTTTTTTTTTTGAGAACTTTTCCATCCATTACTTCTTGTGCAGCACTTCCATTTCTTTTTAGAATGCCGCGGCATAAGTTGGAGGTCAGTCTCTTAAGTTCTCCTTTACTTTACCTTGCTCATCCAAGTATGTCTACCTTAAACTTCCATCTATGTCCTCCTTTCAGATAATAGCAATGGGGAGCTCAGATAGTTGATGAATGATGAATGATATACTGGTGAATAATTGAAAATGAGTGGGAAATGTATTCTCCCTTCATTACACAGCAAAATCAACAGAATGGCAGGATTCTGATTGCTATCCTGACACTGACGGATATAGAATTCATACTAATCTCCAGTGATGTTGATTCTCTCCTCTAATCTACATATGCATGAATACGATGCAGGCTTAGTCATTCCAGTTATTACATATAATCAAATTAAGATAGAGCATATTTAAAAGCAATACTTCTATGCATTATATTTATATTTAACTTTATGCAATATCCTTCCTCAATATAAAAACTCTCTCAGAAATGGCTGTCTCTTGAAATGTTTGAAAAGCAACTCTCAGTAATGCAGACTTCTCTTCTTTCATTGCAAAAATTCAACTAGCTCAAATGTCATTATTTTTATTTTTTATAATTTTTTCTTAATTTTCTACTATTGTATTAAATTAGTGCTTAATAAACATTGTGTTGTCTGGGTTGTTTTGTTTGCTTAACAATACAAATTATATTCCTAATCTTTACCCTCTTTTTTTTCCAGCCATTGATCAAATAAATTCCATGTTTTATGGTATTCTATATCTTCTTTCTGTTTGATCTTCAAATGATCTGTCCATTTTTGCACAGTCCAATATCTTCTTAATTATCTCTTCATCTAGTGGTATTTCATCATTTTTCCAATGCTGTGCAAATACAATCCTCACTGCTGTTAATACATGCAATATAAAATATTCACTTTGTTTATCAAATTTTTCTGGTACTATCTTAATTTAAAAAAGTTCAGGTTTAAAGACCAAAATATTGAATTATCACAGTGGCTTCAACTGCAAATACAATCTAGATATGAAAATGTATAGTTTTTATAAAGAACAGACAATCTTCGATCACATATTGTTGAATTCCAATGAAAAATTGATTGAGAAACTATATAATTTTCTATTAAACTTGAAAATGGAAGATGAACAAGTAAAAGAAACAATGATACTGTGGACAAAAAAACTTTGGATATTGTGATGACCCAGGGAGTGGCACAAAGGCAACACAGTCAGATAATCAATAGGAGTCCCTTACCTCCAGCTTGGCTCCAATGTCCAGGTTACTTTCTGGCTGGAGAAAAACTCTCCCAGGAACAGCCTTTGCTTGCAGAGAATCAAGTCCAAAACGCGGTCAACAAAAACTGTAACTATAAGTCCAATCAAGGCAAGATGAGGTAATTAGTCCAGCAGGGTAAGAGAAGGAATTCCATACATGAAGGAATGGCAGTCAATTAACCAGGTTGGGAGGATTCCAGGAACACAGATATCCAAAGTCAACACAAGATAAAAACTCACATTCATTCCCAGCAGATGCTACACTCAGCATGCATCTCTCTTAAACTCACTTCCCAGCTGTGCCTAATGAAGGGAATCAGGGCCCTTTCCTCCCCTGCAAGTCATGCAACCCATGTTGCTCTCTTCTCCATTATTCCCTGCATGCCCTAGGATGAAGAGGAGGTGGGCCTGGGTCTTCCTCTAAATCACCTCTCCCTTGTTCTATTTCTCCCTTGTTCTATTTCTCCCCTGCTTTGCCCAGTCAGACTTTCCCTTCCCCACTTTCCTCCACAGCCAATGGAGCCATACTCCTACTCCCTGTCAGCTGTTCTTCTTCCTCCTCGGATTCAGACTCCAACAGGGGCATGGCAGATATAATATAGAATTAGAGAAATGGCAAAATGTTTGGGAAATAAATTATAAATTAACTATGCCAACTTCTTATAAAGGAAATTTATATAAAATGTTTTCTAGATGGCATTTACCCCCCTGCTAGGTTAGCCAAAATGTTCAAAAATATGTCTAGTAAATGTTAGAAATATAACCAAAAATCTGTCACATATTATCATCTGTGGTGGACTTGTGCTAAAGCAAAAAAAAAAAAAATGGGTAAAAAGACACATGTGGCTAGAAAAGATGTCAGAAAATGTCATTATTTTTAGATATCCCAGGTTTATATTTATATTCAATCTTTCCTCTAGAAAGATTTGATTCACATCATGTATAACATCTGGACCTTGGAATTGAATTTTTGAAGGCAGTCATGCTTTCCTGAAACTGTATGTGGATCAGGAATCTAGATTCAGAAACCATAGTTTTTCTGCACACAAACATTAATAAACATATTAATTATGGAAACAGATATTAACAAAGCCAAAGCAATGGACACCTATTTTAAAACAAATTATAAATAGAAGTAGGGAAGGATGCCCTACATACAGACTAATTTAAGGTTAATTTTGAAATGAAAAATGGGGTAAAGAAAAGACTCCAATTTATAGCAGCAACTTCAATGAATGATCAGCTCAGAAACATAACATAAGGAAATTATTTAGTGTTTAGTGAAGGGAAGTTTGAAATTTAAGATGTATAAAATCATGATGCTAGATATACAGAGATGACAAAGGAAGGAGGTTATTTATTCAGTTTTTGCTACATTTTAGGTTATCAATCTTATAAAGCAAGTGTCAGAAAGCATTTCCAAGTATAGAATGAGCCCCAAATACTTATAAAATACTGACCTAAAATGATTTCTAAAGCCTATTTGAAAAGTTGGAATGTCAGGATGCCAAATCCAGTCTGAACATCTGGCTGACTGTGAGATGAACCATTATTGTCATCATCATCATCACAACAATAACAATAAAAACAATAATAATAATAGTTCCACTGGAAACTATGCCAAAAGTTTGGATTTGAGTGTAGTAACAACTACTGGGAACATCAGGCTGAGAAGGTTCTGGAGAATGAACAAGTCAAGATCTTGTGGGACTTCAGAATTCAGACAGAGAGGCACTTGGCCCACAACACGCCTGATATAACAATAGTTGAAAAGAAAAAGGGTTGATTCATTGACATTGCAATACCTGGTGAGGCACGAATTGTAGACATACAGCAAGAGAAAATCACAAAGTATCGGGACTTACAAATTGATATTGAGCGACTTTGGAAAAAGAAATTGTGTATTATCCCAATTGTAACAGGAGCCTTTGGCGCAATACCTAAAGGGCTACCTTACTATTTGGAAATTCTGAATTTATCAGACTTGAATATCCTGATTCTACCAAAACACACACACACACACACACACACACGCACACCCTACTTGGAACAGCTTATATCCTCCAATGCTACCTTAACAGTTCCTAGGTCCTTGGTGAGGACTCGAACTGTTGAGCTACCAACCAGCCCCAAAGGCTGTGAATCTCACTAAAAATATGATAATGATAGTGATAGTGATAGTGATAGTGAGTGGATAACGATAGTGGTAATGATAACACAACAACAACAACAACAACAACAACAACAACAACAACAACAACAACAACAACAATATCGGGAAGACTTGGAAGAAATACCATTTGCCTGCAAGCAAGGACTGGTGGGACTATAAAATAGATAAAGTAATAGAAAATGAAGACACTAAAATGCTTTGGAACTTCAGAATTTAAATAGACAAGTATCTGCTATATAACACCCCAGATTTAACAATTGTTGATAACAGAGACAAAAAAGTCTAGTGGATGTTGCAGTATCTGCAGGCAGCATCACAGAGAAGAAAAAAACATAGAAGATAACAAAATATAAAAACCTGCAAACAGAAGTAGAACAATTGTTAAAAAGGAAAGCAAAAACAGTATTCATAGCAATAGGTTCCTTGGTACAATCCCAAAGTGTCTGGAGCATTATTGAACACCATTGGCATTGACAAAATCACCATCAGTCAATTGCAAAAGGCAGCTTACAACCTGGTTGGCTAGTCTAGAGAAAAGAAGGACTAGCGGTGACATGATAGCAATATTCCAATATTTGAGAGGTTGCCACAAAGAAGAGGGAGGTCAACTTATTCTCCAAAGCACCAGAAGGCAGGACAAGAAACAATGGATGGAAACTAATTAAGGAGAAAAGCAACTTGGAGTTAAGCAGAAACTTCTTAACAGAAAGGACAATTAACCAGAATGGCTTGCCATCAGAAGTTGTGGATTTTCCATCACTGGAGGTCTTTAAGAAGAGACTGGACTGTCACTTGTCTGAAATGGTATAGCGTATCTACTTGAGCAGGGAGTTGGACTAGAAGACAGGTCCCTTCCAGCTCTATACTGATTGATTGATTGATTTTTGTCTTTGACATCATCAAACAAAAGCATTCCTAGGTCCTTGGGAAGGACTCAATTGATGTACAAAAATGCCAAATCCAATATAAAAAAGAGCATCCAGAAGCTTCAGTTGGTGCAAAATGCAGTACCCCGCATAATTTTATGCAGACCCCAGTGTGCACATGTGTCACCTCTCCTGAAGGAGCTGCATTGGTTGCCAATTTTCTTCTGGGTGCAATTCAAGGTGCCGGTTGTCACCTTTAAAGCCCTTCATGGCTTGGGACCAGGTTATCTGAGGGTCCTTCTCTTACCAGTCACACCCACCCGACCCATAAGAGCGAGGAGGCAGGGAATGTTGTGGGTCCCATCCCTGAGGGAGAAACACCTGGTGGGACCCAGAAGAAGGACCTTCTCCATGGTGACTCCCTCTCTCTGGAACATCATCCCCCCAGAGATTAGAATGGCCCTTTCTCTAACGCCCTTCCAGAAGGCACTTGAAGAGCTGGTTCTGCCAGCAGGCCTGGGGAACCCAGAGAGGGATGGATCCCATCAGGTGGTTAGTGTTATCTGCTGTTGTCAGCGCAGGGGGTGGGAGTTGGCTTTTGATTTTTGGTTTTGGTTTTGGTTTTCCCAAATTTTGTTCTATTGTACTTTACTAATTTATTTGATTCTTTTTGTTAGTTTTTATTGTTTTTATTTTTATTTGTTTTAAATATGGTTTTATATTGTGTAAGCTGCCTCGAGTCGCCATGGGCGAATAGGTGGCAATATAAATTAAATAAACAAATAAACAAACAAATAAATAATATCTGACTAATGGCTGACTATGCAACCAACCATAAAAAGAGAGAAATATATTTAATAATCTGCCTCCAAATGTTTAGATAAGGAGTTTGCATTTGCTTTGGCTGAGGACAATGAGTGAGTGAGTGAGTTACAGGAACATGCCAATGCCCAAATCCCAAAATATATCTAAGATGCGATAGAGTGAATAGGGGAAAAGTGAGAAAAATATTTCCTACAAATAACAAAGATGTTAACTATTTCACATATTTCATTTTTGTAGCTGATCACTTCATCACTTTTATTCATTAAATGTTGAACATTACAGTGAACCCTTAATTAAGAATCTTCTGGTGAATTATTCGGTAAGTTATTCCCATATCATATATGTTAGATCTGGGGTGGATCGGTCCGAAGGAGAAGCGAGACCATTTAGTGAGTTCAACTCTTTATTTAGGATAAGAACAGTCTGGAGAATACGAGCCACGGCAGCCCTTCATATAGGGCTGGCTAGCGGCTCGGCGGCCAATGACAGCACTTTGAATCTCCCACAATCGGCACAGCCAATCGCAGTAGATTCCTAGCGCTCCAATCACAGCCGAGGCTTCGACCAATCAGGTCGCTGTCCGTCTGGACCAATCAGTTGTGAGGGTTTGGAGTATGCTAATATAGCACACCCCTCCCCTCTTGGTTTCGTCGGTGCATCATGACGTAGTCGTGTAGATAGGCGGGACTTCGTACCTGTCTATTTGACCTGCGCAGTTCAGTTCTAATGTGATCGTCGACCGGTTCGGATGGCTTCTCTGTCGCTCCTGTTCCTTGGGATGGAACCGCCTGGAAAATTGAGCTGGGCCTTTCTTGGTAGCTCCCTCCCGGTCTACCTGGGTTGGTTGAGCTGCCGCTCCTGTTGTTCCCACCGGATCTTTCCAGGCTGGTTGAACTGGTTTGGTTGCTCCTTCCAGGTGAAGATTCTGGGGTTTCATGTTCCATTGGTCCTGCATCTACAGGTGAGTAGTGTTGGTTTATTTGTGGTTTGTTTATTCTGGGTGGGGGGTGTTCTACCTGCGCTAGCTGGTTCCCTTTGATTCTTTCTTTAACGCTTGCCATTTCCCCCCCCCCCCCCCCTTCTAGTTTCTTGCTCGGGTGTCTGGTTATTGGCAACAGTTATTCTTGATCTTAGCTGGTTAATGTGCCATTTCCAGTTTTTTCCATCACTTGTTTCTAGTTGGTATGATAGGGGGCCGTTTATTTGGGTGATTGTTGCTGGTACCGAGAGTGGTTCTCCTGACAGGTTTTTCGCGTATACCGTGTCTCCTATATTAAATTTTCTGTGTTTGCTGGAGGAACCTTGGGGTTTGTCAGGGTTGTATGTGGGGTGCATTCTGTCTAGGGTTGAACGTAGTTTCCTGCCCATCATCAGCTCTGCTGGGCTTCTATTGGTAGTTGCGCTAAGTGTGATGTGTTGGATGAGGAGCATTTTGTTGATTTTATCCTGTATGTTGGCTGCTTCTATTTTTTGGATGGCTTTCTTTGTGTATTGGACCATGCGTTCCGCCCGTCCGTTCGCTGCCGGATTTGATGGTGAGATTAGCGCATGGCGTATTCCTTGGCCTGCCAGAAATTGTTCGAACGCTAGTGCAGTGAACTGGGGTCCATTGTCCGACACTATTACATCTGGCAGGCCGTGTGTGGCAAAGAGTTTGCTCAGTTTCTTTATTACCACTTCTGTTGTGGTGAACTTCATGGTGCTTACCTCCAACCAGTTGGAGTAAGCATCTACTGTGATAAGGTACATGTGTCCCTTGGTTGGCCCCGCGAAGTCTATGTGAATCCTAGACCACGGGCCCCTTGGTATCTCCCACTCTTGGGTTGGGGCTGCGGGAGGATTAGGTCTGGATTCTTGGCATTGTTTGCATTTGGCCACCCAGGTTTCGATCTGTTTGTCCATTCCTGGACACCATGCGTAGCTTCTGGCCAGGCTTTTCATTTTGACCATCCCTGGGTGTCCCTCATGCAGCATCCCCAACACCCTTTCTTGTAATGTTTCCGGAATTACCACTCTGTCCCCCCAAAGTATGCAGCCCTTCTCGGTAAAGAGTTCAGTTTGTCTTTTCGGAAGGGTCTGAATAGTTCATCCTTGTCCCCTTCCGTCCACCCTTTTCCAACCCAGCTCAAGACTCGCACCAGTCGCTTGTCTTTATTTGTTTCTCTGGCAATGTCTGGCATGGTTACGAGTGGGTTGGGTATTGTCTCTATTTGAAGTACCTCTGTTGTGGGTGCCGGGTCGTCTTCCCGGTCAGGTAGGGGTGAGCGACTCAGGGCATCTGTGTGGGCAATGTCCTTGCCGGGTCGGTGTATCAGCTGGTAATTGTATGCTGCTAGGAATTCGGACCACCTTGTCATTCTTGGTGATAGAATGTTCAGTGTGGCCCTGTTTCCCGCCAGGATTCCTAGCAGTGGCTTGTGGTCCGTGATGATTGTAAAAGTCCTACCGTAAAGGTATTCGTGGAATTTCTTGACGCCGGCGACGACTGCTAGGGCCTCTTTGTCGAGCTGGCTGTAGTTCATCTCTGGCTTTGAAAGTGTCCTTGACGAGAAGGCGATGGGTGCTTTCCTCCCATTTGGTAGCTGGTGGCTGAGGATGGTGCTGATCCCAAATGGAATGTGTCGCATGTTACCGTTAATGGCAGGGTCTTGCTGTACTGGATTAGTACCGCGTCGGATGTTAGCAGGTTCTTTGTGTTGTTGAAGGCGCTTTCCTCCCATGCTCCCCAAGTCCAGGTGGCTGTTTTGTCTAACAGCCTATGCAGCGGTTCCACCACGGTTGCCTTTTGAGGTAGGAAGACATTGTAAAAGTTTAACAGTCCCAAGAAAGCCTGTAGTTCCGTTTTGTTCTTGGGGCATGGTGCTTCTCTTATGGCTCTCAGTTTCTTTTCTGTGGGGTGGATCCCTTGTTTGTCTAGGAGGTACCCTAGAAATTCAACCCTCTCGGCCCGTAGTTGGCACTTCCCTTTCTTGACTTTAAGTCCCGAGTCTCTGAATTTCTTCAGTACCTCCCTCAACCTGGCTTCTAGTTGTTTTTCATTTTTCGCGGCCACCAAGACATCGTAAAAATAGGGCACTACCCCTTCTATGCCCTGGAGGAGTCTTTCCAAGAGGCTTTGGAAGACCCCGGGTGCCACGCTGACTCCAAATTGGAGCCAGTTGCAGCGGAAAGCCCCTCGGTGTGTTACGATGGTTTGGGCTTCTGCTGTTGTGGCATCGACCAGCAGCTGCTGGCAGGCTTGTGCCAGGTCAAGCTTTGCGAAAATTCGGCCTCCCCCCAGTGAGTGCAGAAGGTGCTGGACTACTGGGACGGGGTATGTGCTTTATTGGAGCGCATGGTCTAGGGTGGCCTTGTAGTCACCACAAATTCTCACGGACCCATCTGGCTTGATGGGGGTGACAATTGGGGTCTCCTACCAGGCATGATCGATTGGTACCAGCACCCCTTGCACAATGAGCTTATCTAGCTGCTCACCGATCTTGGGCTTGAGTGCAAACGGTACTCGCCTGGGCTTAAGGCGGATTGGTGTGATGCTCAGGTCTATATTGAATGAGATAGGGGACCCCCGGTACTTGCCTAGGCTGTCATCGAAGACTTCCCGGAAATCCCTCACAAGCACCGCTTCCCAGTCAGCCTCTCTGATGCGGTGTATGCCGATTACTTCGATGCCAGGGGTATGAACCACTGTAGTCCCAATAGGCTCGGTCGATCTTGGTAGACGATCATCAGGGGTAGCACTTCTGTGTGGCTCTTGAAGGTGACCTTAAAGTGGCCTCTGCCGACTACAGGGATTCGGTTCCCTTGATAGTCTTTGAGAGTCAGTGTTTGGTCTTCCAGTTCGTGGCGGAGGATGGTGGGGACCAGGCGCTTGAGTGTGCACCAGGAGACCATTGAGAGAAAGGACCCAGAGTCCATCTCCATGTCGCACAGTTGATCTTCTATCCCCATCGTCACGTATAACTTCCTGGCGTCGCTTGTGGAGGAGTGGCCGATGACGGGGGTTTGGTGTGTTTCCTCCCTTTGTCTTGTCTCCTGGAGTCGCCTGTTCTGACCTTCTCGGTTACAGTGGTTCTCCATCTGGCAATCGTGGTTTCTGGTGGGGGTGCTCTCTCTCCATCGGGGGCTGCCATCTCGTCGTTGCGGGCTATAGTGTCTTTTATTCCGGCATACCTTGGCGATGTGCTCCCGTTTCTCACACTGCCGGCAAATGGCATTGAGAAAATGGCAGTCCGCCTGGGGGTGATCGCCACCACAGCCGGCACACTGGAACCTCGACTTACGACCTTGTGGTTCCCACCACTCCCGCACTGATTGGAGGCGGTGGATCTCCTCCTCCTCGTCCTCGGTCTCCGAGAAGGAGTCGATATCACCATGGTGTGTGGTTGTGCCTCAATGGTCAGTTTCTGGTCACTTCTCGGGGGTCGAAGTTATCTCTCCGGCCACCGGTCGTGGCATGATGCTTGATTGTCGCATCCGAGCCACTGATTTCTTGGCCGCTTCAGCTGCAGCGGCCTCGGTGAGGGCATCGGCGAGGGAGATGTCCCCTTTTGCCATGATGTGGCTCTGGAGGACAGGGTCTCGGAGTCCTAGGATGACACAGTCTCACAGGGCCTCATCCAGGTCAACGAACTTGCACAGACCTCCCAGGTCTCATAGCGCTGCCATGAAGTTGCCAAGCCCCTTGCCCTCGCGTTGATCCCACCTGTAGAAGTCGTGCCGCTGGATAAGGATGGGCACGACGGGTGCGTAGTGGCTTCGCAGTAGGGGCTCGAGGTCACCCCACTCCATTGTCTTGACGTCCTCTGGTTTGGCCAAGGCTTTGGCCATCTTGAATACTGCAGGCCCGCAGTGTGTGAGGAACACGGCTCATTTCTTGTGGCTGTTGGCGTCCTTGAGATTGCTACTCTTGAGGAACATTTGGAACCTATCAGTATAGGATTCCCAGTCCTCTGTGGCAGGGTTGAAGGGTGCGGGTGGCGAGTTGATGCTGGACATGCTGCCTGTTCCACGTGCTGCTTCGCCACATGCTGGGGTCTCCTTGTTTCATGATCCCACCCTCGTCGCCAGTGTTAGATCTGGGGTGGATCGGTCCGAAGGAGACGCGAGACCATTTAGTGAGTTCAGCTCTTTATTTAGGGTAAGAACAGTCTGGGGAATATGAGCCATGGCAACCCTTCATACAGGGCTGGCTTGTGGCTCGGCGGCCAATGGCAGCGCTTTGAATCTTCCGCGATCGGCACAGCAAATCGCGGTAGATTCCTAGCGCTCCAATCACGGCCGAGGCTTTGACCAATTGGGTCACTGTCCGTCCGGACCAATCAGTTGTGAGGGTTTGGAGTATGCTAATATAGCACAATATAATAAATTGTCTTCCATTTCCCATGTTTTCTAGTTTAATTCTTAATAAATATTCACATTCTGAAATCATAGGTATTGTAATCCACTATCATCATTTGCCAAAATAAAATTTAATCTAAATTAATGATCATATAATCTTGTTACAGTATGTTGTAATGCTAGAAATGTTGTCACTAGCATATAAAACAGTACATTATATTATTATTTTGAGAATACAATGTCATGCCATAACTATCATATTCCTAATGCTATGCAGCAGAGGTGGTATTCAGCAGGTTCTGGCCAGTTCTGGAGAACCAGTAGCAGGAATTTTGAGTGGTTTGGACAAACAGCAACTACCACCTCTAACTGGCCCCGCCCCCATCTATTCTCTGCCTCCCGAGTCCTAGCTGATTGGCTGGGTCTTCTTTTTTTTACCTTGCACAGGAGAACAGAACAGGAAAGCAGGTTAATGGGGTGGGGAAAGAATGGGATTTTGCAATACCCTTCCCCTCGAGTGGGGTGGGAATGGAGATTTTAAAGTATCCTTCTTCTGCCATGCCCACCAAGCCACGCCCACCAAACCACACTCACAGAATCAATAATTTAAAAAAAATTGAAACCCACCACTGCTATGCAGTGTTCTTCTATCTTTATTGAACATATAAGTTAGCCTGGTATGGAATGTGAAAGAGAATAAGGATTGTTCTCATAGATGTCAGTTAGACTCAGCAATGGAAAAACTTCTAAGAAGTAAGAATAAAAGATAGGTCTCTGTGGACAAGACAATTCTCAGAACCGAAGATGTTTCCCAAAATAACAGATGGTTCTCTTGTCCACTGGATAAGATGAAGTCAATTGGAAAAACACCTTGAGAAGATCATCAAATCAACAGAAGACTCCAAAATTGCTGTAACAATGGTACCTAATCCCCACAACCAGTTGCTAGATTTATTTATTTATTTTTATGCCAGAGCCTAAATTATTTTTAACTGCAGCCTCTTACTGGTTTGCATTTCTGTATCTGGTTTAGATGTCACTACTGTATTGAGAACTACATATATATCAAATTTGTTCAGAAAGTGAGATATCTAGGACCTACCAGTCCAAGTTAATCAAAAGCATCATTAATCATTGACACTATCTATATCTCAACATTAACAGCATATCAGAACTTCCATCCACAAAGTAAGCTATATGGAAAGACTTGGGGGCGAAGTGTGTAAAAAAAACTCTCAGCCTGGGTCTATAGGAAAATCTCTTGCATATTATCTGTTTCTTTACTTATACATTATCTCAACAATGTCCATGGGAATGAGTTTAATGGGTTTAAATATGGAGGCCTCTGGTTTAAGGAACAAGTGACCGAAACAATACTACACAATAGTCCAAACAACACTAAGCTTGCAGGAATATTCAACATCCCAGAAGACAAGCTGAAGTGCCAAAAAGATATTGAGAGATTTGAACACTGGGCCCTATTTCACAAAATGAAATTCCATGTAGACAAAAATAAGGCTTTACGCTTAGGCAGATGACTAGGTACAGACTAGGTGAAACTTGGCTTAAGGCCAGTAACTGTGAGAGGGATCTTGGACTCTTAGTGGACAATCACTTAAATATGATCCAATCTTGTGCAGAAGCAGCCAAAAAAGCCAATCCAATCCTAGGCTGAATGAATAGAGGAACAGAATCAAGATCACAGGAAGTTCTAGTACTGCTTTGCAAAGCCTTAGTAAGTCCATACTTGGAATACTGCATCAGATTTTGGTCACTACAAAACAAAAAAAATATGTTGAGATTCTGAAAAAAGTACCGAGAAGAGCAACAAAAATGATTAAGGGAGTAGAGGCTAAAACATACGAAGAATGGTTACAGGAATTGGGTATGTCTCTAGTTTAATTAAAAGAAGGACTAAGAGGAGACATGATAGCACTGTTCCAATAATTGAGGGGCTCCTACAAAGACTAGAGAGTCAAACTATTTTCCAAAACACCTGAAGGCAGGACAAGAAACAATGGTTGGAAACTGTTGTGTATGCAATAAGATTAATAAAGTGTGAGCTTGAAGTAAGTGCAGGGTTCTGGCCCTGCACTTCTGATTGGCTGTTAAGCGGCCGCACCAGATTGGCCCGTTCCGGGGAATCCGATTGGCCCTTAACAGAAGTTCTTATTGGTTATAAAAGCTAGCGTTCCTAGCTCGGTATTGGTTAAACGTTACAGGGTTTGCCTAAATAAGGCGGGTTTTACTGCTGTTGAATTGAGGAAGTCACAATGTTCCAAAATGTTAAAAAACTGCTCACTTCTGACTCTGTACTCATGTAGTATAACGAGACTTTGCCGTTAGTTATAACCTGTGATGCATCGCCTTTTGGGGTGGGCGCCATTTTGAGCCACATACTGCCTAATGGGAACGAAGCCCCTGTTGCATATTTTTCAAAGACTCTTTCAAAAACGGAGCGAAACTATGGACAAATTGATAAAGAAGTCCTCGCAATTGTCTCAGCTGTGAAAAGATTTCACGAATACGTGTATGGCAGGGTTTTTACTATTGTGACTGACCACAAACCTTTGTTAGGGATAATAACCGGAGATAAGCTGACTCCCTACATACTATCTTAGCTGCTTATAACTATCGGCTGCAATACTGCCCGGGGAAAGCCATTCCCCATGCCGACGCATTGAGCTGAGCACCGCTTCCAGAGACTCTTGACGATCCAGCACCAACCGTAACCGTGTTGCAAATCGAGGCACTCAACTCGCCGCCACTGACCACCCGAGATATCGCGAGAGAAACCAAACGCGACCACACCTTAGCACGAGTCTAGGCTGGGTAGAACGCGGATGGCCATTGGACCAGTTATCAGATGACTTCACACCATTCAAGTCTCAACAGACCAAGCTCTTCTCCCAGAAAGGCTGTGTCATCTGGGGTGATAGAGTCGTTATCCCAGAATGGCTCCGAAAAGCACTGCTGAGAACCTTGCACAATGGCCACCCCGGCATCGTGCGAATGAAAGCCCTTCCGTGAAGCTACGCATGGTGGCCGGGCATTGACAAGCAAATCAAACAGTGGGTTAAAGCTTGTCCCAAATGCCAAGAAGTCAGCAACGCCCCACCAAAAGCCATGCCTACTGAATGGGAAACACTACGTGGACCCTGGTCCCGAATTCACCTGGACTTCGTGGGGCCAACCAAAGGCCACACCTTCCTGCTTACCATCGACGCCTACTCGAATTGGCTCGAAATTCATCGCATGACGACTACGACCTCCGAGGCGGTTATCAAAATTTTAAACTGACTCTTTGCAACCCACGGATTACCAGACGTCCTGATATCCGATAACGGCCCACAATTTACTGCACTAGCGTTCGAGCAGTACCTCGCTGACCGCAGCATCCACCATGCGCTCACCTTGCCTGTGTACCCTGCGACCAATGGCCGAGCAGAACGCATGGTCCAATTTGTGAAGAAAACCTTGCAAAAGGTAGACTATGACAACATTGACGACAAGGTCAATCAAATCCTCTTCTTGCAACACATCACCCCACATAGTGTCACCAACAAAACTCCCGCTGAAGTGCTAATGGGACGAAAGCTCCGCTCCCACCTCGACCGGTTGCACCCGGCCTACGAACCGGAAAAACCACTAGGATCCAGCGGCTGCTGTCGCACCTTCCAGGTAGGAGACCTGGTTTATGCAAAAAACCTATCGGGCGACCCGTTGTGGGTGGAAGCGACAGTAGTACGTGTAACTGGCCCCAGATCCTACCTTGTGCAATGCCTTGACGATAAACTTTGGAAACGGCATATCGACCAATTACGATCGCGGCTTCCAGCGGCCAGTCCACAACTCCCCTATGACCAAACTGAGCGGGGGGGAGGTACGGAAGAAGATGAATTCCTAGGAAACCCGTTTGAAGGAAACGACGGTTTAATAGAAACTCAGGAAGCAGAGCCGGAGGGAGAAACGGTTGCACCTCAGGGAATTGCAGAAAATGTGGGCAACGACGTAGAAGTGAACTCTGAACCAGAGGCAGCCCTACTGCCAAACAACGATCTACCTCAGCATGATTGCAACCAGCCGATACAACGAAAATCAAAGAGACTAAAAAGACAACCGTCCTACCTGAGGGACTATGTAACTGCGTCCTGAAATAAGAAGCCAGGGGGAAGGGGTGTTGTGTATGCAATAAGATTAATAAAGTGTGAGCTTGGAGTAAGTGCAGGGTTCTGGCCCTGCACTTCTGATTGGTTGTTAAGCGGCTGGACCAGATTGGTCCATTCCGGGGAATCCGTTTGGCCCTTAACAGAGAGTTCTTATTGGTTATAAGAGCTAGAGTTCCTAGCTCATTATTGGTTAAATGTTACAGGGTTTGCCTTTGTAAGGCGGGTTTTACTGCTGTTGAATTGAGGAAGTCACAATGTAAATAAAGAGCTGAAGTTCACCGTTCAGAGGCTTGTCTCCATTCTTTCTCGCCCATGCTCAAAATCTAACAGAAACTAACCAAGGAGAGAAGCAACCTAGAACTAAGGAGAAGTTTCTTAATGGTGAGAGCAATCAACCAATGGAACTTTTGGTTGTTTCATCACTGGAGGCTTTTAAGAAGAAACTGGACAGCCACATATCTGAAATGGTATAGGTTCTCCTGCTCAAATAGAGGATTGGACTAGAAGGCCTCTGTGGTCCCTTCCAACTCTATTATTCTACATTCTATGAAATCAAGTCTTCTAGCTGCGCATTTTATCTCTGAAAAATGCTCATCGCCCTAAGAACTTGATAAACTTCTTGTTTTGCTGCCTTCATAGGACTGCAGTAACGCAAGTAACTCTTCTGAAACTAAAGGATATGCTTTAACATTTTTTTGACAGCAGCATTCAGACTGGTGGAGCTGCACTGCACTGTATTTGATACCTGGGACCTGAAATTAATGTGGCAGCTCATAATACTGTGCCTTTTCAAAATGTCATGTGACCAACAGGCTGCATTTACTGTATTTTCAATCCCCCTCCAAAGAGCTATAGCTGAATTGATTTACAAGGTCTATTTGCATCCAGGATAAATTCTGGAACTGTCGTATTTGGATGTGTCATAGATTCAGGCATGGGTAGAATGAATGGAGACAGTCTTAGTTGGTGAACTTTCAACTCTTTATTGCATAGTGACTTCTGACTTGTATAACAACAACTCTGCTTTATATAGGCAATGCTAATGTGAAATAACCAACAGGAGCTTGTGAAACGCTAGCTTCAGTACCAATAAGAGTCCTTCGTTAAGGGCCAATCAGATTCTCAGAACCCGACCGATCCGATCTAGCCGCTTAACACCCAATCAGAAGTGCAGGGCCAGAACCCTGCACTTTACCCCAAGCTTGCCTTTATTCAACTATTTACATACATAACAGGATGCATTTGTTCTCTCTCTCTCTCTCTCTCTCTCTCTCTCTCTCTCTCTCTCTCTCTCTCTCTCTCTCTCTCTCTCTCTCTCACTTTCTGCTTATGCCTTCTCCCTCATTCTCCTTTCCCTTCCTGTCAAGCTGTTGTTGTTGTTGTTGTTTTTCAAAATATATTTTTTTATCATTATCCAATAAGAGTTTAATCACTTTCACGGCTGACAAGTTTAATGCCCAGATGATCCAAAATGTAGCTTTTTGTGCATTCTGAGGTGCATGTTATGACCGTTAACAAAATTCATCAGCAGTTCATCAAAGGAGCTTATGAGCAAATCTCATTAGCACTTCAGTGGGAGTTAAGCCTACATGAACTCTTGAGAGCAAATGATGAACTCTATCCATTAGGGTAACTTATGCTCCAAGTCACTGCAAAAGCTGATAATAACTGCATAATAAGGGGAATTAACCTTATGCAAGCTGTCTACATATAGAGACTGAAACTTGGATGTGAATGGCTATGTTAATTTTACTTTAAAGTGCATTTGCTTGTATTTCAAGATACAATTCCCAGGGAGGAAAGGAGATTACAGTTGTATCTGAACAATTTCATAGGTTCAGGACCTTATTTACATATTACAATGTTATTTATAGTGCACTCTTTTTCTGATACTGACATTAAAAGGCAGGTTGTCATACTGTATTAAAAAGCTGAAGTGCACTACAATCTGCTTCAAAAGATGTTACATAATATGGTATTAATAAAATCTAGGAGAACTTGAACATCGCAAGAAAATCCATCTTTCTTGCTCAATTAGACAGCATTAATTTTTTGGGGGGGGCATATGGATTTTATATGAACTTGCTAAAACTGTGCGCTAGTTTACAAGTGAATGTATTAATTTTCAGGTAATTGATTTTACTGACATTTTATTGTAATCATGCCGCTATCCTAGTACAATCAATTATTCTCCACTTTCAAAGAAAAAATAATAAGCGGACATTTATTAAAGTGTGAAAATGATACTGAAAAGGGATGGAATGCACTTGTAACCATAGGAAAAAATAAAACAAAACAAATAATCACAGAGCAATAGTTTTAGAAGGACTGGTAAAGGAGTAAAAAACAGAGGCATCAGCCTAGAATCATTACATAGCCACAAATGAACTAAGTCCAATCCTTCCAACCCTTTGATTGCCAATGACCCTTATCTAATTCTAATCAGGTGAGAAGATTCCTGCACATAGACTTTCAGCAATAAATCAGTTAAACTGAACCTTTGCAGATGGACTTGATCTTTTGCATGGACTTTATTAAGCTGAGTAATCTTTTTTTTTAACTAATTCTAAGCTTATTCACCAGGCGCTGTAATTAAAAATATAACTGGATTTCTGTACTATATGTTGATACAAATTGCTTTTTGCCAAAAGATTTCTGAGATTCACAAGCTGGGAATTGCAAGGAATAGTTTTGCAGAAAAAAGAACTGAACTTCCATTATGAAACTTTCCAGAATGCTTTCAGCATTTTCCTTTCAGCTTCTGCCCCATCTGGAACATTATGGATTATGTCCTGTTCCAGAAGATTTACTTCGAGTAAATCTGCAAAGAGCTGGCTCAGTAGAAAGCAGAGCATGTTATCCCTAGGTCTTCTGGGTAATGTCTGGCTGGAGAAATCTAGAAGTTGAAATCCACTCATCTTGAAATTCCTAAGGTTGAAAAACAGTGATCTACAACTGAAGGCAAACATACATGTCTCAGGATAATATTGCAGGATCTGATATGGGTTGATCACTGGGACTAGAATGTGAAAGAGACATATTCTGGTGAGAGAGAAGTTTCATATGTGTATATGTATGTTTGTGTGTGTGTGTGTGTGTGTGTGTGTGTGTGTGTGTATACCACTCATGCATCATCACAAATTCTCCGGAACCATAAAGCCTACAAACTTGACATTTGGTACAATTGTTCTTCTTGGCTTCTAGGCTCACTAAGAAAGGATTTTTCGAAATGATCATCAGAGCATTAGTATTTCCTATATTGTTATTATTATTAACATGCTCTGATGCTAAGGAGTTCTACTCCCCCTCCCCACCTGAAAAGAAATCTGTTCCAAATGCAAAAGTCAAGCAGAGGAAAGGAGTTTCACTTTCAGTTTTAGTTTCACAGCACCAAGCAGCTTTAGTACAGAGTTGAGCTAAGCCACACCTAGGCTCCTTGCTGTCTCCTTGCTCACACAGCAAATACTGCTTCAGTTTCTAAACAGCCCTCAACTCTCTCATAGGATGCTAGCCAGATGAATACCAGTGGATTCTGGTAGGCAGAGACATAATTTTTCCCCTTATTTTCCTCCCCAAAAATTAAGCCCGACCACATAGTTTGGTAGCGAGGCACAAGTATAAAGCTAGTATATTAATAAGTGCAAAGAGAGAGTGAGAAAGTGATGACATCTAACTCTCTTTGGTACATCAGACTACAAAAATCACACAACGTCAACTTTTTACTTTATATTTCACAACCTTCAACCAATAGACCCGAAGTTGCCTTCAGAAGTTGTGGGAGCTTCATCACTGGAAGCTTTCAAGAAGAGACTGGACTGTCATCTGTCAGAAATGGTATATGGTCTCCTGCTTGGGTGGAAAGATCAGACTAGATGACTTACAAGGTACTTTCCCACTCTGTTAATCTGTTAAATATTCCACAGGCAATATCACTATCTTGTTAATTCCATCAGTTTTACTATCCTCTCTTCCTGTGTGGGAATTAAGTGTGTCTTTGTGCATAGAAGATGAGTTTTATATTTAAGAATCTTGTGAATTAAAGTTAAAAATTTGATCCCAGGATTTATTTGCTTTATTACAACTCCACCAGAGATGGTTTTGAAAAATACCCTGTGGCTTCAAAGTTGTTCTGAGACATTGTCCTTCCCACTTATCCCTTAGCTATATGTTTTTAATCACAACGTACCCAATCTTGTGAAGTTAATTTGGAATGGTATTAGATTTCAAGCAAAATTCTTTTGGTTTTTTTTTCAAAGCTACGATTCCCTAAAAAACATAAAGCTGTGCTAAAAAAAAAAATCACCTGCATTTATGCACAAATGTATCCTTCATGAATCAGATAGAACACCAATTTTCAAAACTCTTGTGGGAGTCTTGGATTAGTGTGACAATTAAAGGTGAGAAGTTTATGAGTGTTGAGTCTTCCGTTGTACAATTCTCATTCCTGCAGGCAGCAACCTCCTAGCAATCTCATTTTTTTTTGTCCTAAATGTATATAAAAGCATGAAATCAAGATCACCCAAGTTTCTTTCCATAACTTTGTGGGCTAACTCACTCCAAATCTTTTACTTTCATTGCCAGTGATTTTATAGCCCAAAGGAAAGTTGAGAGGAAAATTAATATGTGCAGTTATCTCCTGCGTTCTTTAAGCACTTGTTGGGAAAGGTGTGAAAGTATTTGAAATACTTCCAGTTCATTTTATTGGCAGTATGCCTCAATATGTTTTTTTTTTCAGTATATAACCATTAATAGATTTTGTGCTGGAGGTGTTTCATTTTGCAGTGTATTTAAAGGTCACAATGTACTCTGAGAATACAAGAGAAATCCATTCGTCCTGATTGGTAAACAACTTTGCCTACTCTTACTGTTGTGAATGCATAAGGTTTAATAAAGAGAACTTGAGTTTGGAGTAAAGTGCAGGGTTCTGGCCCTGCACTTCTGATTGGCTGTTAATGGCAGGATCGGATTGGCCCATTCCGGGGAATCCGATTGGCCATTAACAGAGAGTTCCTATTGGTTAAGGAAGCTAGCGCTCCTCGATTGTTATTGGTTAATAGTTATTGGGGTTGCCTATATAAGGAGGGTTATAACTGCCATTGAGTTGAGAAGTCACTATGTAAATAAAGAGTTGAAGTTCACCATTCCAGAGGCTTGTCCCCATTCTTTCTCGCCCATGCTCCAAACATAACACTAGCGACGAGGATGGGATATGGAGACGTCTGAACTGATGGAACCAAGAAGAAACACCAAGCACGTGGCTGATGGCGCAACACAACGGAACCATGTCCGGCGTCGTCGTACCACCCGCTCTGTTCGATCCAGTACAGGAAGACTGAGAGTCCTACATGGATCGCTTCCAAATGTTCTTAGAAACTAACAACTTAAATGACGCCACAACCGGGAAGAAACGGGCGGTGTTCCTAACGCATTACGGTCCAACTGTATTTAAGATGGCTAAAACACTTGCAACTAGAGAAGTGAAGGCGATGGATTGGGACGACCTCGAACCTCTACTAAGAGATCACTACGCACCGACCGTGCCTACGCTCGTGAGACAGCACGAGTTCTATCAGAGAAACCAGCGAAAAGGAGAAAGCGTCGCCAACTTCATAGCAGACCTCCGAAACCTGGGAGGCCTCTGCGGATTCGCTGAGTTGGAAGAGGCTCTGAGAGATCGAATAGTTCTGGGATTAGATGCACCAGGCATGCAGAGCAAGCTAATGGCGAAAGGCGACATCAGCCTTGCCGATGCCATCACCGATGCTACTGCAGCAGAAGCAACCAGGAAGTCGGCTGCACAACTATGCCGCAACCGTGCTCCGGTACACCAACTGACAAGCGACATCTCACCTAGGTCAGAAAGGCAGCTTTCAATGACGCACCACGAGGGCCTCTCTTCGTCATCAGACAGCGACGAAGAAGAGGTCCATCGACTGCGGTCTGACCAGGACCACCACCCGAAGCCCCTACGCCCTTGCGCTTGCTGTGGAGCCAACCATGCCAGGTCTGAATGCAAATTCCGTGACGTGCTCTGCCATGAGTGCAGGAAGAGAGGCCACATCGGACGGGTCTGCCGAAGTTTACAAGGACACGGCCAAGCCTCAAAAGGGGCTAACTATTGCTAATCGACAGGAAACCGTCCTGTAAGGCGAGAACCAGTAAGCCACTCCGACAAAAACCGAGCTTTACAGCGAGAAGAGGCTCACCATACTATCACTATCGGTCACGCCTCTGCCTTGGATGCCAAGAAAATCTGAATCACAGTAGCCATCAAGAACCAGCCTTGCCACATGGAAGTCGACTCGGGATCGTCCCTCTCGATGGTGTCCTGGAAGACCCTCAAGCAACTCATCCCCATGATTCAGCGCCAAGACCTCCGTTTCCAAAAACTTATTCTTAAGGACTATCAAGGGAATTGAATCCCCATTGTTGGTTCCTGCTGAGTCCAGGTCTCCTTCAAGAAGCACACAGCGTACTTTTCTCTATATTTTTGGGGGGAGATTTTAGTGTGACTTTGTAGGTAACCGGATTGAATTTTCTCTTATATATATTTTTATGCTCCCTTTGATTTTTTAACTTTCTTTAGGATAGAGGCTCCCTTTGGCTATTTTTTTTTCTGTATATATTACTCCTTTTTTCTGGCTGGGGGGGGGAGGAAGAGCATTAAGAAACTTTGTAACACTGCCAACTAGAGGCTTGAAAGTATTTTATTTGAATGGGAGAGAATTGCAAAAAGACCTCTTCTCAAGGACATTTTAACGTGATAAGATAGAGGGAGAGCACAGCAAAATATTATTGCAGGTGCTTTCCTAGACTGTTATCAAGAACACTTGAGGTTTGGCTTTGAAGCTGCTGGAGAAGAGAGTCATAACAAGAGCCTTGTGCTTTCTTATATATACCCCATTCGCTAGCCTTTTTCTAAATTTCAATTCTAGTAATATTTTTATTTTTGTCTTTTATTTTAAAGGGAAAGCCTCAGGGTTTTTTCTTTATTTTTCTTTTCTTTTTTATTGGGACTTTTTTGCTTTTCCTATCTATGTTTTTGGACCACTTTGTTGTTGTTGTTTTTTTATTATTGAGACTTTTCAACTGGATTAAGGTGTGAAGAATCTGGGAACCTTTTCTTTTTTTTTTCTTTTTTCTTTTTCTTTTTTGCTCTTAATTAATATTATTATTCTTGGATTTGTTTTTCTCCTTTCTATTTTTTTTCCTTTTTTATGGTGGACTACTTCGTAATTGGATTAGGGTCTAGAAGAACCTGAAGATCTTTCTTCTTCCTTTTTTGCTGTTTCTTCTTTGGTTTCGTGTCTTTTACTATTGGAGTTTTCCATTTTGGATTATAATTGGCTGCTCTACCAGTTGGATTAAAAGTCAAGAAGAATTTGAAGCTTTGGAAGCATTGAAATGAGCAGGAAACCAATATCATCTGGCATTTCTGCTTCTACCTCTGCTTCCCCACCAGCTGGAGGACAACGTTGAAGCAAGACAATGTTAATTCAACGTTAATTCAGACAATGTTGAAGCAAGATAAGGAACAAGAAAGAGTAACTTTACAGATGATTATGCAAGGAATCCAAGATCTCAAGACAAAATCAGACATCATTGAACAAAGAACAGGAAATATTGAACAAAGAACAGAAAATATTGAACAAAGAACAGAAAATATTGAACAAAGAATAGAGAAGACTGATGAAAAAGTGGAAAACATTAAACAAATGATGGTTAAGTATGAGGAGAGATTCCAAAAAATTGAGGAAGAAGGAAAACAAAGAGAGAAGAAGATTGGAAATACTGACAGTAGATTAACAGCGGTTGAACAAGAAAAAGGTGGGATGTTGAGGTGGGAGATGGAAAGGTCAGAATTTTACCTCAGATTTCAAAATATAGAAGAGGAAAAAGGAGAAAACTTGGCAGTGGTAATGATAGAAATTTTGGCAGATGCTTTGGAAATTACAGAGGAAAAGATGATGGATGGAATAGATGAGATATATAGAGTCTATACAAGGTATGCGATGAGAAATAAATTACCCAAGGAAGTCCATATTAGATTTTCCAAAAAATCCATTAAAACGCAAATATTACAAGTAGTAAGAGAGAAATCATTGAAATACAAAGGTAAAGAGGTTGTGGTTTTAAAACAAATACCCAGAAGAGTGAGAGAGATGAGAAGAGAATATCGATTTCTGACTAAAATGCTATTGGAAAACGAAGTGAATTATAGATGGCTGATTCCAGAAGGACTAATGTTTAGGTGGCAAGAGCAGAGATATAGAATTGATTCAATTGAGAAAGCAGAACTTTTCCATGCAGAATTTTTTGGAGGAAGAAGAGAGGAAGCAGAGATAGAGGTCTCATTAATTGAGTTTCAAGAGGAACAACTGGAGACTGAAAAAGAGAAAGGAGCAGTAGGGGGACAGATGGATAGCAAAGAACAGCGTGAAGTGAGATACACGAGAGCGGTTAGACCTAAATATAAAGCATAATCATGGAAGAAAAAAAACTGATTACAATGAATATAAACAGGCTTAATTCAGCTGTTAAAAGAAGGAAAACTTTTCATAAATTAGAGAAATTAAAATTTGATATAATTTGTTTACAAGAAGTTCATATTAAAAAACAACATGAACAATTGTTATTACAGCCAAAATTGGGGAAAATATTTACTTCTTTGACTCAATGTAAGAAAAGAGGAGTGGTTCTATACATTAAAGAGGCTATTCCAGCAAAATTGATTTACACGGATGAAGATGGAAGAGTATTAATGGTAGAAATAATGGACAATAATATAAAAATACTCTTGATTGCAATTTATGCTCCGAATGATAAACAAGAAGAGTTTTATAAAAAGCTACACATGAAAATAATTGGACTGGACTATGTTAATATAATTATGATGGGAGATTTTAATGGAATTGTGGACAATAAATTGGACTATATAGCAACAACAACAAAGCAAAATAGAAAGGCTCTCCCAACGTCTTTTTTTTAAAATGACAGATGAATTAACTTTAAAAGATATTTGGAGAGAAAGAAATGTTAAAGCTAAACAATATACTTTTTATTCAAATAGACATTTATCATGGTCCAGATTAGATATGATTTGGATCTCAACAGAATTAATATCTAATATTAAAGAAACAAATATTGAAACAAGTACTTGGGCAGATCATAGCCCAATGACAATTAAATGGAAGGGACAAAAAAAAGATCGAGATGGACATTAAACAATACTATTTTAAAGGAGAAAGATTTTATACAATGGATGGAGAAGGAATTGGCTTTTTTCTTCAGAGAAAATAAAAAAGAAGATACTTCAACGCAGAATGTGTGGGATACAATGAAGGCATACGCTAGAGGTTTGATAATAGATTATACAAGAAAAAAGAATATTAGGAAAAGGCAAGCTTCTAAGGCCTTGGAAGATGAGTATAAAATTCTTGAAAAAGAATTACAGAAAATGCCACAGAAAAAGGATATTAAATTGAAGCTGGATGTAATTAAACATAAAATGGAATTAATAGAGAAAGAAGAACTGGCACAGAAAATCAGAAACTCTAAACAGAACTATTTTGAAGATGCAAATAAACCAGGTAGATGGCTAGCATATAAATTGAGAAAAGAGAAGGAATCAAGAAAAATATTGAAGTTAATAGATGAATAAGGCCAAGTTTGTTATGGGAATAAGGAGAAAAAAGAAATTATTCGAGATTTTTATGGGAAACTATATAAACAAGAGAATATTGATGAGGGAAAAGTCAAACAGTATTTACAGGAAGCTAATTTACCAAAGATACCTAAAGAGACTGAAGAAATGCTAGAAAGCAATATAACAATGATGGAACTAAATGAAGCATTTAAGAGACAAAATAATGGGAAAGCACCGGGTCCAGATGGGCTTCCAGCAGAATTCTATAAAACATTTCAAGAATCATTGAGCATCCCATTGTCAGAAGTTATGAATGAAGTTATGTTAAAAAAGATGATACCTAAAACATGGTCAGAGGCTTATATTACACTTATACCGAAGGAAGAGACTGACCCACTGCAAATTAAGAATTATAGACCTATTTCTTTATTGAATGCAGACTATAAAATCTTTGCTTCAATCTTAGCAGAAAGACTTAAAAAATATTTAAATAATTTTATTCACCCAGATCAAAATGGATTTCTGCCAAAGAGACAAATTAGAGACAATATGAGAGTAATCTTGGACACTTTGGAATACTATGAGGCTCATCCAGAAAAGCAAATGGCTTTGATATTCCTAGATGCTCAAAAAGCATTTGATAACGTGAACTGGAGATTTATGTTATTATTATTGGAGCAGATGGGTTTTGCTAAAAAAATTATTCAAGCAATAGAAGCCATATATAATAAACAGACAGCAAGGGTAATGATGGAGGGGGAACTTACAGATTTTATTAATATAAGGAAAGGCACAAGACAAGGATGCCCCCTATCTCCTTTGCTATTTGTGTTGACCTTGGAAGTGTTGAATTGAAATATTAGGGATGATAAAAGCATAAAAGGAATGAAAATTAAGAAGGAAGAATTTAAGCTACAAGCTTTTGCTGATGATTTAGCTTTTATTCTGGAAGACCCGCTAGAAACAGCTCCAAAGTTATTGGAAAGGATAGAGACATATGGTGAGATGGCTGGTTTGAAAATAAATAAAGATAAAACAAAGATTTTGACAAAGAATATGCTATTGAGACAGAGAGAAGAACTGGCAGAGCTTTTGAAAATTCAAGTTACAAATAAGGTTAAGTATCTGGGGATATATTTGACAACAAGTTGTAGCACATTAAAGGAGAATAATTATATTAAACTTAAACAACAGATAACTACAGATTTGAAGAAGTGGGAAAACTTGCAATTGTCATTAATAGGGAAAATTTCAACAATTAAGATGAATATTTTACCTAGAATTTTATTTTTGCTTCAAACAATACCAATTAGGCTTGGAAAAGACTATTTTGAAGATTTAAATAAAATTATGTTGAAGTTTATATGGCAAGGTAAAAAAGCGAGAATAAAGCTAAAGCTTTTGCAAGATGCTAGAATTAGAGGAGGTTTTGGCCTGCCTAATTGGGAATTGTATTATCAAGCTGCAAGTTTGATGTGGGTCAAAGAATGGATAACATTAAGGAAACATAGGTTGTTGACATTAGAAGGGCATGACTTGCTGTTGGGCTGGCATGCTTTTTTATGGTATAAGGGAACTAAAACACAGGGTTATTTTAGAAGATATTATGTACGAGAGTCTTTGTGGTTAAATTGGGAGAAGATAAAAAGACAATGTTATTTGAAAATTCCAGTTTGGTTATCGACCATTGAAGCATTTTCCTATCCTATAATCTACAAGAAGGAACAAACAGTTAGATATGGGGAACTTTTGGATGAAAAGGGTGAACTTAAATCGATCCAAAACTTAGAGGAACAAGGTATAAGGATGAATTGGTTTTCATATGCACAAATACATTCAAGGTATGATGAAGATTCCAAAACGGAGGGATTTTATGATAAGCAGACTGATTTAGATAAGATCTTGATGGGTACTGATGAGAAGTTGATTAAAAAATTATATGGTTATTTACTGGGAATGAAATTAGAGGAAGAACAAGTCAAAGAAACTATGATTGTTTGGGGGAAGAATTTTGGATATGGGATTGATTTAGAGAAATGGCAGAAATTGTGGTCTCAAAATTATAAAATGACAATGTCAACAGCATATAAAGAAAATTTGTATAAGATGTTTTACAGGTGGCACTTTCCTCCGACAAGAATAGCAAGAATGTTTAAGAACAAATCTGAAAAATGCTGGAAATGTCATCAGATACCCGGCTCGTATTACCATATGTGGTGGACTTGTGAGGATGCTAGAAAATATTGGACTATAATTCGCATGTGGTTGGAAAAAATGACAAAGAAACATATAGACTTGAAACCAGAGATCTTCTTATTGGGAATTTTACCTGATATATATAGTAAAGATTTGAAATACCTGATTGTAAATGTATTAACAGCGGCCAGGATTGTATTTGCTAAAAATTGGAAGAATGAGAAAATACCATTACAGGAAGGAATTATTAAGAAAATATTGGAATGTGCTGAGATGAGTAGATTGACATTTGAAATTAGAGAGCAAGAGGATAAAAAATTTTATGAAATTTGGGATCTTTTTCATAAATGGCTAGATGATAAAATACGATAATAGAATATTTTAGATAGTAAGAAATATCTTTATCTTGCTATTTTGCTATTATTTTGTTATTTGATATTATATTTATAAAGGTTTTTTTTAGGATTGATTTGGTATGATTATATGATTTGTTGAATAATCTGGTTAAAGTATTGTTAGCTCATAAAGCATGAATGATTAAAAGTATAGTCAAAAATTTCTTTTTTTTTTTGTTTAGTGATTATAGGATATATAAGTTTGGATTGATAATATGAGTTGTTATGTAACATAATTGTAACTGGAACTACACAATGAATGCACAAAAATGATGAACCAACTGACACACTGGATGTACATATGAGAGTTGAATGTTTTAATGTTTTGTTTGTCTTGTCTGTTTGTAGAAAATTTATAAAATTTTCTTTCAAAAAAAAAAAAAAGAAGCACACAGCGTACTTACCGCTAACTGTGATCGACAAAGATCGGCCTTGCCTGCTAGGTCTCCAATGGTTCGCGCCACTTGGCATTGAAGTGGCAGGCATAAACCGAATCAGCGGTAGTGACTGGGAGGAGGACCTCATCCATGAGTTCAAGGACATCTTCGCAGAAAGCTTAAGCGAGTACAAGGGGACCCCAATTTCATTCAGCCTTGATCCAAAGATAGCTCCCATCCGCCTTAAGCCCCTTCGAGTTCTGTTTGCCTTAAAGCCAAAAATCAACGAACAACTCGACAAACTAATAGCTCAGGGGGTGCTAGAACCTACCGATCACTCTCCCTGGGAAACCCCAATTGTAACACACATTAAGCCAGAGGGATCGATCCGAATTTGTGGGGACTACCGGGCCACCCGAATTTGTGGGGACCACCGGGCCACCCAGAACCACGCCCTACAGCAGAATTCATATCTGGTGCCGGTGGTACAGCATCTCCTCCACTCCCTGGGGGGCGGAAAGGTCTTCGCTAAATTAGACTTATCTCAGGCATATCAGCAATTACCTGTTGATGAAAAGACGGCACAGGCACAAATGATTGTGACGCACAGAGGTGGCTTCAAATGCACCTGGCTCCAATTCGGAGTCAGTGTAGCCCCAGGGATTTTTCAGAGCCTGATGGAGAGGCTACTACAAGGGATTAAAGGCGTGGTCCCCTACTTTGACGATGTATTAATTGCTGCACTTACAAAAAAAATCTTACGGGATCGTTTAAAATTTGTCCTACAAAAATTCCAAGACGCCGGTCTTCAGGTAAAAAAGAATAAGTGTAAATTGTGTACACATAGTGTTGAGTTTTTAGGGTACCTAATTGACAGTCAGGGTATTCATCCTACCGACAGTAAACTAAAAGCAATAAAAAACGCTCCCAGGCCTCGGAACAAGGCCGATCTCCAGGCGTTCCTAGGCCTCATCAACTTTTATAATGTATTTTTACCGCATAAAGCAACGGTCGCTGAACCGTTACACCGGTTGTTAGACAAGAAAGCAAACTGGTTATGGAGTCATAGAGAAGAACAGGTGTTCTGTAATGTGAAAAAACTACTGACTTCTGACTCTGTACTCATGCAATACAATGAGACTTTGCCGTTAAATATCACATGTGATGCTTCGCCTTTCGGAGTGGGCGCCATTCTGAGCCATGTACTGCCTAATGGTAATGAAGCCCCTGTTGCATATTTCTCAAAGACACTTTCATAAACTGAGCGAAATTATGGCCAAATCGATAAAGAAGCCCTTGTAATTGTATCGGCCGTTAAAAGATTCCACGAGTACGTGTATGGGCGGGCTTTTCCTATTGTGACTGACCACAAACCGTTATTGGGGATAATAGCTGGAGATAAGCCGACTGTCTACATATTATCCCCCAGGATGACTCGCTGGTCAGATTTCTTGGCTGCTTATAATTATCGGCTGCAATACCGCCCAGGGAAAGCCATTCCCCACACCGACGCATTGAGCCGAGCACCACTTCCAGAGACTCTCGATGATCTTGCACCAACGGTAACCACGTTGCAAGTTGAAACACTCAACTCGCCGCCATTCACTGCCCGAGATATCGCGAGAGAAACCAAATGTGACCCCACCTTAGCACGAGTTCTAAGCTGGGTAGAACGCGGATGGCCATTGGACCAATTATCAGATGACTTCACACCATTCAAGACTCGACAAACGGAGTTGTTCTCTCAAAAAGGCTGTGTCATCTGGGGCGATAGAGTCGTTATCCCAAAATTACTCCAAAAAGCACTGCTGAGAACCTTGCACGATGGCCACCCCAGTATTGTGCGAAGCTATGCATGGTGGCCGGGCATCGACAAGCAAATTGAAAATTGGGTTAAAGCTTGTCATAAATGCCAGGAAGTGAGCAACGCCCCACCTAAAGCCATCCCTACTGAATGGGAGAAACCACGGGGACCCTGGTCCTGTATTCACTTGGACTTGAGGGGCCGACCAAAGGCCACACCTTTCTGCTAACCGTCGACGCCTACTCGAATTGGCTCGAGATTCACCGCATGATGAACACAACCACTGAAGCGGTTATCAAAATCTTGGAAAGACTATTTGCAACCCACGGATTACCAGACGTCCAGGTATCCGACAACGGGCCCCAATTTATAGCGCTGTCGTTCGAGCAGTACCTGGCTGACCGTGGCATCCAACATGCGCTCCCCTCGCCTGCGCACCCTGTGACCAATGGCAAAGCAGAACGCATGGTCCAATTTGTTAAGAAAACCTTGCAGAAGGTAGACTACGATAACATTGCCGACAAGATCAATCGAATCCTTTTTCGACAACACATCACACCTCATAGCGTCACCAACAAAACTTCTGCCAACTGCTAATGGGACAAAAACTCTGCTCCCACCTCGACCGGTTACACCCAGCTTATGAACTGGAAAAACCACTCAGATCCAGTGGCCGTTGTCGTGTCTTCCAGGTAGGCGATTTGGTATACGCTAAAAACCTATTGGGTGATCCGCTGTGGGTGGAGGCGACAGTAGTTCGTGTGACCGGCCCAAGATCCTACCTTGTACAATGCCTTGATGATAGACTATGGAAACGCCATATCGATCAATTATGATTGCGGCTCCCGTCGGGCATTCCTGAACTCCCTTATGACCAAACTGAGGGGGGGGGGGAGATATGGAAGAAGATGAATTCCAAGTAGAAGAAAACCAGTTCAAAGGGAATGACGGCGTAATAGAGACACAGGAAGTGGAACCAGAGAGGGAAATAGATGCACCTCAGGGAATTACCGAGAATAATGGCAACGACGAAGAAATGAACTCTGAACCAGAGGCGACCCCGTTGCCAAACAACGATCTACCTCAGCAGCCCAATGACACAGCAAAAATCAAAAAGACTAATAAAGCAACCGTCCTACCTAAAGGACTATGTAACTGCGCCCTGCAAACAGAAGCCAGGGGGAAAGGGTGTTGTGAATGTATAAAGTTTTAATAAAGTGTGAGCTTGGAGTAAAGTGCAGGGTTTTGGCCCTGCACTTCTGATTGGCTGTTAACAGCAGGATCGGATTGGCCCGTTCCGGGGAATCCGATTGGCCATTAACAGAGAGTTCCTATTGGTTAAGGGAGCTAGCGCTCCTCGATTGTTATTGGTTAATAGTTATTGGGGTTGCCTGTATAAGGAGGGTTATAACTGCCATTGAGTTGAGAAGTCACTATGTAAATAAAGAGTTGAAGTTCACCATTCCAGAGGCTTGTCTCCATTCTTTCTCACCCATGCTCCAAACATAACACTTAACACAACTGCATGTACCATATTTGCTGGCGTATAAGATGACTTTTTTGCACTGGAAAACATTCCTCCAAGTGCGGGGGGAGTCGTCTTATACGCCGGCAAATACTTTGTTGTCCCTCGGTGCAAGAACAACAGGGGCGGAACTCCGCAACTTGCGAAGCCCCTTCAAGCCCAGACGGAGTCTCTCTTCCTCCTTCCCCCTCACCCTTTGCCCGGCTCGGGGCACTTGCTGAGTCTAATCTGGAGGTGGGGTGGGGGTGCAGCAGGAGGGTCTCTGGTGGGGCCACTTCGCCCAGCCAGCCCTGAGCCGCATAATGCCCCGGGGAGTGGGGGGGGAGAAGGTGTTGGGGGTTGTTGTGAATGTATAAAGTTTTAATAAAACGTGAGCTTGGAGTAAAGTGCAGGGTTCTGGCCCTGCACTTCTGATTGGTTGTTAAACGGCCGGATCGGATTGGCCCACTCCGGGGAATCCAATTGGCCCTTAACAGAGAGTTCCTATTGGTTATGAGAGCTAGCGCTCCTCGTTGGTTATTGGTTCATAGTTACGGGGTTTACCTATATAAGGTGGGTTAAAACTGCTATAGAAGTTAGAAGTCACTATGTAAATAAAGAGCTGAAGTTCACCGTTAGAGGCTTGTCTCCATTCTTTCTCGCCCATGCTCCAAACATAACACTGGCGACGAGGATGGGATATGGAGACATCTGAACCAACGAAACTTCGAAGAACTCCGAGCATGTGACAGACGACGCTACACAACGGAATTATGTCCGGCGGCGTCGTACCACCTGCTCCGTTTGATCCAGTACAGGAGGACTGGGACTCCTACATGGATCGCTTCCAAATGTTCTTAGAAACCAACAACTTAAAGGACGCCACACCAGGAAAGAAACGGGCGGTGTTCTTAACGCATTGCGGTCCAACCGTATTTAAGATGGCGAAAGCACTAGCAAAACCCCGAGAAGTGAAGGCGATGGATTAGGATGACCTCGAACCTCTCCTATGAGATCACTACACACCGACTGTGCCTACGCTCGTGAGACGGCACGAGTTTTATCAGAGAAGCCAGCGAAAGGGAGAAAGCATGGCCGACTTCATAGCAGACCTCCGAAATTTGGGAGGCCTCTGCAGATTTGCCCATTTAGAAGAAGCACTAAGAGATCGCATAGTTCTGGGACTAGATGCACCAGGCGTTCAAAGCAAGATGATGGCGAAAGGCGGCATCAGCCTTGCCGACGCCATCGCCGATGCTATGGCAGCAGAAGCAACCAGGAAGTCGGCTGCACAACTACGCCGAAACTGCGCTCCGGTACCACCACCGACATGTGACATCTTACCCAGGTCAAAAGGGCAGCTTGCAATCATGCACAACGAGGACCTCTCTTCATCGTCAGACAGCGATGAAGAAGGGGTCCATCGACTGCGGTCCGACTGGGACCACCACCCGAAGCCTTTACGCCCTTGCGCTGGCTGTGGGGCCAACCATGCCAGGTCCGAATGCAAATTCCACGACGCGCTCTGCCATGAGGGCAGGAAGCAAGGCCACATCGGACGGGTCTGCCGAAGCTTACCAGGACCCGGCCAGGCCTGAAAAGGGACTAACTATCGCCAATCAACAGGAAACCGTCCGGTACGGCGAGAGCCAGGAAACCACTCCTACAGAAATCGAGTTTTGCAGAGAGAAGAGGCTCACCATACTATCACTATCGGTCATGCCTCAGCTTTGGACACCAAGATAATACGAGTCACAGTAGCCATCGAGAACCAGCCTTGCCACATGGAAGTCGACTCGGGATCGTCCCTCTCGATGGTGTCCTGGAAGACCCTTAAGCAATTCATCCCCACGATTCAACGCCAAGATCTCCGCTCCCAAAGACTCATCCTCAAGGACTACCAAGGGAATTGAATCCCCGTCGTTGGTTCCTGCCGAGTCCGAGTCTCCTTCAAGAAGCACACAGCGTACTTACCACTAACTGTCATCGATAGAGACAGGCCTAGCCTACTAGGCCTCCAATGGTTCACGCCACTCGGCATTGAAGTGACTGGGAGGGAGACCTCATCCATGAGTTCAGGGACGTCTTCACGGACAGCTTAGGCGAGTACAAGGGGACCCCGATCTCATTCAGCCTAGATCCAAAAATAGCTCCCATTTGCCAAAAGCCCCGTCGAGTTCCGGTTGCCTTAAAGTCAAAAATTGACGAACAACTCGACAAGCTGATAGCTCAGGGGGTGTTAGAGCCCATCGATCACTCCCCCTGGGAAACCCCAGTCGTAACACCCATTAAGCCAGATGGGTCGATCCAAATTTATAGGGACTACTGGGCCACTTTGAACCACGCCGTACAGCATAACGCATATCCAGTGCCGGTGGTGCAGCATCTCCTCCACTCCCTGGGGGGCGGGAAAGTCTTCGCTAAATTAAACTTAGCTCAGGCATATCAGCAACTACCTGTTGATGAAAAGATGGCACTGGCACAAATGATTGTGATGCACCGAGGTGCCTTTAAATGTACCCGGCTTCAATTCAGAATTAGTGTAGCCCCAGTGATTTTTCAGAGCCTTATGGAGAGGTTATTACAAGGGATTAAGGGCGTGGTCCCCTATTTTGATGATGTATTAATTGCGGCCCCTACAAAAAAAATCTTACAGGACCGGTTAAAATTAGTCCTAAAAAAATTCCAAGAGGCCGGTCTTAAAGTAAAGAAAAACAAATGTAAATTGTGTACTGACAGTGTTGAGTTTTTAGGGTACCTAATTGATAGCCAGGGTATTCACCCTACTGAAAGTAAACTAAGGGCAATAAAAAACACTCCCAGGCCATGAAACAAGGCCGATCTCCAGGCGTTCCTAAGCCTCATCAACTTTTATAATGTATTTTTACCGCATAAAGCAACGGTCACTGAACCGTTACACCGGTTGTTAGATAAGAAAGCAAATTGGTTATGGGGTCACCGAGAAAAACAGGTGTTCCGCAAACATGAAAAAACTGCTCACTTCTGACTCTGTAATCATGCAGTATAACAAGACTTTGCCGTTAAATATAACATGTGATGCTTCGCCTTTCAGAGTGGGGGCCATCTTGAGCCATGTAACTATCGGCTGCAATACCGTCCGGGGAAATCCATTCCCCATGCCGACGCATTGAGCCGAGCACCGCTTCCAGAGACTCTCGACGATCCTGCACCAATGGTAACCATGTTGCAAATTGAGGCACTCAACTCGCCGCCATTAACCGCCCAAGATATCGTGAGAGAAACCAAACGTGACCCCACCTTAGCGCGAGTCCTAAGCTGGGTAGAACGCGGATGGCCATTGGACCAATTATCAGATGACTTCACACCATTCAAGACTCGACAAACCGAGTTGTTCTCCCAAAAAGGCTGTGTCATCTGGGGCGATAGAGTCGTTATTCCAGAACGACTCCAGAAAGTGCTTCTGAGAACCTTGCATGATGGCCACCCCGGCATCGTGCGAATGAAAGCCCTTGCGCAAAGCTACACATGGTGGCCGGGCATTGACAAGCAAATTGAACATTGGGTTAAAACTTGTCCAAAACGCCAGGAAGTGAGCAACGCCCCACCTAAAGCCATTCCTACTGAATGGGAGACACCACGCGGACCCTGATCCCAAATTCACTTGGACTTTGTGGGGCCAACCAAAGGCCACACCTTTCGACACCTACTCGAATTGGCTCGAGATTCACTGCATGACTAACACAACCACTGAAGCGGTTATCAAAAACTTGGAAAGACTATTTGCAACCCACGGATTACCAGACGTCCTGGTATCCGACAACGGGCCCCAATTTATAGGGCTGTTGTTCGAGCAGTACCTGGCTGACCATGGCATCCAACATGCGCTCACCTCGCCTGTGCATCCTGCGACCAATGGCAAAGCAGAACGCATGGTACAATTTGTGAAGAAAACCTTACAGAAGGTAGACTACGACAACATTGACGACAAGATCAATCGAATCCTTTTTTTACAACACATCACACCGCATAACGTCACCAACAAAACTCCCGCCGAACTGCTAATGGGACGAAAATTCTGCTCCCACCTCGACCAGTTACACCCAGGTTACGAACCGGAAAAACCAATAGGATCCAGTGGCCGCTTTCGTGCCTTCCAGGTAGGAGATTTGGTATACACTAAAAACCTATCGGGCGACCCATTGTGGGTGGAGGCGACAGTAGTTCGTGTAACCGGCCCAAGATCCTACCTTGTACAATGCCTTGATGATAGACTATGGAAACGCCATATCGATCAATTACGATCGCGGCTTCTGGCAGGTAGTCCTGAACTCCCCTATGACCAGACTGAGGGGGGGGGGAGGTACGGAAGAAGATGAATTCCAAGAAGAAGAAAACCCATTCGAAGGGAACGACGGTATAATAGAGAATCAGGAAGTGGAACCAGAGAGGGAAACAGTTGAACCTCAGGGAATTACAGAGAACATGGGCAACGACGGGGAAATGAACTCTGAACCAGAAACAGCCCCACTGCCAAACAACGACCTACCTCAGCGTGATTGCAGCCAAATGACACAGCGAAAATCAAAGAGACTAATAAAACAACCGTCCTTCCTAAAGGACTATGTAACTGCGCCCTGCAAACAAAAGCCAGGGGGAAGGGGTGTTGTGAATGTATAAAGTTTTAATAAAGCGTGAGCTTGGAGTAAAATGCAGGGTTCTGGCCCTGCACTTCTGATTGGTTGTTAAATGGCCGGATCGGGTTGGCCCACTCCGGGGAATCCAGTTGGCCCTTAACAGAGAGTTCCTTTTGGTTATGAGAGCTAGCGCTCCTCATTGGTTATTGGTTAATAGTTACGGGGTTTGCCTATATAAGGCGGGTTAAAACTGCTATAGAAGCTAGAAGTCACTATGTAAATAAAGAGCTGAAGTTCACCGTTCAGGGGCTTGTCTCCATTCTTTCTCGCCCATGCTCCAAACATAACAGGAGTGGACTGTGGTGCCCCTCCTTCTGGGCAGCGGGGCGGGGCCGGCAATTTGCTCCTCCTGCTTCTCCCTCCCTCTTTGAAAGACCGGGAGTGCTGTTCTTGGGGGGGGGGGGGTGTCCTCGGGAAGTTCCTGATGTAACCCCGCTGGGCAGGGCCACCTGGCTCCCGAGCTGCTTTCCAGGGTCCCCTTGGGAAGAAAATGGTCTGGTGGGTGGTGGAAGAAGGCAAGGGAACCTCCTCCCACCCCCTGTCCCATCCCGTCCCGTCCCTCCTCTTGTCCCCTCCTCCCCTCCCCGCTTAAGAGAGAAAGATCCACCTCCCTGGCACCGAGCTGCCACCCAGCACCGCGTCTCCCGGCCAGCGTGTGCTTGTGACTTGGGAACCAGCCAAGCGACTTTAAAACCAAGCGGAGGCCAGAGATAGCCGGAATTACCCTCCACACCCACACCCACACAGACACATACACACAGAGAGAGCTGTCTATCCCCCATCCTTGGAGTCCTGATGGTGCGCACGCGGGGGCTGCTTAAGGAAGGAGGCCTTTCACTCCCCCCCGGGGGGGAGGAGGCAGGCGCATCACTTTCACTTGCAGGCAGCAGCGCAGCCTCTCCTTTCCCTTCCCACCCACCCACCCACTCCGCTCGTGCAAGCGGACCGGCAGGCTCCAGGCTTTGCCCCCATCCCTCACCTCCTTCCACCCCCCTCTACCAGTGACAGAAACTTCGCCGCACGTGGGGATGAGTGGACGGGGTGGGAGAGCGGCAACGCCGCTCAAAGCTGAGAAGCACCATCCTTGCTTTTGCGCTTCGGGAAGAGTTCGTGTTTTTTGGTTTTTTGGTTTTCTCCCAGGAATGGGATGCTGCCCGTGCGATTTTCTTTGGGAAGTTTTCTCTTCCCGGTTTCAGCCTTTGCTCCAAGTGGGGGGGGGGGGGGGTCATCTTATATGGTTAGTAACAAACTCTATATTTTGAGTGGAAATGTTTGGGGGGGTGTCGTCTTATACGCCGGCAAATACGGTACTTATTTTGTCTTAACTTGCTTATGGGATTTTTAAGGTGTCAGTGTTTTCATGCTTCTATAGCAGAGGGCCACTTGGATTGGAGTGAGAGGTTGTAATGGAATACAATTTAACCCTTGGCATCTCCTGGCATTTTTAATGATCTTTCACAGCTAACTGATTGGAGAATAGACATTCTTTATGCCTGGATACTTTTGTTCTATTCTAATTGATTATTTATTTATTTATTTATTTTTATATCATCTCTGGATTGTTTTGTTTTGCCATGGTGAATGAACAAAACTAGATAAATATTGAGGATATACTACAAGAAAACAAGCAGTCTTAATAAAACCCTGCATCCAAGATTGACACTACACATGTGATAAAGTGATTGACAAAATTGTAATAAAAGAGGTGACCTTACAAGAAAAAATGTCTGTTATATCAAAACAAGTTATAGGGTCTCCTATTTTGTTTTGAAAACACAATGAGGTTGTTTGTTTTAAGCATTGCTTTTCTGAAATTTATTTTACACTACCAATCTGTGCCTATTGAAAATAGAAACCATTACAAAAAGGAACATGGTTACATCAGATATTGTATAAGATTCTATTTTTCATGCAAGCTCTTTCATATTCTAAAAATGTTATATGATCAAAGGCGATCAAAGGTATTAGTCTATGATTCTCCAACTTAGATAATGGGAAACTTGAACTCTGAAAGTCCAACATTTGTGAATCAGGAACAAGCTAAAATATTGAGGTTGAGATTGAGATCATGAAGTGAGGTAGATGATCATTGCATAGCTGTAATGTATTTATATATTAAAAAACCAACCATTTTAATAAGATGATCACAGGCTGAGCTTTTAAAATAAATATAACCAACTGCACTATTATGAATTCTCCATGTTCGAAATAGTTATGTGATGGCCTACCTACTGCTTTTCCTAAGATTGATCTGCTTTTCTTGGACATTCCAGATAATCCATGAGAAGTAACAATGTTATAAAATCCTGTTTCTTAAGTCCAGTATTATTAGTTGAAGAAGAAAAGGATAATGCAGCCTCAAGGGCTTATTAATTTTCAGATAGCTTCCCATGGACAAAGTGTTCACAAGAGGGTAGATTTTACACTTCAATTGGCAACCCAAGGATTTTCTGATACAATTCTACTATATAGGAATTACTGGATAATCATTGAGTCTGTTATTGTATGTTGTACATTGTACATTGTATGTCTTTCTGGTTTGGCACAGCAACCAAACAGGATAGAGACAGACTTCAATGGATAGTTAGGACTGCAGAAAAAAACAATTCCAGATAATAAAATCTAGGAAACAAGGGAGGGAACTGTAAACTTAAAGAGTGAGATAGAACAGACCACACAACAAATAAAACAAGGAAAAAAGAAGGAGGAGACTATAACGCTGGGTGAAATAAAGTGGGGAGAATATGTATTAGGAGGTAGAAAAATGGAAAAGAATAAATCAAAAGATTTTTTTGGAAAGAAAGAGATATGATTCGGCAGACTCATGGGTGGACTGGCAGGAAAAAATAGTGGGGATGGAAATGATGGTTGGGTTGAATATGAAGATGTAGATAAGGACCCAAGGGAGGGGTATGGGAAACAAGTCAAAAAGAAAAGAAGTGAAACTTCCAAGAGAATGAGAGATGATGGATAGAAAGGATTCTTCTTTTTTTAAAAGAAAACAAAACTAGATTTGCTGTACTTAAAAATAGAATAGATTAAAAAAATTAGGAATGGGGGGAATATTGTTACACATATTTTACATAACACATTCAAAGTAGAATGTTAGAGGTTAAGATCGGATTTTGAAAAAGGATGTAATCAGGTTTGCTAAAAATAATTCTATTACTATTAGAAGGATGTAGCAAATATTGAATAATTGAAAAATGAAGGATTATGTGCTGATATAGATATGTATAACAACATTAAAGTAAGTCTGATTAATGTAGTAATTTTTATTTGTATCAATATTACTTTTGTATCAAAATGAATGACATTCAGATGCCACACTGTCCATGAAATGATATTGGTGTATGTTTAAAAATTTTAAAAAAAACTTTACATTTAAAAAAAGAAAAGAAAAATCAATTGCAAACCGTCTTTCTTCCACTAAGGATCTGTATATTACATGAGCCAGAAACAGAGCTGAGAAAATATCTACAACCCTTCACATTCTGGATATAAACTGTTTCAACTTCTCCCTTCAGGATCCCGCTATAGGGCATTGCATGCCAAAACAACTAGACACAGAGACAATTTTCCTCCCATGCCATCACTGTGCTGAACACCTAATTCCCACGGCACTGTCTTATGTCTAAGTATATTTACTCATGTAGAATAGCTGTATTACTATTATCCTTTTTATCTTCTCATCTTTCTCATTTTCTCATCCCTTGTCGTTTGTATCTAATGATTTGTGATTGTACCTTATGATTTATCATTTTATCACTTACCACTTAGCGGTTTTGCACATACACTGAGAGCTTATGCACTGGAGACAAATTCCTTATGGGTCCAATCATACTTGGCTCATAAAGAATATTCTTATTCCTATCATTTGGTAATAACTGTCATGGAACAGAGGTGTTTTAATTGAAGTGCTCTTTCTTGTTCTCTTTCACAACAATTGGTATGAGGGAAGAGTCAGGCAAACCTATTTAAAAAGATAAATAATTCAGAGAATCACAGGTGCAAATCAGAATTTTTTAATAGACTACTTTTCAATACTTAAACTAAACCAATAATTTGTCTGGCTGTAGTTAAGGAAGCTAAAGCAGAACTATTTATGAGGTCACTTATTAGAACAGGCAAACCAGGACTACTGTAGCCAACTGTTTATCAGAGATGGATGAATCATCTAACTCACATCCATTTGAATTACCCGTATATTCAATCATCCCACTATTTTGCCGTATTGCTGCAATTATCTACAAATATCCTTGCATCTTTCATAGAACTTTTCATTCTCTGATTTTCCTAATACATGCATTTAAGTATGAAGCTTTTCCAAAGAGAGAAAAACAGAGAATATTAAAAATGTTAAGCTGGGAATTATAGCACAAAAGTCAGAAATATGTGAAAACAAAATAATTGATTATAATTAATATTTTAATGTTAATATAAATTTATTAATATCCATCATAATAAATAATAAAGGCTGAAATTTAAATAAAACAATACAGAAAGATAATGCAAGCTAAAAAAATGTGGAAAAAAGGTAAAATAAAGAATTAAAGAAACACAAAAAATAAGAATACAGTAAAGGAATATAAATAGACACACACATTACATGTATCATATATATATATATATATTTGTTTTCTTAAGTTTTCGCGGGTACTTACATGTCTGGCATTCAGCTTTGTTCGGGTATTTTCCCACGTGGTGCTTTTAAAGTTGTAGCAACGTTTCAGCAGAATCTCATCTGCCATCATCAGGCTTCTGTATAGTGTTCATCTGTGAGTCAGACTTTTACAGTGATTTTAGATTTGAATTTGGGGCAGCCTATTACTGTGCCAGAATGGTTTTTTCTTCATCCTGATTGGTTGGGAGTCTTGGTCTGTGTTTATTGGTCTTGGAGTTTGCTGTGTTCTGCTTGATTGGTGTTTCTAATATGTGTGTGTGTGTGTGTGTGTGTGTGTGTGTGTGTGTGTATTTTTCTTAAGTTTTCACGCGTACTTACATGTCTGGCATTCAGCTTTGTTCGGGTATTTTCCCACGTCATAATAGTGGTGCTTTTAAAGTTGTAGCAACGTTTTAGCAGAATCTCATCTGCTATCATCAGGCTTCTGTATAGTGTTCATCTGTGAGTCAGACTTTTACAGTGATTTTAGATTTGAATTTGGGGCAGCCTATTGCTGTGCCAGAATGGTTTTTTCTTCATCCTGATTGGTTGGGAGTCTTGGTCTGTGTTTATTGGTCTTGGAGTTTGCTGTGTTCTGCTTGATTGGTGTTTCTAATATCTTCTGTCTGTTTTTTTGGCTCTTTTTGTATCTTGATTGGCTGGCAACATTGTGTTACTTTATGGGAGGCCTTTAGTGCAGATTGGCTCCAGGTAAATGGACGGCTATCATTAGTTAGAAAGCTAGGTTTCATCTGGGTGCCTGGTTGGGGTGTGTTTGAGCTGGAGGTATCAGGGGGGATCTGTTTGTGCCCAGGTGTTTGCCTGGCTTGTGGTGTGGAGATTTTTTTGTTTGTGAGTGCAGGCTTCCAAATGATTGACAGTCTGGTGGAATCATCTCTTCTATTCATGCTTTCTGGTCTTTTTTCAATCTCTATGGCTTCTCTGATGATTCTGTGGTTGGGGTTTTCTATAGTGGCTAGTGTTTTGGTGCCATTGAAGTTGATGCTATGACCTGTGGCTTCCATGTGTGGAAGTGAGGAAGTGTGTTCCAGCTTTTTGACTGCATTTTTATGTTCATCCAGGCGGGTACTTATTCTTCTATTGGTCTGTCCAATGTATGTGGCCAGGCATGATGCACAGGGGATTTCGTATATGCCTTGGTTTTCCAGGTCAATTTTATCTTTGGGGTTTCTAAGGATGGCTGCTATTTTTCCGTCTGTTTTGAAGGCAGTCTTGATGTGATGTCTGTGTAGTATCTTATTAATTTTGTCTGTAGTACCTCTTATGTAGGGCAGGACAGCTGTTCCATAGATCTGTTCATCTTCTGTGTCTCTATTATGTCTCAGTGTGTTTTGGTGGATCAAGCCATTGATTTTACTTTTGTGGAAGCCATTGGCTGTCAGTACTTTAGTCAGGGTGCATTTATATTTATATATATATATATATATATATATATATATATATATATATATATATATATATATATATGTATGTGTGTGTTCCCAACCAATGAGAACACAAACCCACCCAATCAGAACACAGCCAAGCCCCCACCCAATCAAGTCACACCCCCACTAGCAGTTAAAAGGAAGAAGCAGCTGCAAGCTCACATCACTCTGAGAAGCACAGAGCTGAAGACCAAGCCTGAAGATGATGAATGAGACTTCATTGAAACGTTGCCTAGATACTTCCAATCTTACGTGGGAGAAAACCCGAATAACCAAAGATCCACATACAAATACCCGCGAGAACCTCAGAAAACAAATATATATATATTTGTTTTCTGAGGTTCTCGCCAAAACCAGAATAACCAAAGATACACACACACACACACACACACACACATATAAAGTACATTTCTGTTAACATATTAATATTTACTTCTGATTCAACTTTTGCATTTTCAATAATATCCTTCAATACATCTAATGTTGGAATATTTTGTTCCATTCTGCAAAATTGTATGCTGAATTTATGTGTTCTCCTTTAATTATAACTATATTCCTATAATGTCCAATTTTAAAAATATTATCTAATTATACTTTTTAAAAATTAGTTCAGAACTAAAGCATTTTTCAGGAAATGGGTAAAAAATGGACTTAATTCATCTGTAGCTTTCCAATTTAAACCTTTAATCACCTTTTTGCTATATATTTTTAAAATTAGTTCTTAAACCTGAAGTTAATTTTTGCTTTCTTTAAAGATTGAAGGGAAACTTACCCAGTGTTGTCAAACCTGTCAATATAAATGTTGAAAAGATGTTAACAAGCAATTTTTGAAAGTTACAGACTTACTATCTTTTCTAAGACCTCAACTGTTGCTTGAGCAAGATGGTTTTTCTGTCATGTCTTAGACTTTAAACTTATTAGAGACTTCTATTTGCAACAGCTGTCTGGAGCACTTGTGAGTAATCTCAGGTCCTCTCCTTTTCCAGAGAGGATTAAAGAGCTGGTCTACTTGCCAAATGGGATGCGGTGGCTCAGTGGCTAAGACGTTCAGCTTGTTGATCAGAAAGGTCGGCAGTGTAGCGGTTCAAATCCCTAGTGCCATGTTACAGAGTTGAGCTCCCATCTTCCAAGCTAGCAGTTTGAAAGCATGTAAAAATGTAAGTAGAAAAATAGAGACCACTTTGGTGGAAAGGTAACAGCATTCCATGTGCCTTCAGCATTTAGTCATGCTGGCCACATGACCCATGGAGACATCTTCGGACAGTGCTAGCTCTTCGGTTTTGTAATGGAGATGAGCAGCACCCCCTAGAGCCAGAAATGACTAGCATGTATGTGCAAGGAGAACTTCTACCTTTACTTTACTTGCCTTTTTTTTTTCCTTTGCCACAGTCTTCCTCTCTGTTTTTCATGGAGCATTCGTCAATCCATTATTTTTCCTCCAGAAATACATAAAAAAATTAATTATATTCTAATATGCATATTGCTCCAGAAAATATAATCAAATTCAATAAATTTGATTTTTTTGCTTTTTTTTTCTGCTTTATTCCTTTATTTTTTTCTTCCTTATTTTATTTTAATTTGGATTTAGTTTTCAACTTTGTTTTTATAAAAAGTTTCCATAAAATTATATTTAAAAAAAAAAAAAAAGATTGGAAGGTAGGAATTCTTAAAATGAGATTCAGAATGAGAGTTACGGCAGAAGAGGGGATGGCCGCCAGATCAATTTAAGACAAAGCAAGCTATCTTCTGAATCACAAAATCAGAAGCCAAACTTAATATTGAGAGCCTAACTATACAAGGTAAAAGAATATTACTATTTCTTTCACTTCAGAGAATATCCATACTAATATTCCCTGGTACTCTATCACTATCACATCACCCCAAATCTTTATCACTCTTCTAATATCTATTGACATATTTTCTTATGAACAAACTTCAAAACTGATATTTAGATAAAAAAAATACACTTGGGTGCACAGAAATGAAAAAAAAAGTGAATAATGTAATACTAGAGAGTGAGCATAAACTACACAGGTATTCATAACTGCTGTTAAGAATTCAGAAGTCACTTTTTATAGCTTTTTTATCTCATTCCTTGTCTTTTTTCTTTTCCTCTATTTTTTTCCTTTCTTTTTTCTTTAAATTTCTAATTTTATTTTGTAAAAAAAGTTTGCTAATTAAAACTAACTTAAAAAGGGGAAAATATACAAAAATTCATATACTTCTATACCACATGCATTTCTAACATGTGATGAACACTATTGATTGTCTGCATTAGCATGGCAATTTAAATTTGTCTCTCTAATTATCCATGTTCCCATCAGTTTTAATTATCTTTTTAAATCCTATTGATTTTGAAAGAGGAAATTGAAATATATCCTTTGCTTTCTAAGTAATTATGATTAATAAACTCAAACTTGCGTAAATTGCATTTGTTCACAAGCCATGTTTGCAAGGTTTAAAAAGATGAAGAGAAAAATGTCAAACCAGTGATGGAGATGACTTCCTTCAGAAAATAGAAGGTCAGCCATAATGAGAACAACAACAACAACAACAACAACATGCACACACCCAGAGATAGACACAAAAAACCAAAAACCTACTTCCAGATTCTTCCAGAACTTTATTTTCTTATATAATCCACAAAATAAATCATTGCTAATCAAGTCTAGCCAGATATGGGATATCTGGCAGCATACAAATCTTTAGAGAAATAAATAAAATTAGGGTAGATAAAGGAAAAGGAAGGAAAGGAAAGGAAAGGAAAAAGAAAGGAAAGGAGGGAGAAAGGCAGGTAGGAAGGAAGGAAATCGAATTCAAGTGAACTTTAAGATGAAGAAGAAGAAAAAATCAAAATCAGGATTTATCTACATGAGGAGAATTTGTGATGAGCATGATAGTATTTACATCTTCATTTCCACAGAAGAGCATGATTGAATAAGTAGGAAAGTAATAGGGAGATTTACTTAGACAATAACTACCTGCTAAGCCAGCTGGTGCAGTCTTTCAGGAAGGAATAAATGGGTCAACATATTCCTTCATCAGCATTTTTCTTCTCTAGCCGAACCACCTGCCTTTCTGAAAGACAACATGTAGCCCCACTGGAACCAAATTACATTATTAAAGAGACAGATTTCTAAATTTGTGGACTACTTAGACACTCCTCCCCCCACCCTTAGAAAGCAACTATACCTTGTCATGAGAAAGTCTTTCTTTTGATAAATGTGTTTCAAGCAAAAGTACCGTCCTTTTAGCTGTCATGAAAATGTGTGCAGTATATTGGAGTTTAATTGCTGGACAATGTGACATTCTATTAATCCTCTAAGATGATGTGTTAATAAATTCTGTTGATAAATTCTGCTTCAGCTTTATACTTCCCCTCCTTCTCTTTGAACTCTTCAACAATATGAACAGGTTGGCTGTGTCGAAGATTACTTTTGAAATATTTGTATCAAATTTCATAGCTGGATTCCTCCTCCCCCTCCAACAATCTTCTTGGTACAATGTCTGGGCTTTAGATAAGAAGCTCTATTCCAGCTGCTTTGTTTTGTGTTTGCTTTTAAATCTAGACAAACAGCAACTTGTTATCGGAAGAAATATCCATCTGGTTCAGTTCCAAGCTGAGAGGAAGACACTGGAAATAAAATGAAGGCTGATCAAAAAGAAGGTCCATTTATTGATGAAAAGAGGACCACATGAGTTCTGGGCAGCTGACAAAATGGAGTTGAGAATGGGTGAGTTTTTATAGCTTCTTTGGGCTTTGTATTTGTGCTTCCTGTTCTTCTGCAAGAACACATCCTTTAATATTCTATTGGCTGTTGTCAGATTCGTAAGGAATCATGAAGGGGTCATGTCGGGGTCATAGCTGACTCTATAGGCAAAAGAGGAAATGAAAATCCTAGGTGTTCGTCTGAGCTAACTTGCTTGAAGTTTGGACTGCTCTGAGGGTGGTGCAATGATGTTCTAAAAGAATGTTGGATAGTTCCTATTGTGGCTTAAGGGCTTTTGTCCTGTGTTGGATCTTGGCTGAGGGGCTGCTTCTAATCCTACCATTCTGCCTTTGTTTCAAAATATCCTGTCTTGAATGGTTTACCAAATCTGCATTTCTAAAAGCTGGCCTCCTCAGTTTCTCCTTGGGGACCACGGAGACTGGGGCTTCTAAAAAACATCTCTCCATTTCTCATTTAGGAAAATATAATATTTTGCCTTTTTAACATCTCTCAAAATATTTCATTTTTTTCTGGGGTGTACCTTTAAAGGAATGAGGGAAATGGAGGGAAAGTATACGAATGTAGTTACTTGACTTGTCCATCCTGTGTTGGACTTAATCACCATCATTTTCAAACCACCAGATGCAAAATCTTATAGGAAACTATAGGATTAAAGTTCAAGTGATATGTAAGATATATAGAATAGATGATAGATAGATAATAGAAAAAAGATAGATAGATAGATAGATAGATAGATAGATAGATAGATAGATAGATAGATAGATAGATAGATGGATAGATATGCACTTAACAGATAATGTTGTTGTAAAAGAAAAGAATACAGAGAGAGAGAGAGAGAAAGAGAGAGGAAAGATTTATCTTCACTAGGGTTAATAGCTTAACAGATAACAGATAATCACAGTTGGAAGGGATCTTTATAGGGCATCTAGTCCAACCCCCGCCCAAGTGGGAGACCCTACACCATTTCTGACAACTGGTAGTCCAATCTCTTCTTGAAAGTCTCAAGTGATAAAGCTCCCACAACTTCTGAGGGCAAGCTGTTCCATTGGTTGATTGTTCGATCTCACTTCATCTTTCTTCATCTTGCTGTTCTGATTAGAGTTTTCATTTCGTCCCAAATCATTGATGGCTAAAAAGAAAACATATAAGTGATGGTGTTGCTTCAGGATCAACAAAATATGATTATTTCTGAATTATCAGCTGCATGACTGCATTCTGTACCCTCCAAATTGTCAAATTTATTGACCCACCCACCCACCTACACATGTAGCTTTGCTTGATTCAGATCAGTGGTGGGATTCAAAATGTTTTACTACCAGTTCTGTGGGTGTGGCTTGGTGGGCATGGCAGGGGAAGGATCCTGTAAAATCCCCATTTCCTCCCCACCCCACTAAACTGCTTTCCAGTTCTGTTCTCCTGAGGAGGCAGAGAATAGATGGGGTTGGCAGGGCCAGTCAGAGGTAGTATGCCAGTTCTCTGAACTACTCAAAATTTCCACTGTTGGTTCTCCAGAACTGGTCAGAACCTGCTGAATACCGCCTCTGATTCAGATGATCTCAGTTCTACAGGAAGTTGTACTCTTATATTTATGGATACTCAGGCACGCTATGTTTGATCTTAGCCAAAAGATTGAGAAGGATTTAATGGTAAATTGCTCGAAACTGATCTGGAATGATTGATAGATTTTAATCAATCGCCATGATAGCAAAGCTACAGAAATAGTACAAAGGGCTGAAGGGTACAATCTTTCTTTCTTTCTTTCTTTCTTTCTTTCTAAAATGTGTTTCTTTCTAAAATGTGTTGCTTTCATGAAATAAGTCAAGCTTTCCAAATCTAAACAACAGTTAGTTGGGGATAAGGGGGCTGGGGTGCTAAAAGATTCCAAGCATAAACAAAGCCCATAGAAAACAATCAAAGTAATTAGAAACAGATGGGCTATGTAATATGCAGCCCGAGTTTGAATAATAGCTAAAATACCATGTGAACATCTGAAAGTCAAAGCTATTCTCCCTGGACTGAGTTGTGGCTTGCAATAAAAGCTCTTGATGTTCAGAAGCAGAGTTCAAGATCTAGGGTTTGTGAATTAATCAGCATATTCATGTGATGGAAAAGGTTACCTGTGGCATAATGTTGGCTGAATATTAATTTATTGAAGAGTTGTCCATGTTGTCAAAGAAGGAGAAGGAGATGGGGAATGGGAAGGAAGGAAGGAAGGAAGGAAGGAAGGAAGGAAGGAAGGAAGGAAGGAAGGAAGGAAGGAAGGAAGGAAGGAAGGAAGGGGGAAGAGGAGGAGCTCAAATCCAGAACTGGAAAACAAAACAGGGATAAAATGTAACTGCTTCTGGATATCTTTTTTCCAGGCTGATGTTTAAAAATCTCTACTGAATAGACTCTTTTTACATATGAATAAAGTTTTTTTTTTTTTTATCTTGTGTGATGGTGCTGGCCAGAATGACAAATTTGTGGAGGAAAATATGCTGCAACATATTTGGCAACATGACATCATTCTGCAGCTACCATCTTTGATAGCATAGCATTAAAGCAAATTTTAAAGGCCTGGAAGCTAAACCACACAACCCATGATAGCAGGAACTAGGTATGTCTAATCTAAGGAAGAGAAGAGAACACGATCAAGAGTTGTTTCAACATGAAGAGAGGAGAGGAAAGGAGAGGAGAGAAGAGAAGGGAAGGGAAGGGAAGGGAAGGGAAGGGAAGAGAAGAGAAGAGAAGAGAAGAGAAGAGAAGAGAAGAGAAGAGAAGAGAAGAGAAGGGAAGGGAAGGGAAGGGAAGGGAAGAGAAGAGAAGAGAAGAGAAGAGAAGAGAAGAGAAGGGAAGGGAAGGGAAGGGAAGGGAAGGGAAGGGAAGGGAAGGGAAGGGAAGAGAAGAGAAGAGAAGAGAAGAGAAAATGAAGGGAAGGGAAGATAAGAGAAGAGAAGTCTTCTAGTCCAATGCTCTGCTTAGGCAGGAAATCCTGTACCATTTCAAACAAATGTTTCTCCAATCTTTCTTAAAAACCTTCTGTGTTGGAGCACCTACAACTTCTGGAGGCAAGTTGTTACACTGGTTGATTGTCCTCCCTGTTAGGAAGTTTTTCCTTAGTTCTAAGTTGCTTCTCTCCTTGATTTGTTTCCATCCATTGTTTCTTGTCCTGCCTTCAGGTGCTTTGGAAAATAAGTTGACCTCTTCTTCTTTGTGGCAGCTCCTTAGATATTGGAACACTGCTATCATGTCATGGGAGCGCCATCACTTGAGACTTTCAAGAAGAGATTGGACTCCCATCTGTCAGAAATGGTGTAGCTTGGGCAGGGGGTTAGACTAGATGACCTACAAGGTCCTTTCCAGCTCTGATTATCTGTTATCTGTTATGTCACATCTAGTCTTTCTTTTCATTAAGTTAGACATACCCAGTTCCAACCTTAGAGTTAAGGCTCATTATGTCATTAAAAAGCCCATCAGAAGTTTAACTGCAGATAAGAACTTTGATGTAACTTTCCCAAAGTGATAAGGAACTGAAAACCTTTAACAATGAAAACCACCAATGCACATATCATCTATAACACGCAGTTGGAGCAAGCTGAAAAGTAAAGGGCAAAAGGATCAGCTTGGATTAGATCGGATCCTTTTACACTTCATCCGTTGAAAGTAATCTTTTACACTCCAATGTATAAGGCACATTTAGAAAAAAACATTGTTATGAGTAGCTAAAGTTTTTCCCTTCTCTCCTCTCCTTTCCTCTCCTCTCTTCATGTTAAGTTGACGGCATAGTTCATGTTAAGTTGACAGCATAGTTTTCCACAAATACCCCTATATAAGGTTACACAGAAAAAAAAATCCACATGGAGGCATGAGTGTGCACGCACACAGGGAGATACCCACTACTATAACTCTCTGGTTTGGCACAGCAACCAAACAGGACAGAGAAAAACTCCAATAAATAGTTAGGATTGCAGGTGGAAAAAAATAATTGTAATCAGCCTTCCTTCCTTAGAAGACCTGTATATTTCAGGGGTCAGAAGGAGGACAGAGAAAAAATCTGCAGGTCCCTCACATCCTGGACATAAACTGTTTCATCTCCTCCCTTCAGAATGCCACACTGCATGCCAAAAAAGCTAGGCACAAAGACAACTTTTTCTCTCTCATGCCGTCTCTCTACTGAACACCCAATTCACACAATACTGTTTTCTGTCTAAGTATATTTACCCATGCAGTAGGGCTGTGTTACACTTACACTTCTCTTCTTCTCTACTATCCCCTTTTATTGGTAACATATTATTATTTTAATTACTCTGTTGTTTTGCTTGTACACTGCGAGCTTCTGCACAGGAGACAAATTCCTTGTGTGTCTAATCACACTTGGGCAAATAAAGCTCTTCTATTCTGTTCTGTTCCATTCCATTTTTCTTTCCATTCTTCATTCCATTTTCCTATACCAGGCGTAGGGAAACTTTGGCTCTTCTACCACTTATGGACTTCAATTCCCAGAATTCCTGAGTGAGCCAAAAAAGATTCCCCATCCCTGGCCTACTGGTTTTTCAGTTGAAGTCCATGATAGAAGAGGCAAGTTTCCCTACCCCGTCCTATCCTATCCTATCCTATCCTATCCTATCCTATCCTATCCTATCCTATCCTATCCTATCCTACCCTATCCTACCTTATGCTATCCTATCCTATCCTATCCTATCCTACCCTATCCTACCCTATGCTATCCTATGCTATCCTATCCTATCCTATCCTACCCTATCCTATCCCATTCTACCCCACCCCACCCCACGCCATTCCATTCCATTCTTCATTTCATTCTTCTGTTCTGTTCTGTTCCATTCTTCTTTCCATTTTTCATGCCATTATCTTATCCCATGCCATCCCATCCCATCCCATTCCATTAATTCTTCATTCCATTCCATTCTTCACTCCAATTATTCCATTCCATTCTTCATTCCATTCAATTGTTTCTATTCTTCATTCCAATTGTTCTGTCCTGTTCTGTTCTGTTCCATTCTTCATTCCATTCTTTCATACCATTCCATTCTTCATTCCATTATTTTGTTCTGTTCTGTTCTGTTCCATTCCATTTTTCTTTCCATTCTTCATTCCATTTTCCCATTCCATTCCATTATTCTGTTCTGTTCTTCTGTTCCATTCCATTTTTCTTTCCATTCTTCATTCCATTTTCCCATTCCATTCCATTATTCTATTCTGTTCTTCTGTTCTGTTCCATTCCATTTTTCTTTCCATTATTCTTTCCATTCTTCATTCCAATTGTTCTGTTCTATTACATTCTTCATTCCATTCTTCCATTCCATTCTTCATTCTGTTATTCTGTTCTGTTCTGTTCTGTTCCATTCTTCTTTCCATTCTTCACTCCATTCTTCCGTTTCTTTCCACAGGGAATATAAAATAGAACTTATTCTAAATAAAGGTTAGCTATACGGGGTAAAATAATGCATTATGTGGTTCAGAACATCTGTATCTTTGTTTTTGTCTTAGTCTTAGAATAAGTCGCAGGATATGAATAAGTTATTGGGGTTATGTAGCTGCTTGGATGACAGCCAAAATGTGGTACATACACTAAGGATTCAAAAAAAAAAAAAAAAGGATATTAAGAAAGCTTGGCTGCAGCACAGATGCTTAATGAAACCTTTGTTTCTGTTTTTAGGAAGGATTAGAGCATTAAAGAGCAGTGTGGTTAATCTAAATGAGAATCAGTTTTTACTTAAAAGAAGCAGGTGGGAATTATTTTTGCATGGCTGGTAATAAAAATCAGATATAAAACATGGAGCCAATAATATGTGAGATCTTCCTCCTCCTCCTCCTCTTCCTCCTCCCCCCTCCTCCTCCTCAGAAATGAGAATCCAAATGTATTTATAAATTTCATTTCTTCTGCTAAATTCATCTCACTAATTCAAATTGTGCTTCCTCCTCCTCTTCCTTCTCTTTCTCTCCCTTCCCCTCTTCCTCTTCCTTCCCCAACCTCTTCCTCTTCTTCTTCCTCCTCCTTTCTTTCTCTCTCTCTCTCTCTTTCTTTCCCATTTACTTCAAAAATAACGTGATGACTTGCAACATCAGAAGATATAATGAAACAGTTAAAAAGTTAAGAACAAAAGATAACAATCTAGACTTTAAAAAAATAAACAACTGAAGCAATTAAAAGCATGGCAGGGGTTCCATGGCACAACCAAGTTCCAAATCTTCAGAACCTTCCAGAACCCCAAGACAGTGGGCTTCAGACATGTATGCTGTTTCAAATACTCTTTCCAGATTTTTGTTAATCAGCTGTGAAGAAATCACGCCAAAGATACAGGGCAAACTGAAATTGCCAGGGGACATTTTCTGTCTTAACAGATGAATACAGATTTCTTTCCCTGGACTTTTCAAACTAGTCAGTGCCTCATTATTCTTTCAGGAAATAACAGAGAAGTTTCTAACTTGAAAAGTTTCTAGCACAATTGGAACCATGCAAGGTGTTTTAAAAATTAACACATGATAGATTTCTTTGCCACCATACAGAGTCTAGAAAGTAGTTATCTCTACTGTGGATGCCTTTCAAATTTATCATTCTAGGCATCTGCTGTTTGAAAAAAAAAAAAAAATTCTCATCAATGAAGATCCCCCCAACAGAATTATGTTTAAAAATTGCTGTAGAATAGTTGATCCATACTACTGAGTGATAGCATATAGTCCAGGTGTGGGCAATTAATTTCCCCCAAAAATTACATGAGAAACTGGGACTGTTGTGGAGGGTCGCACTAATATGATCACATGCATGCAGATACATAAACTGGAAAATAAATAAAAAATAGCAATTGTCTTCAAAAATAAAAATAATTTATGTAGACTGGCGAAGACAGCCAAAGTGATTGATTTGGCCTTAGGGGCTGCAAACAGCTAAGGTTTGACATAGACAATAGATGTCATTCATAAAGCAAATTCTGATAGCCGACATAAAAAAGCTTAAAGTATATAGGTCCTCCTCCTTCTTCTCCTCCTCCTCCTTCTTCTCCTCCTCCTCCTCTTTCTCCTCCTCCTCCTCCTCCTTTTTCTTCTCCAGGTGAAGTGATGGTTGTGCAAAGCAACAACCACATCAGTTTTGAGGTCAGACCTGTGGTTGCTAGTGAATGATAGATAGATCAGGCTAAATCTTAAAAGATTTTATGTTAAAAGATTTTACCAATAGTTGCCTTCTATCAAGTGTGCAATCAACATTTATGGTCATTTGCAATTTTTTCATTGCATAAAATGCCATGATTGATGGATAAGCCTGTAATACCTGGGATATAGTATTTCTGTCTGATGTTTCTGTCTGTCAGTCTTGCTTTAGAACTTCATCAAATTTACATTGTGTAATGTATGCCTCCCTTCCAAATCTATCCTTTTCTTCAGTAATTTATTAAGGCAGAGAATATGAAATCTTCGCAATATCCAAACATTTCCTTTCCAGAGAGTTGAAAAGTGTGCAGACATTCGAGTGAAAAGTCTCTTTATTATCCCAAGGGCAAAATGTGCAAGATGCAAATTTAATATAATTCTTAATTGTTGGTCCCACAGTCAGCCAGATGTTTAGATTGAATTTGGCATTCTTCTCCACATATCGAGTTCTTCCTAAGGACCTGGGATAAGCAGATGTTGTTGTTTGATGGTGTTCAAGGTATCGTCATAGTATGTTAGCATACCTTTATAAACTATTGTGCACTCGTTTGCCCTAAGAAGACTGAAAATATAACCACAGCTATCTTGAATAAGATAAGCTGACCTCAGTCCTCCATTAAAAGCATTTGTCAAACCATTTGAAATGAATTTAACTCCAGTCTTGGAAGTAAATCTTCCTGCACTAGAATCTCTCTTTCTTTGTCTCCATCTCCTTCTCCCCCTATCCCTTTCTCCCTCTCTCTTTCTCGATGTTCTATCTATCTATCTATCTATCTATCTATCTATCTATCTATCTATCTATCTATCTACCTACCTACCTACCTACCTACCTACCTACCTACCTACCTATCTATCTAATCTGTCATCTATCTATCATCTCCATCTTCTCTACAACTATATCTATCAAGAGGTGGAATTCAATTTTTTTAACAACTGGTTCTTTGGGCGTGGCTTAGTGGGTGGGTGTGGCTTGGTGGTCATATGACTGGGTGGATGTGGCTTGGTAGTCATATTATTGGCTGGACATGGCCAATTCACTATCACTCACATTGAGGCACACTTCTCCTCTCATGACTGTGGGGATGCTGCAACAGTCATAAGTATGAAAAATGGTCATAAGTCACTTTTTTCAGTGCCATTGTAACTTTGAATGGTCACTCCACCCAAGCAAAGCATCAGCAAAGGAGGGGGGAAAAAACTCCAGAGACATTCCTGAGACAGGAAGTCTAGTCCTGCCAAGAATGTAATAAGGATTAATGCAGAGGCAGTTTCTGTAAGCAACACCAGAATGCTTCCTTCCTGCCTTCCTTACAGGATTAGTCCAGTAATTTCTTCTAACAACCAGTTCTCCGAACTGCTTTGAATTTTAACAACCAGTTCTAGAGAATAGGTGCGAACTGGTAGAATCCCACCCCTGTATCTGTATCTGTATCTGTATCTGTATCTGTATCTGTATCTGTATCTGTATCTGTATCTGTATCTGTATCTGTATCTGTATCTGTATCTATCTATCTATCTATCTATCTATCTATCTATCTATCTATCTATCTATCTATCTATCTATCAATCTATCTATCTATCTATCTATCTATCTATTTATCTATCCATCCATCCATCCATCCATCCATCCATCCATCCATCCATCCATCCATCCATCTATCTATCTATCTATCTATCTATCTATCTATCTATCTATCTATCTATCTATCAGTTTAATTCATTAGTTTCATTAAGCTTATTAAGATTCATGCAAATACAGATTTCTATTTTTTTCCTTTGTTCTTCAGACATTCAGCATACACCATGGTACAATTTCTTTGATCCCCTTAATTACAGCAAGCTCTTATATCCTTTCCACTCTGGAAAATATAGTGAGAGTATTCTTATGGGATCAGTTAACCAGTCCATTTAAGTTGCTCCTTGATGTCTAAGAATATTACTCAATCCATAGCCTTTCGTCATACACACAGCAGTTTCATAGTAATATTCTTTATAATTTGTAGATGTTTTAAATAGCTTGGTGGTCTAATAAACCTCCTTTCTTTTGTAGCTTAGAAAGTTAGCAGAGGCTTCCACAAAAATAACAGTGGCTTTTGTTATGGTTGGAGCATGGGCGAGAAAGAATGGAGACAAGCCCCTGAACGGTGAACTTCAGCTCTTTATTTACATAGTGACTTCTAGCTTCTATAGCAGTTTTAACCCGCCTTATATAGGCAAACCCCGTAACTATTAACCAATAACCAACGAGGAGCTCTAGCTCTCATAACCAAAAGGAACTCTCTGTTAAGGGCCAATCGGATTCCCCGGAGCGGGCTAATCCGATCCGGCCGTTTAACAACCAATCAGAAGTGCAGGGCCAGAGCCCTGCACTTTACTCCAAGCTCATGCTTTATTAAAACTTTATACATTCACAACACCCCTTCCCCCTGGCTTCTGTTTGCAGGGCGCAGTTACATAGTCCTTTAGGTAGGACGGTTGTTTTATTAGTCTCTTTGATTTTCGCTGTGTCATTTGGCTGTAATCACGCTGAGGTAGATTGTTGTTTGGCAGTGGGGCTGTTTCTGGTTCAGAGTTCATTTCCCCGTCGTTGCCCATGTTGTCTGTAATTCCCTGAGGTTCAACTGTTTTCCTCTCTGGTTCCACTTCCTGAGTCTCTATTATACCGTCGTTCCCTTTGAATGGGTTTTCTTCTTCTTGGAATTCATCTTCTTCCGTACCTCCCCTTCCCTCAGTCTGGTCATAGGGGAGTTCAGGACTGCCCGCCGGAAGCCGCGATCGTAATTGATCGATATGGCGTTTCCATAGTCTATCGTCAAGGCATTGTACAAGGTAGGTTACACGAACTACTGTCACCTCCACGCACAAGGGGCCGCTCGATAGGTTTTTAGCATACACCAAGTCTCCTACCTGGAAGGCATGACAGCGGCCACTGGATCCTAGTGGTTTTTCCAGTTCGTAAGCTGGGTGTAACCGGTCGAGGTGGGAGCGGAGTTTTCGTTCCATTAGCAGTTCGGCGGGAGTTTTGTTGGTGACGCTATGTGGTGTGATGTGTTGTAAAAAAAGGATTCGATTGATCTTGTCATCAATGTTGTCGTAGTCTACCTTCTGTAAGGTTTTCTTCACAAATTGTACCATGCGTTCTGCTTTGCCATTGGTCGCAGGGTGCACAGGCGAGGTGAGCGCATGTCGAATGCCGCGGTCAGCGAGGTACTGCTCGAGCGACAGTGCTGTAAATTGGGGCCTGTTATCGGATACCAGGACATCTGGTAGTCCATGGGTTGCAAATAGTCTTTCCAGGGTTTTGATAACTGCCTCAGAGGTTGTAGTCGTCATGCGATGAATCTCAAGCCAATTTGAATAGGCGTCGATGGTTAGTAGAAAGGTGTGGCCTTTGGTCAGCCCCATGAAGTCCAAGTGAATTCGGGACCAGGGTCTGCGTGGTGTCTCCCATTCAGTAGGAATGGTGGGGCATTGCTCACTTCCTGGCATTTTGGACAAGCTTTAACCCAATGTTCGATTTGCTTGTCAATGCCCGGCCATCATGCGTAGCTTCACGCAAGGGCTTTCATTCGCACGATGCCGGGGTGGCCATCGTGCAAGGTTCTCAGAAGCGCTTTCTGGAGTCGTTCTGGGATAACGACTCTATCGCCCCAGATGACACAGCCTTTTTGGGAGAACAACTCGGCTTGTCGAGTCTTGAATGGTGTGAAGTCATCTGATAATTGGTCCAATGGCCATCCGCGTTCTACCCAGCTTAGGACTCGCGCTAAGGTAGGGTCACGTTTGGTTTCTCTCGCGATATCTCGGGCGGTTAATGGTGGCGAGTTGAGTGCCTCAATTTGCAACGTGGTTACCATTGGTGCAGGATCATCGAGCATCTCTGGAAGCGGTGCTCGGCTCAATGCATCGGCGTGGGGAATGGCTTTCCCCGGGCGGTATTGCAGCCGATAGTTATAAGCAGCTAAGAATTCTGACCATCGAGTCCTCCTAGGGGATGATATGTAGGGAGTCGGCTTATCTCCGGCTATTATCCCCAATAATGGTTTGTGGTCAGTCACGATAGTAAAAGCCCGGCCAGACACATACTCGTGGAATCTTTTAACGGCGGACACAATTGCGAGGGCTTCTTTATCGATTTGTCCATAATTTCGCTCAGTTTTTGAAAGTGTCTTTGAAAAATATGCAACAGGGGCTTCGTTCCCATTAGGCAGTACATGGCTCAAAATGGTGCCCACTCCGAAAGGCGAAGCATCACATGTTATATTTAACAGCAAAGTCTCGTTATACTGCATGAGTACAGAGTCAGAAGTGAGCAGTTTTTTCACGTTGCGGAACGCCTGTTCTTCTCAGTGACCCCATAACCAATTTATTTTCTTATCTAACAACCGGTGTAACGGTTCAGCGACCGTTGCTTTATGTGGTAAAAATACATTATAAAAGTTGATGAGGCCTAGGAATGCCTGGAGATCAGCCTTGTTTCGTGGCCTGGGAGCGTTTTTTATCCCCCTTAGTTTACTTTCAGTAGGGTGAATACCCTGGCTATCAATTAGGTACCCTAAAAACTCAACACTGTCAGTACACAATTTACATTTGTTTTTCTTTACTTTAAGACCGCCTCTTGGTAATTTTTTAGGACAAATTTTAACCAGTCCTGTAAGATTTTTTTTGTAGGGGCCGCAATTAATACATCATCAAAATAGGGGACCACGCCCTTTATCCCTTATAATAACCTCTCCATAAGGCTCTGAAAAATCACTGGGGCTACACTAACTCCGAATTGAAGCCGGGTACATTTAAAGGCACCTCGGTGCGTCACAATAGTTTGGGCCTGTGCCGTCTTTTCATCAACAGATAATTGCTGATATGCCTGAGCTAAGTCTAATTTAGCGAAGACTTTCCCGCCCCCCAGGGAGTGGAGGAGATGCTGCACCACCGGCACTGGATATGCGTTCTGCTGTAGGGCATGGTTCAAAGTGGCCCAGTAGTCCCCACAAATTCAGATTGACCCGTCTGGCTTAATGGGTGTTACGATTGGGGTTTCCCAGGGGGAGTGATCGATGGGCTCTCACACCTCCTGAGCTATCAGCTTGTCGAGTTGTTTGTCGATTTTCGACTTTAAGGCAAACGGAACTCGACGGGGCTTAAGTCGGATGGGAGCTATCTTTGGGTCTAGACTGAATGAAATCGGGGTCCCCTTGTACTCGCCTAAGCTGTCCGTGAAGACGTCCCTGAACTCATGGATGAGGTCTCCCTCCCAGTCACTTCCGCTGACTCGGTTTATGCCGGCCACTTCAATGCCGAGTGGCACGAACCATTGGAGGCCTAGTAGGCTAGGCCTCTCTCTATCGATGACAGTTAGTGGTAAGTACGCCGTGTGCTTCTTGAAGGAGACTCGGACTCAGCAGGAACCAATGACGGGGATTCGATTCCCTTGGTAGTCCTTGAGGATGAGTCTTTGGGAGCGGAGATCTTGGCGTTGAATTGTGGGGATGAGTTGCTTAAGGGTCTTCCAGGACACCATCGAGAGGGGCGATCCCGAGTCAACTTCCATGTGGCAATGCTGGTTCTCGATGGCTACTGTGACTCGTATTTTCTTGGTGTCTAAAGCTGAGGCATGACCGATAGTGATAGTATGGTGAGCCTCTTCTCTCTGCAAAACTCGATTTCTGTAGGAGTGGTTTACTGGCTCTTGCCATACAGGACGGTTTCCTGTCGATTGGTGATAGTTAGTCCCGTTTGATGCCTGGCCGGGTCCTGGTAAGCTTCGGCAGACCCGTCTGATGTGGCCTCGCTTCCCGCACTCATGGCAGAGCACGTCACGGAATTTGTATTCGGACCTGGCACGGTTGGCCCCACAGCCAGCGCAAGGGCATAAAACCTTCGGGTGGTGGTCCCGGTCGGACCGCAGTCGATGGACCCCTTCTTCGTCACTGTCTGACGACGAAGAGAGGTCCTCGTGGTGCGTCGTTGCAAGCTGCCCTTCTGACCTGGGTAAGATGTCGCTTGTCGGTGGTGGTACCAGAGTGCGGTCTCGGCGTAGTTGTGCAGCCGACTTCCTGGTTGCTTCTGCTGCAGTAGCATCGGCGATGGCGTCGGCAAGGCTGATGTCGCCTTTCGCCATCAGCTTGCTTTGAATGCCTGGTGCATCTAGTCCCAGAACTATGCGATCTCTTAGTGCTTCTTCTAAATCAGCAAATCCGCAGAGGCCTCCCAAATTTCGGAGGTCTGCTATGAAGTCGGCCATGCTTTCTCCCTTTCACTGCCTCCTCTGATAAAACTCGTGCCGTCTCACAAGCGTAGGCATGGTCGGTGCGTAGTGATCTCGTAGGAGAGGTTCGAGGTCGTCCCAATCCATCGCCTTCACTTCTCGGGATTTTGCTAGTGCTTTAGCCATCTTAAATAAGGTTGGACCACAATGCGTTAAGAACACCACCCATTTCTTTCCTGGTGTGGCGTCCTTTAAATTGTTGGTTTCTAAGAACATTTGTAAGTGATCCATGTAGGACTACCATTCCTCCTGTACTGGATCGAATGGAGCGGGTGGTACGACGCCGCCAGACATGGTTCCATTGTGTAGCGTCGTCTGTCACGTGCTTGGTGTTCTTTGAAGTTTTGTTGGTTCAGATGTCTCCACATCCCACCTTCGTCGCCAGTGTTAAGTTTGGAGCATGGGTGAGAAAGAATGGAGACAAGCCTCTGAACGGTGAACTTCAGCTCTTTATTTATATAGTGACTTCTAGCTTCTATAGCAGTTTTAACTCGCCTTATATAGGCAAACCCCGTAACTATTAACCAAAAACCAACGAGGAGCGATAGCTTTCATAACCAATAGGCACTCTCTGTTAGGGGCCAATTGGATTCCCCGGAGCGGGCCATTCCGATCTGGCCGTTTAACAACCAATCAGAAGTGCAGGGCCAGAACCCTGCACTTTACTCCAAGCTCACGCTTTATTAAAACTTTATACATTCACAACAGCTTTGTATCATAATCTATGGAATGTTATAATTATGTCATTCACTGCCAAACTGGTTCTCCGTATAGGTTCAGGGTTTGCTAAAAATGGAGGATAAGCAAAATCCCACCTCTGACTTGTGAATTTGTGTGTGTTGTGAATTTGTGTGTGTGATATGCAATAGCAAAGAGATCTGTTTTAAAACATTTTTTTTTTTTTTGCACTCAAGCTTCATAAATCCTTCTAATATGCTGGATTTTTAAAGAGTACACAGGCGTTTCTGCTTTTTCTTCCCAAGCTGCATAATCTTGAAATCTTTGGGCTTTTTACTGGGGTTTCTTTTGTTCATCTTACTTAGTTACAGAAGTGAAATCTGTCTTGGCAAAAGGCTGTACCTTCCACAATAAGTATTCTGTGGAGACAGATTATTTTTTTCTTCCCAAGTAGCTTTCAGGTTGCCTCTGTTCTACGATCTGCACTTTTATTAGCTCAGGTTACCTTACCATTTTGACAGCTTTATGAAGACTTAGGTCTTCTGTGGGCTGAATTCCCTAAGACAAACCAAATTACCTTTAATCCTCTACCTCTAAGATAGTCTTCCATTTTCTCAACAAAATCACAACATTCTGTAAGCTCATAAATGTCTCTAACATATAACTCAATTTTTCATCACAATTTTATTTGCTAAAAAAAATAGACCATCACATAGAACATATTCCATTTCTGAATGAAATGAGTCTTGAATTTAGCCAGACATTCTATTCTCCCCCTCCATGATTCTTTTCCTCCCCAAAAATAAAGTGTCTTGTAATGATGACCCAAAGGGGCATGGCACAAAAGCAACATAGTCAGATAATCTGTAGGAGTCCCTTTATTAGCTCCAACTTTGCCCCCAATGTCCTGGTTACCTTCTGGCTGGAGAAAAACTCTCCCAAGAACAGCCTTTGGCTGCAGAGATTCAAGTCTAAAACATGGTCAACTATAAGTCCAATCAAGGCAAGATGTGGTAATTATTCCAGCAGGGCAGGAGAAGGAATTCTAAGCATGAAGGAACAGCAGTAATTCAAAAGAGTTGGGAGAATGCCAGAAACACAGACAACCAAAGTCAACACAAGATAAACTCACATTTGTTCCCTGCAGATACCACAATCAGCTTGCATCTCTTTTAAACTCTCATTCCCAGGTGTGGCTAGTGAAGGGAATCAGGGCCCTTTCCTCCCCCCATAAGCCATGCAACCAACATTGCTCTCTTCTCTGTTATTCCCTGTGTGCCCAAGGATGAAGAGGGGGTGGGCCTGGGTCTTCCTCTGAATTCCCTTTCCCTTGTTCTACCTCTCCCCTGCTCTGCCCAGCCGGACTTTGCCCTTCCCCAGTTTCTTCCACAGCCAATGAAGCCACCCTCCCACTCCCTGTCAGCTGTTCGTCTTCCTCCTCCTTGAGTTCAGACTCGAACAGGGGCATGACAGGTTTGCACATATTGTTTTCCCATAGGACAGTGAAGAGAATTTTGTAACTACCAGCAGCAGACAATTTTTTTTTACATTTAGACCAAGACAGAGGACTATTCAAAGGCATCTGGTGAAGAAAATGAGATGTTTCTTAAGTTTCTGAGTTTAGATTTAGATTTATTCCATGGCACAGAAATTCAAAGGATTGCAATCGCTGATGGAGAAAGACTTTATGCAGAAGGTAAGACTCAGAGCTGATGATGTGAGTTTTCTTCTGTTGTGGTTTCATGTCCTCCATGAGTTGTGTTCACTGACCCCACAAAGAATTAAAAGAATTCAGAGAATTAAAAGAGGAATCCTGAAGGGTGTAGGTGTCTATCATGCCCCAACTTATAACCTTTGTTTACTGCTGTTGCTCTCTAGCCCCATCTAGTGGCCGGGGGGGGGGGCAAAATATCGAGCATATTGTTTGAAGCTGACCCAATACATTTTATGCATGAGCCCTCACTCTCAAACCAAGTACAAGCTGGGAAACCAGACTTCATTTCCTTTAGCATTTGGAGAAGGCAGAAGCACAAAGAAGAATCCATCTTAATCTGTGGTACATGGTCATCCAAGGGCAAACTCACATCACACATACAGAGCATTGCTGATGATACTTAAATTGCTTCTATTTATCAATTGTTATGTTCAGCAGTAACTCAATGGACTATCTTGTATTTGGTTCTCATTGTATGCATCCCTATTTTCCCCAATTGCACCATATCCTGTTCTTTCAATAAAGCATTCAGATCTACAAACATGGTCTGTTTTATTGGAAGATAGGTGGGTTTAGCTGCATGTTAAGCTGCACACAGACTAACATGCAGTGAGGACAGAACAGTGTCAATGGAAGAGAGATTGGAAGTTGAGTTGGATTCACATAGAAGTTGAATTCATCAGAGCCAGCATTCTCTTTAAGTCAAAAAGTAAATCTTTTTTTCTAACTACAATACTATTCTATAAATGTTTAACATTATTGCTTTTGATTGTTTCCAATAGCTGAGTATTAAATTCTAGAAACTGGTATAAGAGCAAATGGTTGAAACTATAACATCTTTATGACCTAATAAGATTCAAGTTGATACCAGAAAACTATGGCAAATAATCACCTCATCATTTCTTGATCTCTTCTTCTTGTTATTGCCATTGTTGTTATTTTTACAGCTTCCATTTGCAGTAGAAATCTTTGGTCTTATAAAGGTTAAAACCTCTTCAAATTTTATTTGAGCCAGACCATAATGATCATCCTAATCTATGTATGCTATTGACAAGTGCTGGAGGAGAAGTGTTCTTCATCAAGACTGCATGCAATTTTTTACAAACATAGAACTTCAGTTTTCTAAAACCATGATTAATTTTATTTTAATTTAGATTTATAACCATATCTGGCTGTGATATTGTTTCTATTTGATCCAGTTTTAGATAAATTTGTTAAAATGAACAAAATAATGTGTCCTAACTGTGCTGCTTGCTAATATATATAGAGAGATATTTAAGTTATATATTCCAGAGCCTCCTCGCTACAGAGGTCTATATAATTTTTTTATAGATTCTCTTTCAATTTCTTCTTACCACCACCATCACTCCATGAAAATGAATTCTTTCCCCAGACCCTCTTCTCAATGTCTTAATATCTGTTTCAAAATTTCCACTGGGAGCATTGGAATTTTTTAAAAAAAAGGTGTCTTGCAAGGACATTTTAACAGCTGCAATTCATCCTAAAATATTGGTGTATCTTTTTAGGCCAGCTTTTCATTTTCTTGTTTAAGTTTTTTTCCCCATGTTGCAGTATGGTTATAAATGTATTTTTTAATATTTTTGTAATATTGATCCCTAAACATTTTAAAGGTTTATATGCTATTAGAATTTTTAAGTCTCCAGATGCCTCTTTTGAATTTTAGGAGGGGTTTGAAGAAATAACTTCAAATGTGAATTGATAATCCTGACATCTTTGCAAATTCTTCCATCACCTTCTTAACATACTTCATTGAATAGAAAACATTCAAGAGAGGATCCATGATATCTATGAATAAACTTTAAAGATATTGACTAATTGTGTCACATGGATCAGATTATTATTAAAAAATATGCTACAACCAGTTTATAATAAAATTTATAAAGTGTCCTCCTATTCAGGGCCTAATGCTTTAGAATTGTTAGTATCACTTTATTATGCATTGGTAAGACCCTACTTGGAATATTGCATCCAGTTTTCTCTCTCTCTCTCTATCTCTCTCTCTCACACACACACACACACAAAATTCTAGAAAGAGCGCAGAGAATAGCAACAAAGAAGATTAGGAGACCAGATGCTGAAACATACAACATACAAAGAATTACAGGAACTGGATGTGTATATAGTCTAATGAAAAGAAGGAGTAAGGGATGACATGATAGCGGTGTTCTAATATCTGAGGAGTTGCCACAAAGAAGAGGGAGTCAAACGATTCTCCAAAGCACTAGAAGGCAGGACAAGAAGCAATGGATGGAAACTAATCAAGGAGAGAAATAACCAAGAACTAAGGAGAAATGTCCTGTTAGAACGATTAATCAGTGAAAGGGCTTGCCTTCAGAAATTATGGGGGCTCCATCACTAGAGGTTTTTAAGGAGACATTGGACAACCATTTGTCCGAAAAGGTATAGGATTGCGTACTTGGGGAGTTGAACTAGAAAACCTCCAAGATCCCTTCCAACTCTATTATTCTGTTAATAAAACACGAGTTATAACTATCAGTAAACTGATATTGGACCTAAAATGACCTCATAATGATGTCACACAGGAGCAAAAAGTATATTGAATATCGAGGCACTCCATATAAGATGGCAACCAAAACTGGATGCGGAATTTAGATACCTTTGCACTTCCTGAAGAAGAAAAAAGTCTGTGAAAAACTGAAAATACCTGTACAGATTCCTAAATACCTCTTGGAGGGAAAGATCAATACAAATTGTAAACCAGGCTATGTGCTCTGGTTGGTCTCTTGCCATAATTTTTTTTAATTGACAACACAATGTCCAAAACTTTTTTAAAAAAGTATAATAAAGCTGATAATTACCATCCAATTCCATTCCATGGAGACTTTTAATGCATATTCCAGATGCATTCTTGAGGAACAATACTATTTGATTGAAAATTGGATCTTGTTTTCTGAAACCACAAATCTGGTATAATCATCTTGTATAATCAGAGTTAAATTGCCTCTTTCTGTATTCCTGAATAGAATGGGAGGGTAACTTGAGCTAATTTTCATTTGAGATCTCAGTTGCAGAACTGTCTGATCTACTGTTTGATAAACTGAACATGCTTACTGTTCCTAGAAATATGGTAATTAGGACAAAACCAAAATTTGATTCTGTTTGTCTTTATAGGCCTCTTGGCACTTTTCTCATGTTTAATAAACAATATTCTTCTTAGGGTTCCTCCTATTCATACAAAAAACCCAAGATATACAAGTGTTAGCAAGTGACAATTTGCTCTGTAAGTCTTATTGCAGGGATGTCAAACTGGATTTCACCTTTGGTTTGCATTGTCCTAGTGGTCTCTAGAAGCAACCAACTGAAGAATCTGATTTTCATATAAGATAAAACATAATTTGGCAATAGAGTATTGCTATTTTGTTGTTGGGAGCGTAGATGCTAAACCATTCTTAAATATTAGTTCAGCCCAGCAATGCACAACGTTTGCAAAGCATGTTTTCTGTGATGGAATATCTTGCAGGAGCTTTAATGCTTAGTTCCCAGGCTTTCTGGATATAGAAGCTATTTGAAGTTTTATAGAGTCAGCACACTAAACTGAACTAGATAAACCAAAAGTTTGACTGAGAAGTTCAATCAAATTGTCATAGAAGCTGTTGCATTTTTTAAAAAAATGAATGTCTGATTTATAAATAGTTTTATGTTAATTTGCCCAATTCTTATAAATATTTGGGTTTGCATTTTCCTAATTAGGTTGCTAAGGCACCCCACTCAAAATCATAAGTTCTAGTCCAGCCTTAAGGCACAGAGTCAGTGGGGCCAGCCCTCCCTCTCAGCTTCAGGAAGGAGGCAGTGGCAAACCATTTCTGGAAATCTTGCCAAGTATACTGCAAGGACTAGTCTGGATAATCAACACTGACTTAAAAGCCCAAAAACATAATTTATGTATAGAAAGTAATTTCACTGGCAACTGATCTAATATAAGTAAGGATGCAGGTATTATACTTAATAAGGTACACTCAAATTTTAGAGGCATGTTTTCAGATATCCCTTTTTGAAGGTGAGCTAATAACAACATTTCCTGATTTAAAAATACATAAGAAAACGATTCAGCTGAAGATAAACTATCTAGTGGAGGACTTTACTTCATATGGAATATTGAAATATTTCACTCAGTGCTAAATTTTAGGACACGTACTTTACATTAATTTCCCCCCTAGTGTGTAATATAAAACTTCAGAGTGTGACAACTATCTCAGATACCTAATTCATTTACCTTCTTCCAGATCTGGAACATATGTCAAAGCCAGGTGTGCACCATCAATTAATCATCTGAACTAAGATAACACACAATTGTATTGTGCTATGTTTTCACAAGGTCTTGAGTGTGCTGATGCTAACCTTCCTGGAATTACATCCCAAGCATAGCTTCTAGTGCAGCACTTTAAATCCATTTCTGGCAGCACTGTTCCTTTTCCAGTATGTCTCCATTTAAACAGCATGGCTTTCAGAGAGATGAAACAAAACTCCAGTTCATTTATGAGCAGTTTGAAGGTCAAATTGGAGTGCTCCAATGACAGCTCATTCTGTTCAATCTCATGCTCTGCTGGTTGCAGCCCAGCATGTTGGAAATGGAAAGAGAGATGTGTTTACATCATTTCTTCCTCCTCCCCTCCCCTCCCCTCTAAAAAGTAGATTGGAATATATCTAGGACAGCTCACAGGCTTCCCTAAATATGTTGCAGGTTTTGGTGAGAAAGAGATTTAGACGTTCTCCTAATCATTTAGACCTTTACTTCGTAGGGCTCTGCTCTATCATGTCTTCTCTGGCAGCTTCTGAAAACCAAAATTATTCATGGATGGAAGCAAGAAGTTGAAGCTAGTTGAGAAGGAAGGGGACTATGAGAGAGATGTCAAATAGTCTAGGTATAATTTAACAGAATTTCAACCCATGAAATGTAAAAAATATCAAATGGGGTCTTTTTTTAAAAAAAAGAGTCACAGAATACAAATCAACAAAGGTCATTTGTAGGATTATTTTTAAAGATTACTACTGAAAATGAAAAGAGCAAAAATTATAATAGTGCTCATTTTTGAAAAAGCATGGGAATATCTTCAGAGATGGTTCCTGCTGCAGAAAAATTGGGAAGAAGGGAGATTGTTCAAGATCCACTGTGCCACAATAAAATAATAAAAGAGTTGGAAGATATTTTGGAGGTCTTGTAGTCCAGCCACCTCTCAAGCAGAAGAACAAATGGTTGTCCAATCTCTTCTTTAAAACCTCCATTGATGGAGCACCCACAACTGCTGAAGGCGAGATGTCCCACTGATCAATTGTTCTAACTATTAGAAAATTTCTCCTTGGTTCTTAACTGCTTTTCTCCTTGATTAGTTGCTATCCATTGCTTCTTGTCTTGCCTTCAGCTTCTTTGGAGAATAGGTTGACCCCCTCTTCTTGGTGGAAGCTCCTCAAATATTGGAACACTGCTAACAAGGAGTTAGACTGGTGAAGTGGATTAAGTCCATAGACCAGAAGTTCTTCTCTCTTGTTATATATGCTTAGTTAGGAAAGGTTGAAACCCATCAGTGGTGGTATTCAATTTATTTAACTACCAGTTCTGTGGGCATGGCTTGGTGGATGTGGCAGGGGAAGGATACTGTAAAAATCTCCATTTCCACCCCACTCCAGGGGAAGGATATACTCAAAATCTCCATTCCCACCCCACTAACCTGCTTTCCAGCTCCGTTCTCCTGTGCAGGGCAACCAAAGAAGACCCAGCTAATCAGCTGGGACTCAGGAGGCAGAGAATAGATGGAGGCAGGGCCAGTCAGAGGTGGGATTTGCCGGTTCTCTGAACGACTCAAAAATTCCACTACCGGTTCTCCAGAACCGGTCCAAACGGCTGAATACCATGTCTGAGACCCATGCTTCTAAATAGATGTGAGCCAGTTTAACTATAGAGTAGTATTAACAGTCAAAATATTATCAGAGCTTGCAGAAGATTTACAATGAAAAACCTAGACTTCTGTCCAGAATAAAAGAACTTTACAGAAAAAAGAATATTTGATTAATAAGGATAAGGATATTATATATTATTTCAAGGTAAAAATGTTAAGCATAAAACTTTCTGATTCAGCACACATTTCCTAGAACTGAAATATATCATATTTATACTTCCAAATACCGAATTCAAAAAATGATGGAATCCTATAATTAAGCAATATTTCTCAGTGTGTCATGCTTTTGCATATAAATCATTTCCTGGTTAGAAAACACAGCGATCAAATGTTATAGATAGAGGGGGAATATATTCCGGAACTGAGAAAGCTTTTTGGTCCTCAGTGTTAATCCCTGTAGAATTTATTACAATGTTATGAAGGAAACTCTTTGGCTGCTTTTCTTATTTATTTTCACAATTTCAGAACAAATGCACAAGTTTAGAGCGATTTCTCTGAAAAAAAAAGCCATTTAATCTACTTGAAATATTAGGTCTATTTCAAGGCTATAATGACACTATGACTTCTTTACATTACTGAATAAAAACATTATATATTGTATGTGTAGGTGAAGAAAGTGTCAGAAACAAGTGGTAAACATAGAAATGGAAAGAAGGAAGGAAGGAAAAAGGAAGAAAGGAAGGAATGAGAAAAGGAAGGAGGGAGGGAGGGAAGGAGGGAATAAGAAAGAAAAGGAGGAAGGAGGGAATAAAAAAGAAAAGGAAGGAGTAAAGGAAGGAAGGAAAATGTATAGTATCAATGAATAAAACTAACTGAACAAAAAGTAAAAAAAAAAAAAACACCTAGCAGATGAAGAAACAATGTGAAAATTCACTGCTTACTCTTTTGAACCAGGAAATATGTTCACTAACACAGTTGTTTTCTCTCCCACTCTTGTATGAGTTGCTCAGGGAAAACTGGAATGCTAGAGTAAGTTTAATTGCTTATTTATCCCTAAGACTGTGCAGGATAGTCTGTCTCCAGCTGTGTTATCCCATACCCTCCAGGCCCCATGCCTGTGTCAATGCCCTGTGTCAATGCCCCCCCTTCCACCAGAAATCATGCCAGGTGGCAGTTCCAACCAGTGGTGGGATTCAGTTTTTTTTACTACCGTTTCTGTGGATGTGGCTTGGAGGGCATGGTGTGGCTTGGTGAGCGTGGCAGGGAAAGGATACTGTAAAATCCACATTCCCTCCCCACCCCACTAACCTGCTTTCCAGCTGTGTTCTCCTATGCAGGGCAACCAAAGAAGACCCAGCAAGGACTCAGTGGGAGACCCAGCAAGGACTCAATGGGAGGCAGAGAATAGATGGAGTTGGCGGGGCCAATCAGAGGTGGGATTTGCTGGTTCTCCGAACTACTCAAAATTTCCGCTACCGGTTCTCCAGAATTTGTCAGAACCTGCTGAATACCACCTCTGATTCCAACCTTTTTAGAATTAGAGGTCCCCAACACACACACACACACACATACACACACACACACACGTACTCTGTGTGTGTGTATGTGTGTGTCTCCATGACATTTTAATAATTACAACCTTAACTGAATCACTGAAACAAATTGTTCTGTCCTTAATTAACATACTCGAGATCCCCGTGCTTTGATTGGCCAAAGCGCGGGGCTCTCCGATTGGTCAGGCGAGCCACGCCAATTGGCTCGCTAGGAATCTTCCACGATTGGTCCATTCGGATCGCGGGAGATTCAAAGCGGTGCCATTGGCCGCGGCCGCCGCGGCAAAAGGAATAAAAGCCGCGGGCTTTTTTCCTTTCGCCAGTTCGGTTCCAACTTACAAATAAAGAGCTTGCACTAAAGTCACCGACTCCTGGCATCATTTCGCGGACACAACACTGGCGACGAGGGTGGGATCCAGACCCTGAACCGAACCACGTGTCCAACGGAAGCCAGACGAACCACCGCAATGGCGAAAATCGCACCACCCGCACCCTTCAACCCCGCCACCGAGGACTGGGAATCGTTCTCCGACCGATTCCGCATGTACCTCGAGTGCAGCGGCTTGAAGGACGCCACCGGCCCCATGAAGTGCGCCATCTTCCTGACCCACTGCAGGACCGAGGTCTTTAAGATGGCCAAGGCGCTTGCCAAACCCGCCGATGCGACTGCAATGGACTGGGACGTCCTCGAACCCATACTTCGGCGGCACTACGCTCCAGAGGTACCCATCCTGATCCGGCGCAACGAGTTCTACCGGCGGGACCAGAGGTCGGGGGAGAGTTTCAGCGACTTCGTCGCCGAGCTGCGGCGTCTAGGGGGGCTTTGCGAATTCGACAACCTAAACGACATCCTGCAAGACCGGATCATGCTCGGTATGTGGGACCCCGTCCTCCAGAGCCGGCTGATGGCCAAGGGCAACATCAGCCTAGCAGACACCCTCACCGCAGCCGCAGCCGCAGCCGCCGAAGCAACCCGAACTTCCGCCGACCGCATGCGCAGACCGAACACGGGGGACCGCAGCGAAAACAACAACCCGCGAGGTCGACTGAGCCCCAACCCGAGACGACCACCCACCAAGGCGAGTTCCACTCGACATCGGGCACTTCCGATGACGAGGAGGACATCCATCGCCTCCAGACAGGCCGTGACCCACGAAGCCGGCGAGGTCGTAAGTCGAGGACCAACTGTGCTGGTTGCGGCGGCGACCACCCCAGGTCGGAATGCCGGTTTTTCGAATCGATCTGCCGGCATTGCGACAAGAAGGGACACATCGCCCGTGTCTGCCGCCTGAAAAAAAATCGCAGCCTGGCACGATGGGACCAGAAAGACCGGAGGAGAAAAAGCACACCACCCCGGACCAGAGATCGCCCCTCGGACAACCGATGGGACCGGAACGGACGATCCTCGCGAGGCGGCAACAACCGGCGAAGAGAGGAGACCCACCAGACGGTCACCATCGGCCACGCCATCACCAACGACGCCCGGAAGGTCTACGTGGAGGTAGGCATCGAGGGCCAGCCATGCAAAATGGAGGTGGACTCCGGGTCCTACCTCTCCATGATTGCATGGCATGAGATAAAGCGCTTGGTGCCTACCCTCAAAAGGAGGAACGTAGACAGCCAGAGACGCATTGTAAAGGACTACCAGGAAAACCGCATCCCGGTAGTCGGAACCAAACACTTCAACATCACCTATAAGGGGCACACCGAACGACTTCCCCTGACAATCGTCGACCGCGACCGCCCAAGCCTACTGGGACTGCAATGGTTCGCCCCGCTCGACATTGCACTCACGGGAGTCGACCACATCACCGACGACAGCTGGAAGCAGCAACTGGCCCGGGAGTTCCAAGAGGTCTTCGATGGAAACCTAGGCAAGTACCGAGGGCCCCTTATATCTTTCAACCTAGACCCTAACGTCCCCCCAAAACGCCTGAAACCAAGGCGGGTGCCATTCGCACTGAAACCCAAGATAGACGAGCAAATTGACAAGCTCGTCAAACAAGGGGTTCTACAGCCCATAGACCACGCCCGATGGGAGACCCCCATAGTCACCCCGATCAAGCCCGATGGGTTGGTGAGGATCTGTGGGACTACAAGGCCACCCTAAATGGCACGCTGCAACAAAGCGCCTACCCTGTCCCAGTAGTGCAACACCTACTGCACTCACTGGGAGGGGGCAAGGTTTTCGCCAAGCTCGACCTCGCCCAGGCATACCAACAGTTGCCAGTCGACGAGCAAACGGCAGAAGCGCAGACCAAAGTCACCCACCGGGGGGCATTCAAATGCAACCGACTCCAATTCGGAGTCAGCGTGGCACCGGGCATATTCCAAAGCCTAATGGAGAGACTATTGCAAGGCATCAAGGGGGTGGTACCTTACTTCGACGACGTCCTAGTGTCGGCAGCCAACCAAGCTGAACTAGAGGGTCGACTAAGGGAGGTCCTAACCAAATTTAAAGAGACGGGACTAAAAGTCAAGAGGGAGAAATTCCAGCTATGCACGGAACGAGTAGAATTCCTATGATACCTCCTAGACCCTCACGGCATTCACCCCACAAACCAAAAAATCAAGGCCATCAAAGAAGCCCCCACACCCAAGTCAAAGACGGAACTACAGGCGTTCTTGAGCCCTTGCATAGGCTCCTGGACAAGGCGGTGACCTGGACTTGGGGGAAACGCAAGCAAGCCGCCTTCCAAAGAACGAAGGACCTCCTCACCTCGGACGCCCTCCTTATACAATACAACGAGACCCTACCTCTGGCCGTCACATGTGATGCCTCACCCTTCGGCGTCAGCGCTGTCCTCAGCCATACACTTCCCGACGGAAAAGAAGCGCCCATCGCATTCTTTTCAAGGACCCTCACCAAACTGGAGCGGAACTATAGCCAACTGGACAAAGAGGCTCTGGCTATCGTTGCCGCCGTAAAACGATTCCATGAGTATCTCTACGGCCGGACTTTCACCATCATAACGGATCACAAGCCGCTGCTGGGAATCCTTGCAGGAAACCGGGCCACCCCGAACATTCTGTCTCCCCGAATGACAAGGTGGTCCGAGTTCCTGGCAGCCTACAACTACGAACTCATACACAGACCCGGTAAGACGATCTCCCATGCAGACGCCTTAAGCCGCTCGCCGCTACCGGAACCCGACACCGACCCAGCACCCACGACGACCACCCTCAGCATAGAGACTCTACCCAACCTGCCCATAACCGCGTCAGACATTGCCCGAGAGACTAATAAAGACAAACGTCTGGCGCGGGTGTTGCATTGGGTGGAGAAAGGGTGGCCGGAAAGGGACAACGACGAGTCCGTCAAAACGTTCCGAAACCGCCAAATGGAACTCTCTTTATTAAAAGGGTGCATGGTATGGGGGGATAGGGTGGTCATTCCGGAAAAGCTACAGGGGAAGGTTCTGGAACTGCTACACGAGGGGCACCCTGGCATCGTTAGGACTAAAGCCCTGGCCAGAAGTTACGCTTGGTGGCCAGGGATGGACAAACAAATAGAGGCCTGGGTAGCTAGGTGCCAACGATGCCAGGAAACGGTAGGGCGGAACGGATGGTGCAATTCACTAAGAAAACCATCCGGAAAATAGACCACAGGGAGATCCAGGAGAAAATAAACAAACTACTCTTCACCCAACACATAACCCCAAATACCACAACCAATATAAGCCCAGCCGAACTATTAATGGGCAGGAAAGTAAGGTCCCCACTCGACAGGTTACACCCCACGTATAACCCGGAGAGGCCCCCAGACTCAAACAGCAAACACCGAACCTTCGCACCCGGCGACCCCATATACGCAAAAAACCTGATGGGAGACCCACTATGGATTCCAGCCGTCATCACACAAACAACAGGCCCACACTCGTACCGGCTACAAACAGCAGACGGACGAGTGTGGAAACGCCACATCGACCAACTAAGGTCGAGGACTACCAACCAACAAACCACCGACGCACAAACAGGCGAAACCAACCCCCACAACACAAACCAAGGGGGGAGGGAATACCCAGGGGACCAAAACCAAAGAAGAATAAACCAGCAGTACTCACCGGAAATCAGCCATCATGACCCCTCGCCAGGAAGAAACAGCCAGGCCAGCTCGACCGACCCAGAAAGACCGAGCGGGAGCGGCGAAACCCGCAGCTCAACCAACCCGGAAGGCCCAGGAGGGAGCTACGGAGGACGGACCGGCCCGATCGACCAGCCGGTTCCCACGACGGCAGCAGGAGCAGCAGAGATCCCGACTGAACCGGCCGGGATCCAGCCTACAACTGAGTTGCGCAGGTCAAGTAGGCCCAGACGGAGCCCCGCCTACCTACGTGACTACGCAACGTAAGGACTGAACCAAGAGGGGAGGGGTGTTCTGTCCTTAATTAACATACTCGAGATCCCCGTGCTTTGATTGGCCAAAGTGCGGGGCTCTCCGATTGGTCAGGCGAGCCGCGCCAATTGGCTCGCTAGGAATCTCCCGCGATTGGTCCATTCGGATCGCGGGAGATTCAAAGCGGTGCCATTGGCTGCGGCCGCGGCGGCGAAAGGAATAAAAGCCGCGGGCTTTTTTCCTTTCGCCAGTTCGGTTCCAACTTACAAATAAAGAGCTTGCACTAAAGTCACCGACTCCTGGCATCATTTCGCGGACACAACACAAATTAATTAATAGTTCCTTTAAAAAGTTTCATAAACTTATGACACAACAAAGATGAATTGAATGAGTGGATAAAGATTTAGGCAACACACGAGTCCTTAAAGTCAACTGTAATTCTTCAGTTTAGACCAAGGGTGAACTTTATTCTTACTGGCTATAGGAAATAGAACTAGTTAAATATTGATTGCATGTTAGGTATTCTCTTTTATGGTATAAATTATGAACAAACTTTAATTTTAAAAATCAAACTAGCAAGCGAGTCATAAAATATTTTGCACGGAAGGATTTTCTCACTAGGTTTAATGGAGAAAATTCTGGAGTATATGAGTGGTAGTGTGAATTATTTAGATGCATCCTGCCATGTAGGCAGTGTTACAGATATATAATCTATATTTGGTAAGTCTAACACTGTGTTTCTCACAAAATAAGGCCGGGCCTTTTTTTTTTTGAGCCCCGAAAAAATGGCTAGGCCGTCTTTTTGGGGGTGACTTAATTCCCCCCCTTGCATCCTCATCTAGAGCGCCCCACGGGCAGCCTTGCCACCAGCTGCTCCTAACGGATGGTCATGATGAAGTGCAGAGGGCTCCCTACTCCCACCAAATGCCTCTGCTGCAGACACAAGACCTTTGGCACCCGCTGCTGTTGCTTTCCCTTCTGCCCATTCTGCCACTGTGTTTGGAGTGCCACTGCCATTTGGAGCACCACCGCCATGTTTGGAGCTGCCGCTTCCGTGTTTGGAGTGCCATTGCCATTTGGAGCACCACTGCCACGTTTGGAGCTGCTGCTTCCGCATTTCGAGCTGCCACCGTGTTTGGAGTGGTGGCAGCGCTCCAAATGGCGGTGGCGCTCCAAACAGCAGCAGTGCTCCAAACGCGGAAGTGGCAGCTCCAAATGCGGACATGGCAATTCCAAACAGCAGCAGTGCTCCAAACAGTGGTGGGGTTCCAAACGCGGAAGCGGTAGCTCCAAACGCGGCAGCAGCTCCAGATGCAGAAGCAGCAGCTCTAAACGGCGGCGGTGCTCCAAATGTAGAAGTGGCAGCTCCAAATGTGGCGGTGGTATGGGCAGAAGGGAAACCAACAGTGGCAAACACTGAAGGTCTCGGGTCTGCAGCAAACGTGCTTGGCAGGAGTAGGGAGCTCTCCCCGCTGTGCCATGATCGCCCATTAGGAGCAGCTGGTGGCAAGGAATTGCTGCCTGCGGGGCACTCCTAACGGCAAGTCCCCCCACCCTTTCCCCTTATTTTGCATGTTTTAAAATAGGCCTAAATTTGGGGGGAGAGGCTTAATTTGATTTTATGCCAATAAAACATGTTGGACCTTCCTATTGGTGGAGGCAGTATTGTTGGAGAAACACGGTAGTACCCATCAGTTTTGAAATGAATTACTTATGATTAATAGTAATGGAATAATTTGACCAAATTATACAGAGAATTATTTCAGAGAAAGGAAATTTATGCATAACATTTATTTGTGAATGCGATCTGCCAATTAACTAGAAGCATAAGCTGTTTATATATGAAAGTATCTTGGCAAATACATAAAAATATAATTACTTGCTTTTTGGAGTAAACATTAATTAATATGTTAATATTCTGTAATGCAGAACCAATATCATTGTCACTTGTAATCTCATTCTTAAGGAGTCTAGATTTTACAATAATTATTATTTATAAATTTTATAGCTATATATTTTAATCTGATACACTGTTTTAAAATAATGAGTCTAAGCATTCAGATTTGGCTTGTACGGAAAGAAGAGGCTGGTAATTTACTGGTTTAATAAATGTTTTATGTTATACATAAAACATTACAGCTTTTAGCACTTAGTAGCAATGTGAATTGCAGCCTAGACCAGTAACTTATGCTATGATGATGCAGTAATAAAACTGTGATTGCTGAAATTCACCAATGGAACATGGATTATGTTTTAAGACAGGCAACATCTATACTTCTAAATTGCAGGAAAGAATTAACCAAAATAAAGATTTATTTAAAATATCTGGATGCTTGAGCTAAAGTCTAAAGTTGAATTAAACAATAACATGACATCTGTAAATTTATCCTGATAATCACTTCCTTTTCCTTGAATCAAAATAGCTAGTTTTTGGAATACATCCAAATTAGGTGACAATCCTTTGGGAAGAAAAGTCCACACTAAATTTCATGCCTTTGTATGATAATGTTCTTGGGAGTCTTAAAAACAAAAGTGAGAAAGATTTCCCAACAGGAGCGGGCTTAAAAAATTTCAGGCTACATTGAATTTCAGGCCAGAGCTTGAAGAGGAAACTCAAATACTTTGGCCACCTAATGAGAAGGAAGGAATAACTGGAGAAGAGCCTAATGCTAGAAATGATTGAGGGCAAAAGAAGAAGGGCAGAGAACGAAGGGTCTTGATGGAGTCACTGAAGCAGTTGGCGTGAGCTTAAATGGACTCCTGGGGATGGTAGAGGACATGAAGGCCTGGAGGAACGTTGTCCATGGGGTCACAATGGGTCGGACATGACTTCGTGACTAACAACAACAACAACAAATCTACATTACTGGAATTTCTCAGTTAAGCCTATTAAAAAGAAAGGTTACCAAAATTTGTGTGTGTGTGTGTATGTGTGTGTGTGTGTGTGTGTGTGACATAGGATTTCAGCAAATAGAAGCAAAGATTATACCTGTGTATGGTTTGCCAATTGCACAGTGGCAGATAGGACAGCACTCCAGAGGGTTGACATCATTGCCCAGATGATCATTGGTTGCCCTCTCCCATCTTTGGAAGAGCTTTATTGCTCCCGCTGCTTCAAGAAAGTTCAAAACATTCTCAAAGGCCCATCTCATCCTGAGCATTCTTTTTTTAACTATTACCATCTGGCAGATGGTACAGGCTAATAAAAAAAAGAACAAATAGGCTGAAAAACAGCTTCTATCTGAAAAAAACAGCTCTACTGGATTCTACTGTATAGTGCAATATTAATGCAACATCAGGGGTTTTCAATTCAATGTATAGAATGTGAAGGATGCATGTTTGTGTTTATTTTCATAGTCATTATGTACACTGAAAGTGGTATTTAATTTCGTTATACAAGGTGCAATGACAATAACGTAAAGTAAACTAAATTAAATGAAGCACACTATAATATCTAGCAGTAGACTGATTTTGGTGAAATTTGCAGTGAATTCATCAGAAAAATGCTCACTTTTTTCCTTTCATTTCTACTACCCAGCTCCAACTCAGTCTTTGTAACTCATATTTAGGCTTCTTACTCTTTAAGGTACTGGAAGCCCACCAAGTTAGAGATTTGTTCTGATTTGGAATGCCAGTGGTTTTTTTTTCCCCATCAGCTAGTTCTGAAAGAGCAAATTAACAAAAGTCACTTAACTATTTGGAATAATAATGCTGAATATGTGCTTGATCAAGAACAATATATACATTCTGCCTGAGTTCACTTTTGTCTTGGCAACATTTCTCACTTAATATTTCTCAATTACTCCAGTTGATGAAATTTCTGCTGATAAAATCCATAACAGGGTGGACCTAGCCACTTGGAACTGCTATTCTTTTCTCTGAGAATGATTAATTCCTTGCTGAGGTCTGATGAAACTTGATAAGATTTTAGTGGGATTTTGTTCCTGGATCGGAAGGCTTAACAACAAAAATTCCTGATCAGGAAAGATGGGACACTAAATCTACTGAAAATATTTGCTTGCCTGAAACAATTAAGCAAATATCTGTACCTTGGATGTAGGATGAGGGTGGAGGTTTGTTCTCTGAACTAGTGGATTGATTTCTGAATGCTTCATTAACCCTTGAAATGAAAATTCAGAAACCTACCTAAAAGCTTGGAGAATGAATCTCCACCCACAAAATTAAGCGTCTTTTGGGGAATGCTTAAGCACAGTGGTGGGATTCAAATAATTTAACAACTAGTTCTCTGCCCTGATAAGTTCTTCCAACAACCAGTTCACCAAACTGTCAGAAAGTTAACAACTGGTTCTCCCAAAATGGTGCGAACTGGCTGAATCCTATCACTGCTTAAGCATTCAGAAGCTACAAATGGTCAAATACGCAACAGCAGAATGTGTGTGTGTGTGTATGTTCCAGTATAACTCTGGAACACCTCAAGCAATTTCAACCAAACTTGGTACACAGATTACTTACTCTCTGGAAACAAATACTGTGGGGGGTAAGACACCACTAACACCCCTCGGTGTGTGTGTTCTGTTTAGATACAGCCTGTTGTGCCTTCAAATGACTTCTACTGCACTGCCTTAACATGGCTTCTACTGAACAGCACTGTGGAGTTGCCATGGTAACAGTTTCACAAGGGGGCTCTCTCTGGTAAGGGGAAAAATCCAAGATTAGAAATTATGTTTGTTCCAGTTAATTGTCACCGAAATCAGTGGTTTTCCTGTCTAATACAGGATTCGGATAAATAAATACTCGGGTAATGTTGGGTTATTGGTTAGTGTTCACATAAATACCTCTGCTGTGTAAGCTGCATAAGCACCAAGGTGACTTCTGGGTGCAAGCTGGAATGATTTTTCAATCCCAAGGAGTAACACAATATATTATTGTTTTTTTAAAAAAATATTCATTTTTCTAAAAAAAATGTTATTATTTTGTGTGGGGGGCTTTTTTGCTTTTAATCTTTTTTCTAATGCTACCTCAAGCCATCTTGGTAAGACAGGTGGCTATGTAAATGTTTAAATAAATTATGCACATAAATAATAAATGGAAATCCATGCTAAACAATGATAAATAAAACATATTGCTTCTTCCAATGCTTACAAAATATCTTTGTTAAATATCTGTCATCAGGTTATTTTTAGGAAAGATAATTGCATGCCTTAAAAAGTAAAGTTATCTAAACATCACACAAATATTAACAGTTTAGTGAACACAGCTTAGTATACCAAACAATGATTTATTTAGGACTTTTTGATGAGACCACAATTATCCAATATTCTTCTTCCAATGGCTAGAAATTCTTAGGAAATTAGCAATCAGTTAAGCAGGTTAAGTAACTACAATGTCTTCTTTTAATATTTCTCCCCTTCTAGGAATTGACCCATAAATGGGATTCTTTCCCACTTTGTATTTGTATTAAAAATGAATTTGTGGTTCACTTGTGTATAAACTCCTACTGCAGGGGTGAAGTTCCTTACTTTCAGAGTGCAGAGAAATGAGCATTATCTCAAAGTAAGTAACAGATTTTCTTTCTTTCTACACACTTATTATGCATAAAGTAAGTTCCCATAGGTCCATTATATTTTAAAATGGAATAGCAAAAAGCAGGGAAGGGAAAGAAAGAGACAGAGAGAGAGAGATCATTATTCCTTTGAAAAATCAATTTCTGTTAGGTATATCTGGATTTCAGTCTTAGGGGGAAGAAATACTGATTGATTTGAATGGGACTTAAATTCATATTTGCCTTTCAGAACTTTTTTAAAAAAAATGTTAATACCCTTAACATTATAAAGTATTTCAAAGTATTGGGGACAGTTTATAGAATTTCCATCATATTACTGCAAGTGATTGCCATGCTGTTCTTGAAGATAACATGGAAGCATTTTTATGACTAACGGCTAAAATTGTAAGCAGGCACTGCTTACTTATGAAGTCTGTTACATTCTCTGTTTTTAAGTTCTTATCCTTCCCATCTTGCATAAGCCAGACAGCTGCCAAACAAATAGCACCTGTCTGGGGAAAATTCGTCCTCTGCTAGGGAAGAATAAAGTTATCGTAGCTGTTGACTTTTAATTTCTGTCTGCAGATCCCATTTCAAGGATGTATAAGGGCTATCTTGAGAGTAAGTAGAATTAGAGTTAGGGAGTTGTTTGTTTCTTGTATATAGCTGTCCAGAGACACCTCTAGATGAGATGGGAGACAAAATTCCCTATGCCTTGGACAATCTGGAACTGTGCCGCCTGTGGTCCGATCTAAGCATAGTACACAAAATTGTCTGCAACAACATTTTGCCTGTCAATGACTTCTTCAGCTTCAACCACAATAATACATGGGCAAACACCCGATAAAACTCAAGGTAAACCACTCCAAACTCGATTGCAGAAAATACAACTTCAGCCACAGAGTGGTCAATGCCTGGAACGCCCTACCTGACTCCGTTGTTACAGCCTCAAAGCCTCACAACTTCAATCTCAAACTGTCTACTGTGGACCTCACCCCATTCTTAAGAGGTCCTTAAAGTGCGTAAGTGCACCAGCATGCCTTCTATCCCTGTCTTACTGTCCCTATTTATCTGTATTTACTTCCTATATCTATGTTTATGTTCATACCTATACTTGTTATCTTGTGCAAACAAACAAACAAACAAACAAATAAATAAATCTAATGAACAAGCAAACAACTAAATCAATAAATGAAAACATTCATTCACTTTCTTCTGCTTCCAAGCCTTGTGTGGAATCTGTTACACAGTGTACATGCTAACTCATCTTGGTGCTCTCTGAACTTGTTTGTTTTCTTGCAAATGTTTCATTACCCAGCTAAGTAATATCAGTAGTAGAAGAGAGAGGGGTTTGTGGAGGAGGAGGAGGAGGAGGAGGAGGAGGAGGAGGAGGAGGAGGAGGAGGAGGAGGAGGAGGAGGAGGAGGAGGAGGAGAATTATGAGGTCCTTGGTGCTCCCTGAGCTTGGTTGTTTTCTTGCAGATGTTTCATTACCCAACTGGGTAATATCATCAGTGCTAGAAGAGAGAGAGATTTTTGGAGAGGAGGAGGATCTATCAAAACTCTTCAATTCCTTCCAGTCTTCCCTTACTTTAATGTCTCAAATAATGTGACCACTTTTAGTCTTACTTCCAGTCACTTTGCTGGATTCTCTTATTCCAGCATTGCTCACTCATTTGCAAAACATTTTTTTTTTAAAGAAAATTTTATTAATTTTCTACAAACAAACAAGACAAACAAAACATTAGAACATTCAACTCTCGTATGTACATCCAGTGTGTCAGTTGGAATATGCAAAACATATTTTAATGATTACTTTAGCAATGGATATATGTTATCTATGGCAATCTATTCACACCCTGTTCTTTCAACTCTCCTGATAGTGGACACATCACCACCTTAACTGATGGTCATTGTCTTCTTTCCTTTCCTTCTACCTTTCCAATCTGTATACAATTCTCCATACTGTAGGAGATGACCAGGCTGAAACTGAGGGAAGGGTCAAATGTGTCATCAGTCATGAATCCCTGTGCCCTACAAGAGATCTAAGTCCAGCCTACCTTGAATGTCTTTCTTATCTCCTGCTCATTTCTCTTGACTGTTAATTGGTCAGATTCTTATAGAGAGCTTAAGCTTGCAATACATTTTTATACTCCTTTGAACTGCCTGAATCTCCTGATTGCCCCAGTGCTTAACAATTACAGCCAGACAACACACACTCTCCAGTCTACTTGCTCTTTTTGCAAACATTTCATTTTCATTTCAATCATTTGCCAGTATTCTTTATTCTATTTCTTTCCTTTATTTTATTTCCATTTTCTCCATTTGTGTCGAGAATTTCAACATTCTTCATCCAAATAAAACAAAACGCAAGTCCTGCCTTTAACTAAATTTTCTCAGTCTTCCATCATAAACAATCTACGAATTAGACAGTACATGAAGGGAAAGAAAAATATAATTCCTGGTGTCAGGGAGCTAAAACAATAATGGCAATATGTTATTTATGTTGCCTTAACAGTACATGTACAAACAGAAGCCCATATTTAGTGTAACACAAAAGTGCAATAATAGGTTAGATGTAACAGAAATGGCTATTTCCCATTTTTCTTCTTTAAATGCAACCATTGTTCTCTTTCCACAATATATTTTCCTGTTGTGGAAAATAGATACCTATTCCTGCATTTTATTTTAACGTAATGTTTTTCTCTTTATGCTAGTGTTTGTTTCTGTCTTTTTCCTGTCACAAAAGTCTCTGGTTCCAATTTTGTATCTGTCAATTTTACCAAAGTCCTTAAGCCCCTTGCAATATCTCAGTCTTCATCCAAATTATAGCTAAAACAGAACTACATCCATTCTAGGGTTGTTGCCAAGATGATTGCAATGTTACATATTTGAAGTGTTTTCAGCACATGACACACAAAGCTGTTCAAAGCAAAGAGATAAGAGTATCACAATACCTTATGTCATACTCCATTGTGTAGATATGTACATATCAGTACCAATAGGTCATGATGGTCCTCACTCTGTCAAGGACCTAGGAGTACTCATATCTAATGACCTAAGCGCCAGAGCTCACTGTAACAGCATTGCCAAAAAGGCCTTAAGAGTTGTAAATCTAATCTTATGAAGCTTCTCCTCTGGAAGTATTGAATTGCTAACTAGGGCATACAAAACCTTTACTAGACCAATACTCAAATGCAGCTCATCTGTCTGGAATCCACACTGTATATCTGACATTAATACAATTGAGCAAGTCCAGAAGTATTTCACGAGAAGAGTACTACACTCCTATGCTCGCAAGAGAATACCCTGTATCACCAGGTTTGAAATTTTGGGCTTGGACAACCTAGAACTACGCCGCCTATGGTTGGACTTAAGTGTAGTACCCAAAATTATCTGCTACAATATCCTACCAGTCAATGACTACTTCAGCAACTGCAAAAATACAAGAGCACACAATAGATACAAACTCAATGTTAACCACTCCAAACTTGATTGCAGAAAGTACAACTTCAGCAACAGAGTGGTCAATGCCTGTAATGCACTACCTGACTCTGTTGTTACATCCTCTAATCCCCTCTTCTTTAACCTCAAGCTATCTACTATTGACCTCATCCCCATTCCTAAGAGGTCTGTAAGGGGCGTGCATAAGTGCACCATTGTGCCTCCTGTCCCTGTCCTATTGTCTCCATTTAATCATACCTATTTTCTGTAGTCTTACTCATGTTTATACTTATACCTATTATTTTGTAAGCGATTGACAAATCAAATAAATAAATGAATGAATGAATGAATAAATGATTGATAGATAGATAGATAGATAGATAGATAGATAGATAGATAGATAGAAATAAATAAATTAGGCTTATATACTGCTGTATAATGCTTTACATTCTCTGTGCAGTTTACAGTATAGAAGCATTATTTGTGTATTTTCCCCAATAATTTGGGTCCTCATTTTATCAACCTCAGAAGGATGGAAGGCCTGTCACCATCAAAAGCTAGGCTGTGGGCAGAGTTTGACTGCAATAGTGCACTTTAACCACTGTGCCACTTGGACTCTTGGGTCCATGAGTCCACAAGTTCAATTTTTGATAGAGGCCAATGAATTAAATTTCTGGTAGAGGGTGGTTCCTTATCTGAATCTTTTTACTCTTAAAATTGATTTAGAGAGAGAACCTGGACTCTATCTCTTTGTGTGCACCAAGTCACACCTAACCCCTGCTTAACACTCTCTGAATTGAACTTTTGGTTTCATGGAACATGATGTATTCAACATGTGTTGTGCTTACTGTGGGATCATTAGTTGCTTTGTAAACCAATGCACCAATTCTAGAGCCAATTCTAATATCAATGTTTTCCATTTCATTTAACTGAGATTTCATAGGTTTGGCCTTCCAGCTCACAGTGCTAGCTGCTTTTAACCATTCTCAGATATATGATAGCTGAAAAGCTGGCTGCTTTTCTTGGGGTGTGTATCTCTCTCTCTCTACTCCATCCATCCATCCATCCATCCATTCAATTTCATCTGTCCATCTATCCATCCATCCATCTATCCATCCATCCATCCATTAATCCATCCATTCACTCATCTATCCATCTATTAGTCATCTGTCATCTGTTGTCTTTCATTTATCATCTCTCTCTTTTTCTCTACCTCCCTCCCTCCCCCCTCCCTCCCTCTCTCTCTCAAAATATCTGAAGGAGGGAAAAAAGATTTCCAAAGTATACACCTGCCTAAGATTGTTGCTCTTATAGAGCAGATATAAGCACTGCAGGGTTGATTTTGTAGACAATCTTATTTTCTGCAGACCAATCCACTTAGAGAATTCAAAGTAGTGCATCTTAGTTGAACTTAGCCCTGTGGAAGCTGGACTTCTGATCACATAGCTGAGAATGGATTAAAAAAAAATCTCCCCACATTCCTGTTTACATAACCTGGCAGATAATTAAGATTCTACATCCTAGTAAACTAATCTTCCTCCTTAATTCTTTCCCAACCTTTCTCTCTTCCTCCCTCCCTTGTTATTCCTTCCTTCCTCCCTCCCTTGTCCATCCTCCCTTCCTTCCTCCCCTCCCTTGTTCTTCCTCCCTCCCTTCCTTCCTCATACTTCCTTCCTTCCCTCCTTCTCTCCCTTGTACTTCCTTCCTTTCTCCTTTCGTCCTTCCCTCCCTTGTTCTTCCTCCCTCCCTCTCTCCCTTGTACTTCCTTCCTTCCTTCCTTCCTTCCCTCCCTTGTTCTTTCTTCCTTCCCTCCCTTGTTCTTCCTTCCTCCCTCCTCCCTCCCTCCCTTGTTCTTCCTTCCTTCCTTCCTTCCTCCATTCCTCCTTCACTCCCTTATTCTTCTCCCTCCCTCCCTCCCTCCCTTCCTCCATCCCTTGTTCTTCCTTCCTCCCTTCCTCCCTTTCTAGAGTTACTGTTTAGCTTTCCAACAATTTCAAAAGGAACAAATCGTTCCAATCTAGATTCAGGATTTATACCTTCTACTTGTTGCTTATACATAAATGTAAATCAACATAAACTAGAAATATAGCTGAGTGATTAACTTCTACTGAAAATGAAATTTGAACAGATTTTCCCCCAAAACCTCTTAGTGCTTCCCCCTCCCTCTCTCTCCCTCCCCACAAGGCAAACAGTTCTATAAAATGTGTATTCTCAAATGGGTAGATATGAGCAGTCAATTCCCTTACTTTCAAACAAACTCTAATAATAGTGTTGACATAATTGCAAAAATTAAAATCAATTCAAGTTTCATTATTTCATTCCAGGTTTTCCAGCCTTTCTTCTGCTTGACAATCTATATAAATATGTGGATAATCCATGCAAATACTTGGAAAGGTAATGCTCAATAAATTGAACAATCTTGTTTTTTTAGTATCTTAGTGGAAACAGAGGATTGGTTATCGTGTATCAATTCACTATCATTATCAAGCTATCAATTAGTAAGACTATCTATTAGCAAGGCCATCAATTAGCAAAACTATCCTAGCCAAAACTTACAATTGGTTGTCCACAGTTTAGCAATGGACTTCCAAATAAATTATCCAAACATTTGTGAGTTGCTCTTGATATTTTTAACAACAAAAATAGAAATAATAGAGCAATCGTTTTTGATGTACCGTATATACTTGAGTATAAGTCGACCCGAATACAAGCCGAGGCACCTAATTTAACCACAAAAAACTGGGAAAACTTATTGACTCGAATATAAGCCGAGGGTGGGAAATGCAGCAGCTACTGGTAAATTTCAAAAATAAAAATAGATACCAATAAAAACTTTCACTAGGAAAGTTGAGAATAAGTTTGATGTTCACAATTTCCTCTTTGAAAGAGACCAGTAAATAGGGAACAAGAAGATGAAGAAAAAGAAGTATGTTTTTTCACACTTTTCACACTGCAGTGAACAAAAATGGCATCATAGGAACAGGCTTATTCTCAGCCCAAAGGTTTGTTTCTGATTTCTTCCCTGATTTAAGGGAAATTTGGGAAACGATCTCACTATCATGAAAGGTTTAATTGATTCACTAACCCAAAAGATGATGATGATGACAGTGATAGGCAGGAGTCACTCTCTCCCTTGCAAGAAAAAACCAAGAGCCATTCTTATGATATCTCTCCCTCTCTCTCTCTCTCTCCCCCCCCCCAATAAAGTCAAGCCCTTTCCAGCACGCGCGCGCGATCCACCACCGCCCCTTTGCACCTTGCAAATGCAAAACCCCAGGGTTTTTGCATTTGCAAGGTGCAAAGTGGCAGGGGCAGATCGCGCGCGCGTGCTGGAAAGGGCTTGACTTTATTGGGGGAGGGGGAGAGAGAGAGAGAGAGAGAGATCATAAGAACGGCTCTTGGTTTTTTCTTGCAAGGGAGAGAGTGACTCCTGCCTCCCACTGTCATCAACATCTTCTTCTTTTGGGTTAGTGAATCAATTAATTTGGGAAATGATCTCACTATCAGAAAACAACGCGAGCTGCCACCACCACCTCCTCCTCCCCCTCCTCCCGAGTGGACTGAAAGCAGATGGAGATGAGGAAATGAAGCTGAGTGGAGCCGAAGCAACCTTGGCTTGCATTGTTTTCTCAGCCTAGAGAAAGGGGAAGGGGGCTCATCTGGACCAAGGGTGAGTCTCCCCCTCAGTTTCCCCTGAAGGATCTTCTGTCGCTTTTGCCTTCTCCCTATATCTTCCCTCTGTTAAAATCCCCCCCCACACACACACACACTTATTTTCGGTTGGATAGATTTCATGTCTGAGCATTCTCACATGGCGGTGGGTCTTCCCCCCAAAAAAAACAGTTAAAAAAAGAAAAAACAATATATCCTCAAGCGAGAACTTTTCTGCTTCCGATTACCCCCATGCTTAAAAGTTGCAAAGGAAACACGGAGGCAGGGAAGCGGCTGCCCAGCTTCGGAGCTCCACACCATTTTTTTTTCAGAGGGGAATCTGACTCGAGTATAAGCCGAGGGGTTTTTTTTTCAGCACAAAAAATGTGCTGAAAAACTCGGCTTATACTCGAGTATATACAGTATGTTCAAAATGGAGAAACTATTATAAGCAGTCAAGATGTCTAAGTAGTTTTCAAAATTTGACTTCCATTAGTAAAATGCTCATTCAAATGCAGAAAGAGAAATGTTTAATGAATGAAGGGATGAAGATTCTTGCAGGTGTATAGCTTGAATCTGTTTTGTGGCATGTAAGGGCACAATATTAATTTTCATTGTCTTCTTGTTTCTAACCGTTGGAATAATATTCAAGCTTATTTAAACATCTACAAAATCCAGCTTGTTTTTTGGGACAAAAATTAATATATAAAATAACATCTAGCCCAAAGAAAGTCATTACATCACTACATCATATAAATTAATGATCCATTCTTAGCACACATCTAATAATTAGTTCAGCCCACCTAAAATGCATAAGTTTATACTGTATGGGGAAAAAGGTATATTAATTAATCTTAGCTTTAATTAAGACTAAAAAAGTTCTTTGTAAATGCTAAAACAGTTCCTGCACTAAAGTATTTACTATATATTTCAATTATCACATTGCCCTATAATTTTCAATACCTAACCCAGCAACAACAGCTATTAATGTATGTGCTAGAAGCTGCATTGGAACATTTAGAATAATCAGATCCTAGCTACGTACCAGCATGTGGTTTAATTAAAGATATTGCAAACATGTGCTTCTTCACGCCTCTTCAAACAACTGTAGAGTAGACTACTTATGGTCAAAGATTAATTTCTCAAGAATTATTCCTTCCCACCTGCTTCAAAATAACTTATTCCAACAAATGAATTTACAGTGGAAGGTCATGATATTATCCCAGCACTTTATGTCCATATAAATGTATACAAATGACATCAAGCAAACTGGACTGACTGGTCATCCCTGAATGATATCTTTCAAAATCTATTGAAGGATCACTTCAAGGATCACTTCATATAGCCACTGGCTACATATTTTTGTTGTGTTACTTTAACACAAGGGTCTTCAAACTTGGCTAGTTTAAGACTTGTGGAGTTCAACTCCAAGAATTCCTGAGCTAACATGACTGGAAGAGGAATTCTGGGAGTTGAAGTCCACAAGCCTTTTAAAAGCTGTCATTTAACATTTTGCTTCTCTCTCTCTGTCTCTCTATATCTCTGTCTCTGTCTCTCTCCCTCCCTCCCTCCCTCTCTGTCTCGTCTTTGTTTGCATGGATGCATAGATGGATACAGAGATAGATATATTATTAAATCAGAGGTGGTAAAACAGGTTCTGACCAGTTCTGGAAAACCGGTAGTAGAAATTTTGAGTAGTTCAGAGAACCGGTAGCAAAAATTTTAACTAGTTTGAAATACCACCTCTGATTGGCCCCACCCTCATCTATTCTTTGCCTCCCAAGTCCCAGCTGATTGTCTGGGTCTTCTTTGGTTGCCCTGCACAGGATAAAGGAGCTGGAAAGCAGGTTAGTGGGGTGGGGAGGGAATGGGAATATTGCAGTAACCTTCCCCTGGACTGGACTGGAAATGGAGATTTTGGAGTATCCTTCTCCTGCACGCCCACCAAGCCACACCCACCAAGCCACATCCACAGAACCAGTAGTAAAAATTTTTGAATCCCACCACTGGATTAAATTGTCCCTTTCTTACTTTTAAACTCCCCTTCTTCTGTGTGTTGTCATTTATAATGATATTCTTATTTAACAACTGCATTATATTTTTGCTTTCAGATGGGCAAACAGATGGATAGAGGAATATTTCCAAGTTATTCCAAGAAGCAAAACAACATAAACAGAAAGAACATCATGATTGCTTTCCAACTCTTTGCAATCAACATCAGTAACACAAATAAAACATCAGATAATAACTGTTTTGTTAGTTTTGTTGGTTTGTTTTGCAAGTTGTAGGACAGAGGATTTGCCCCTTATCCTGTTGACTATTACAACAGAAAAACTAGGAAAGAGAATTGAAAATGGGGATGATAAAACAAAAATCAAAATGAAAAGTATATCTCAAGGTGGAAAGTGAAATTTCAAGTGAAAACCTTGATTTTTTTTTTTTATTTTTTTTTGAAACAGAAGAAAATACATTAGAAAAGAAAATCCATCCAATTTCCACCAATTATTCTTTACGGTTTCAGAATCTACTGAAATAATATGGGTGAAAAATTGCAAGGGGAAAAAAATCTAGCTTTATTGTATTTTATGTAGATCATGAACCATGTTTGAAAATTCAAGTCTGCTGCACAAAAGGAAAAAAAAAACAGCAATATTGAAAGATCATGCTTGAAAAACAAAATGGTAAACAAAATGTAATCTAATCACTTTATTAATTGTGCTTGAGTTCTGCATTTCTTAATTGCACATTGGGGAATATAGAATGGTGAGAGTTTTTTTCTTTAAAAAAAAAAAGCATCTGAGATGTGGCAAGGAAATTAACAACTTCGATTAAGAAAATATGGGTTAGTCACACATTGGCTCCAAGCCATAGTTTTCCTCAACATGGCTAATAATAATTTGCACCAAAGCACAAAGAACAATTACTGGAATTGGGTATGACCAGTCTAGAGAAAAGAAGGACTAGGAGAGACATGATAGCAATAGCCCAATGACTTACATACCACTTCACAGTGCTTTACAGCCCTCTCTAAACGGTTTACAGAGTAAACCTCTTGCCTTCAACAATTTGTGTCTTCATTTACCCACCTTGGAAGGATGGAAGGCTGCATCAACCTTGAGCCAGTCAGAATCAAACTGCTGACTGTGAGCAGAGTTAGTCTACAATACTGCATTCTAACCACCAAGGGAGGAAGGAAGGAAGGAAGGAAGGAAGGAAGGAAGGAAGGAAGGAAGGAAGGAAGGAAGGACTAGTAATAGTACTTAGACTTATATACCACTTTACAGTGCTTTATATCCCTCTCTAAGCAGTTTTACAGGGTCAGCATATTGCCCCCAACAATTTGGGTCCTCATTTTGCCCACCTCGGAAGGATGGAAGGCTGAGTCAATCTTGAGCCTGGTGAGAATCAAACTGTCAAATTGCAGGCAGTTGGCAATCAACAGAAGTGGCCTGCAGTACTGCACTCTAACCACTGCCCCATCACATGATAGCATTATTCCAATTTTTGCATGAAGATGTTTCACTTCTCATCCCAGAAGTTTCTTCCATGCTGCCTGAATGGTGGAGAATGGAAGGATTTATATTCCTGGCAGTCATCTGGCCGTTAGCACTCTTTCTGAATGTTGTTGAGCTTTATCTGTGCCCTCAGGGTCACCTGAATCAGAGTTCAGATGGGTCTGGAACCTTCTTGAAACTGCTGAAAGGATTGTGCTGTAAACAGGACATAGGAGGTGTTATATTTGTCCCCTTCTATAAAGAGACTGTTCAGTCTTAATATAGATGGCCTCTTTGACCCTTCTTTCAAACCAGCAGTTGTCTCTGTCCAGAATGTGGATTTTGTTTACAAACTTAGTATCTTTTAAAATATTCTACCAAAACAAAAGTTGGGATCCGATAATCACATGTGGTGGACCTGTCTGGCAGTGAAAAAACATTGGCTGAAGATAAAGAATTGGCTAGAAGAGATGACGAAACAACAAGTAGATATGAAACTGGAACTATTTCTATTAGGGATAATAGCAAAGTAATACAATAAAAGACTCACATATTTAATCATACATATGGTAACAGACGCTAGAATCTTATATGCACAAAATTATAAAAGTGAAAGGACACCTACAGAAGAGGAAGAAATTAAAAAAAAAAACTAGAGTGTGCCAAAATGGACAGACTTGCAATGGAACTTAAAGATAAAGAGGAATCAGAGTACTACTTAACATGTGACATTTTGTATAATTGGATAAATAATAGAAGCAGAGATTAGTGTTAAATAAGGACAGAAGATCAACAAAACACATATATACGGGGGGGGAGAGATGTAAGAATAAACAATGTAAAAAGTATATGTTCCATATTAGCAGGCTTAAAACCCTGCATTCCTATTGGTCTGGAAAAGCTGGATCGTGATTGGATGGCTTGAACATTCCTGATTGGCTCATACAGGGTTTGCCGCGATTGGCTGAAACTAAGCGCGGCAAACTCAAAGAGTTGTCATTGGCTGCCTAGACACGGCCAGCTCTATAAGAAGAGCTGCCGTGCGCTGGGTTTTTCGTCTCAGAATCTATCTGTTTAATAAAGAGCTGTTGTTCACTACTCAAGCCTCATCTATTCATGGGACCCACCGACCATACTTAACAGTATATATTTGAACTGTACAATATGAAGTGCACGAAGTGAGGATTGTAATAATATATCATGGTAGAATTAATAGAGACAAATTGGATGTATGATATGATGGAGAGATTATACTGTATGATAATTTTAAGTAGAATAGAATTAGAATTAGAATTAGAATTAGAATTAGAATTAGAATAGAATAGAATAGAATAGAATAGAATAGAATAGAATAGAATAGAATTTTTTATTGGCCAAGGGTGATTGGACACACAAGGAATTTGTCTTGGTGCAAATGCTCTCAGTGTACATAAAAAGAAAAGATACATTTATCAAGAGTGAAGAATCATCAGGTACAACACTTAATAATAGTCATAGGGTACAATAAGCAATCAAGTAATACTAGGAAACAGTCAATATAGATCGTAAGGATACAAACGACAGTCACAAGATGTATAACATGATGGGAAGGGGGGAAAGGGACTTGATGCAACCAGTACACAATGATGTCGTATAATTATGAACAGTTATGTATATTAAGGAAAAAATGTATAATAAAACTTAAATAAATAAAAGGTTCTGCCATAATTACAAATAGTATGACTCCTCCTGTCATCTCACAGAAGAAAAACCAGAGAATACCACTTTACTGTTTCCACATGAGAAGCTGTGGCGCTCCAGAATATAGGTGGGTGATCTCCCATCTTCTCCTTATCTAGAGAGGATCCCAAGAAACCAGTCTATTTCACCTTATTCTTTTTCTTTGCCACATTCATTGGTTCCACCTATACAGGGATGAATTTCCCTCCAAAGCCCTTTCCTTTATTGTTCCAAATAACAAATATGGATCATGCTGTGAATTAATAAAAGTGCTTGAATAAAGATTGTTGAAACCTTAAAGTAAAGTGCAGGGTTCTGGCCCTGTACTTCTGATTGGCCGATAATAGCGATATCGGATTGGTCCGTTCAGGAGAATCTGATTGGCTATTAACGAGCCTTTCTCATTGGTTAAAAGAGCTAACGTTCCTGTGTTTTCATTGGCTCAATACCCAAGAGCTTGCCTATATAAAGGGGGCTGTTATGGCCGTTTTTAGATCTGTTGCACCATGTTAAATAAAGAGTTGAAGTTCACTGTTCATCGACTCGTCTCCACTTCTTGCGCCACACATAGAATATAACAGATCATTTTGACACATAGAATCAAATTGGAATGATGCCAGCTCAGCTCTTGTGAATGCATTTGAATAAGCAGATATGGCAGGATGCAAAATGATTTATAACATGGTATTAGATTAATCCATTTGAATGCAAACACATCTTTATATTCAGAATACTGGAAGAATTGAAAATCTGCAAAAAAAATCTTTCATGAACTGTTCTATAACCCCTAAGCAAACAGAGACAGTGGATTATTTATGCTTTCAGAAGGCAAAATACAGAAACATGATTAGGGGACTGGAAGCTAAAATATATGAACAGTTGCAGGAATTGAGTATGTCTGGTTTAATTTAAAGAAAGACTGGGGGTGAGAGCAGTGTTCCAATATTTGAGGAGGCTGCTACAAAGAAGAGGAGGTCAAATCAATATATCTTCCAAAGCACCCAAAGGCAGGTCAAGAAGCAATGGAAGGAAATTAATCAAGGAGAGAAGCAACCTACAGCTTAGGAGAAACTTCCTGGCAGTGAGAACTGTTAGGGATAACATTGTTTTACCCTAACTGGTTTAGGTAAATAATAATATGTAATCATAGTTTGTTAGTTAAAGTGTCTGCAACTTTAACTGTGGGACAGTAATTAAGGGAGTGGTTGTGAAAGCACTTTAAAAGAAGCAAGACGACAGCTTGCTATCTCTCTGGCTTTGAAGTTCCTGATTACTGCAAGGACAAAAGACTGTATTGCTCGAACGGGAGAGAAAACAAAGGACAGACTTGTAAGTGTATTGACACAGGGTATTCAACACGGACTTTTGCTAACTGAATATCCCTGAATGGACTGACTAAATGATACATGACTATTGGACTGTTATTTTGACTATGCTATGAACTCATAATGGAATAAACTATATATTTGATAGCACAAGCGTATCTGTCATTTTTACTGTATGTTAATAAACATACAAGCTTAGCTCACTCATTTATCTGTGTGCCTATCTGACTAAGCTGCACATTCTGTTTAGCTTGTCTCCCTAACCCTGGTTGGGGAAACCAGGCTTAACACTGGTTATGGGCCCAGAGGCTGCAAAGTCAGTTTAACTAGGATAAAACAGATTTATGTAAAAGTGAGAGTTTGTGTTGTTTTACATGACAGTAAACAGACAGCTGTGTTTTATTAATTATAGTTTTATATCCATAAAAGAAAACATGGCACAAGTCAATCTACAAAGTTTGTCCCTTATATCCAAGTTGGATGGAGCAAACTATGTATCATGGTCTATGAAATGTAGTCTGCTTCTACGAAGAGAAGGTTTGTGGAACATAATTGAAAATCCACCAAACGTAGAAGAATGGGATCCAGAGGATGAGGAAGATAAATTAAAGATAGAAGAATTTATGCATAAAAATGAACAAGCAATTTGCATTATTGCTTTAACCTTAACTGATATGCAGCTTGTTTATATCCACGGAGAGAAGACAGCTGTTGGGTGTTGGCAGAAGCTGAAGAGGATTTATGTTCGAGATAATGTTGGTGCTTACATAAATCTAACACGGAAACTTTTCAGTACACATCTCCATAAGAATGGTGATATGCTGAGTCATTTGAAAACTATGCAAAGCATTTTTCAAGAACTGCACGAGAAAGAGCTTATTTTCTCTGAACTACACCAAGTCTATATAATACTATCTTTCCTCGATGAGACCTATGATAACTATATAACTTCACTTGAAATATTGCCAAAGGAAAGCCTAACTTTAACTGATATAACTGGCAGATTGATTGAAGAGGCCAGAAGAAGGCTTGAAAGAGACGAGTTAAGGAGGAAGCAACCTCAAAAAGAAGATAATGAAACTCCTACTGCATATGCAATTAAAAGGTGCTTTAATTGTGGAGGAAGAGGACATTTGGCAAGATTTTGTAAAAAGGCAAAGCACCAGAATGCTGGCCAGAATACTAAAAGTCATCAAAAGATAAAGAAAAATTTAGAGTTAGCCATGTATAATAACGGAGCTGTAAAAAATAATTTATGGGTGGTTGACAGTGGAGCATCTTATTGTGTAACTAATGATAAGAAAAATTTTATTAAAATGTCCAAGAGTACACAGCAGATATTGTTAGCCAATGGCTGGAAACTGAAAGCTAAAGGTCAAGGTATAGCATATTGTTCTTTTATAAAAGAGAATGTAAAAATGTTATATGTACCATAACTTAAGTTTAATTTAATTTCAGTAAGAATTTTGGTTAAACTAGGATATGTAGTTACATTTAGGGGAGATAACTGCATAATTGAGAAAGAAGATAAGAAAATAACTGCATCTTTAAGAGGTGAATTATATGTGTTAAATGATGATGGTTTAAAGGTGGCTAACACGGTTTATGAAAATAAGAAACCTCATGATTCACTTGTTACATCGAAGGTTAGGGCATTTAAATTTTAAAATGCTTAAGAAAACTGTTGAATTATCTAAGGGAATAAGTTTGAAACCTTGTAATAAGTATTTGCAATGTAATACCTGTAATCAAAGTAAGAACAGGGTCACACCTGCTAATAGAGTTGATGGATTTACTACCAAAGAGCCTTTAGAGGTAGTATTTGCAGATTTAATAGGTCCTAAAAAACCAAGTGTAGGAGGAGCTCGTTACATACTAAGTATAATGGATCACTATTCTAGATATGGGTTTTGCTATTTAATGAAAAGCAAAACTGAAACATATCAAAATCTCTTTAATTGGATTAAATTTGCAGAAAGGAAAACTAAAAAGAAATTAGTAACTCTTATAACAGATAATGGTACAGAATTTACAAATAATAAATTCCAGAACAGACTAAGAATGTTAGGTATTCAACATAAAAAGTCTGCATCATATAGGTCACAACATAATGCCTTTATAGAGAGAAGAGGCCAAACATTACAATCAATGGCACGAACTATGATGTCTGATTCAGGATTACCTGACAATTTGTGGGGAGAAGCAATAATGTGTGGTAATCATATATTAAATAATGTTGTTAATTCAACAACAGGTGAATTACCATTCACATTGTGGCATGGCACAAAACCTGATTTAAGTTACATGCACACATTTGGAGCACCAGCGTGGGTGCATTTCCCTATACAACTTAGACACAAAGGACAACATAGAGCTAAAAGATTATTTTTTGTAGGATATACATCTAATCATAGATCTTATAGATTCTGGGAACCAGGTACATCTAGAGTTTACACCAGTGATAGTGCAAAATTCCTAGAACATGTAGGATGGAATAGATTAGAGCAAGATTTAAATAATGAAGTTATTATTGAATCCTACAAAAGGCAGAAAGAACAGATTAGTTATAAGAAGAGTCCAATTAAAGAAGAAGTCCAAGAAGAGCAAATAGGACCAGAACAAGAGGAAACAGTTGATCAGGAAGAGTTAGATAATCAAGAAGAGTTAATAAATGAAAGTCCACCTGTAAGTCCTGTAATACCTAGACGTACTACACGTGTAACTAGACCACCTGATAGGTATCAAGCAAAGTATAGTTTGCCAAGTAACTAAAGTTCCAAGTAGTGTAGATGAACTTAGGATATATCCTGCTAAGGATCAGGAGAATTGGCAAAAGGCAATGGAAAAGGAACTAAATTCATTAAAGGTAATGAAAGTTTATGAAGATGCTAAATTACCTCCAGGAGAAAAATCCATTGGGTGCAAATGGATATTTAAAATAAAAACTGGAAATGATGGGACTATTACCCATAAAGCTAGGTTAGTAGCTCAAGGATTTAATAAAACTGCATCTGATTATGATGAAGCTTTTGCACCAAGTCTTAAAGCAACATCTTTAAGAGCAGCATTAGTGTGGGCAGCTAAGAAAAACTATGTCATTAACCATTTAGATGTAGAAACTGCTTATCTACATGCACCATTGCAGCACACTATATATTTAAGAAAACCAGTAGGTATAAAAGACTATAAAGTAAATAGTAATGATTGTTGGAAACTCAAAAAGAGTCTTTATGGGTTGAAACAATCTGGGTTTGAGTGGAACCAATATATTGTGAAAGAGTTAAACAATATAGGTTTTAAATCTGGTTTAGCAGATCCATGTGTGTTTAAAAGAGAAAATAATGGAACGGTGTCATTATTGTTATTATTTACAGATGATATTGCTTTGATAACTAAGACTAATAATGAAGCTAATGAGATTATATCATTATTAGCCAAAAAGATAAAATTAAAGCATTTAGGTGAAATTAAAAAGTATCTAGGATTGACAATTAACAAAACAAAAAATGGTTTTAAGATATCTCAAGAAGATAAAATTTACCAATTAATTAAAACATTTAAAATGGAACTTTGTAAACCGGCAAAGACTCCAATGAGTCAGGAAGTTTGCCAAACTGATGATCAAAGTCCCAAATTTGATAAGTCCATATATCAATCTTTGATTGGCAGCTTATCATATATAAGCAATTGGTCTAGGCCAGATATAGCTTATAGTGTAAATCAACTGGCACGTTTTAATTCAGATCCACATCAATGTCATTGGCAATCATTAAAGAGAATTTTAAGATATCTTAAAGGAACAATGAACCATGCATTGTATATAGAACCAAAGGGTGATTTGATTCTTGCTTAAATCAGTGGAATGGCTTGTGTTCAGAAGTTGTGGGTGCTTCATCACTGGAGGCTTTTAAGAAGAGATTGGACAACCTTTTTGTCCAAAATTGTATAGGATTTCCTGCCTGAGCAAGGGTTGGGCGAGATAGAAGACTTCCAAGGATCCTTCCAACTCCATTATTCTACATTTCAAAAATAAAGTTTACAGCTCCTTCCCCCCTGCCCCAAATAGTCATCCAGAATGAATATTTTGACAGAAAATATATGAATAGTATTATTAGATGTTATCTTGTTTTCATTCTTTTTTCTTTCAATCTGATTAATCATTGATCAATTAAACTCAGGCTACCAACCAAAGGACATTCCTATTTTATGTTCAAGAATTTTAAGATACTTAGGACAGCCTAGGCACACAGTTTTAGTGGGTTAAAACTGATATAGTTTGAGGCATGGGTTAAATGAATGGAGACAGTCTTAGTTGGTGAACTTTCAGCTCTTTATTACATAGTGACTTAAAACTATAATAACAACAACTCTGCCTTATATAGGCAACCTTAATGCGAAACAACCAATAGGGAGCTGTAAGACGCTAGCTCCAGAACCAATAAGAGTCCTTTGTTAAGGGCCAATCGGATTCTCTGAGCCCAACCAATCCGATTGAGCCGCTTAACAACCAATCAGAAGTGCAGGGCCAGAACCCTGCACTTTACCCCAAGCTCGCTTTTATTTTAACTATTTACATACATAACACCCCTTTCCCCTGGCTCCTCAATTATGGTGTGACTATATAGTCCTTCAAATAGGACGGTTGTCTTTTGGGTCTATCAGATTTTCTTTGGACAGGCTGTATGCAGTCCTGTTGAGGTAGGCTGTTGTTTGGCAGTGGCTCAGCTTCTCGTTCGGGTGTGATTTCCCTTGGAGCGTATGACTCTTCCTCCTGCTCCAATTCCTGAGTTTCACTTGTTTCATCTCTTTCTTGGAACAGGTTCCCTGGAATGTTGTCTTCTTCCGTTCCTTCCTCCCCCTCAGTTTGGTCGTAGGGGAGTTGTTGGCTGGCCGATATGAGTCGTGACCGTAATTGGTCAATATGTCATTTCCAAAATCTTTCATCAACACATCTTACAATATAGGATTTGGGCCCAGTCTCACATATTATCGTTGCTTCAATCCAAACCGGGTCGCCCGATAAATTTCTTGCATAAACAGGGTCGCCTACCTTGAAGGTACGGTAGCGTCCGCTGGATCCTGCAGGCTTTTCTGGCTCATAAGCAGGGTGCAATCGGTCGAGGCGGGAACGGAGTTTTCGCCCCATAAGAAGTTCGGTGGGAGTTCTGCTGGTTACGCTGTGTGGAGTGATGTGTTGTAGAAGTAGGATGCGGTTTATTTTTTCGTCAATATTATCATAGTCCACTTTTTGCAAAGTCTTTTTTACAAATTGGACCTTGCGTTCCGCTCGGCCGTTGGTAGCAGGATACACAGGCGAGGTGAGCGCATGGCGGATGCCATTATCAGCAAGGCACTGTTCAAACATTAGCGCTGTAAACTGTGGTCCGTTATCGGACACCAAGACGTCCGGCAATGCATGAGTTGCAAAGAGTCTATTAAGGACTTTAATGAATGCTTCGGAGGTTGTATTGGTCATTTGATGAATTTCTAACCAATTAGAGTATGCATCAACAGTCAACAGTAATGTATGTCCTTTAATCGGCCCTGCGAAATCCAGGTGGATTCTGGACCAGGGTCCGCATGGCGTCTCCCATTCGGTCGGTGCAGCTTTTGGCGGTGCGTTGCTGGTTTGTTGGCACTTAGTGCAGGCCTTGACCCATTGCTCAATGTGTCGGTCCATGCCTGGCCACCAAGCATAGCTCCGTGCGAGTGCTTTCATCCGCACGATCCCGGGATGTCATTTGTGCAAAATTTGTAACAGCGTCTTTTGGAGTCATTCTGGAACGACGACTCTATCGCCCCAGATGACACAGCCTTTTTACGAAAAAAAGTTCAGTCTGCCTTGTTTTAAATGGAGCAAAGTCATCTGGGACCTGGTCCAATGGCCATCCACGTTCTATCCAGCCTAGGACTCGAGCTAGGGTGTGGTCTCGTCTGGTCTCTCTCGCGATATCTCAAGCAGTCATAGGGGGCGAGTTGAGCGTCTCGATTTGTAACGCCGATACTGTTGGTGCCGGATCATTGAGATTCTCTGGTAGCGGTGCTCTGCTGAGTGCGTCGGCGTGGGGAATGGCTTTCCCCGGGCGATGTAACAATCGATAATTATAAGCAGCTAGGAACTCTGACCATCGAGTCATTCTTGGGGACAATATATAGGGGGTTGGTTTGTCCCCAGCGATTATCCCCAGTAAAGGTTTGTGGTCAGTTACAATGGTAAATGTCCTTCCATATACATACACATGGAATTTTTTTATGGCTGACACAATTGCAAGAGCTTCCTTATCTATTTGTCCATAGTTACGTTCTGCATGGGAAAGAGTCTTCGAAAAGTATGCAACGAGGGCCTCGTTTCCATTAGGCAGCACATGGCTCAGAATGGCGCCCACCCCAAACAGTGAGGCATCACAAGTTATAATCAATGGTAATGTTTCATTATATTGCATAAGTACAGAATCAGATGTAAGTAAATCTTTTACATTTCGAAATGCTTTTTCCTCTTGGTAACCCCAAACCCACAATGCTTTCTTATCTAATAACCGGTGTAACGGTTCAGCCACAGTCGCCTTATGCGGTAAAAACACATTATAGAAATTGATAAGGCCTAAAAATGCCTGGAGATCTGTTTTGTTATGAGGTCTGGGAGCATTTTATATTGCCCTTAATTTACTCTCAGTAGGGTGAATACCCTAACTATCAATGCAATAACCTAGAAATTCAACACTGTCGGTATACAGATGACATTTATCCCTTTTTACTTTCAGTCCTGCTTCTTGGAATTTTTTAAGAACACATTTTAAACGATTCTGCAGAATTTTTTTACTAGGAGCTGCAATTACCATGTCATCAAAATATGGAACCATGCCCTTGATTCCCTGCAATAATTGTTCCATTAAACTTTGGAATATTCCCGGGGCTACACTTACCCCGAATTGCAATCGGGTACATTTAAAAGCACCTCTGTGCGTTACTATTGTTTGAGCTTGGGCTGTTTTATCGTCCATGGGCAATTGTTGATAGGCTTGAGCTAAATCTAACTTAGCAGAAACCTTTCCGCCTCCCAGGGAATGAAGGAGGTGCTGCACCACCGGCACTGGATACGCGTTCTGCTGGAGGGCGTGGTTTAGAGTGGCTCGGTAGTCCCCACAGATTCGGATTGACCCATCTGGCTTAATGGGGGTTACAATAGGAGTTTCCCATGGAGAATGATCAATGGGTTGCAGTACCCCTTGTTTAATTAGTTTGTCAAGTTGTTCATCTATCTTGGCCTTAAGGGCGAACGGAACTTGATGGGGCTTTAAACGGATCGGAGCGACCTTAGGGTTGAGGCTAAACGAAATTGGGGTCCCCTTATACTCGCCCAGATGATCTGCGAAGACATCGCTGAATTCAGAAATAAGGTCCTCCTCCCACTCGCAATCACCGACTCGGTTCACGCCGGCTACTTCGATGCCGAGTGGCGCAAACCATTGGAGGCCCAACAAACTGGGCCTGTCCCTATCGATGATCGTTAGAGGTAAGTATGCCGTATGCTTTTTAAACGAGATGCGGACTCGACAAGACCCAACCACAGGGATCTGATTCCCTTGGTAGTCTTTAAGGATGAGACGTTGCATTCGAAGGTCTTGGCATTGGATGAAAGGAATTAGTTGCTTTAATGTCTTCCACTACACCATTGAGAGGGACGATCTGGAATCGACCTCCATATGGCAAGGTTGGCTCTCTATGGCTACTGTAACTCGAATCTTCTTAGCGTCCATGGCTGAGGCGTGACCTATAGTGATAGTATGGTGAGCCTCTTCTTTCTGCAACGCTCGATATCTGTAGGAGTGGTTTTCTGGATCTCACCTTACAGGACGGTTTCCTGCCGATTGGCGAAAGTTGGTTCCCCTTGAGGCCTGACTTGGTCCCAGTAAACTGTGACAGACCCGACTGATGTGGCCTCATTTTCCGCACTCATGGCAGATCGCATCACGGAATTTGCAGTCTGCCCTGGGGTGGTTTGCCCCACAACCAGCGCAAGGGCGTGAGGGTTTAGAGCGAGGGTCCCGGTCGGACCGCAGTCAATGGACCCCTTCTTCGTCACTGTCTGACGACGAAGAGAGGTCCTCGTGGTGCATCGTAACAAGCCGCTCTTCTGACTTGGATAAAATGTTGCCTGTCGGTGGGGTCGTTGGGTTTCGGCTTCGCCGTAGTTGCGCTGCGGACTTTTTTGTTGCCTCAGCAGCAGTGGCTTCGGTGATGGCGTCAGCAAGGTCGATGTCGCCCTTTGCCATCAGCTTGCTTTGCACGCCTAGCGCATCTAATCCCAGAATTAAGCGGTCTCTCAGTGCTTCATCTAAGTCTGCGAACCCGCAGAGGCCTCCCAAGTGTCGGAGGTCTGCCACAAAGTCAGCCACACTCTCTCCTTTTTGCTGGCTTCTTTGATAGAACTCGTGGCGTCACAAGTGTAGGTACGGTTGGCGCATAATGGTCTCTCAGCAGAGGTTTGAGGTCGTCCCAGCTCATTGCTTTCACTTCTCGAGGTTTCGCGAGTGCTTTCGCCATTTTAAAGACAGCCGGGCCGCAGTACATCAGGAAAAGCGCCCGCTTCTTGGCTGGTGTGGCGTCCTTCACGTTATTTGTTTCGAGGAACATTTGGAAGCGATCCATGTAGGATTCCCAATCCTCTTGGTTCGGATCGAACGGAGCGGGTGGTACGATGCCGCTGGACATGGTTTCCGTTGGTGGCATTGTGTTAACACGTGCTCTGTTTTTCTTCCAAGTTCCTTAAGATCAGATGTCTCCAAATCCTACCCTCGTCACCTGTGATATAGTTTGAGGCATGGGTTAAATGAATGGAGACAGTCTTAGTTGGTGAACTTTCAGCTCTTTATTACATAGTGACTTAAAACTTTAATAACCACAACTCTGCCTTATATAGGCAACCTTAATGCGAAACAACCAAGACGCTAGCTCCAGAACCAATAAGAGTCCTTCGTTAAGGGCCAATCGGATTCTCTGAGCCCAACCAATCCGATCGAGCCGCTTAACAACCAATCAGAAGTGCAGGGCCAAAACCCTGCACTTTACCCCAAGCTCGCTTTTATTTTAACTATTTACATACGTAACAAAAACATACAATGAAAGGTTACAGGAATTGGGACTGGCTAGTCTAGTGAAAGAGAAGGACCAGGCGAGACAGGATAGCAGTCTTCCAATATTTGAGGGGCTACCACAGAGAGGAAGGAGTCAAGCTATTTTTCAAAGCACCTCTAGGCCAGACAAGGAACAGTGGATGGAAACTGAACAAGAAGAGATTCAACCTGGAAATAAGGAGAAACTTTCTGACAATAAGAATAATCAACCCATGGGACAGAAGTTGCCTTCAGAAGTTGTGGGAGTTTCATCCCTGGAGGCTTTCAAGAAGAGACTGGACTGCCACCTGTCAGAAATGAGGTAAGGTCTCCTGTTTAGACAGGAGGAGGGTGGACTAGATTGGGGATGTCAAACTCACATCATCAAGGTTTCCGGTTCCATGTGGCTTCGGTGGCAGCAGGAATTCGCGACCGTTCACGATTCCTGCTGCGTTTGCAGCCGAGATACCCCCGATCCAAATGGGTCAGGGGGATATGGCTGCCCTGTAGGGACAGCCGAAGAGAGAGTGGAGCTGGACAGGGGGTTGGGGGTGCCGCAGACCCCCTCCTCGTCTGGAAAAAAACCTTTTTCCCAAGGTGGTGGCGCGGCGGTCAGCAATGGCCGCCACGAAGAAGCCAGCAACCGGGTAAGATTGTGCTGGAGGAAGCAAGAAAAGTGAAAGTGCTGGCTGAGCCGGGTCAATCAACATCTTTTAAATTCGTTGGAATTGAGCTGTCTGAATTGCTGGAGGATACATTGTATCCCTAAGAAGATCAAAAGCGGCGGAGAAGCTGTTAAAGGGAACATTTTTTTCTTCACTCTCCCACCCCATGGAAACAGCAGATGAAGATTTGAAATTTGTTTGGGCACTGAAGGTGAATTATTCTGAAAGTTGAAATTAAGGGACAAAAGAGTTCTTGGACATTGGACTTAAAAATTTAAGAAATTGGAAAATCCTTATTAGAGGTATGGATTTCTGATCATTTAAACATTGATGTTGCAAGTGGAAAGGGAGAGGAAAAAAATTGGAGCAGAAGTAGAAAAAGGAGGAGATTGCCTAGAATCTCAAAGAAAGATACAAGGTAATTGGACCTCTTTGATTAAACAGTAACCCCAGAAAAAGAAATAGAAGAAAGAAGAAAAATATAAACTTTTGGAACTTTTTTTGAATTATTTTTGATTAAAAATACTTGGGTGTTTTGGGGAAAGTTTCTCTTTTCAGGATGGCATTACTTGTGGATGAACTAAAGCCTGAATATCAAAAATATAAAAAGGAAGAACAAGATGGAAAAGATACTTTGGGCACTTTATTTCAATTTTTAGAAATGGCGTTATGTACTTATGAAAAATTGATTACGCAGCAGAATGACTGGGACAAAGAAGAAGAGGAACAAGAAGCCATATTTGATGAACAATGGGTTTTTTTCTGGGGAGGAGGAGAAAGAGGATAAGAAAAAGGGGATTTTAAGATTTGAAAAAAACAACCAAAAAAGAGAAAAATGAGAGGAAAGGTGGATGCAAGGTTAGAAAGCAAAGGAAAGGGAGTAAGAAAAGGGAGGAGGAGAGACAAAGGGGTAAAAAAGGCAAGGAGAAGAATAAGCAAGAGAGAAAAGGGGGGAGGAGAAGCCTTAATGGTGGGAAGCAAGATCTAAAGAAAAAAAGTTTATTCAGAGACAATGGGTGAATTTAATTAAGGATAAAAGGGGGATTCTGGAAGGTATATAAGATTGTGTTTTTATATGTGTATTTAGATTATAAAATTTACTGTCTAATTTTAGAATCTACTTAACATACATACATAACAAAAACAGAATCCCAAGATAAATTAAGTGTTATATGAAGTACTTTTAAGTTAGGGTAATGAGTTAAAGGTGTCACTCCAATTAGTGTATAGGAGAAGTATAGTAAAAGAAAAAAGATGAATGGATAGTTGGAAATAGAACAGACAAAGAATGTTATTGAAAATGGTAATAAGATATGGAAGGATATATAAAGGTTTTGTTATGTTTTTTTTTTTGTATATTGATAAAAGGCAATAAAATTTTAATTAACAAGAAATAATTTGGATGAAAAGGAGAAGCTGGGATAAGATATGAAGTTAAATAGATAAAGTAAATATTGATATTATAATTTGGAATCATTATGTTCTATTGGTTTTCTTCTTTAATTATTATTATTATTTTTTTAGAAAAGAATTTATAAGCTGTTATGCCTTAATTGTTTGTGCACTGTGTTTGTAAAATTGATAAAATTGGTTTATAAAAAAAGAAAAGAAAATGATAATAAGATATGGAAGGATATATAAAGTGAATATGATGTTTGAATTTGTGTCTGTGTGAAGAGTTTCAACCCGGGATCAGGCAGCCTTCAGAAAAGATGTTTTAGTTTTGTTTATGTTTTGTGTTTTGTATGTTTATGAAAGGCAATAAAATTTTAATACGCAAGAAATATAATTTGGATAAAAGGAGAAGTCTGGATAAGATATGAAGTTAAATAGATAATGTAAATATTGATATTACAATTTGGAGTTATTTTATATGTTCTATTGGCTTTCTTCTTTAATTATTATTTTTTTTTTTAGAAAAGATTTTTCAAGTTGTTATGCCTGGATTGTGTATTGTCTTTTGTAAAATTAATAAAATTTGTTTAAAAAAAAAAAACTCACATCATCAAGGCAGTATCATGTGATGTATCAGGACTTTTTTCCCCTTCACTAAACTCAGCGTGGGTGTGGCCAGTGTGTGACGCATCTGGCCCGCAGGCTGGGAGTTTGACAGCCCTGGAGAGATGACCTACAAGGCAGAGCTGGGCTGCTGAGACTTCACAGGGAGAGCCTTCAGGAGAGCCCCTAGCTAGGATTCTGTGCACTTCAGAGAACCCCCAAATCCCACTCCTGGCTGGCCCCGCCCACCCCACCTCACCCCTCCCAGGAGTCCCCATGCAGCCCATTTTGGATGCAAGTAAGAGCAGGGTGCATGCGGAGGCTTAGGGAGGGTGAAAAATGGGCCTCCTGGAAGTTTGGGAAGGCCAGAAATGGGCCTGTTTCCAGCTTCCAGAGAACCTCCGGAGCCTGGAAGGCTGTTTTCACCTCTCCTGGAGGCTCAAGCCTCCAGATCCCGGGGATGGCAAAAATCCTCGTCACCATGGTGCAGGAGGAGGCAGACTAGGCCACGCCCACTATGGCCATGCCCACCCAGCAACTGGGCACAGAACCCATTGCTAAAATTTTTGAAGCTCAGCCCTGCTATAAGGTCCCTTCAAACTCTTTTAAAGAGAAGTTTAAAAAGATATAAACTCAATAAGAATTAAATAAAGGAAGTGTTCCTTATCTAGAAGAATTTCCTGACACTAAGAACAATCACCCAATGGAACAATTTGCCTCCAGTCCATCACTGGCCTGCAGGCAAACCTCCATCACTGGAGGTTTTTAAGAAGAGACAGGACAGCCACATGTCTGATACGATATGGGGTCTTCTGCTTGAGTAGGGGGATGGATTGGAAGCTCCCCAAGACACCTTCCAACTCTGTTATTTTCTTACTCTGTGATTCTAAACTCTCCACTATAGTGTGCAAAGAGAGAAGCAGCAAATAATTTCTCTCTAAGTGGAAAGGCCAAAGCAGTTCGTGCACTGAGCAAAGAAATTAGCAGAAGTAAACAAAAATTTAATATATCTCCTGAATAACTTCTGCCTTTCAAAAGTTCTGAGCAGACAACGTTTTTCTACTTCTTCAAAACACACAAAATGCTCTTCACTGCTCATTAAGAATTCAGTGGGGCCTAAATGGACTAAATAATAGATTGGCTCATTTCAACCATCAGTTTTCTAGATTAAAGAATATGGCTACAGTTAGGAGCATGTTATTTCTTCTATTTACAGAGCCAGTTTGCTGTTCCCACTCCACATCTGAATGCTAACTATTTGCATACCATACCAATGCCTCTAAGTATAAACAACCTCTTGAGATCCATCTGGACATCAACAACATCCACATTTCTCTATGCAGGTTACTGACACCCACATATTATGTTTCTTTTATTGAAGGATCATACAGACCACAAAGAGAACAAAATAAGAATACAATCCAACAAATTCCGTGTGACATGTTAGCACATGTTTAATAGAGCCTTACCTAAAATAGATCACTTTAGTTCACTCTCTATTATAGTGAGCTTCAAGGAGACTAACAAGACTTTTCTGAATCCTCTCAGAGAAGAAATTCTCATAATGTATTTCATACAAGAACTGTATATGTAGCAATACAAGCAAAAGATATAAAAGAGCAACCAAAGAGCTTCGGAAGGAATTCTGTCTCCTATTATTTAGGAAGGCCATGAAAATAAAGCTGTTCAGAATTGCTCTTTTGGGCAAAATCTTGGCTATTGGGATGGCTAGTCATTGGTAGAAAATAATTGTATCTTCCAGTTTTGTTTGCACCAAGCATACACTAGCTAGAATCCCTATATCTGGACCAGATCAAGTGTACACACCATTGAGGGCTAAATATAATTTTATATCTATTTGTTGTTGGCAAGAATCAACATTAACTAATTGACTACTGACAAAAGGTGGAAAAAGACAGGGTAGAGAAACATATGATAAAGGGGAAAACAATTTAATAATAACCTCTAATTTTATTTAGCTTTCATCTCTACCTCCATCTTTATATCTTAAAAGGTGGAGGTCTTTCCAGAGCTACAAGTCTGCTGCACTATGAAAAGACAGAGTGATGAATGATGAATGGTGTATCAGGCAATTATAAGTGTACTAATCATGAGAATAAGGATCGTACTTATTTAATTAACAGACTTGAACACTGGGCCCTATCTAACAAAATGAAATTCAATGTAGAGAAAAGGAAAGTTGTTATGAATCAATAAATACTTAAATAAAGATTATTAAGAGCTTGAAGCAAAGTGCAGGGTTCTGGCCCTGCACTTCTGATTGGCCGATAATAGCGACATCGGATTGGTCCGTTCAGGAGAATCTGATTGGCTATTAACGAGCCTCTCCCATTGGTTAATGGAGCTAGCGCTCCCTGTGTTTCATTGGTTAAATAGTTAAGAGTTTTCCTATATAAAGGGGCCCATTGCGGCCATTGAGCTGAACTGTTTTCACATGTAAATAAAGAGTTTGAAGTTCACTGTTCACCGGCTCGTCTCCTCCTTGCGCCCATGCACTGAACCTAACAAAAGTCCTACTCTTAGGCAAGAAAAAACAAAAGTACACATATAGAGTAAGGGAAACCAGGGTTAACAGCAATAGCTGTGAGAGGGATCTTGGAGTCTTAGTGGACAACCAATTAAATATGAGCCAGCCGTGTGCAATGGCAGCCAAAAAATCCAATGCAATCCTAAACTGCATTAAAGAGGGATTCAATCAAGATCAAGGGAGGTACTAATACCACTCTATAAAGCCTTAGTAAGAACACACCTAGGATACTGCATCTAGTTTTGGTCACCATACTATAAGGAAGATATTGAAACCAGAGGTGGTATTCAGCAGGTTCTGACCAGTTCTGGAGAACCGGTAGTGGAAATTTTGAGTAGTTCGGAGAAATGGCAAATACCACCTCTGACTGGAGATGTTACAGTATCCTTCCCCTGCCATGCCCACCAAGCTATGCCCACAGAACTGGTAGTAAAAAAAAAATGAATCCCACCACTGGTTGAGACTCTACAAAAAGTGCAGAGAAGAGCAACCGGAATGATTAGGGGATTGGAGGGTAAAACATATGATGACCTGGAACTGGGCATGGCTAGTCTAGGGAAAAGAAGGACCAGGGGAGACATGAAAGCAGTGTTCCAATATTTGAGGGGCTGCCACAGAGAGGAAGGGGTCAATCTATTTTCTAAGCACCTGGAATAATAGATAGAATAGTGGATGGAAACCGATCAAGGAGTGATTCAACCTAAAAATAAGGAGAAATTTTCTGTCAGTGAGAACAATCAACCCATGGAACAAAAGTTGCCTTCAGAAGTTGTGGAAGCTTTTTCACTTGAGACTTTCAAGAAGAGATTGGACTGCATTTGTCAGAAATGGTGTAGGGTCTCCTGCTTGGGCTAGATGACCTACAAGGTCCTTTCCAACTCAGTTAATCTGTAATCTGTAATCTGTAATTGTTTTACTAGTAGAATCTGAGTTTACTTACTTTCTTTATTGGATGGGGTTGTTTGTGTGTTATTTTATGTTGCGTAAACCTGCGTGCATCTTCTGTGAGCATCATGACCTAGAAATACACCACATAAATAAGACAAAGCGATATCACACAAATCAATGCAACAAAACATCCCTTTCAGATGAAAGAAAAGATGGAATTCCCTTTCCACATCAATGTGGAGTCAAATCAGATTTAAAATACTATTTTTTCCTCCTTTGAGACCATCTGTCCTTGGCTCTCAAATATGACAAACCAAGAGAAGACATTTTGATTGCTATAGAAGCATGGATGTTACAGAATACAAAATAATAGAGTTGGGAGGGACCTTGGAGTTCTTCTAGTCCAATATCCTGCCAAAGCAGGATACCCTATAATATTTCAGACAAATGAGAGTATTTAGAATGCTGACAATTCAAAAGATGGATTTTTACTTGCATTCTCCTAAATTTGGAACATTTTGACCTCGAACCCAGGAACACACCTTCTCATTATTTAGAAAATCAATTAAAAATATTCCCCAAGAGTTTGGAACAGGGTATTTCATATGACCGGATCAAATCACTAGTTGTCCACATATTGCCAGCTATGTTCTTTAGGATCACTTTCTGTGATCTGAATCATGCCTTTAAGCATGATACCCAAAACAGGTATAGGTAAAGGTAAAGGTAAAAGTTCCCCTTGCACATACATGCTAGTCCTTTCTGGCTCAAGGGGGCGGTGCTCATCTCCATTACAGAAGCTGAAAAGCCAACACTGTCCAAAGACGTCTCTGTGGCCGGCATGACTAAACACTGTTCCCTTCCCACCAAAGTGATCCCTATTTTTCTATTTGCATTTTTTACATGCTTTCGAACTGCTAGGTTGGCAAAAACTGGGATGAGTAACAGGAGCTCACTCCATTATGCAGCGCTAGGGATTCAAACTGCCGAACTGCCGACCTTTCTGATCGACAAGATCAGCGTGTCTCAGCCCCTGAACCACCGTGTCCCCTCAAAACAGGTATAAAGATGCTTAAATGCCTGTGGAGCAGAGATCAAGTGTGGGTTGTTGCTAACAAAATCCAGGTCTCTCTCGATACATGGAAACATTTATTCAGCTGAACAAAGCTGGTTCCTCCCATAAGATTGGAAGAACCCTGAATACAACTGAAAGCATATCGATTTCTTGCTTTTTCTTGTTACATAAGAAGAAGTCAGCACCAGTAGATATGGTATAAAAGTTATAAAAACACCCAATAGAATTAGATAAATGGCAGAAACTGTGGAACAGAAATTGTAAGCTAACAATGTCAATGGCCTACAAGAAGAATTTATATAAAATGTTTTATAGGTGGCATCTACCACCAGTGAGATTAGCAAAGATGCATGAACAGTTATTAGCTAAATGTTGGAAGTGTAATCAGATACCAGGTTCATACTATCATATGCGATGGACATGCTCAAAGGGAAAAAAAATATTGTACTAAAATACATACTTGGTTCAGAAAAAATAATAAAGCAACATATAAATCTGAAACCAGAGATATTCTTGTTGGGTACATTACCAGAACAGCAGAGCAAAGGGAAAGATATATCTAATTTTACATGTATTAATGGCAGCAAGAATTGTGTTTGTACAACAATGGAAAAATGTAGATCCCTACAGATGAAAGTTATTTAGGAAGTATTAGAATGTGCTGAGATGAACAGATTAGCACTTAAAATGAAAGAAAAGGAAGAAACAAAATACTTCTTGACATGGGACTTGGTTTATCAATGGTTAACTAACAGAAACAGAGATTAGAATTAGGATTAAAATCTAAAAAGATCCAAAAGCTAATTAAAAAAACCTTTTGCATTGAAAATTTTGGAGGATTTTATTATCATTTTACAATTATTACTGATGTGTTTATTATGTTCATTATTATGATGTATGCCTTCTGTGGTTTTGATCACGTTTAATGCACAGGTTGTGGTTTCTTATGAAACTTTCCACAACCTTAAAGGCCTGAATTTTAATTCTGTAATTTCAACATACAGTAAGAATCTTTTGACCAATTGTCAGAATTATCAGAATCCTGATTAACAAACCACTTAGAAGTTAACAGATGGGTAGCATGCAAATTCCTCCATTCAATTTTTCTTTAATCCAGACAAAATTTTCAAATTAATCATTTTATAATTCCATGATCTTTTTATTGATGACTCAAGTGACACATCAGAAGAGGAAAAAAATCAATTAGATAACTTGCAAGCCAACATTTGATTCTGGTATTCACACCAAAAGCCTTTTTAAAGAAAGATGTTAATGATTAGAGCAGACCTTTTCCGCTTGGTAACTACTGAGGCATAATGAATTTGGAGCTTTAAACAGGAATGTGTATTTTCCCTAGTCACACAATCATTTAAACAACCATCAACTTGTTCTCTGGGGTGCTAACATGTAATGATGAGCTTCTTCAGAGCTGCCATATTTTACCATTCGAATAATTAACGTACAAGAGAAAAGATGGCAAGGAAATTTTCCTCAACCCTCCGAGGAAAATTTCATCTTGTTTTATGGCATGGTGCTGTCAAGCACTCAGGAAATGAGGAGATTCAGGCAGTTGAAATGTGTCTAAAGATTATTGCAAGCTTAAGCTCCCAACAAGAATCTGACCAACTAGACTTCCGGTTTGAGTCTCTTCAGCGATAAACCGAAATCCACAATCATGCGTGGTTTTGATCTGTGCTTGCCACCAGAGCGCCCCGAGCCAGCTGGCTTCGAGGCTAAGCCACCCCATAGAGGTGGTGAAGAGGGTGGGGACTGCCAGCAGGGTCAAGGAGAGCTGCATCTGGGCATTACTCCCTTTCCCGAAGGCGGTTGCAGCAGTGGTCAGAAATGGCCACCTCAAAGAAGAACTTGACCAGAAAAGAATGTGCAGGAGGAAGATAAGAAGAGAAAGTTTTGGTTGACTGGGTTAAACTGAAAAAGCAACAATGTAAGGTACTCTGGAATTTAAACTATAAAAAATAACATTGTTCCCAAAGAAGATTTTGAAGCAGAAAAGGAGAGAGAGAAGGGAAAGGATTTGGTTTTTTTTTTCATCCCTTCCTTATACTTACAGCTAAGAGACTTAAGCAAGAAATTGAAAAGAAAAAAAAAACCCCACTTTGACATTAATAGGCATTTAAGCTGAAAATAAAATGTCAAAGGGATAAGAAAGATTTCTGGAAACACAAAAGTTTTTAAAAGCAGGAAAGGAGAAAAAAAAATATAAGGGCAGGATCTGGAAAAATGGAGGAGACTGCCTGGAATTAAGGAATGGAACTGGAACTAAAAGGGATTTACAGTGAAACTCTAACAAGATTCCTAAAAGATACATTCTAACTGAAACTTGGCAACAAAATAATAGAGCCCCAGGAAGAGAAGGTGGAAAAAAGAAACAAGAAGAAACAACCTTGGATTATTTGGATTACTTGGTGATTTTTGGCTTTTGTATTTAAATGACTAAAGTTAATTGAGTGGTTGTTTAAAAGTGTTTAAAATGGGATCACTCTTAGAAGAACTGAAAATGGAACTTAAAAAATGGAAAGAAGATGCACAAGAAGGGAGAGGTTTTTTTGGCTTTGTATTTCAATTTTTAGAAATGGAGATCTGGAACTATGAGAAACAACAAGAAACGCTTGCAGAACAAGAAGAATGGGACAAAGAAGAAGCCATCTTTAATGATCAAGTAATTTTATGTGGGGGGGAGAGGAAAGGGGGAGAGAGTAAAAGGTTTAAGACTAGAAAAAACAACCAAGAAAAAGAAGAATAGTTTGAAAGATAAGTATAATATTAGAAAGCAACAGAACAGGGGATTACAGAAGAGATAATTAGAAGTAGAGAGACAAGGGGGTAAAAAGGGGAAGGAGAAGAAGAGGGGGAAACAGGAAAGGAAAAGAAGTTATAAAAGACAGAAACAAGATATAGATGAACAGAAAAAAGATATAAGGATTGAAACCAAAAGCTTGTTTAGAGATAATGGGTGAAAATCTAATTGTAAAAGGGACTCTGCAAAGGTACATAAGATAGTACTGTTATATTACAAATAGAAATAATTTTAGAAAATATGATTAAAATAATGGATAAAATATCCATTGTATGGAATGTGTGGAATGTTTGTTAATAAATAAATGAATTAAAGTGAATGAGAGAATTAAAGTAGGAAAGGATGGGAACATCTTAATTATTATTAATATGGGAAAAAGAAGAAGTAATTATGGAAAGTTTATAAGTGTTCACAAGGAAGTATGATATTCAATTGAAAAGAAATGTTAAAGATGTTAAAAATTTAATGAATATTAATGACAGAATTGAATTGGAATGGAATGAGTGCTTTATTTACACACACACACACACACACACACAAACATGTTTTCTGAGGTTCTTGCGGGTATTTGTATGTTGATCTTTGGTTATTCGGGTTTTCTCCCGCGTAAGATTGGAAGTATCTAGGCAATGTTTCAATGAAGTCTCATTCATCATCTTCAGGCTTGGTCTTCAGCTCTGTGCTTCTCAGAGTGATGTGAGCTTGCAGCTGCTTCTTCCTTTTAACTGCTAGTGGGGGTGTGACTTGATTGGGTGGGGGCTTGGCTGTGTTCTGATTGGGTGGGGGTGTTTTCTCATTGGTTGGGGCTTTGGCTGTGTTCTGATTGGTTGGGGGGTTGGCTGTGTTCTGATTGGCTGGAGGCGTGTTCTGTTCAGGTGGGGGCTTGGTTGTGCTCAGGTTAGTCTTAGTTGCTGGGGGATTTGAGATGGTGAGCTGTGATCTTGCTGTTTGGCTTTGAGTTTGTGGTCGTGCTGCATCTTCATAGTGGGGGTCAGTTCGCTTCATGTATGGCTCAGAGGAGTTTGAAGTAGGTAGTGATGTAGCTGCAGTGCGACTTCTGGTCACACCAACTGACCCCCACCATGAAGATGCAGCACGACCACAAACTCGAAGCCAAACAGCAAGATCATAAAAAGAAAAAAAGAATCTGATCAACTAACAGTCAAGGGAAATGAGCAGGAGATAATAAAGGCATTCAAGGTGGGCTGGACTTAGATTGCTTGCCAGCACTCAGGAATTCATGACTTATAATGCCTTACCCCCCTTCATGTTCAGCCTGGTCATCTCCTATAGTTATTTGGTTACTGTTAAACAAATTATTTTTGTCTTCTAGCATACTTCTGATAGTATTTATTAATTTGATTTTTCAGCACAGTTTTTTATCCCAGTAACTGCTTTCATCCATGAAAATAATACTGCTTTTGGTAGCATAATTTTTTAAAAATGTGGTGGTTGGCAAAACATTGGCCATAATAGTTCTCTCATTCCTATATCTACAGCAACTCTTCTAGGCAGTTCACACATCTCTTGTTTTTGGCACTGACACAATGAACAATTCATAATTATCTATATTAAATGTCAATTGGACAAGGGGTATTTTCACTAGGGTCCAGATTGAAGTCATGTTCCACTTTTATCTCAATCTGCATGAGTTTGAAATGTTTTTATGCTCAAAAAAATAAAAAATAAAAAAGAAAGAAAGAAAGAAAGAAAGAAAGAAAGAAAGAAAGAAAGAAAGAAAGAAAGAAAGAAAGAAAGAAAAGAGCAGGGGAAAACCATAGCTAAATCCAATATTTATAGAACAGGTCAAGGTAGGCTGTAGTTTGCAAAGAATACAGGAAAACTTTGTGATGTGAAGAGAAATAAAATCAGCTGAATGACTGGAAATGAAATTGACCTGGGTGGAAACATGGAAATATGATGGAATGAGAAGTTAATAGCTGAAACCTAGCTTCTCTGTAATAGGGATGATTTAAAGAAATGTAGGTGCATTCCCCAAGTGCTATGAAACTTTGAAACATCTCAGAAGCCACGGGACACAAAATCAAGAACTTCCACTTGTCTTCCTGACAAAGCAATCATCCGAAATATCATTTTCTGTGTCAGCCTAAGTAAGACTCACAGAGATTCAGGGGGTTGGGCTAGAAGACCTCTAACGTACCTTTTAATTCTGTTGTTATTGCTGTTGTTATGACTCAGTGGAACTTTGGGGGAAGACAAAAGCTTGAGTTGATAAAGACATAAATCTGGGTTGATGATGGTTCAGTAACCTCTGCAGTAATAAATCAGCTTCAATAGTTTCAGTACATGCCAGGCCCCAAGGCCTCAAGGCCTCACGTAGGCTGAAAGCGTGTACCAGGAACAAAGAACATCAATCAGCAATACAACACTAGGGACTACTAACTGGACTGCAGGTGTTGATTGGCTACTTTGTACCTACTAAAACTGACCATATAACACTGTGATTTGATGCTACTATGTGTCCACTAATATTTCTACTCATGTAACATAATGATTGGATAGAGTTCACCGCTTGTAATGTATTACTGTGTGTTTTTAATAAAAGAGCTTCCCGAGCTCGTGATCGGGGCAGCTCACCCGAGATAGAACCAGCCTGGTGTCTTTCTTGATGCATTCAAGAAAGACGTAACCACCCAGTGAGAAGCTTTCCAAATGCGGAGCAAAGCCGCATCTGGTGACCCCGATGTGATCCGTTAAAAGAAACGGGTGTGTCTGTCTTCGACTTCTTATCTCACCCGGCCAGACGAGCCAGTTGCAACTCAGGGATGCCGTCTTGTGTCACAGATCCCTCCCCAGGAATCTTCCCTAAAGAAGACATCCTCCCTTCAGGTGAGTATGGGCGGAAAGTTCTCCAAAGCGCAGATAGCACATTTGCAGGAATTAGGAGAATTAACGAAGAGCTCAGTTCTTATTCTTAGGAATCAGGGCAAAATGCTCCCGGTTCCAACTAAAAAGGACCTTATCACCCTTTTGGCTTACATCTATACACAATGTCCAGCTTATCCAGAGAAAGGGTCCTTGAAAGTCTCCACGTGGCAACATTTGAGTGACTATTTTCATAGTAATCCCAGGGCTCTGCCAAAAATTCTGACCACATGGCAGATAGTCATGGAATGCTTAAAAATCCATGGCTCAGCACTGACCAATGCCTCCTCCCCTAAGGAGGGTCCTCCTCCTTATACAGCTGAAACCAAGAAAAAGGATGCTCTCCCATTAGAAGCTTCCTCCCCCACTGCTCCTGAACCCATAAATCCTCCTGACTCAAATCCAGCAGAGAATCAGACACCCATGGGAGCGATCACACAAGCCATAGCGCAGGGATGCAGGGAGGGCTCTCTTACTCTGGAGGAACTCTCCCTCTGTCCCATTGAATATATAGGGGATGGAGCCAGAAATATGGTGCCTAGACTTGAACCTTTACCCATGAAATTAATTAGAGATTTAAAACAAGCTGTGGCCATGTACGGCATCCAGGCACAATATGTCAGAGGCTTCATTAACACCATCAGCACCTCCTTTTTCATGTTATCCCAAGATTGGAAAGATCTTTTCCGTATGATACTGACGGGACTGCAGTATGTTGTTTGGGAGTCAGACTTTTGCGCCAAAGCTGAAAAATTTGCCCGCGATCATGGCGCAGCTGCGAGAGTGGATCAAATTTTTGATATGGGCCGATTTACAGACTTAACAGCTCAGATGGTGCTCCCACCACGTATCCTTGCCCTTATCAGTATCATAGCGGTCAAAGCCCTTGACAAAGTTGATGATTCTACCTCTGGCATCGTAGGATCTTTTTCAAAAATTACTCAAGGCTCACATCAGCCTTATGCTGAGTTCATAGAGGAACTTCAGAAAGCCATTCAGAGACAAATCTCAAATGAAGAAGCCTGTAAAGAGCTTCTGTTAAAACTGGCCATTGAAAATGCTTATGAGGATTGCAAGAGGATTCTGCAACTTCTATCTGCCTGATGGGAGGCTTCCCTCTCGGACTATCTAAAGGCTTGCAGAATCATGGGAACTGTCTCCTACAATATGGAGCATCTGGCCATGGCCTTGCAGCAAGCAAATTCTCAAAACAGGTCAGCCGAAAACTGCTTCAATTGTGGGAAGCCAGGCCATTTCAAAGCACAATGCAGAGCCAGAGACAATACACAAAACAACACCAAGCCTAAAACGATATGCCCAAGGTGCAAGAAAGGGTACCACTGGGCAAACCAGTGTCGCAGCAACATTCCTCAGCCTCAGGGAAACTAGAGGAGGGGCGATCAGCCAGCCCCGCTCCAAAGGCTGACTCCATATCTTTCCAACTAATTGCCTCTGAAGATATGGAAATTGTTCCATATCTTCCGTAAACAGGAAATTGTTCCATATCTTCCGTAAACAGGCACTGTTTACTTTCTCCCCACATGCCTGAAAACGATCCCTCCTGCCATGACGCCCCTCATAATTTATCCCATCCGAGACCTCATGGCAAGGGGAATCATTGCTTCTCTATTTCTGAGAGATTCCGACGACTTTTCCTCAGTGGCCATGGCAGCAATTGGAAATACTCCACAAAATTTAGCAAGGGAGAATTAGTAGCAACTGCTATTCCGGTACCTGTTAAAATGGCTGATGCATGGGCATTTACTGTCCATCAGACAGTGGAACAAGCCAGGCCTGTGTTACAATTCACAATCCATAACGAAGTTTTTTCGGGTCTCTTAGATACTGGAGCTGACGTAACTGTCATCCGAACGGCTGAGTGGCCGGACGATTGGCCTTTGGAAACTGCCCCAGTCATTTGGGGAGTGGGAGGAGTTCAGCATGCCCACCGTAGCAAGCACTGGCTACCAATGAGTTCCTCTCATATTTCTCGCACTGCCTACCTCCAACCCCTTGGTCCTTCCGCTACATACTAACCTGTGGGGCCGTGATCTTATGTCTCAACTTAACGCAAAACTCATTATCGATTAATGGAATCTTTTGCTAGAACTCCACTGCGGCTACAATTAAAAACCACAGAACCTGTTTGGGTAGATCAATGGCCCCTCACTATAGAAAAAACTAGAGGCCCTGCAATCACTTGTTCAGGACCAAATTGTCAAAGGGCACATTGAACCATCTGTCAGCCCATATAACACCCCCATTTTTGTTATAAAGAAAAAATCAGGAAAATGGAGGCTATTGCAGGATCTATGAGACGTGAACACTAAAATAAAACCATTGGGGGCATTACAATGTGGTCTTCCAAATCCCAACATCATCCCTGAAAAATTTGATCTAATGGTCATTGATTTAAAGGACTACTTCTTTTCTATCCCTCTGCATGAACAAGATCGTGCCTTATTCGCTTTTACACTACCTCTCTTAAACAACTCCTCTCCCTCCTCCCGCTTTCAGTGGAAAGTCCTACCCCAAGATATGCTCAATTGCCCCACCATGTATCAACACTATGTCAATAATGTCTTGCTCCCCTATCGTTCTGCTTTTCCACACTTTCTGGTGTATCATTACATGCATGATATCCTTGTTGCAGCTCCTGGGCCACCGGGTACGGTGTTCACTTCATTTTCCTTCCTGAAAGCTGTTCTTGCAAAAGGAGGCTTGCACATAGCACCTGAAAAGGTACAAGTAATAACTCCATACATATATCTGGGCTATAAAATGCTTTCTGCTACTGCCTATCTTTCACTTCCCTCTCTGTCTCTACCTTCTCAACCCACCCTGGTTCAACTTCAGCAATATCTGGGTACCATTAACTGGGCTCGACCTTTCCTGTCTTTAACCACTGATATTCTTTCTCCATTGTTTGAAGCCCTTACCTGGGGAAAAAAAGCCTGCTGACATAATATCCTTGCAGCAACCTCAGCTTCAAGCAATAACTCAAATAGAAGAGAATATCCGAAAAATATGGGTAGACAGAGCTGCTGCCAATACTCCTCTAGATATGGTCATTTTAGCCACCCCGAGGCTTATGACCACAGCAGTAACTCAAAAGGACCAAAAACTCCACATCATAGAGTGGATCCATCTTTCCCATACGCCACAATGTTCCATCACTTCCAAATCAGCTCAATTGGCTTAAATGATCACAAAAGGCAGGAGTCGTGCAAAATTACTTATGGGAATAGATGTCTCCACACTTTTCATCCCTTTCTCGCTACAAATATGGGAATCTCTATTCCAAAACTCCCAGGAAATTCAATTTGCCTTAGCTGACTGGCCTGGACTAGTTTCTTGCCACCCGCCCGCTGATCCACGTTTTCAAATCATTCAGACAATACCCATCTCTTTCTCCTCTCCCATCAGCAAAAGGCCTTTGGTCAATGCCTTGACTATATTTGATGATGGCAGTAGGGAATGAGGGGCATGCACTTAGCAAAGGAATGGGGTGTGGCACATTAAAACCATCCCTGTGCAAACATCACCACAAAGGGCTGAGCTTGCTGCAACAATATTAGTCCTCCAGAATTTTAACAAACCCCTCAACTTAATCCTAGACAGCCTATATGTTACCCAAATAGTCTCTACTATTCATGATTCTTACCTCTCTCCCGCCATTGATAAAAACCTTCTCTCTCTTTTTGTTACATTGCAACACCTTGTTGCACAGCATCAGCATCCCCTCTTTATGGCACACATCCGCAGCCACCAACCCTTCCCAGGAATCCTCCAGGAAGGCAATGATATGGCTGATCAAGTGGCTGCAGGTATCATGACCTCACACACATTAACTCCTTGGGAGAGCCATTCATACTTCCATCAAAACACTAAAGCTCTCATGAAACATTTCAACCTCACTATGGCCGAAGCCTCAGCCATTAGACAGCAGTGCTCCACCTGCAGTCAACAAGCCCATTCCATTCCCTTAGGGGTAAATCCCTGTGGGTTGAAAGCCTGTGAAATATGGCAGATGGACGTTACTCAGTTTCCTCTATTTGCCCCCTGGAAGTATCTGCATGTCACAATTGATACTTATTCAGGGTTTATAATGGCAACCCCACAAAGAGGAGAAGCCTCCAAACATGTCATCAACCATTGCATTTGCACCTTTGCATCGTTGGGACGCCAAAACGAAATAAAAACAGATAATGGTCCTGCATACACTAGCACAGCCATGTCAGAATTTTGCGCAAAGTGGCAAATTACCCACAAATTTGGAATCCCTTTTAACAGTCAAGGACAAGCCCTGGTAGAGAGAGACAACCTAATGCTAAAAACAGCGTTAGAATGAAATTTGATCAAAGGGAAAAAAGCCCTTGGCCTCCCGGCGATGCAAGACGCCTTTAATCTCTGTCTTTATGCACTTAACTTCCTCAATCTCTCCAGCACCCCTGCTACGACGGCAGCGGAGCGACATTTTTCTTCCCCTCTTCCCCTGATTCTCCCAAACCACAGGTATACTACCGCCAACTGCCAGACCCTACTTGGAAGGGTCCTGCTGCTCTCCTCACCTGGGTTGTGGCTATGCAGCTATCCAGCTTCCAGATCGTGTCCTGTGGGTTCCTGGATGACATGTCAGACCATATCACCCCAAGATAGAAAAATCACCACCTGTAGACATATCAACATGATTCGTCCCATTGCCTTGCCAAACCTCTTCCTCCTTCTTGCCGCACATGCCTCCAAGGTTTCCATTCCATCTCGAGTGACGTACTTCACGCCAGGTATTCCCCTCCTGCTGACCTGCACTGCACCTCCCTCCTTCCTTATCTCAATGACAGAACATCTTTCCAAATTTGGACAGCCCCAAATAGCATGTATTGGATTTGTGGTAACCTAGCCTATCCATCCCTTCCAGCAGATTGGCAAGGATCATGTATTGTGGTGGATAAGACCTTCCTTTTTCCTCCTACCAATCTCCATTAAGCAAGAACTAGGCATCCCTGTGTATGATACATTATCCCGCAAGAAAAGAGACACCGACAATGCCTTTGCAGGTTTTCCCTGTCAATCAGAATACACAGGGGATACCTGGACCTCAGAACAAATCGTCTGCACCTACAGCATGGCCACTTGGGCCAGGATGGGTCCTGGGGGTACAGAACCCCCATATATATGATTAATAGAATTATTTGTTTACAAGCTGTTTTAGATTTAGCAGGCCAACGAATAGACAAAGCTCTAAACACTCTAGCGACTGCTACAGACAAATTACACACAGCTGTTTACCAAAATCGATTAGCTTTAGATTACATACTAGCCAAAGAAGGAGGGGTATGTGGTAGGTTCAATCTCACGAATTGTTGTCTTCAAATTGATAAGGTTGGCAAAGTAGTAGCACAATTAACAACTGAGATGCGACAATTAACCTATAATCCTGATCAAGTATGGCAAGGTATTGATTTTAAGAATATTTTTTAGTTCCTGGTTCCCCAAACTATCAGGATTACAAGCCATAGAAGCTCTCATAGGTATGATTGCTGCAGGATGCATTATTCTTTCATGTATGTTACCAATTTTTGTTCGCACTATCTCCAATAGTCTGTCTTTATTAGCTGAAAAGTGCGCCATTGCAGAGGTTAATGCCCTCTGGGAAAAAGAACCTCTGTACAAAGTCATACCCTCAGAAGACCCTGATGCGTGCGCTCGCACAAGTTTTTGCATGGGCAGTGACAAAGATCCAGAAGAATTTCTTCCATATAAAACTAAAACAGAGGAGATGCAGTAATAAATCAGCTTCAATAGTTTCAGTACATGCCAGGCCCCAAGGCCTCAAGGCTTCACGTAGGCTGAAAGCATGTACCAGGAACAAAGAACATCAATCAGCAATACAACACCAGGGGCTAATAACTGGACTGCAGGCGTTGATTGGCTACTTTGTACCTACTAAAACTGATCATATAACACTGTGATTTGATGCTACTATGTGTCCACTAATATTTCTACTCATGTAACATAATGATTGGATAGAGTTCACCGCTTGTGACGTATTACTGTGTGTTTTTAATAAAAGAGCTTCCCAAGCTCGTGATCGGGGCAGCTCACCCGAGATAGAACCAGCCTGGTGTCTTTCTTGATGCATTCGACAACCCAGTGAGAAGCCTTCCAAATGCGGAGCAAAGCCACAAACCTCTTCCTATATTCTTGTAATAAATAGAATGGAATGGAATGGAATGGAATGGAATAGAATAGAATAGAATAGAATAGAATAGAATAGAATAGAATAGAATAGAATAGAATAGAATAGACTTTTGTTGGCCAAGTGTGATTGGACACACAATTTGTCTTTGGTGCAAATGCTCAGTGTATGTAAAAGAAAAGATACATTCATCAAGAGTCAAGAATCATAAGGTACAACACTTAATAACAGTTAAAGGGTACAATAAGCAATCAAATCATACTAGGAAACAGTCAATATAAATTGTAAGGATACAAGCTGCAAAGTTACAATCATAGAGTCACAAGTGGGAGGAGATGGGTGATAGGAACAATGAGAAGATTAATAGTAATACAGACTTTGTAAATAGTTGGAGAATTATTGAGGGAAGTATTTGTTTAGAAGAGAGATGACGTTCGGGGGAAAACTGTCCTTGTGTCTAGTTGTTCTGGTGTGCAGTGCTGTATAGCATTGTTTTGAGAGTAGGAGTTGAAACAGTTTATGTCCAGAGTATGAGAAATCTGTAAATATTTTCAGAGCCCTCTTTTGACTAAATGTTGAAGAATTGAAGAATCTTGCTTTCTGATGGAGTTGGGGCAACCAAGAAACCAACAATGGTTCTAAGTGGAAAAACATATTTCATACCAAAGATACTTCATAGCAAGCATTGATAGAATCAGGGATTTAAAAAAAAAAAAAAAAAGAACACCATTTGCAAACCACACTTGCCTTAGACTGCATTAAAATTGAAACATTGCTTTAGGCTAAATCCAAAGATACTTTATTTCATACACCATCAGAAGTATAAAAATATAAGCTCTCTGATCTTCAAATAACTTTAGCTTGGTGGGTTACTCCATCCTCCTCTTTTTTTTTTTTTTTTTAATATTACAACTATATTCGGCTGATTTTTTAAAAAAATCTGAACAGTTGCAAGGTACAGTATTAACACATAGCTGGGTGTAAGAAATAGGAAGCAAAAGAAATGAAAGACACAGTACAAAAGGTAAAGGGAATATAATTAAAGTTGAGTTATATCAATATTATTTATTACATTTCCCTTCCCATAACTTATAATAATAGGTTATGTGGATAATAGGTCAACCTATTTTCCAAAGCACCTGAAGGCAAGATAAGTAGTAATGGATGGAAAATAATCAGGGAGAGAAGCAACCTAGAACTAAGGAGAAATTTTCTGACAATTAGAACAATTAATCAGTGGAACACCTTGCCTCAAGAAGTTATAAATGTGCCAACACTGGAGGTTTTTAAGAAGAGATTGGATAACCATTTGTCTGAAGTGGTGTAGGGTTTCTTGCCTAGGAAGGTGGTTGGACTAGAAGACCTCCAAGGTCCCTTCCAACTCTGTTATTCTGTTAACTTCTAATTTTTGCAAACTATTGTGTTCATCATTGCATTTATATCCAGTTTTATATGTAAACATCTATTTTTCCTTTGTCATCATTCATATTTTCTCCAAGATCCACTTAAACTCTACCAAGCAATCTTACATTCAGTCCTACGTTCATTGATATCCTTCACTAGTTCTCTCATGCTTTTGTTATAAATGATCAAACCAATCATGCTTTTTAATTCATTATTTTTTTCCACTCAAACAGTCTTAAACCCCATATTTAAACCAATCAGAGCTTTTTCTAAACAGATACTCAATATAGTCATCATTCTCATTCATTATTGGATATCTGTGTACAGTAGACTTCCCCTGCCTATCAAAACTTGGTCAAATGAGGTTTTCTGTAACATGCTATCCAGAGATTCTCAGAGATTCTCAGAGATTCATACAGGGCGTGGTTGTCCCAAAGGTGTTTTCTTTCAAAAGGAAACTGGACTTTCTTGTTTTGCTAGATGTTTTGCTTCTCATCCAAGAAACTTCTGTTCTGACTGAATGGTGGAGGGTTGGAAACATTTATATCCTTTGCAGTCGTCTGGTCATTAGTGATCTTTCTGAGATTCGTTGAGGCCACTTGAAGGTTTCTCTCTGTCCTCAGGATCACCTGAATCCTATAGTTTGCAGTTTTTCCTTTCATACTCCTGTACCATATCAAAGGCTCTTATATGTGGAAATTATATTGATTAAATTATACCTGAGAAAGTGAAGAACAGATTCCATGTTTATCCAATATTTGAACTATGAATTATTATTGGACAGTTATATAACTATACCTGATAAACATGTACTATTTTGTAATTTGTTATGGTCTAAAATAAATGTCAGGTTTTTGGCCGGAACATGAGGGTTGTATTTCTTGGCATTAGGATATATGTGGGAGATACTGGGTCATCGTGACCCAAACAGAACTGGTTAATGATCCATTGTGCTTAGATGGATAAAACAGGAAGAGAAGCCATGAGAACAAGGGTAGTTTCCAAGGACAAGGAAACAGGTGCTACACTATGGGTGTGGTGTAGGGAGATACGTAGCTTGGATAGATTGTGAACATAGGAAAGGGGCAGAGACTGTATATTTGAACCTGTATATAAACCCCAGCACTCCTGGGGAAAATGTCTTCTGCCATGAGCAGAATTCCCTTTTGCAAAAGCATAATAATAAAGCTCTTGTTCACCGTCTCCAGTTGTTTTTGTGATTATTATCACAAAGGGTGTTCACCCCAAAATTGCACAGCGAAATGTTTCTGGAAATTCTCAGTGTAACAGGTAATGATAATTTAGAGAAAATGGTAGATTAAGTAACCATAACAGTCATAACTTTCCAATGCAGCATTTCCTACTGAGAGTAAGGAAAACATGACACATTGATTATTTTATTTCTATCAAAACCTACTCCAAACACCCTTCCACTATTTCATGCAAACAAGGATTTCCACAGATTACTTTGCTAATCAATATAGTTTTCAGCAACCCATCAAATAAGAAGGCCATGTGATATACTAACCTAAATCAATTGTTCTACTTTATTTTAAATACCAGAGTATTTTTTCCTAGTCCTAAAGCCATAAAGTATTTTCCAGACATCATTGAATTCCCATGCTGTTTCTCAAATACATTGATTTATTGCAAGTTTCATTTAAGTTTAAGTCTAATTTTTACCATGGAGGATTTTTTTTTTTCTTTTTGGAAAAGAGTTTCTACAAAAACTTGACATTCCAGCATTCTTTGGATACGTTCTTCTCCTATCAGTTCAGGGTGCCACTACTTATTTATTTATCAAACTTAGGGGCCATCAACCTTGCCTAGGAAATAGGCCCATTTATGGCTTCCAAAGAGCCTCCGGAGCCTTGGGAGGCCATTTTCATCCTCCTGGAGGCTTGAGCCTCCAGAGCCCGGAGAGGGCAAAAATGCCCCCCCCCATGCCATGGTGCAGAAGGCCAACTAGGCCACGCTGACCATGGCCATGTCCACCCAGCAACCAGGAAGAGAATCCATTGCTAAATTTTTTGAAGCCCACCCCTGCTTGCAATCCATAAAAACAACAAGATGAAACACCAAAACTTCAACATAATATCTATTAATGCTAACATTGATTGAAAAAGGATAAAATGGGAAGGAAAGGAGCAAGATGTTTATGGGGGGGGAAAGGAGAGGGTCTTATTTTAGTGCATTAACCATTTCCAGAATGACATGCTCCCTTTAGGTCCCCAAGGCAGTTGGTTATATAATAGTTATATAACTATACCTACAGAAGATAGGTCAGATCTCACCTTGAGGGACACAACTTTCCAGTGGGTGGCAGAAAAGGCCCTCTTGAACCCATCAGCCAGAATTCCTTGACTGACAGGGTCCAATGGCTTCTTCTGTCAATGTGAATGGGGCAAGCCAATCCCATTGAATGTTGATTCATTCCCCCAAATAGCTAAAAAATCATTTCAGTCTTGTTGTCAAGGCAGGAGGATATGGGGTGGGGGGAAATGGAACACACCATCTATACTCTGAGAACTAATGAAATTTTTTGTTTTAATTTGGTCACCATTAATAACTATCAATAATAGCTGATATGTGTCAACTCATAAAACAACCCTATGCCTGTTTTAGTAGTTGCCATAAAAAAGGGAGGAGGAAGGAAATCTGGAAGAGCAGTGCAGCAGTTTGAAATCGAAAGTACATTCCAACTCTTATCTTTAAAAGATTGTAACTAAACTACCAGAACTTTTGCCTATGAATATATTTAATTGGAGAACGTGATTGATGATACCCAGCCTATGAATGTGCTCAATTGGAGAATCTGGTTTATTAGACACCCAGGGGGAGATGGGGGAAACAGGGTCACAGGGGACTATAAAATGCAGATGCCAGAGTTGGCTTCATACAGGGCAATGCCAGTATGTCGCCTCTAATAAATCCTTTGAAGTTTTTTTGAAGTTTGACTCAAGAATCATGATTTAATTAAGGCGATTGCTGAAATCCTGACAATATAGAAATTCTCAGTCATCCAGGGCATCATTGTCTCAAAAGGTGTTCTTTCAAGAGGCAACTTAGTTACTGTTGGTTTTTTTTGAAGATGTTTCATTTCTCATCCAAGAAGCATCAGAACTATCAACTATCAATAACCATTGTCTGATTACAAGGTGCAACATTTCTGTCTTTCACTGATGATCTTTGCAGAGCAACAAAGATTGATCAGATACATCTTTCATGTGACTTATCAAATTGAGTTGTGACTTACAGAAACATCTGGATTCAGAGAAGCAAAATGTACCCACTGTACATGATAGGATTGTTGACCTATGGAAATTCAGTTTCCCCTTCAATATTCCTTAACCTGAAAGGAGTATGCAGTGGTGCGATTCAATCGGTGTAACAACTGGTTCACTTTTCTTGTGTGCTCTGGGTTTGAAAAAGCCCACTTTCAACTCTAATACTTACCTTCTACTGCTGTCACAGTGACTACAACAGCTGAGGCACGAGAAATTGCTCTGCTGTGCGAGTCAGCTGTGCTAAAAAAAACCAGGAAATAAAGCACAGGAAAGGGCAGGGTTGGGTGGGCAGGACCAAATTCTCACCAGAACTACTGGTTCATGCAAACTGACCCGAACCGATAGAATCCCACCACTGGGAGTATGGCTTGCTAATGTTGAGGGACAGCATATAGGTTTACAAGTTGGATAGCTTTATCATTTCATTTCTTGGTTCCAATTTGCAAAGAAAAACATAGCTCTATGTCTGCAAAGTTTGGTCAGCAGGTAGTTTTGTTCCTTACTATGTAAAGAAGTGCTCGTGCAACCTAAATGAAGAGAAATTCAATCTGAATTTTGTTCAACTTAAAAGTCCAGAATGAAATGACATTCCTGGCAATGTTCCTGCACTGAAAATTGATTCTCTTCCCTCCTGAGTGGATTTACAATCTTTCGCTTTTATTATTGCCTCAGTAATTCACTGTGTTACTCATTTCAGCTGTTATAGGCAAGAATGTTGTCCCCATATTATCTTTAAAGCTAGGGTTGTCATTAAAATCAGTGTACATAACTTGTTTTTTTTTTAGTGAAGTCAGCCACTGTCTCCTTACCATCCCTCTATGCAATTTCTCATTTTGATATCTTTTCCTTTTAAAAACTGCAGGCCACGCTTTTCAAAGTGCCAATAGAGATCTCATCAAGCAATCAAGCAGAAAAGAAATAAAGTATGTAATGAAAAATGGGCAAATAATTTTAAATGCACAAATAAGCTACATCCTATCCTGAGTTGCCTATCTAATACTACATTTATGTATTTATTACTTATTATTAAGAAAATTTATATGGCTGCCCAACTCCCCCTTGGTGAATCTGGGCAGCTCATAGGTAATAAAACCTCAATTCAAACATCAGTAACCCCCACCAACTCCTGGTGACAACAATCAGACAAGCCACTTGATGGGCTCCATAGCATTCTGGTGTCCCCAGATCCCTTGGCAGAACCATGTCTTCAGGGTCTTGTGAATGAATGTCAAAATGGAAGGAAATCTGGTTTCTGTCAGGATGATGTTCCATGGGGAAGGAGCAGGGGTGGGCTTCTGTGGGTTTGTGGGAGTTCAGCAGAACCCCTAGCTAAGATTCTGCACAGTTTGGGGAACCCCCAAATCCCACTCCTGGCTGGCCCTGCCCACCCTGCCTTTCCCTTCCTAGGAGTCCCCACATGGCTCATTTTGGATGCAGGTGGGTGCAGGACATGCGTAGAGGCTTGGGGAGGGTGAAAAACTTCCAGAGGCTCCAGAAATGAGTCCATTTCCAGACTCCAGAAGCCCTCCTGGGGACTGTTTTTGCCCTCCTGGAGGCTCGAGGAAAGCCTCTGAAGCCCAGGGAGGGTAAAAACACCTCCTCCATGGTACAGGAGGGCAACTAGGTCATGCCCACCCAGCAACTGGGTAGAGAACCCCTTGCTAAAATTTTTGAAGCCCACCCTTGGGAAGGAGCCACCATGAAAAACCTATTCTTCTTGGACCCAATAGATGGACTTCCTTAGGGACCCAGAGCCTTCTCACTCTGTTGCGTTGGGAAATATGTCGAGGAGAAGACAGTCCTTCAAATATACCATTTCCAAGCCATGTTGGGTTTTGAAGGTGACAATCAGTATCTAGAATTGGTCCAGAAAAAAAAATCAGCAGCCAACACAGCTTCCACAGATCTGTATCCAAACCTATGCTTGCTCAAAACAAATCAAATTTTGCATCAATTGAAGCTTCTGGGTCATTTTCAAGAATAGCCACATGGGTATGATCGTGGTATAAGCATTGCTATACATAACTTGAACATTTGGAAATCAGCAACACATTCATGAAAGGACAATTAATCAGTTCTATCTTATTATGTCAGAGTATATTGAAGAACTGGAATAGAGCTTAGTAACAATGTCAGCCAATGGGAGCCGAATTGAGGACTAAAACATAAAGGGAAAATCTGGGTGTGGTTTATCTCTGTTCTGTGCTCAGCTCTAAAGTGAAAGAGAAACTAACTTGCTTGCTGAAAACTAGAGCTCTTCTCTGAACCTGTAACATGTCTGTTTCTCAGAGGTGAGATTCATTTTTTTTTTACTACCGGTTCTGTGGGTGTGGCTTGGTGGGCATGGCAGGGGAAGGTTACTGCAAAATCCCCATTCCCTCCCTACCCCAGTAACCTGCTTTCCAGCTCTGTTCTCCTGTGCAGGACAACAAAAGAAGACCCAGCCAATCAGCTGGGACTCGGGAGGCAGAGAAGAGATGAGGGCGGGGCCAATCAGAGGTGGTATTTGCCGTTTCTCCAAACTACTCAAAATTTCCACTACCAGTTCTCCAGAACTAATCAGAACCAGCTGAATACCACCTCTGCTGCTTCTGTTGGAGTTTGTTCCATGTTGGAGAAATCTACAACTGGTTTGTAAAATTTACTTCATATATTTATAAAGAAGTTAAATGAAGCCTCAGTCATTTCTATTTACTTTTCTGGCACTGAATTTACACTGCAATACTCTGAACATATTATTCTCATAACATCATGATACAATCCAGTGAAAGGATTGCAGATGATGTTAAAAGGTTTAGCTATTATTCAATGAATCAATTATTCAATAACCAAATTCTTTTTCTGGACAGAATTCCACCCCTACTTCCTTCTTTCACTGACACATTCAGAATTAACTAAGAAATGTAGGAAAAGTCCAACCCTTCCAAGAGTTCTATTTTTTTATAAAACATTTTGGGCTTCCTTTGAAAAATGATCTAGTGACGTTTGACTTACGTTCTAACAAAGTTCAGCTCTGCAATTTTAAATCTGATAACTAGCAAAGACATGTAGTCTGTTTCTGAGAAAACTTCATGAGCCCATACTCAGAACTAATTTTTATGTATGTATGAATGCATTTTAAAAAATTAATTTGATTTATTTTTAATAATTATTTAATTTAATTTAATTTGCCATCCATCTCACTGATAAGGTGAGATTCCTTCAATTTCTTTGAAATTCTGCTAATTGATTTAAAGTGAAAACATTAGATTCCATGTATACATGAAGCCATGTTCGCATAGTGTTAGAGTGTGGTATTGCGGGCAAAGTGCCCACAGTCTGGAGTTCGATCCTGACAGAACTCAAGGTTGACTCAGCCTTCTGTCTTTCCAAGGTCAGTAAAATGAGGACCCAGGTTGTTGGGGGCAATAGGCTGACTTTGTAAACTGCTTAGAGAATGCTGTAAAGCACTACAAAGTAGTGTATAAGTGCTATTGCTATTGCATGCCACTTCCATCAAATGGATTATTATTGAAACATTCTGAAACTACTTTCATGCCTTGATTTGCTTATATTCATGTATTCATTGGTTGACAATTCAAGCAATGCTGCAATTTTTCTAAGGCTCAGTTTGGAGAGAGAAAAACAGAGTCCCAACCAAAAAAACAAAGATTGAAACAGATCACTATAATGAGAATATTTACGGGGCGTGTGTGTGGACTTTGCAGGTGTGAAAGCGATGATCTAAGAGCTGTGCATTGATTTGGCACTGAAGTATTTTTGCTACAATGTTATTATTGACTATCCATATGTATTGGTGGGAATACTCTAAAGTTGCCAGTTCAACTTGCTAACAATCTCAAAATGTAAGAAAGAGAATTCATTGTTCTGCGAGCCCAGTCACTGTTATAATCATTGGTGGGATTCAAAATTTACCACCACCTGTGGTTTTGTGGATGTGGCTTGGTGGCCAGGGCTTGGTGATCATGTGACTGGGTGGGTGTGGCCAACTCAATGTCACTCATGGCAAGTTGTGGTGGCACAGGGCGATAGTCTATGTATGTACTTTCTCCCCCCTTCCGCACTTGGACTGACAAAATAAGGAGAAGAAGGAGAAGATTTGGCTGAACTTTTCTGCCTCCTGCCCCCTGCTTTGCACATACACACATGGGACAAACAGTGACCATCAGCTGCTTCTTACCTTCCCCAATACGCGCATGAGCAGATAATACCAACACCAACTATCAGCTGTTTCTTAGTTTAGCTGAGGCACAGCAATCCACTCTGCAGTGCAAATCAGCTGGAGGTGGGTGGGCAGGGCCAGTCAAAAATTTTCCCTACCAGTTCTCCAAACCAATCAAATTTTTCCTTACTTGGATGCAAGAACTGATCGGAACCCCCTGAATACCACCCCTGGTTACAATGGTTTAATCATGCTGGTTTTATCTCTATTCGTCTTACTCTTGATGTATGAACTAGATTATTCTGAGAATAGAAGAGAATAAATAAATAAAATTCCCTTCTTACTCTTAAGGATGGTCAATCTGAGGACTTCTACCAGAGGCCTTGGAGTTTGAGGGTTCTACAAAGTACCTTAGCTGTTCCTGTCCCTTTACTCTTCTGGACAGAGAGCTCTGAGGTCATTCCTGGCATCTGTTGGAGACAATCTCCCCACTTGGGAGTTATATACCTTCCAGAAGTAGGACCACTCTGGCCTTTATTTTCTATGGCTTCTCCAATTCCTCTTTGAGGCCCTGGTACTCATCCAGCTTCTCATTCTCCTGCTTCCTGTTGGTTCTGTCATTTGGCACCACTACATCTATCACCACCACTGTGTTCTGGTCCTTGTTAACTATCTGTTGATGTTGATGTTTTTCTCTATATCTACATCTATCTCCAGATCTTTGTCTTTCTCTAGGTCTCTGTCTTATCATCTCTGTCTCTATATAATATCTATCTACCAGTCTCTCTCTCTCTCTCTCTCTCTCTCTCTCTCTCTCTCTCTCTCTCTCTCTCTCTCTCTCTCTCTCTCTCCCCATCTCACCTATCTATATCTGTTTCTGTGCCTGTCCCATCTCTATACCTACCTGCTCTGCCTCTGTGTCTATGATCTCTATCTCTGTCTCCCCCCACTCTCTTTCTTTTTCTTTCTCTCTCTCTCTCATCTATCTCAATCTACTTACCTACCTACCTACCTATTCCCTATCCCTCCCTTCCCCTCTGTCTCTTTCTGTCTCTTTCTGTCTCTCTGACTCCCTCTCTCCCCCCTTTCTCTCATCTTTTTCTCTCTCTCTTATTTCTCTCTCTCTCTCATCTCTCTCTCTCTCTATCTCTGTCTCTGTCCCTGTCCTTATATCTATATATCTCTATCTCTGCCTGCCTGCCTGCCTGCCTGCCTGCCTGCCTGCCTGCCTGCCTGCCTGCCTGCCTATCTATCTATCTATCTATCTATCTATCTATCTATCTATCTATCTATCTATCTATCTATCTATCTATCTATCTGCCTCTGTCCCTGTCCCTATATCCATATCCATTTCTATACATGCATGCACACGTATATATATATTAAACCATTGTGTATTAATCCTATTGCCAGGACTAAAAGGACACCTTTTGTACTTTTACAAGCAATCTTTTTTTTACTAACATAGGAAGAAAGAAAGGATGTTCCTTCTCTTCCTGTGTTACCTCAGTAAGAATAAAAGAAAAAAAATATATAGATCCCACCAGCACACTTGCTGACATTTCATTTCTTCAAGGAATTTCAGTTCTGATAGAAAGTCCCACCTTGTGGTGAAGTGGGATAATGTGAAACCCTCAGAACTCATAAGGCAGAAAATTGTATGCTGCTTCTGTCTAAAACTCTGATATCGGCTAGGAAGGGAGCTCCCCTAAATTCTTTCTGCTCTGATAGCCTTTGGACATCAGATCAGAATACAATCTTCCAGGATGGGAGATCTTTCTCGCTGGCCCTGGAAAGGAAAGGCTGGGTTCTAGGTCTGTTTGCTGTGTTTTCTAAATCATTAGGAGAGAAACTGCACAACATAAAAGTAAACTCTCAAATGTAGGTCAGCAAGAATATTGCTGTACTGACACTTTGTAAAGTAACGAGCTTCCTTGTATTTTTTAAAAAAATTAAAGGGTCTTTTATATAGCTGATAATAAAAAAGAAGTGTCAGATTAATGCTTGGGGTCATTAAACCTAGCGGGTTTCTTTGTTTCTTCAAACAGCATCCATCTCTTCTGTTTCTAATTTGCCAGCACACAGAAAGATGCCTGTGATCATTAATGCAGATATGGGCATATAGGCCATGTACTCAGATTGTGTACAATTGCTCAGGAGGGGTCCTTACTGCTCTCTAAACTTGGTTATTTTAGATGTTTCATTACCAAACTAGGTAACAGTAAAGAGAAGAGCAACAAAGATGATTGGAGACCTGGGGGCTAAAGCATATGAAGAACTGTTGCAGGAACTTGAGCATGGCTATTCTGGTGAAGAGAAGGATCAGGGGAAACACGATAGCAATCTTCCAATATTCAAGGGACACAGAGAATAGGGTGTCAAACTGTTTTCCAAAGCACTGAAGGCAGGACAAGAAGCAATGAATGGAAACTAATCAAGGAGAGAAGCAACCTAGAATTAAGGAGAAATTTCCTGATGGTTAGAACAATCAACCAGTGGACCAGCTTGCTTTCAGAAGTTGTGAATGCTCCATCGCTGGAGGCTTTTAAGAAGAGACTGGGCAACCATTTGTCAGAAATGGCATAGGATCTCCTGCTTTAACAGGGGGTTGGACTAGAAGATCTTCAAGATCCCTTCCAACTCTGCTATTCTGTTATCATCAGTTCTTGAAGGGAGGAGATTTGCTTTAGCGCTGAAGATGTTGTCAAGTTTGGCCAGACTCTGAGTGCCCCAAGGTCCCCATAGTTCAAGCTTGAACTACAAATATTCCCTTCTATTGGTAAATTCATTCTTCTTTAGCAACATATATGCCCATGTATAGACCCTAAACCTTTGTTCTTTGTTACTCTCTTGAGAGGGAATCTAGGAAGACATCAATCATTTTAAAGAAATATCCTGGCAGAGAGCACAATGCTGTCTCTGTCCATTCTTCTGTCTGACCAAGGCTCAGATATACAGTACATATCTTTTTCAGATTGCCTGGTTTTATGTCTTTGTTTGTTCTGTTTCTTCTCATTGTTCTCATCTTTTCTAATACCTTCTCCTATTGGTATCTTACTTGTTGTATCTTATGTTTAATAATTGCAACTGTGCTCTTGAAATATGATCTATCACTTTGTTGTCTGAATGTTCACTAACAGCACCGGAGACAAATTCCTAGGATGTCCAACCACACTTGGCCAATAAAGAATTCTCTTCTCTTCTCTTCTCTTCTCTTCCCTTCCCTTCCCTTCCCTTCCCTTCCCTTCCCTTCCCTTCCCTTCCCTTCCCTTCTCTTCCACTCTATTCCACACCACTCCGCTCCATTCCATTCCATTATATTCATCCCACCTAAGACTGAAGACAAATAGTAAACATTTCAACTCTGAGATACAAATATTCTCCTCTTTCAGTAATTACTGCCTGTCTGCCTGCCTGCCTGCCTGCATCCATCCATCCATCCATAATAGTTTGTTTTGATAGTATAGTAACAGATTTAAGAATCAATAGGGGGCCACAGTTGCTATAAATATATCTCTCTGTGTCTCTCTCTCTCTGTCTCTCTCTCTCTCCTTGCCTGCCGGCCTACATCTGTCTGCTGTCTGTCTGTCTGTTAGACAGACAGACAGACAGACAGACAGACAGACAGATAGATAGATATCCATATCTATCATCTGTCTATCTACATTCATCTACTATCCACTATGACGTGCACCTTGTATTCAAATTTTGTTATAGAACTGACATTATCTTGATTTCTTATGCAAGTTAAGATCAAAAGGTGAAAAATCAGAATCAGTGGCAAGGATGTTTTATGTTGAGAATTGTGTATGTGGGTGTGGGTGCAGCATATGTATATGTGTGTGCATGTATTTATTTTCTTTTGAAAACAGGCATCAACATTTCATTTTTTTTCCATTTTTGAATGTGTGCCAGTATGTTCACAGAAAAAAGAGTGACAATAAATGCTATTATCTTAAAATGCTGCACAGGAGAGTTGATCTATCTATCTATCTATATCTACATCTACATCTATATATACATACATTATATCGATATAGATACACACATGCACACACATAATCACTAGACTGCAAAGAAGAAGATGTTCTTCTATCTTTTCACTGACAACAATCCAATTAAATGCTGCTTAAAAGACAAAATTGGATAGTCCTTTAAGCAGCTTATGTTTCCCCACTAAATGTCTCTGGTAGAGAAGCTGAAAATTTTAGGAGCTCTTTACTATGGAAGAAGAATCTTGCAGCTTTTCAAAAATAGCTGTTACAGGAGAAAAGGCAAGATATTCTTTTTTTAAAAAAAAAATCAGTTGGTCCAAATACAGTACATGATTCTTAATATGGCATGTCAGAAGTATGAAGCAGACAATCAGTTTTATGTACTCCAAATAAATGGGAAAAGGGGAGAGGAAGCATCCAAGGAGAATCTCATACTATTCCAACAGCAAAGGAATTCTGGAAAAAAAAAGTGTGGCACACATTCCTTTCCTCCCCTCCTCTCCATTGGTGCCAATTTGAGAGAAAACCTGGCTGCCTCCCTGTTGTGTTTGGAATTGCTATTTCCTCCTCCAGGAACGGGGAAATATGCCTAAGGATTACAACAGGTTAATGGGAAATGACAAGCCAAGTCACATTCCTCACCACGCCATCTGCCAAGCTAGGCTAAAACAACCTCACTCCAAGGGAAGTAAAAAAAAAAAAAAAATCCACACAGTGATAATGAAACTTGTGAAAAATGACAGCTGATGAGTGAACTGCCCAACTTTTAATCAAAGAAATATAACTGACTTATGTAGGTGTTATGAACTAATAAAACACTTAAATAAAGTTTATCAAAACCTTTAGAAAATAGCAGGGTTCTAGCCCTGCACTTCTGATTGGCCGATAATAGCGATATCGGATTGGTCCGTTCAGGAGAATCTGATTGGCTGTTAACGAGCCACTCTCATTGGTTAAGGAGGTTAAGACTCCACGTTTCTTATTGGTTACTAGATCAGCAGCTTGCCTATAAAAGTGCTGCTGCTGCCCTAGGTTTTTGCTCTGTTCAGAATGATTAATAAAGAGTTGAAGTTCACTGTTTACCGTCTCGTCTCCGTTCCTTGCGTCCATGTGCAGAACTTAACACTGGCGACGAGGATGGGATACGGAGATGTCAGAGCTGACTGAACACTACAGAGCAATAAACAGAGCATGTGGCTGAAGGCGTATCAACGGCGGAAACCATGACCAGCGGCACCATACCACCCGCTCCATTCGACCCAGCACAAGAAGACTGGGACTCATACATGGACCGGTTCCAGATGTTTCTGGAGACCAACAACTTGAAGGATGCCACTACTGGGAAAAAGAGAGCGGTATTCCTGACTCACTGTGGACCTGCCATTTTTAAGATGGCTAAGGCACTGGTGAAACCGGCTGAGGTGAAATCCATGGACTGGGATGTCCTCGAGCCCCTCCTACGGGCCCACTATGCACCTACCGTACCAACGCTTGTCCGAAGACATGAATTTTACCAGAGAGATCAGCAGAAAGGAGAAAGCGTTGCAGATTTCATCGCAGATCTCCGGAACCTGGGAGGCCTCTGCGGGTTTGCCGACCTCGAAGAAGCTCTAAGAGACCAAATAGTTCTGGGTTTAGATGCACCACACGTGCAAAGTAAGCTGATGGCGAAAGGCGACATCAGCCTTGCAAATACCATCACTGACGCTACTGCAGCAGAAGCAACCAGGAAGTTGGCTGCCCGAATGCACCACACCAATGCCCCGCTCCGCTAACTCACCGGTGAAACCTCAACTCGCCTTGAGGGACATGCAGTGGCAACCCACCACGAGGACCTCGAATTGTCATCAGAAAGTGATAAGGAAGAAGTCAACTGGCTCTGGTCTGAATGAGACCAATGCCACCAGCGTAACCAGAGACTGCAGTATCAATGCATAGGTAGTGGGGCAAACCACCCACGATTAGACTGCAAATTCCTCGATGTGCTCTGCCATATTTGTGGGAAGAGAGGCCACATCAGAAAGGTCTGTAGAAGCAAACTAGGATCTAGCCCACTTCAGAGGGGGACCAATTACCGCCAACCCACAGGAAGTTGTCCTGTGAGTCGGGAACATTCGAAACACCAATGGAACAACCACTCCTAAAGAAATAAACCACTAGCCCATTCAACGAAATGAGAAGAGGCACACCAAACCATCACGACTGGTCACGCATCATCATTAGATGCAAAGAAGATCCGAGTGAAGGTCGCCATCGAAAACCAGCCCTGCGTGATGGAAATCAATTCAGGATCGTCCCTCTTGATGGTTTCCTGGAAGACCCTTAAACAATTAATCCCTGCCGTCCAGCGGCAAGACCTCAGAATCCAAAGAACCATTCTCAAGGACTATCAGGGAAACCGAATTCCGGTCGTTGGATCCAGCCTAGTCCAGGTCTCATTCAAAAATTGTACTGCATCTTTACCATTGACCATTGTCAACCGTGATCGGCCTAGCTTGTTAGGCCTTCAATGGTTTGCTCCACTTGGGATTGAGGTAGCCGGCATTCACCAAACATGCAGCAGTGATTGGGAAGAAGACCTCGTCCATGAATTCCAGGATGTCTTCGCAGAAAAATTAGGCGAGTACAAGGGGACCCCGATATCAATTAACCTCAATCCCGAAATCGCTCCCATCCACCTTAAGCCTCGTCGAGTTCCATTTGCCCTTAAACTAAAGATTGATGAGCAGCTTGATAAATTAATAGCTCAGGGTGTTAGAACCAACCGATCACTCTCCCTGGGAAACCCCAATCATAATACCCATCAAGCTGGATGGATCTATAAGAATTTGTGGGGACTACCGAGCCACCCTGAACCACGCCCTTCAACAAAACGCTTACCTGGTACCGGTGGTGCAACACCTCCTCCATTCCCTGGGGGGCAGAAAAGTCTTCGCTAAACTAGACTTAGCCCAGGCATACCAACAACTGCCTGTTGACAAAAAAACGGCAGAGGCCCAAACGATCGTTACGCACCGAGGTGCGTTTAAATGTAACCAACTCCAGTTCGGAGTGAGCGTAGCCCCGGGAATCTTTCAAAGCTTGATGGAAAGATTATTACAAGGGATAAAAGGTGTTGTCCCATATTTTGATGATGTGTTAATCGCTGCCCCAATTCGGAAAATACTAAAGGAATGCCTGAGGTTGGTTCTCCAGAGATTTAAAGACTCAGGTCTCAAAGTTAAAAAAAAAACAAGTGTCATTTATGTACGGATCGTGTAGAATTTTTGGGATATTTAATTGATAGTCAAGGCATTCACCCCACTGATAACAAACTTAGGGCAATCAAGAACGCCCCAAAACCCCGGAACAAGGCTGACCTCCAGGCTTTTCTGGGCCTTATCAATTTTTATAATGTTTTCCTGCCTCACAAAGCAACCGTAGCTGAACCCCTAATCGTTTATTGGACAAAAAAGCAACCTGGGTATGGGGACACAGAGAAAAACAGGTGTTTCGACATGTGAAAAATTTATTGACTTCTGATGCTGTTCTGATGCAGTATAACGAGACTTTGCCTTTAACGATCACGTGTGATGCATCCCCATTTGGAGTGGGCGCCATTTTAAGCCACGTTTTGCCAAATGGTATTGAAGCCCCTGTTGCCTATTTCTCAAAGACGTCATCAAAAGCAGAACGCAATTACAGTCAAATTGATAAGGAGGCCCTTGCTATACTGTCTGTGGTTAAGAGATTTCATGAATATATGTATGGCCGAACCTTTACCATTGTGACAGACCACAAACCTTTGCTGGGAATAATAGCAGGAGATAGGCCAACACTATATATATTATTTCCCAGAATGACCCGCTGGTCAGAATTCTTGGCGGCATATAATTACAAGTTGCAACATCGCCCAGGGAAGGCCATTCCCCACGCCGACGCATTGAGCCATGCACCTCTTCCAGAGACCATTGATGACCCCCCTCCGACGATTACAACACTGCAGATTGAGACACTTCGAATGCCGCCATTAACAGCCCGAGATATTGTGATGGAAACGAAATGCGACCCCATTTTAGCACGAGTCCTCAGTTGGGTCGAGCGGGGATGGCCATTGGGCCAGATACCTGATGACTACGCCCCATTCAAGAATCGACAAACGGAACTATTTTCCCAGAAGGGCTGCATTATCTGGGGTGATAGAGTTGTCGTCCCAGAGCAGTTGCAACCAGTGATACTAAAGACCTTGCACGATGGCCACCCCGGCATCGTGCGTATGAAAGCCCTTGCACGAAGCTACGCGTGGTGGCTGGGTATTGACAAGCAGATTGAGACATGGGTAAAAGCTTGTCACAAGTGCCAGGAAGTAAGCAACGCCCCTCTGAAAGCAACCCCAACTGAATGGGAAACACCGAGGGGACCATGGTCCCGTATTCATCTGGACTTTGCGGGACCTACCAAGGGACACACATTCTTATTAACGGTGGATGCCTACTCGAACTGGCTTGAAATCCATGAAATGAGGAATACAACAACTGAATCAGTCATCAGAAAACTAGACAGACTCTTTGTGACACACGGATTACCAGACATTCTAGTATCCGACAACAGGCCCCAATTTACCGTGCTGTTCTTCGAACAGTACCTGGCAGACCTCGGTATTTGCCATGCGCTAACTTCGCCGGTGCATCCTGCGGCCAACGGAAGGGCCGAGCGCATGGTACAATTTGTCAAGAATACCTTGCATAAAATGGACTATGGCGATATAGAAGACAAGATTAACCGGATACTCCTTTTGCAGCATATCACTCCGCACAGCATCACCAATAAAACTCCCGCTGAGTTGTTAATGGGATGGAAGCTCCCCTCCCACCTCGACCCTCTGCATCCAGCATATGAACCTGAAAAACCACACGGTTCCAGCGGGAAATGCCGCAATTTCCAGGTAGGTGACTTGGTTTTCGCTTGGAACTTTTCGGGTGATCCATTGTGGGTCAAGGCAACTGTAGTACAAGTAACTGGCCCTAGATCGTACTGCATAAATGTCGCAAAGATAGAATAGGAAGCGCCATATTGATCAGCTGCGTTCAAGGCTACAATTGGGGATCTCCAAGCCCCCTGATTTCCAAACCAAGGGGGGAGGAAAGAGCGAGGAAGCTGAATTCGAAGCGGCAGAAAGTTTAAGCGGAAGTAATGACTGCTCAGAGGCAGCACGTGATGGATCCGGAATGAGGGTGGCCTCGCCTCAAAGAGATGCTGAAAGCAGTAGAGACAACGAAAATTCGAATACGGAACGGGTGGCACCCTTTTCACCAGATAACGTCCTACCCCAACAAGACTGTAGCCAAATACCGGGAGAACAACAAAAATCAAATAGACAATCAAAACAATCTGCCTACCTCAAAGACTACGTGACCGCACCCCTTAAATGGAACCCGGGGGGAAGGGGTGTTATGAATCAATAAATACTTAATAAAGATCATTAAGAGCTTGAAGCAAAGTGCAGGGTTCTGGCCTTGCACTTCTGATTGGCCAATAATCGTGACATCAGATTGGTCCATTTAGGAGAATCTGATTGGCTATTAATGAGCCTCTCCCATTGGTTAATGGAGCTAGCGCTTCCTGTGTTTTTATTGGTTAAATAAGTTAAGAGTTGCCTATATAAAGGGGCCCATTGTGGCCTTTGAGCTCAGCTGTTTCACATGTAAATAAAGAGTTTGAAGTTCACTGTTCACTGGCTCGTCTCCATCCTTTGCACCCATGCACAAAACTTAACAAATATAATGAGCTATGAACTAGATATTACTTATAACAAATGTACTGTAAAGGGTGGCAACTGATGGTAACAGATGGTGTAAGATAATACCATATATGGTGAATGTATTAAGGTAAACAGTCATGGAAACTTTTCTCTTCTTTGTTAGAAAACTTCTTTTTTTTATTACAATATAGCATGCTCAGCTAAATAAGAGAAACCCCCTGAGCAAAGTTAGGGTTGTAAGCTCAATAAAAGTCAAACCTCGGGAATAGCCCAGGGTTCAGAATTTGTCATATTATTGCTCTGAACCTTTGCGCAAATAAACCTGTATTCTCCAACCCTTCGTGGTCTTGTGTCTTGAATTGGAAGCAAGATTGCCTGCAATATTTCAATGTGTGTGGGCTTTGCACATGCACAAATGAGTCTAAGACCGACCATCAGCTGTTTCTTAGCTCCGCAGAGGTGCCTTAATTCACTCTGCCACGTGAATCAACTAAGCTAATAAACAACAGAATATGGAAAAGATGAGATTTAAGAGGGTGGGGCCAGCCAGAAATGTTACTTGCTTTTTCTCTAAACCAGACAAAAATTTCGCTACTGGTATGCCAGTCTGAACTGGCTGAATACCACCTCTGGACACCATATTCTCATAGTTCATTTTCTAACCATGTTTGGAAATTGCTTACTACTTTTAAGCCATTAAAAACCTTTGGATTGATCAGTCTGAAAAAAAACAACCTGTAAGCAGCTAAAGAACTTTTTTAAAAATGAAATAAAGCAAAAAAAAAAAAAATAGTTAAGGCTTTGATTTCTGAAAGGTATGAAATAATTAATGGTCCAGATAAATTTGAAATGTGATTTTTGCAATTAAGTGTAAAGAAAATCAACTTATTTTAAATTTTGTCCAGAACATTGGAAAGATGAACAATTTCAAAAAACATTGAACATTGGAGGTAATTCAAGGTCTTAATTAAAGGAGAATGATACACAAAGCTGGTTAACAGCTACAGAATGAGATCCAAAATATTACATCAGAAATACTGAAGGATACTTTTGAAAACACAGAATCAGGAATTTATGTCAACGAAGACAGGGCCAAAACAGGAGCAGGTTTTATCAGAGAAGACAGAGAGAGTGGATACTGAAAGTGGATCTACAAATAACAGGCTACAAGAATAATATGGAAAAGGGTGTTTTATTGGAAATACAAAAGAATTGGTTGATGCTTTAAACATCAAAATGTAATTACAAATGACCTTAGAGAATGACCTAGTTCACTTTTTATATTGAATTTAAAAACGTACCTTGTTAAAAGCTTGAATGAATCTTGTGAAAACGGGTAAAAAAGAAATGAAAAGACTTCAAGTTGTATGATATTATTTGACTCAATAAAGATTATGATAGTTAGAAATAAAAGGAATCAAGCAAAGAATCTTATGTTCATGACGAAAAGGTTCCTATTGTTAGCATGCACAGCATGAAATTTTCACTCAATTGCAAGTAACCTTGGAGAATTTAATAAGGCCCAAAGCTTGGCAAATATATATGTAGATTATCTTTTTTTTTTTGGGGGGGGGGGGGGGAGAGATTTTTTTTTTAACATCAAACATCAAGTGGAAGGAATAGAATGTACAAATTTTGGTTCTGCAATGTTGATGAATTTTTATGTTTTGGAATTTTTATCACAACTGCTTTAACAACATGTATGATTTGGACATGTTGGTTTGATACATAATTTGCAGTGGTGGGATTCAAATTTCTTTACTACCAGTTCTATGGGCATGGCTTGGTGGACGTGGCTTGGTGAGCATGACAGGGGAAGGATACTGCAAAATCTCCATTCCCTCCCCACTCCACTAACCTGCTTTCCAGCTCCATTCTCCTGTGCAGGGCAACTAAAGAAGACCCAGCTGATCAGCTGGGACTCGGGAAGCAGAGAATAGATGGGGGTGGAGCCAGTCAGAGGTGGCATTTGCCATTTCTCCAAAACTATTCAAAATTTCTGCTACCAATTCTCCAGAACTGGTCAGAACCTGTTGAGTACCACCTTTGATAATTTGACACTTTCTAAGCCAAACCAACTAGATAAGGAGTATTTCCTTATCTGAAGTCTTCTTTCTTTTTCCTTTTTAATAATTTTCATTGAAGAAATTTTTAGCAAAAAATAAAAAAGTAAAACTCTAAAAAAAAAAGATAACTAAGATAAATAGTAAATAGTCAAAAAAAGAAAGGCAATATTCATTAATTGTTCTCATTGGCAGTCTCCCCCCCCCCTTTAATATTTGGTTGGATCTCTTTCCTCTTGCAGAAATATCTGCAAGAAAATAAGCCAGCTCAGAGAGCACCAAGCTCTTCTCATTTGAACCTTGAGCTACAAATATTTGCCTTTAAAAGTTTTATCTGTTACTTCTTGCCCTATCCTCAGGTACTTTGGAGCCTAAGTTGACCCTGTGTTGAGCTAGGAATGGATTTTCAGTTTTCAAAGTGAGGAATCTCAACCCGGTTAAACTCTACACAAGAATTTCTCCACTCCTTTACTCACAATTGAATCCCTTATGCCTCCAGGCTTGAAATTTTGGACCTGGACAATCTGGAACTGTACCGCCTGCAGTCCGATCTAAGCATAGTTCACAAAATTGCCTGTTACAATGTCTTACCTGTCAATGACTTCTTTAGCTTCAACCACAATAATTCATGAGCAAACAATCGATACAAACTCAAGGAAACCGCTCCAAACTCGATTGCAGAAAATACGACTTCAGCCACAGAGTGGTCAATGCCTGGAACACCCTACCCGACTCCGTTGTTATAACCTCAACCCCTCACAGCTTGAACTTCAAACTGTCTACCATGGACCTCACCCCATTCCTAAGAGGTCCTTAAAGGGGGTGTGCATAATGCACCAGCGTGCCTACCGTCCCTGTCTTACTGTCCCCATTTATCTGCATTTATTTACTTTGTTCATGTTTATGTTTATACCTGTACTTGTTATCTTGTTCATGTTTGACAAACAAACAAACAAATAAATAAATTTTCCTGTCTGTCCTGAATCCTGTCTTTTAGCTCTACTCAAAGAAAGAAAAGTCACATCCAGAAGGTCAAAGCTGAACTGAGTTAAGCCATTTAGAATGCTTCAATTCAAGACATTGTCAGACACACAATTTGAGTTGAAGACCTTCCTCAAATGAAGTTGAAAGCAGGTTTGAGCAGGCTATCCATTACTCCAACATGGGCGTTCACCTGGAGTCATCTTTCATTTACAAAGCCTCAGCAGTTGTATTTTTCTTCTGTAAAACCCAGAATAAATTTATTTACATAAACTGTCATGCCCTTGTTGGAGTCTGATTTGAGGGGGAGATTGAGCAGCTGACAGGGAGTGGGAGTGTGGCTCTGGTGGCTGTGGAAGAAATGGGGGAAGGGCACACTCCGGCGGGGCATTCAGAGGAAGACCCAGGGCCATCCCCTCTTCATCCTAGGGCATGCAGGGAGGAACGGAGAAGGGAGCAATGTGGCTTATGGGAGAGGAAAAGGATCTGATCCCTTTCCTTAGTTGCAGCTGAGAGAATAGGATATAAGAAGGGTGTTTGCACACAGCACCCTGCTGGAAGCAAAGAGTTCATTATCTTGGTCGAGGCTTATCTGGGTTTTGGCATCCTCCCAACTGTGGGTGCTGCCTTATCCTTCAAAAGTCTGCAATTTATCATCCTGGCCTGCCATATTAATTACTTCAGTGTGGTTTGTGTTGGATTTTTAATTTCTAATTATCTTTACTTTGAGTTTGGACTGCATTTCTGGCCTTCATAGACTGTTTTTTGAAAAGTTTGTTATCCAGTCTAGGATAATTGGACATTGAGGCCAAGTTGGAGGCATTAAAGGGAATTTATTCTACTTTTGTGACTTTATTATTTTTATGTAACACCCCAGGGTCATCACAGAAACAATATGAGGAAGCCTGTGCAATCTTGGTGTAGAGAAAGAAAGAAAGAAAGAAAGAAAGAAAGAAAGAAAGAAAGAAAGAAAGAAAGAAAGAAAGAAAGAAAGAAAGAAAGAAAGAAAGAAAGAAAGAAAGAAAGAGAGAGAAATATGTTCCTCTGCCTGTATTTATAGCCATAGCCATCAGTTCAGAATTTTGGAGAAAAGCATCAATAAGTCATTTTCATTCTGCAATCTATAGAGACAATGGAGGTCTGTGAATAGCACTATTTGGGGAAACCTGTTTACAACAATAAATTTCAAGAGAAGCAAAGCTGAAAATAACTTTTTCAATTGTGATGTATGATGCAGAGTGATTTTTTTTTCAATGACCAAGCTATAAGCTTTAGAAAAATAGAGAAAAAATGCTGATGCAATTGAAATGACCACAGAGCTAATGATTAGAATGATTAATCAGTGGAACAACTTGCCCCAGATGTTGTGGGTGATTCAACAGTTTTTAAGGAGAGACTGGACAACCATTTGTCTGCAATGGGGGTTTCCTGCTTGAGGAGGGGGTTGGACTATAAGACCTCCAAGTCCCTTCTGTTATTCTGGCACCAAGGCAAGCAAATAGAATCCTTCACATCAGAAAATGATTCATAAATAAGGTCCCTGAAGCCAAGGCCTTCTAACTGTGATATGTGAGGAATCATGGTAGCTTAACTTTGTGCCCTGAATCAAACCTTTATTCGAAGACAGGTACTGGGGAAGGATTGGTTAAATTCTCTGAAACAATTATATGAGTGCTTGTACTGTGGCTCTGAAATGAATATCTATTACCTCAGTTCATGTTTGAGGAGCCATGTACCAAAAAACACTTTAGATCTCTTTCAGAGACATAACCCATATCATGTAACAATCTCAAGGGGGAGAAAAAAAATGTGGAGATTTGCAACAGACAGTCCTGGGAAAAACAAATCTGCAGAAAGCCTTGGGTTTTACGGATAAATATTGCTTTTCTTAAAAGAGACAGCCAAGATTGTTACAAGCCAATTGCTCAGTCAGGTGGAACCTAGTTGTACAATATCTTGTATGTGATTGTGAGCAAAGAAAATAGCAAAAAACGGCCTGTATTGTTCCTACTTATAGGACCTAAAGCTGGCTAAACTGTCCGCTGGTTTGGACTAGAAGGAGCATGTACTTTAGAAAAGAGAGGGGGGGCGGGTTTCCGGTTCCGCGTGGCTTCGGGGCAGCAGGAATTCGCGACAGCTCGCGATTCCTGCTGTGCTAGCCGCCGAGGTACCCCCGATCCAGATGGGTCAGGGGGATATGGCTGCCCTGTAGGGACAGCTGAAGAGAGAGGGGAGTCAGATAGGGGGTTGGGGGTGTCGCAGACCCCCTCCTTCTCTGGAAAAAACCCTTTTTCCCAAGGCGGTGGAGCGGCGGTCAGCAATGGCCGCCACAAAGAAGCCAGCAACCGGGTAAGATTGCACTGGAGGAAGCAAGAAGAGTGAAAGTGCTGTCTGAGCCGGGTCAAGTAACATCTTTCAAATTGGTTGGAACTGAGCTGTTTGAATTGCTGGAGGATACATTGTATCCCTAAGAAGATCGAAAGCGGCGGAGAAGCTGTTAAAGGGAACTTTTTTTTTCTTCTTTACTCTCCCACCCTATGGAAACAGCAGAAATGTTTGGACATATTGGACATTGAAAGTGAATTGTTTTGAGAGTTGAAGCTAAGGGACAAAAGGATTTTTGGACATTGAAAAACTTAAGAAATTGGAAAACCCTTGTTGGAGGTATGGATTTCTGATTATTTAAAATTGATATTGCAAGTGGGAAGGGAGAGGAGAAAAAATTGGAGCAGAAACTGAAAAAGGAGGAGATTGCCTAGAATCCCAAAGAAAGGTATATGGTAATTGGACCTCTTTGATTAAACATTAACCCCAGAAAGAGAAAGAGAAGAAGGAAGAAAAGTATTAATTTTTGGAACTTTTTTTTTGAATTATTTTTGATTAAAAATACTTGTGGTTGTTTTGGGAAAAGTTTCTCTTTTCATAATGGCATCGCTTGTGGATGAACTAAAGACTGAATATCAAAAATATAAAAAGGAAGATACTTTGGGCACTTTGTTTCAATTCTTAGAAATGGCGTTATGTACTTATGAAAAGTTGACTACGCAGCAGAAGGACTGGGACAAAGAAGAAGAGGAAGAAGAAGCCATCTTTGATGAACAATGGGTTTTTTCCGGGGAGGAGGAGAAAAAGGATAAGAAAAAGGGGATTTTAAGAATTATAAAAACAACTAAAGAAGAGAAAAATGAGCGGAAAGGTGGAGGCAAGGTTAGAAAGCAAAGGAAAAGGAGTAAGAAAAGGGAGGAGGAAAGACAAAGGGGTAAAAAGGGCAAGGAGAAGAATAAGCAAGAGAGAAAGGGGGGGAGGAGGAGCCTCAATGGGGGGAAGCAAGATCTAAAGAAAAAAAGTTTATTCAGAGAAAATGGGTGAATTTAATTTAGGATAAAAGAGGGATTCTGGAGGGTACATAAGATTGTGTTTTTTATATGTGTATTTAGAGTATAAAATTCATTGTGTAATTTTAGAATCTTTTAAACAGAATCCCAAGAAAAATTGTTATATGAAGTACTTTTAAGTTAGGGTAATGAGTTATAGACGTTACTCCAATTGGTGTATAGGAGAAGTATAATAAAAGAAAAAAGATGAATGGATAGTTGGAAATAGAACAGACAAAGAATATTATTGAAAATGGTAATAAGATATGAAAGGATATATAAAGGTTTTGTTATGCTTTTTTTTTTTTTTTTTTGGATGTTGTATATTGAAAGAAGGCAAAAAAAATTTTTTTTAATTAATAAGAAATAATTTGGATGAAAAGGAGAAGTTGGGATAAGATATGAAGTTAAATAGACAAAGTATTGATACTATAATTTGGGATTGTTATGTTCTATTGGTTTTCTTCTTTTATTATTTTTTCTTAGAAAAGAACTTATAAGCTGTTATGCCTTGTGCATTGTTTATATAAAATTGATAAAAATGGTTTATATATATAATATAAAAAAGAAAATGATAATAAGATATGGAAGGATATATAAAGTGAATATGATGTTTGAATTTGTGTCTGTGCGAAGAGTTTCAACCCGGGATCAGACAACCTTCAGAAAAGATCTTTTAGTTTTGTTTGTGTTCTGTAAAATCAATAAAATTTGTTTTTAAAAAAAAAAGAAAAGAGAGGGGGGGTGGATAACAAAAGGGGACATGATAGTAGTCTTAAAGAAGAGGGAATCAAGTTAATCTCCAAAGCAGTGGTGGGGTTCAATTTTTTTTACTACCGGTTCTGTGGGTGTGGCTTGGTGGGTGTGACATGGTTTGGTGGGTGTGGCAGGGGAAGGATACTGCAAAATCTCCATTCCCTCCCCACCTCACTAATCTGTTTTCCAGCTCTGTTCTCCTGTGCAGGGCAACCAAAGAAGACCCAGCCGATCAGCTGGGACTCGGGAGGCAGAGAATAGATGGGGGAGGGGCCAATCAGAGGTGGTATTGGCTGGTTCTCCAAACTACTCAAAATTTTTACTACCGGTTCTCCAGAACTAGTCAGAACCTGCTGAATACCACCTCTGCTCCAAAACACCTAAAGACAGGAGAAGAAGAAATGGATGGAAACTAATCAAGAAGCAATGTACAAAACAACTGGTTGACCTTGGAACAGCTACTTCTTTTTTCCAGAATAAAACAATTTGCAATCACTATACTGTATATACGTGGTTTATACATTGCGCATGTGTGTGTGTAATTTTCAATGACAGTAGGCAATGCTCAAAATATTCCTAAAACCTTTCAATGAAAGAAGATAGCAACAATGTTCATTTTGTTGGAAAATTGCATAAAATTATCTTATTGGTTTTCCAAAGATTTTTAGGCAAAACAATAATACTAAACCTATACACACGTCCATCATAATCTTGACATAATTTTGAAGAGCTTTTTTTTTTTTCCCTGAGCTAAAGTTTTGAACTACTCAAATAATTATGGACAAAACCATTGGTGGGATTCAGCCAGTTTGCATCAATTCGGGAGAACTGGTTGTTAACTTTCTGAGCAGTTTGGTGAACTGGTTGTTGGAAGAAATCATTAGGGCATTATTATCATTATTTGAATCCCACCACTGGACAGAACTCTAAAGAACTGGGTACCAGGATGCTGAGTGAAGTTGGCAAGTTAATTGAGCATCCCTATGAATCTGGATGGAGGAATAAAAACAGGTTTTTTCTTACTTTTCCTTTTCTGGATCTCAGGCAACTCTTACAAATCTCTGCATGACATTTTCTAGTCAAGGACACTCACCCCTAAAGCCAGAAAGATGAAAGAATTAACTACGTTGAATTCTGATATTTTTAAAAAAATCTTCTGCCCTTCATGTGTTAAAAGTACTTTGAACAATGCCTGTATTAAAAAAATCTAGGATCAGAATCGCCTTATCTTTCTTGTTGATATATCTATGGAGATTCTCAGTCATTCAGGTCATGGTTGTCCCAAAAGTGCTTTTTTTCAAGAGGCAATTGGACTTTCTGGTTTTTCTTTCAAGAAGTTTCGCTTCTTGTCCAAGAAGCTTCTGCTGAGTTGATAATAGACCTTGTTGTACTATTAGATAAGCATAGATAAGCACACAAATAAGATTTGTGTCTATTGTTCCATTTTGGAATTTTACTCCTTTTTCTGTTATTATAACAAGAGCAATAAAAATGTATACATATAACTTGTGAAACACACACACACACACACACACACACAGAGAGAGCTGGGTGCAGTTAATGCAGTTGGCTGCAATTTTAGGCTTCCAAGACTCAGTGCTGACATGGGCAGGCTAAACAAACAAACAAACATACACGTTGGATTTTCAAAACGGATGTCTTGATGCAAGTACCCTAGTCTGAATTCAAAACAATGCATTTAAAATACAAAGGAACAATCAACATCTTTTGTAATATGATTTCATTTTATCTGGCAGTGAAACATCAAGTCCATACAGGACATGCAAGGAACACAGGAGAGTATGGAGTACTGAGACATTCACATTGTTTCTCGGATTATTGAGAAGCCAAGTGAAATAATTCTGAATCCAGAAACAGTTGGCAAAACAGGCAGATATTAAAGTATCCCACACAAAAGAAAATGGCACTAAACATTCCTAACATATTTATATGGTATCTAACCAATGACATGATCTCCAAGTACTTCAGTGTGCGAATACTGTTAGTTGATTAGTCTTGTGACCTTCACAATAAGATCAAAGAAAAATAAAATACGTAATCTGATTTCAGATGGAGGTTACTAGAGTGATAAGATACTTATGTAAGAAAAGCCTCTAAGAGCCACAGTGGTTAGAATGCAGTACTGCAAGCAGTGGTGGGATTCAGCCAGTTTGCACCAGTTTCGGAGAACTGGTTGTTAACTTTCTGAGCAGTTTGGTGAACTGTGTGTTGGAAGAAATCATTAGGGCAGAGAACTGGTTGTAAAATTATTTGAATCCCACTACTGACTGCAAGCCATTTCTCCTGCCTGCTGGCTGCCTGCAATTTAGCAGTTCAAACCCCACCATGCTCAAGGTTGACTCAGCCTTCCATCTTTCCGAGGTGAGTAAAATTGCCCCAGATTGTTGGGGGCAAGAGGTTGACTCTGTAAAACTGTTTAGAGAGGGCTATAAAGCATTGTGAAGCGGTATATAGGTCTAAGGCTTATTGTTATTGCTATGTGGTACTACAAGGAGCCAGCAATCAGGTAAGTGAACATCCCTTACAGGTGCCCCAATTTGTTTGATGAATCAGTTCTCCCTTACAGTGTACTCCAATTTGTTTGATGAATCAGTTCTCCCACACAGTGTACCCAATTTGTTTGATGATTCAGTTCTCCCTTACAATGTACCCCAATTTGTTTGATGAATTAGTTTTCCCTTACAGTGTACCCCAATTTGTTTGATGAATCACCTCAACAGCCTTAATGGCAAACTTAGCTGTTCTGCTTACTGTATATATATTGGAGCCTAGGAGAAAATAAGTCAATCAATGATTCAGATGCCAGTGGGCTGTTCTTTCCAACAGAAATGAAAAGTAGCTCAGAGAGCAATCACATGCTCTCTGAGATATTTATCACCTATAAAGAACAGCCCCAGTGGGGATCAAACAAAACATGAGCAATAATTTCAATGTCTTGGCTGTCACATATGCATGTTCTCTCATGATATGGCAAGTAATGACATCACCCATATTTCGCACCAACTACTGAGAATATCTTTAGAACTTCATGAAAAGAAGGACTAGGGATGATACAACACTGTTGCAATATTTGAAGGGGTCTTACAAAAACAAGAGGGTCAAATTATTTTCCAAAGCACCAAAAGGCAAGACAAGAGACAATGGTTGGAGACTAACCAAGGAGGGAAGCAACCTAGAACTAAGGAGTAATTTCTTAACCATGAGAACAATCAACTAATGGAAAAGCTTGCCTACAGAAGTTGTGGGTGCTCCATCACTGGAGGCTTTCAAAAAGAGACTCGACAACCATTTGTCTGAAATGGTATAGGACCTCTTGCTCAAGCAAAGGGTTGGACTAGAAGACCTCTGAGGTCTCTTTCCAGTTCTATTGTTCTATGTAGGAGCACCTTATCAGCATTTATAAATATTCAGAGTATAATTCATTGCTGTGATTTTCCTATTTGTGTTTTTAGCTAATAGTTTTGGAATTGTGGAATTCAACTCTACAAGAGTACTGGTTGTTAAGCCTGTGTTCCCCAACCAGGGTTAAGGAGACAAGCTAAACAGAATGTGCAGCGTTAGTCAGATAGGCACACAGATAAATGAGTGAGATAAGTTTGTATGTTTGTTAACATACAGTAAAAATAACAGATATGCTTGTGCTATCAAAAATATAGTTTATTCCATTTAGAGATTATAGCATAGTCAAAATAACAGTCCATTAGTCATGTATCTTTTAGTCAGTCCATTCAGGGATATTCAATTAGCGAAGTCCGTGTAGAATATCCAATGTCAGTTCACTTACAAATAAATCAGTCCTTTCTCTCTCCCTTTTCAGTAGGAGAAAAAATGCAGTCTTCAAACTATCCAGTAATTAGGGATCATCAAGCCAGAGAGAGCAAGCTGCCATTGTCTTGCTTCTTTTATGGTGCTATTACAACCACTCCCTTAATTACATTCCTACAGTTAAAGTTGCAGACACTTTAACTAACAAACCATGATAACATATTTATTATTTTACCTAAACCAGTTAGGGTAAACAATGTTATCCCTAACATTCTCCCCTTTTAGGTAATAATAATAATATAACTATTTACATCTTTAAATCATATTTGTTACAAATTTCTTTAAACTTGATTACTCCTTGAGCTTTTGTAAATTGGTCTGCAATGTTTTCTTCTGTCATGCAGTATTCCAATTTAATTAGCCCATTCTTTACAGATTCTCTAACATTTAAGTATCTTAAATCAGTATGCTTTGATCTAGTTTTTACAGCTATATTAGTAGCTAACTTTATGGCTTCCTGGTTGTCCTCGTACACAATAATGGAATCTTTAACAGTTACACCCATGTCTAATAATAACTGTTTGTACAAAATTAAGTCAGTGCATAGTAATGACAGACATGAAAATTCCGCTTCCATCGTGTACAAGCAAATATTCTGTTGTCTGATTGACTTCCACCCTATTAGTGTCTTACCAAATAATATAGCCATTCCAGATGTTGATTTTCTAGTGTTTATGTCAGTTGCAAAACTTGCATCTGCCTAGGCACTAAGACTCAAATCACCCTTTGGTTCTATATACAATGCATGGTTCATTGTTCCTTTAAGATATCTTAAAATTCTTTTTAATGATTGCCAATGACATTGATGTGGATCTGAATTAAAACGTGTCAGTTGATTAACACTATAAGCTATATCTGGCCTTGACCAATTGCTTATATATGATAAGCTACCAATCAAAGATTGATATATGGACTTATCAAATTTGGGACTTTGATCATCAGTTTGGCAAACTTCCTGACTCATTGGAGTCTTTGCTGGTTTACAAAGTTCCATTTTATACATTTTAATTAATTGGAAAATTTTATCTTCTTGAGATATCTTAAATCCATTTTTTGTTTTGTTAATTGTCAATCCTAGATACGTTTTAATTTCACCTAAATGCTTTAATTTTATCTTTTTAGCTAATAATGATATAATCTCATTGGCTTCATTATTAGTCTTAGTTATCAAAGCAATATCATCTGCTATATAACAATAATGACACCGTTCCATTATTTTCAATTTTAAACACACATGGATCTGCTAAACCAGATTTAAAACCTATATTGTTTAATTCTTTCACAATATATTGGTTCCATTGATAGCCAGATTGTTTCAATCCATAAAGACTTCTTTTTAGTTTCCAACAATCATTACTATTTACTTTATTGTCTTTTATAATAACTGGCTTTTGTAAATATATAGTATGTTGCAAAGGTGCATGCAGATAAGCAGTTTCTACATCTAAATGGTTAATAATATAGTTTTTCTTAGCTGCCCACACTAAAGCTGCTCTCAAAGATGTTGTCTTAAGACTTGGTGCAAAAACTTCATCGTAATCAGATGCAGTTTGATTAAATCCTTGAGCTACCAACCTAGCCTTATAGGTAACAGTCCCATCATTTCCAGTTTTTACTTTAAATATCCATTTGCACCCAATGGATTTTTCTCCTGGAGGTAATATGGCTTCTTCATATACTTTCATTACCTTTAATGAATTTAGTTCTTTTTCCATTGCCTTTTGCCAATTCTCCTGATCCTTAGCAGGATACATCCTAAGTTCATCTATACTAGTTGGAACTTTAGTTACTTGGCAAACTATACTTGCTTGATACCTATCAGGTGGTCTAGTTACACGTGTAGTATGTCTAGGTATTACAGGACTTACAGGTGGACTTTCATTTATTAACTGTTCTTGATTATTTAACTCTTCCTGATCAACTGTTTCCTCTTGTTCTGGTCCTATTTGTTCTTCATGGACTTCTTCTTTAATTGGATTCTTCTTATAACTTGTCTGTTCTTTCTGCCTTTTGTAGGGTTCAATAATTACTTCGTTATTTAAATCTTGCTCTAATTTATTCCATCCTACATGTTCTAGGAATTTTGCACTAGCACTGGAGTAAACTCTAGATGTACCTGGTTCTATGATTAGATTCATGATTAGATTCATATCCTACAAAAAATATTTTTTTAGCTCTATGCTGTCCTTTTTGTCTGAGTTGTGAAGGGATATGCACTCATGCTGGTGCTCCAAATGTGTGCATGTAACTTAAATCAGGTTTTGTACCATGCCAAAATGTGAATGGTAATTCACCTGTTGTTGAATTAACAACATTATTTAATATATGATTACCACACATTATTGCTTCTCCCCATAAATTGTCAGGTAATCCTGAATCAGACAACATAGTACGTGCCATTGACTGCAGTGTTTGGCCTCTTCTCTCTATAAAGGCATTATGTTGTGGCCTATATGGTGCAGACTTTTTATGTTGAATACCTAACATTCTAAGTCTATTCTGGAATTTATTATTTGTAATTTCTGTACCATTATCTGTTATAAGAGTTACTAATTTCTTTTTAGTTTTCCTTTCTACAAATTTTAACCAATTAAAGAGTTTTAGATACGTTTCAGTTTTGCTCTTCATCAAATAGCAGAACCCATATCTAGAATAGTGGTCCATTATATTTAATATGTATCGAGCACCTCCTACACTTGGTTTTTTTGGACCTATTAAATCGGCAAATACTACTTCTAAAGGTTCTTTGGTCGTAAATCCATCAACTCTATTAGCCGGTATGACCCTGCTTTTGCTTTGATTACAAGCATAACATTGCACATACTTATTACAAGATTTCAAACTTATTCCTTTAGATAATTGAAGAGTTCTCTTAAGCATTTTAAAATTTAAATGCCCTAGCCATCGGTGTAACAAGTGAATACATTCATCATGAGGTTTCTTATTATCATAAACTGTGTTAGCCACCTTTAAATCATCATCATTTAACACATATAATTCACCTCTTAAAGATGCAGTAATTTTCTTATCTTCTTTCTCAATTATGCAGTTATCTCCTTTAAAGGTAACTACATATCCTAGTTTAACCAAAATTCTAACTGAAATTAAATTAAACTTAAGTTGTGGTACATATAATATTTTTACATTCTCTTTTATGAAAGAACAATATGCTATACCTTGACCTTTAGCTTTCAGTTTCCAGCCATTGGCTAACAATATCTGCTTTGTACTCTGGGACATTTTAACAAAATTTTTGTTATCATTTGTTATACACTGTCAATTACCCATAAATTATTTTTTACAGCTCCGTTAATATACATGGCTAACTCTAAATTTTTATTTATCTTTTGATGACTTTTAGTATTCTGGCCAGCATTCTGGCGCTTTGCTTTTTTACAAAATCTTGCCAAATGTCCTCTTCCTCCACAATTAAAACACTTTTTAATTGCGTATGCAGTAGGAGATTCAATATCTTCTTTTTGAGGTTGCTCCCTCCTTAACTGATCTCTTTCAAGTCTTCTTCTTGCCTCTTCAATCAATCTGCCAGTTATATCAGTTAAAGTTAAACTTTCCTTAGGTAAAATTTCAAGGGAAGTGACATAGTTATCATAACTTACATCTAGTGATGATAGAATTATGTAGATTTGGTGTTGTTCAGAGAAAATAAGCTCTTCCTCGTGCAGTTCTTGAAAAATGCTTTTTATAGAATTCAAATGACTCAGCATATCACCATTCGTTTGGAGATGCATCCTGAAAAGCTTCCGTGTTAGATTTATGTGAGCACCAATGTTATCTTGGACATAAATCCTCTTCAGCTTCTGCCAACACCCAACAGCCGTTTGCTCTCCACAGATATGAACAAGTTGCTGGTCAGACAGTGTTAGTCCTATTATGCAAAGAGCTTGTTCATTTTTCTGCTTAAAGTCTTCTATTTTTTGTCTATCTTCCTCTATCTCTGGATCCCATTCCTCTACGTTTGGTGGGTTTTCAATTATGTTCCACAGACCTTCTCTACGTAGAAGTAGACTACATTTCATAGACCATGATACATAGTTTGTTCCATCCAGGTTGGATATAAGGGACAAACTTTGTAGATTGACTTGTGCCATGTTTTCTTTATATGGATATAAAACTATAATTAATAAAGCACAGCTGTCTGTTTACTGTAACGTATAACAACACAAACTCTCACTTTTTACATAAATCTGTTTTATCCTAGTTAAACTGACTTTGCAGCCTCTGGGCCAATAACCAGTGTTAAGCCTGTGTTCCCCAACCAGGGTTAAGGAGACAAGCTAAACAGAATGTGCAGCGTTAGTCAGATAGGCACACAGATAAATGAGTGAGATAAGTCTGTATGTTTGTTAACATACAGTAAAAATAACAGATACGCTTGTGCTATCAAATATATAGTTTATTCCATTTAAAGATTATAGCATAGTCAAAATAACAGTCCATTAGTCATGTAACTTTTAGTCAGTCCATTCAGGGATATTCAATTAGAAAAGTCCGTGTAGAATATCCAATGTCAGTTCACTTACAAATAAATCAGTCCTTTCTCCCTCCCTTTCCAGTAGGAGAAAAAACGCAGTCTTCAAACTATCCAGTAATTAGGGATCATCAAGCCAGAGAGAGCAAGCTGCCGTTGTCTTGCTTCTTTTATGGTGCTATTACAACCACTCCCTTAATTACATTCCTACAGTTAAAGTTGCAGACACTTTAACTAACAAACCATGATAACATATTTATTATTTTACCTAAACCAGTTAGGGTAAACAATGTTATCCCTAACACTGGTTTTCTTTTCTGAACCTAGATTTGGATATATATTTTTTCCTGATAATTAGAGCTAGCAGAATTTATTTGATATCTTTCAGCTCATTTGGCGAGAAATGGAGAAAACTTCAATCAATCAATCAAAGAATCAAAACAAATCACATTGAATCGAAGACCATAATCTTTGTGTTTACTGGCTCACACCGTCAATCCAAAATACTACCATTTGCCAAGTTATAGTTAATGTTAGAAGAGCAGTTAATGTTAAAAAAAAGATTTTGTCATCCTTTGTGATTTTTGCTGTATTATTTTTCATGAGAACTTTAATATGTCACAACTTCTGATATGGAGTTTGATTAAAAATGAGAACACCATTTCTAGAAGCATAGATTTGAATGTTCAAATAACTATTTATGAATTATCATACCAATTTTCAGTTGGAGAATGTATTTATTGGTCAAACTATTTGTTAAATCAAAAGTGGATGAATAATGAATGCCTTGTTATTTATTACAATGATTTTAAAATACTTTTTTTCCCCTCTCCTGTTCTGATCAATGTAGCTCATGACGAAAATCAAAATGTTTCTTCCTGAAGTTCATTTAAAGTTTCATCTCCCTCAAGGAAAAGTTTTCTGCAAATAATGCTGAAGTCATTAAATAATTTTTCAACATCTATGTTCCTGTTCCTAGTAATGATGGTTATGCAAATGTAAGATTCATCACAATAGTCTCCTATTTTTTTTTTAAAAAAAGGAATCTGGAGATAATGGCTGTCTATAAAAGGCATATTCTATTTAGGAGAGCAATTGCTCCTGATAGGTAACATTTTGCTGGCTGAGTTTGATCCATACATGACTATCCCAAGGCAGGGAATGTAATAAAACCAGCGTAATTATTTGGTCCTTGAAACACAACATTTTACAAGATTGTTCTCTTCTTTCCTTGTCAGTGGAAATTATAAATCTGAAAACTCATTGCCTTCCCCCCCACCCCCATCCCATCATTGTCTTAAAAGGATTAAGACTGATCCTCATTCAAATTCCTTAAAGCCTTATCTATTTGTTCCCAGGAATCAGCTGTCACACTGGAGAGATTCCTATATTATAAAGACAAAGGTAAAGGTTCCCCTCGAACATATGTGCTAGTCATTTCTGGCTCTACGGGGTGGTATGTATTCATAATTATGTATATACTTATACCTATTATCTTGTAAGCGATTGACAAATAAAATAAAATAAATAAAATGAAATAAGCAATATTCATTTGTGGGTAAGTTTGAGGAAGCCTACTATCTGATGGAAAGAGTGCAGATATAAATGCAATGGGATTAAAATACGGATGAACAAAAGCTGGCTACCTCAAAGGATTGTTCTACACTCAGTAGATCAGCGTTTGTCAACCAGACATCTCCAAACATTACTTCACTTCCAATTAGCTCTTGTTAATTAGATGTTGACCTCAGCTTACGAAGGACTGAGGCTAGTATTTTACAATTAGAGAGGTATTTTCCCCCTCAGCCTTTTGTATTTAGGATCCCAAGATTTTGGATTAAGTATTAAGATTTAAAAGGTCCTGAAATTGCTAAAAGGATTGGTCATGGAAGAAAATAACCAAATTCAAAAATATTGGATTAACACCCAATATTGAACTGAAGCATGAGTGAAGTATTAGTACCATTTTATAAAAAGCTTAGTAAGTTTTGGTCAGCACACTACAAAAAATGATGTTAAGACTTTGGAAAAAGTGCAGAGAAGAGAAACTAAGATTATTCAAAGCCTGGAGACTAAAACACATGAAGAACGGTTGAAGGAACTCGGTATGCCTTGTGTAGAGAAAAGAAGGACATGATGGCAGCATTCCCAGGATCTGAGGTGCTCTTACAAAGAAGAGGGGGTCAACTTATTTTCCAAAGAATCAGAAGAGATAGAAACTAATCAAAGACAGAAGCAAGCTGGAATTAAGGAGAAACTTCCTAACAGTGAGAACAATAAACCTGTGGAACAGCTTGTCTTCAGAAGTTGTGGGAGCTTCATCACTGGAGGTTTGTAAGAAGAGACAAGACAGCTGCTTATGTGAAATAGTATTGGGTCTCAAGCAGCAGGGAGTTGGACTAAAAGATGTCCAAGGTCCCTTCCATATCTATTCTGATTTATTGATAACATGTTGAGATCAGAGGTGGTATTCAGCAGGTTCTGACCAGTTCTGGAGAACCGGTAGTAGAAATTTTGAGTAGTTTGGAGAACCGGCCAATACCACCTCTGATTGGCCCCTCCCCCATCTATTCTCTGCCTCCCAATGCCCTGCACAGGAGTACAGAGCTGGAAATCAGGTTAGTGGGGTGGGAAGGGAATGGAGATTTTGGAGTATCCTTCCCCTGCCATGCTATGCCCACCAAGCCATGCCACGCCCACCAAGCCACACCCACAGAACTGATAGTATTTTTTTTTGAATCCCACTACTGGTTGCTATCCTTTAGGCTCATAGGTCTAATCTACAGTGTTGCTATCAGTATTTCCATCTTCCAACAATTGTCCCCAAAGACCAGGATTCAATATTTAACCTACTTAATTCCAGTCTAAATCTTTTAGGTTTGACAAAATGTGTAGCACCATTTCCCAGTGGCAAAATGGAGTGGGCCATACGTTATCTCCCCTTGCAGTCTGGGGGCAGTTAAAATAATTTGGCAGGCTCTGGTCAACTATTCTGCTAGCCTGTAGAAATTTTACAGAATGCAATAAATATCAGTGCCCAGATGAATTATTTATTTCTCTTGGGTTTGTTTGTGGCAGGTGACCTGTTACTGTGTATAATGAAGCAAAATATAGAATGCAGTAATAGGTAAGGGGAAGACACCAGCAGAAGTAGGAATTTATCTCCCTCTCTCTGCGCTGTAGCACCTTACCTCTTATTGACTTTGTCTGTTATTGTTTATTTTATCGTGTGTTGTATTATTTTGTAGACATTTTGTTTTGTAGGCTTTTTTTAATATGCTGGCCTTGGCAGGAATAAAGACTTTGTTCATTCAGGTAGCTTACTTGATTTAATTATAGAGAAAAGGAAAGGGAGAGAGTATGTAATTTACAGGAAATTTATTGAAAAAAAGATTTACGTTGAAAATTATGGGGATTTGTTACATCCTACACAGCTGGAGTAAAAGTGGGAATAGGACATAATGGTTAAACTTGATTTTATTGGGCTAAGCAACAATAAAGAGAGGGAAAGGGAGAAAGCCTCTGGAAACCAGGGAAGGCAAAAACAGCCCTCCAGCACAGTGCAGGATGCCAGCTAGGACATGTCCACCATGTCCACGCTCACCCAGCAACCGGGCAGAAAACCCTTTGCTAAAATTTTTGAAGCCCACCCCTGACGCCAAGTATCCTTCCTTAAAACTTTAAGGCAGACAGAAATTCAGGAAGATTTGGCAAAGGTCACACTTGGAATATTGCATTCAGTTTTGGTCACCACGATATAAAAGAAGATGTTGGGATTCTAGAAACAGTGCAGAGAAGAACAACAAAAATGATTAGGGGACTGAATACTAAAACCTATGAAGAACGATTGCAGGAATTGGGTATGTCTAGTCTAATGAAAAGGACCAGGGGTGACATGATAGCAATCTTCCAATATTTGAGGGTCTGCCCCAAAGAAGTGGGAATCAAGCTATTCTCCAGATGAGCACCACAAGGCAAGAGAAGAAGCAATGGATGAAACTAATCAGGCAGAGGAGCAACCTGGATCTATGGAAAAATTTCCTGAGAGAGAGGACAATTAATGAGAGGAATGGCTTCCCTTCAGAAGTTGTGGGGGCTCCAACATTGAAAGTTTTTAAAGAAGAGACTGGACACCCACTTGTCTGAAACTTTATAGGATTTCCTGCCTGAGCAAGGGTTGGACTAGAAGACCTCCAAGGTCCCTTGAACTTTGTTATTCTGTTGTATCAACTAATGTACAATACATTCCATGGATACATCAAATAGCAAATAATAAATCACGGTGTGTCGAATCCTTTCCTTCTGTGAAGATGCAACTACGAGACCTAGGCTGCAAAAAAAAGAAAGAAAGAAAGATGGAAGTCCTAAAATAGCTTCAGTTATTGCTTCAGTACACAGCAGAAATCCAAAAGAGAAAACCCTTACAAAACAAAACAAGACCAAAAAAAAATAATGTTTCTTAAAATGCATTCTTCCATATTTGGTAATGTAAGGCTTCCCACAGTTAAGCAATATGTTTTTCATACAGGGAAAACACATTTCCAACTTCTAACTTAACAATATCGATACAATCATTCAATTTATATGTACAGATAGAGATACCATTATAACTTTGTGTTCCTGTCTTTTATGTAGGGCAGTGGTGGCTAACCTTTTGGGGATCCTGTGCCAAAAATTATGCGTGTGCTTGCATGCTCGTGCTTGCGTGCCAGCGTGCTAGCACCCAGAAGGCAATGTGTGGCCCTATGCATGCACATGCAATCCCCGACCACCCACCCCCGCTGTCCCTTTACCTGCACTGTGCCTCACAGCTGATTTTCAGCAGGTTTGAGGCCTTTTTCAGCTTCCCAAAGGCTTGAGAAAGGCTTCTGCAGGCTTCTGCAAGCTTTGAAGGCCGAAAACTAGCCCCATTTTGTCACTTCCTGTTTTTCCCAAAATACCAGAGGTGAGGAAACGAGGCTAGTTTTCGGCCTGCAAAGCTTGTAGAAGCCTGCAGAAGCCTTCCTCAAGCCTTTGGGAGGCCGAAAAAGGCTTCAAACTGGCTGAAAATCAGCTGTGAGGCATGCACATGCGCAGTGAGATAATTTGCCCGCAGCTCGCATGCCAGCACAAATGGTGCTATAGGTTCGCCATCACGGATGTAGAGTATTAAAATTGATTGTATACTAATCTGCTAAAATTAGGGTTTTTTTAAAAAAATAATTCACAGCCATGGTACCAATTCATTTTCAACCTCAGTATTTCCAGAGAAGCCAACTGTTATGTTCTGAGCATGGGTGCAAGGATGGAGACGAGCCAGTGAAACAGTGAACTTCAACTCTTTATTTACATGTGAAAACAGCTCAGCTCAATGGCCACGATGGGCCCCTTTATATAGGCAACTTTTAACTTATTTAACCAATGAAACACGGGGAGCACTAGCTCCATTAACCAATGGGAGAGGCTCATTAATAGCCAATCAGATTCTCCTGAATGAACCAATCCGATGTCGCTATTATTGGCCAATCAGAAGTGCAGGGCCAGAACCCTGCACTTTACTTTAAGCTCTTAATGATCTTTATTAAGCATTTATTGATTCACAACACCAACAACCAATTTACACAAAAATAAATAAATCTTACTGATATCAAAAGACTCTCTTTCATATGTTTGTGGAACTACAGCCTAAGCAGCTTGGAATATTTCCAGCTCTGTGGCCCAAACATTATATTTCTTTAAAGTAGATTTATACATAAATGCCATCTACTTTGTCTGTGTTAATGCTTGATCCCTAGATATCTCAATAGATATTGGATGGCTGCTTGGGTTTTCTTTTTCTGTCAGCCTCTCTAAGCTTTCATGCATACTAATGCACACTAATAATAAATAATATATTCTAAGACTTATGGACTTTGTGTTTTTACAGCAGCAATTACATCCTTTTTCCCAAGGACTGGTTAGAAATCTGATATCAACAATACCTAACTGAGCCAGTTCGGTCTAAGAGTTGAGGCACTAGGCTGGAAAGCAAGAAACCATGAGTCCTGCTGTCCTGCTGTCATGCCCCCCTGTGAATCTGCGAAGGAGGATTAGCTGGAGCTGGGGCCGATGGAGATTGAGGGAGTAACCTTGTTGGCTTTGGAGGAATGTGGAGAGGAGCAGGAGGAGGCACCCCTGGGCCCCTTGGGCTAAGGACGGCTTCTGAGCAGTGAAGAATGGAGGCAGGATGACTGAGAGAGGGCAGGCAGTAGAGATGAAAGGCAATGGAGCTCAGGAGATGAGAAAGGATCACCCTTCCTTGTCCCTGAGGACAGAGAGTAGACAGGGTGTGGGAACAGCGCAGGTCAACCCAACAACTCAGGAGGAAAGCATCCTGCCCCTCTTCACAAGACTCACCTGGGGATTGAGACTTAAGGAGATGCTGTGGGGAGGGACAATAGTTGGGAACAAATGCTGAATTCATGGAGTTTTGTGTGCCGTTGCCAACATCTGGAGTTTGCAGGACTTCTTGCCTTCTTCCTTGGTTCATGGACTCATAGCTTTACTCCTTGTTTCATAGATTCATTGCCTTCTTCCTTTGCCTCACTGGATTTCTTGCTTTGAAGCTGTTGTGCTAACAAACTTTTTGCTAGACTACTCAAAGCCAGAGGCGGCTGCTGTGTGTGTGTGTGTGTGTGTGTGTGTGTGTGTGTGTGTGTGTGTGAGAGAGAGAGAGAGAGAGAGAGAGAGAGAGAGAGAGAGAGAGAGAGAGAGAGAGAGAGAGAGAGAGAGAGAGAGAGCTTTGTTCCGGGACTTGTCATAAATGTGGGAGTGTAATGGGGATTTTGATAAACTCATTTCAGGAAGAGGGAAGTAGGAAAATTGGTCAGGATGTGGGGAAAATCACATAATGCCTAAAATAATTGTCAACCATTGACAATTACTATTTATGGTGCAAGTAGATGGACAACGTATCAAATGGAGATCTCTTGATTGGTCTTCCAAACTGTAGCTCCTTCATAAAATGCCAAAAAGTAAAAGTGGCAGGAATGCCTCTGTATGCACTTGCATTTACCTATTAATCCTATGGTGGAAAACCTCTTTGCTTTTGGGTTTATAATTTAATTTAATTTCTTTTTTTTCTGATCACCATATCTTCACATAAATCATACAAATTAAGAATCCCTTCCTTTATTATTCCCTTTTGCAGCCTTCCTATAGGGATGCGGTGGCTCAATAGCTAAAATGCTGAGTTTGTCGAGAAAGGTTGGCAGTTCAATGGTTTGAATCCCTAGCATTGCATAATGGAGTGCGTTCCCGTTACTTGTCCCAGCTTCTACCAACCTAGCAGTTCGAAAGCATGTAAAAAATGCAAGTGGAAAAATAGGGACCACTTTGGTGGGAAGGTAACAGCATTCCATGCACCTTCAGTGTTTAGTCATGCTGGCCACATGACCATGCACGGAGATGTCTTCAGACAGCACTGGTGCTTTGGCTTTATAATGGAGATGAACACTGCCCCCTAGAGCCGGAAATGACTAGCACATACTGTATATGTGAAGGGAATATTTACCTTTTTAGTCTTCCTTCCTTCCTTCCTTCCTTCCTTCCTTCCTTCCTTCCTTCCTTCCTTCCTTCCTTCCTTCCTTCCTTCCTTCCTTGTTTTCCAATAAAACCTGAAATGTTAGAGCCCCAATTAATGTTGGTTTGCAAAAAATTATATCCATTCCTACATTTTTAAAAAAAAAAAAAAAACCTGGCAAATTTAATTGTGGTGTCATCATAAATAATTGTCTCTTAATTACATGGACTACATAATTGGTGTGATTAATGTCAAAACATTTTGGCTTTTCTTTTTCTTTTTAGTTTAATAACAAACTTCTGAAAAAACATTGAAAATCCCTGTGTAAAAATGATAAATAAATATCATCAGCATAGATTTTTAGGAATGTATAGTAGGAAGCAGAGAAGAACACACTTCCCAGACATAAAAACAAAATATCTATCTATCTATCTATCTATCTATCTATCTATCTATCTATCTATCTATCTATCTATCTATCTATCTATCTATCCTATCTACCTACTTACCTACTTACCTACTTACCTACTATCTATCTATCTATCTATCTATCTATCTATCTATCTATCTATCTATCTGTCTGTCTGTCTGTCTGTCTGTCTGTCTGTCTGTCTGTCTGTCTGTCTGTCTATCTATCTATCTATCTATCTATCTATCTAATCTATTTATCCTATCTACCTACTTACCTACTATCTATCTATCTATCTATCTATCTATCTATCTATCTATCTATCTATCTATCTATCTATCTATCTATCTATCATCTATTTCATCAACTGTATCCATCTACTGGCCATCCATCCATCCATCCATCCATCCATCCATCCATTATTTGTCCTCTGTCATCTTTCATTTATCATCTCTCTTCTCTCTCTCTCTCCCTCATCTCTCTCTCTCTCTTCATCTCTTTTATCTCCCTCCTCCCTCCCACTCTCCCTCCCCCCCCCTCAGTAATCAGGAGTTGATAGAGAAGTAGAGCTCAAACAAATTCATCAAGTAATTCCACAAAAAGATCCTGTTGCATATATTCTATGCCCTATGAATCTTCTATGGCCCAAGACAAATTTATTTTGATTTTTTAACCTTTCGTCTGGGCAGCTTTCTTACGAGTATGAGGAAAATTTGCACCTCTCCGTATTTCCATCTTGTTCATAAATAGAGAATATGTGGAATATCTTCACCTCACTGTCTTTTTAGAAGCCATCTGAGAGAGATGGAAAGTCTTCAGCAGCTCCTATGACTGATAGATAGGCTCAGATTTTCAATCTGAGAATGAAATCTAGAGAAAAATATTAGACATATCTTATATAAAATGAGTAGTGACAGCTACTCTCAAAATTTTCATCTATTTCTGAGATGAAAGAGGAACATAGTAGGAAGCATTTCTCCCCCAAAAAATTAGGTACCAGTGTTTGAATTCTCATCCCATCTCTAAATCCCACTCATTAAATCTTATTCCCTTCCACCATGCCATAGGCTATTCTCCCACTAAGAACTGAATGTATATTATATTGCATTGCATTGCATTGTATTGTCTTGTTATATTATTATATTGTTATTATATATTATATTGTATTGTATTGTATTATATTATATATTGTAAACACAGTTACACCATGATTTTTTTTAATGTTAGAAATATTGCTTTCTCCAGATTGAGTTCACATTAGGCAAATGTTGCCTAAAGCAATTAAACAATTTTCACAAAAATAATCATCTTCATTGATGAAAAATCTACTCCTAAGTAGACATGAAAAATATTCTTGTGATGCTACTGATCTCTGAGTATTTTTGAGGAAGTATAATATAGTTATGAGGTAGTCTCCCACCCCCATGAGAAGTGAGGTTGGTTTTTCACTGAGTAATCTGTGATTGATGACCTAATTTCCTGGATGATGGCAAACCTTAAACCAAGAATTAATAAACCTTTATGCATTGTATCTATACAGCATATACTAGTAGTGCCTGACTGTCTACCTATCTCTCTCTCTCTCTCTCTCTCTCCACCCATCTATTGATGCATTAAAAGGCAAAGAGAGAGAGAGAGAGAGATAGCACTTAGGCTTATATATGGATCACAGTGCTTTAAGGCCCTCTCTAAGCAATTTACATTGTCAGCAATACTGTATTCTAATCACTGAGCCACCGTGGTTCATAAATGGAGTCATCTATGTATAAGTTGGGCAGGTCTGTCTGCTTGCCTGCCTGCCTGCCTATCTGTCTATCTATCTATCTATCTATCTATCTATCTATCTATCTATCTATCTATCTATCTATCTATCTATCTATCTATCTATCTATCTATCTATCTATCTATCTATCTATCTATCTCTATCTCCAGGCTTTTTAACAGATAGATGGATGGATGGATGGATGGATGGATGGATGGATGGATGGATGGATGGATGGATGGATGGACGGACAGACAGACAGACAGACAGATAGCGACCCTCCACTTGCTCAAGGAAGAAGGTCCCTAGATTTGCAGAGTTTGAATCCCAGCTGTCATAGGACCTAATGATGCTAAACTTTGAGTGGTTAAGCAATCTCTTCTTGGACCCATCCTCTTCCAGCAATCCCAGAGGTCTCCAAACTTGGCAGCATAGCTGGCTGGAGAATTCTGGAAATTGAAGTCCACAAGTCTTAAAATTGTCAAGCTTAGAGACTTGTGAGCTATCCCTTGTATATATCTTAAATGCAATCAAAATCTACATAGGCTGATTACAGGATAGCTTCCTGCATCTGAACTAGCCATCTAGTACAGTAACCCTCTTTTGAATAGAATGTCTCTTGATCAAATGGCTAGTTGGCAAGGAACAAGGTCAACTTTCCAAGAAATAAAATAGATGTAATGGATTCATATAAAGAAAATTTAAAAAAGTTTTCAGGCTTTCAAAGGCTATGATGTAATAAGACAAAGATTTAGAGCAACCACAGAGTTGTTCAGATACACACATTTTGCAAATAAGATTAGTGTGGTCGCTGCTGTGGTTTCACTAACTTGTTAGGCAACATTCAAGCTGTACTTAATGTCCCCACCTTAGAGGACCTTTGTTTTCTATGTTTTAAGCCTCCAAGGAAAATTGAATCTTGGCTTTCCCAAAATCACTCAATGGAGTTGAAAATGAATTGAGGGTTCCTTGGTGCTCTCTGAGCTTGATTGTTTTCTTGCAGGTGTTTGACATCGTTACTAGCACTGATGATGTTACCCAGTTTTGGTAATGAAAAGTCTGCAAGAAAACAACCAAGTTCAGAGATCACCAAGGACTCACAGTCCTCCTCCTCCTCCTCGTCCCTTCCATTCCCTTCCAGCACTGATGATGTTACCTAGTTGGGTCATGAAAAGTCTGCAACAATAAAGATTAGAGAACACAAGAGCCCCACAATCATTTTCCTCCTCTTCCTCCTCCTCCTCCTCTCTGCAAACCTCCCTCCTTCCTACCACTTATAATGTTGCCTATATTTGGTAGTGAAAAGTCTGCAAGAAAACAACCAAACTCAGAGAGCACCGAGAACCCCTCGTTTCAGTCTTGAGCTACAAATATTCTACTTTATTGGTACTGTAAATGAATCATTGGATTATGGTACCTTTGCTCTCTTCTTCCAAAGCTGACTTTATAACCCTGTTTACCAACCGACGATTCAATTCCAAATCCCACCCCCTCAAAAAGAGCACTCTTTCCAATCAGTAGAGCTAGAGTTAACTATTGGAAATAACAAACTGTGTGGGAGCAATCAAGCATTATGTAGTTGGACATTTGTGCTTATTACCAATAGGACAGTGAATTAATAGAACCTTTCTTTGCAATAGAAACATTCATTTTTTCTCACCTCAGACCAATCCAAGGAACCCAGAAATCTCATATTTTTGTCCCTGAGTGCAAATCAAAATGATACACCCAAAGAAAGATAGTGTTCCACCCCATTTCTCAATATATTTGAAGAGGGAATTACTCCTCACAAAAAAAAACATTTGCCACACCTCTGCCTGAAATTACACTATATAGACTATTCCTTTCTTTCCTCACTGGGTTTGCTTCAGAAAGAAGATGTTCTACATTTACATTCCTAGATGAAATAGCAGAAAATGTCCATATTTTTCCACTTACAGCTCACTTTCTAATAAAAAAAAAAATTTAAGAAAGAAATATTAATGAAACCTGGCCAATTTCTACTGCTGTGGTCATGCTGCTTTCTTACCAACCACTGGTCACTTCCCTCTATGAATTTTTATGTCAGCCTTTAGGAGAGAACTGACATTTATTTATTTTATTTTATTTTATTTTATTTGTCAAGAGCTTATAATATAACAGAAACAAAAACAAACGTAAGTTTAAATACAAGAAATAGGAACTAATAATTGGGGACAATAGGACAGGGATGGTAGGCACGATTGTGTGCTTATGCACGCCCCTTACAGACCTCTTAGGAACAGGGTGAGGTCGATAGAGGTTAGTTTGAGGACAAAGTAGTGGGGGTTTGAGCAGGTGACAACAGAATCAGATAGTGAGTTCCAGACATTGACCACTCTGTTGCAGAAATCGTACTTCCTGCCATCAAGCTTGGAGTGGTTTACATTTAGGTTATATCTGATGTGTGCTCTTGTGTCGTTGCTGTTAAAGCTGAAATATTCATTAACTGGTAAGACGTAACATATGATTTTATGTACTATGCTTAAGTCTAATCTTAGACGACGTAGTTCAAGGGTATCTAAGCCTAGAATCTCAGGTCTGGTGCTGTAGGGTATTCTGTTGCGAATAGAGGAATGTAGTACTCTTCTAGGAAAATACTTGTGGACTCACTCAATTGTATTTATGTTTGATATACAATGTGGTTTCCAGACAGCAGAGCTGAATTCAAGTATTGGTCTAGCAAAGGTTTTGAATTCCTTAGTTTGCAAATCAGTCTTACCAGAGAAGCTTTGCAAAATTAAATTTACAACTTTCAAAGTCTTTTTGGCAACACTGTTGCAGTGAGTTTTGACACTTAGATCATTCGATATCAGAACTCCAAGGTCCTTGACAAGAGAGGGTCATCAACAAGGTCATGTCTGCCTAGCTTGCATTTGGTATATAAATTTTTTTTACCAGTGTGTAGATTTTTACCAACATCACCTTCACAAAGCCAGATCAGCGTTTTGGAAATTTCTTGAACTGTGAATCACTTAGAGAATAAAGAATAATAAAATCAGAAATTAACTACCCATCTACTTTTTCCAAGCAGCTCTCTTTCTTCTTCTCTCTTTCTCCTTTAACTTGTGTAAATAACAATACTTCAATATTAGGTATAAAGCTAAAGAATGAATCCTTTGTCATACTATAAATTAACATCGTGCAACTGTTTATCAATGTCCTTCTCAGCACTAATTGTACAATGTAAGCAACCTTATCTTCATTAACATTTTAGAAATTGTATTTAATATTGATGTGAACTTTTTCCCCCTCATCTTTAAAAGTATATTTTTTCTAAATGGTCATGGTGTTAACATTTTCAAGGTTTTGTTGCATAAATATGGTTCTACATAGTTATTATCTGTATTGTGTAATAAATTATTCACATTTCATAATGCAATAAACAATTACCTTGAAGGTGAAAAAAACAAGCATACAAAAAAGAGGGAGGTTTTTTATTTAAAGCTTTAGTTCTCCTTTGAGATAATATCTACAGGATGGATAAGAACTAATTTCCCAGTAATCATACTGAAAGAATTCTGCCTGTGTAAATAAATGAATGTATTGTTGTAACATCAGGTCATAACATAGTATGGCTCATATAAATGCCACAAATGATATAATAAACTAATAAGACCATAAAATAAATTAATAAAAGAGTATTGGACTTATACAGGTTAGGGAAATAAAGCCTAAGCTACAACTAAGAATTTAAATATTTCTTTCCAAGTTTGAATGACTACGGGGAAAAAGTAGCAGCTTTATTTAATTCAATTTTTCAAGGTTGCAGTCCTTGAGCCATCTATGCAAATTAGGAGAAAACTTGCTCAAAAACAGTAACCATGAGAGGGACCTTGGTGTTGTTGTGAACAAATAATAAAATATGAGCTGGCATTGTGCTGCGTCAGCCAAGAAAGCTAATAGAATCCTTAGTTGTATAAACTGAGGCATAGAATCAAAACCACATAACCTGTTAGTACCATTTTATAAATCCTTAATAAGACCACACCTGGAATACTGCATCCAGTTTTGGTCACCACATTACAAAATGTATGTTGAGACTTTGGAAAAAGTCTCAGAGAAGAGCAACTAAGATGAGTAAAGGCCTGGAGATTAAAACACATGAAGAATGGTTGCAGCAACTGGGTATGGCTAGTCTAGAGAAAAAAAGGACCAGGTGACATAATAGTAATACTCCAGTAGTTGAAGGGGTGTCACAAAGAAGATGGGGTCAAATGGACACCCTTTTCCAACTGCTATCACCTCTGTCTACATTCTGACATTGGTAAATTGAGTGCCCCAAAACTGGGATAGATAAAGTTTTCAACCCTGCCCTTCAAGTCTAATCTTCCCTAAGCAAAAATGCCATGATAACAAACGCAGATGTTAATAAGAATAATAAAAAACAGTAACTGTCAAAGTATGCATAATGTTAACACTAAATAAAGCATCTGTTCAGGATGACATACATATGTGAGGAGCACGATGGTTATAAAAACACATCTCCACTTGTGCATAATACAGTGGGAAAATTATAGCAACACTAATAGGAGTGGCAACCTGTGGTTTAATTTTGGAATGAGGTGAAATGAAATTATATTAAATCTTCTATCTACGTTATTTATCCTATCCTATCCTATCCTATCCTATCCTATCCTATCCTATCCTATCTTATCCTATCCCATCTATCTTATCCTATCTATCCTATCTATTCATCTATCTATCTATCTATCTATCTATCTATCTATCTATCTATCTATCTATCCGATCCTATCCTATCCTATCCTATCTTATCCTATCCAATCTATCCATCCACCCACCCACCCACCCATCCATCTATCATCTATCTGTCTGTCTGTCTATTTATCTATCTATCTATCTATCTATCTATCTATCTATCTATCTATCTATCTATCTAGAGAGGTGGAGCCTGGGCCATCCGTCAGCCCTCAGATGGAAAGTCAATAGCCCCCAGGTCTGGAGGTGGCTGATGAGGAAGAAGAGGAACAGCTAGGTCCAGTGCTGGATGCACAGATGCATAGAAGGCAGAGGAGAGAAGAGCAGTGGAAATCCATGGGCTGATGGGAAGGAAGAGTCACTGCTGCTAGCAAAGCCCCACCCTAGCTCTGGGAATAAAAAGCAGGGGGCGGAGATGAATATTCATCTCCCTGCTTGGCAGACTTGCTAGCCTGCGATGAGAGAGGAACTTTTTGCCAGATCTGCTGGGGCTCCTAATAAAGGAATCTTTGAGTTAACTTTGTCATATTTGGGGAGCAGAGTCAGAACAACCTATAGAGGTGAGGATGAGCATGCTACCACTTCCAACACTCATGAGTTTATTGAAACCTGGCACTCCACAAGCAATTCCATCAAGGAGACACATCGACCTACAGCCAGCTAATGAATCCCTGAGAATTCAAATCAACTACACAGCCAACTAGTGATGGCACTGATCTTCACTCAACCCACACATTCCTCCAACCAGCAATTCACCCCCAATGAACCTGACATGACCTCCCCATCACAAAACCCTTCACAGTACCAATATTTACTCAGTCAACAACCTGCTCTTTACAGATATCTGATGACATTTGAAATGACCATCAGAGCATTAGTATCTCCTGTATTATTATTAACACACTCTGATGCTAAGGAGTTCTACTTCCCCTCCCCACCTGAAAAGAAATCTGTTCCAAATGCAAAACACAAGGAGAGGAGAGGAGTTTCATTTTCAGTGTTAGTTTCACAGCACCAGCAGCTTTAGTACAGAACAGTTGATCTAAGCCACGCTCAGACTCCTTGCTGTGTCCTTCTTGCTCACACAGCAAATGCTGTTTCAGTTTCCAAACAGCCCTCAACTCTCTCACACACTGACAGGACGCTAGCCAGATGAATACTGATGGATGCTGGTAGGAAGAAGCAGATTTTTTTCCCCTTATTTTCTTCCCCCAAAACTAAGCCCGACCACATAGTTTCATAGTGAAGCATGAGTATTGAGCTAGTTGATAATATTTGCTTAGTCAACAACCTGCTCCTTACAGAAATCTGATGAAAGCATCCATTGACATGTCTACCTTTTCTGCCACTTAAGTAGATATTCACTTTGAAACTGCCTTCTTGTAAGATAAATCCATAATTCTATATCCTGCCCTTTTTTATTGATACAATACAGAAGTGGTCTTTTATGGCACTCTTTCAGTATATCAAGAGTATATTTTTCTCTTTCTCAGATTCTCCCCCCCCCACACACACTTTCTCAAAGCTAAACATCCTGAGATTCTTCAATCTCTCTTTGTGGAACTTGATAAACAGGTGTCTTCGCTACCTTCCTCTAAATCGTTTTTGAGCTAGGATTAGGGTTAGAGCTGGAACCAGGTTTGCACTGTTTTGTGTGATGCTCCACTGGGCATTTGAAAAAGAATTAGTCTTATTTTGTGCAGCTAAGCCGCACTAAGTTTCTTTAGCCTTTACTAGTCAACCTAAATTCCCTTCATTGTTTATTTTTGCATTCATTGCAGTTTGTTCGAATTATTCTTTTTTTCCCCCATTAATGTTTTTTTTAATAAAGAGAGATAAAAACTTAATAGAAACCAACATTAAGTAGGAAAAAGGAAGCATTCAAAAGAAAAAGCTGAAAATGCAAAAAAGGAAGAAAAGGAAAGATAGAAAAGAAAGAAAGAAAAGATACAAAAAAAGATACAAAAAAAGAGACTTCCAATATAATTTACATCAGTTGTTAGTATGGTTATAAATTTACTTCTTATTCTATGGTTACAACACAACTCATTTCTTTCTATAAGCCAGCTTATAAAATCATCAAAAACATAAATCATGAGCTTATTTTTTTTCTGTTTTATGCAAAAATTCCCAGTGTTGCGATAACCTAGAGGTGGAGCTCTTGCCTCACAATCAGGAGGCTGTAAATTCAATCCTAGTTTCTCTCCCTGGGCACACTGTCAGTATATCTGCTGAAAAAAAAAAACTCCACATAGGTGACAGGAAGGGCACCCAGCCAGTAAACACTCAGTTTTATACATTTGCCCACACTTCACCCCGCAAGGGATTATGGAGGAGGAGGATGCAAAAATTCTATAAAGGATTTCCAATCAGCAATGAAAATACAGTAAATAAGGTCTTATCTCTTATCAAAAATGTAAATTTAGCCAGCTCAGAAAGTTTCATCATCTTCATCAACCATTTTGGATAAGGCTGGTTCATTCCCTCATACAGATGTGCATACAAAAATCTTGCTGCGATTACCACACACAAAAACAAAATTCTGTGACATTTCCTCTACTGTTTTTACATCAACCCCAAAAGAAAAAAACCCTGTTCTCAGTTGTATCTTAATCTTTAAAATCATCTGAATCAACGTATAATAAAACATTTCATCTTGTTGTTCGCTTTAGATAAAATACACAAGAAATCTTAACTGGGATAAGGAGGAAAGGCAGAAAATGATAGAAATTATTATAACGTCTCTCCTTCCACTCAAAATAGAAACAGGAAATGGGATGCATTTCTTCTTCTTCTAAAAATGACACTGGAAGGCTAGATGCTAATTCTCTACAATGCAATTTTTAACTTACAAAATAGATATTTCATCACTCATCCATAGAAGTGAAAAATGGAGGCCTCACTTAGTTCACTTTTGGAAAACAAGATGTTTCAGTTATCTCACCCTGTTAGAAATTTTTTGCTTCCTTCCTTTTAAAATAGAAGCACTTACAAAGCTAATTTGACATTTCATCATCTTTCTGACACTAATAATGCCTTCAACTGCACGACAGTTGTTTGGGTACACATAGGATGCTGGTGTAAAATAATAGGCAAAAACATATGGAATAGTTAGTTAATGTGTATGTGTGTGTGTGTGTTGCTTCATCACATAATCAAGACATTTCTTCAGCATCCCCCCCCCCCAAAAAAAAAAAAAATGAATTTCATTAAATGAAATGCCTTCAGCTTACAAACTGGAATTGAATCAAATCTAAGAGCTTGGGGAAGAGAATGTAGACAACTAAGAAACTTCTCGAGATATATTTTTGGATAGATTCTGCCAAATGCCCTTTTTAAATATATAATATAAGGATTAAACTATTCTCTCTCTCTCTGTGTGTGTGTGTGTGTGTGTGCATGCGTGTGTATTTAAAGTTTTTTGGCAGAATTTATCCAAAATAAATCTTGAGAGGTTTCTAAATTGTCTACATCCTCTCACTAATTATCTTGAATGATAGATAGATAGGTAGGTAGACAGACAGACAGACAGACAGATATCCAGGCCTTTTAACACTTCAGTGATTTAAATCTAAGTATTCACTGTTTTAGGTTTTGATGTTTTATATTCCTTGCCTTTTCAATATGCTTTATTATTGTTTTCTCTGCGTTTTTTAAAAAATGCCCTGAAACTATTCCAGAAGTGGATGATATATATACTTTTTAAACCCTCTTATGCTCTTAACTCTCTTATTTTAATCTACTTATCTATAGATTGTAGCAACCTTTTGTTATTCACAAAAGGTTTTCATGGAGAGAAGAGTTTACTTATGTATCATAAAACATACAGTAAATCCTTGTTAGATGGCAGAACTTAATCTCCTTTTCATAGTAAAGCAGGAAGTGGCTTTTGGGTTACAGCCTGAAGATATGCAATATGATAGAGGTAAGGTCATCATACGTGTATGCAAATAATTATATGTAATTACATTGAGAAATGCTGTGTTTATATGCATGAGATGTCGGGCATCCACAGATGGTGGGTTGTGAGTCTGCTGCTTTTAGAGATTTTTCTCTTACAGTGAGCACATGTCTAGGCAGTGATGGAAAAGATAAGTAGAAACATCAGCAGAAGCATGCCACCAAAATAACAATACCTGAAGTGTTACCATGCAGAATCTCATTATGAGGTAGTTATATTCCAGTGTCTATTGTGAGGATGTAAGCTGTGACATTTACAAATGAAGGTCTCCATTATCCAATGTTTGCTCCATCCTCCAAAATGCCCAGTTTGCTGTAGTAGTTTCTTGCAGATCATGAAGTGATGGATGGAGACAGACAGACAGACAGACAGACAGACAGATAGATGATTGATAAATAGGTGACAGATGATTAATAGATAGATAGATGATAGATAATATAGACAAATAGATAAACAGGCAGATGATAGATAGATGGTAGATAGATAAATGATAGATAGATGATAAAGAGAGAAAGAGATAGGGATGGAAGGGAAAGAGAGAGAGAATTAGTGAATGAGAGAGACATGATTGGATGGCTAAAGATAGATAGATAGGATAGATAGATGATAGATAGATAGATAGATAGATAGATAGATAGATAGATAGATAGATAGATAGATAGATAGATAGATAGAAAGAGATGAGAGAGAAATAGAAAGAAAAATAGAAGGAGAAATAGGGATATTAATAACCTTCTAGTTTTGATAGATAGATATCCAGGCCTTTTAACACTTCAGTGATTTAAATCTAAGTATTTTCTGTTTTAGGTTTTGATGTTTTGATGTTTTATATTCCTTGCCTTTTCAAGTAACTTGCTGTAATCTCCCTGGCCTAGGGAAACAGGAGAACAGCTTGTCTTTGTGGTATCCGAAGCAGAACAACTAGGATCTTGAATTTTTTATCCTTCGTATGGTGACACTCTTTGGTTGGTGGTGGGTTTTTTTTGTTGTTGTTGTTTTTCCCCAAGAGTGGACATCGGAATCTCATTTTGACGTCTGCCTTCGTGTACACACAAAAATGTTATCTTCACCTTAATCTTAACAATGGGTAGGGGGTGGGGAAAAGGAAGGGTCCATATTTGAGAGAAGGCAGAATGAGAGCGTGAAGGCTTCTATGTCAACCAACATCTAAGAAAGCAAAGCAAAAGGACAGAGATTAGTAAGGAAGAATTGTCACACGAGAGCTTATCTCCCCTGAATAGAAGAGACAACCAAGAAGCAGAAGAACATCCAATTAGGGTCCGTAAGTGGCCATCATCCAAATTGTGCTCCAGCTTGGTTCTCATGACAAAGCGCCGCAGCCTAACCTTGGCTTCATCAATAGCCAGAAGCAGCATAGAAGACAAACCATTTAAGTTGCCCTGAAGAATGGCCCAGAAGCAGCAAATACATTGGAGATCTGTTTTTGCACTAAGTTTGGAAGCTTAGATTAAGCTAGTGTCTTGGGTTGCACTCAGCTAAGTGTCGGGGTTCCAGCAATCACCGTAATTAAATCATGAGCCTCGAGCCAAACTTCAAAAAACTTCAAATGATTTATTAGAGATGACATACTGGCATGAGCTGTATGAAGCCAACTCTGGCATATGTAATTTACAGTCCCCTGTGACCCTGTTTCCCCCCTTCCCCCTGGGTGTCTCATAAATCAGATTCTCCAATTAAGCATGTTCATGGGCTGAGTGTCATCAATCACATTCTCCAATTAAATATATTCATGGGCAAAAGTTCTGGTAGCTTAGTTACAATCTTTTTAAAATAAGTGTTGGAATGTACTTCTGATTTCAAACTGCTGCACTGCTCTTCCAGATTTCCTTCCTCTCCCTCAGCCTTGTTTATGGCAATTCTAAAACAGGCATAGGAATGCTTTATGAGTTGACACTAAGCATATGTGCATATGTACACACACACACACAAACCTGATATACTACTTCCAGGCTATGTGACATTCTTATTTTGAAGGGGAAAAGGTGATGCAAAGGGTGAGGAGTTGGACATTTGATTTAAGTAGGTGCCAATAGATGTTACATGTCCACCCTAAATTATAAATCATTCTTTCTCTTGCAGATCTCAATTTTTGCAAAGACTTTCCTACTGTAGAAATAATGGCATTTAAACATGATGGCCATCCTGAGCAACATGTTTGATTACTGCAATATCCTTTACATGGGCTGATTTAACCTTCTTTTTCTTCCTAGCGTATTCCCACAGGTGCAGGGTCTGCTTTTTGGATAGATAGATAGATAGATAGATAGATAGATAGATAGATAGATAGATAGATAGAAGATGACAGATGATAGAGAGAAAGATGATAGATGGAGATGATAGATAGATGGTAGTAGAAATATGTTGCAATTTTTGTTCATCCTTCCTAGATTTATCCTAACTGCATTAGTTTCTTTGAATTTTTGAAGGGTTTCATCTAAATATGTGATTCTCTCTCCCACTCTCACTCTCTCTCTCTCTCTCTGCCCCGCTGCCCATTCTTTCATTTGCATTCTGAGTTCAGTGGAAAGTTCTTTTTTTTTTTTGGTAAGTCATCTGTTTTTCACTATATAATATTGAGGTAAGAGAAGATAAAAAAACACATTATTATTAATAAACTAAGAAGTCAAGGGGAAAAAAATGAACTTCAGATTTTAAGTTCTAAACCTGAAACCTCATTAGTATTTTTAATAGACTTGGAAAACTGAAAGGGTACGCATGGCTGGCAAAACAAAATACCTTTCTTTATCTTATGCATTTTAGAGACTTGAATATCTATCTATCTATCTATCTATCTATCTATCTATCTATCTATCTATTTATCTATCTCCATCCATCTCTATCTCTATCTCTATCATCTATCTTTATCTAATCTATCTATTTCTATATATCTATATCTATTATCTTTATCTATATCTGTTTGTCTGTATCTATCTATCTATCTATCTATCTATCTATCTATCTATCTATCTATCTATCTATATTTATCTATCTCTATCTCTATATATCTATATCTATCTACTGTATCTATATCTATCTATCTATCTATCTATCTATCTATCTATCTATCTATCTATCTATCTATCTATTATGTCTCCCCTTTAATGACAGGTGAGCAACATGAAATTCAGCAGTTCCAGAAATATCACAAGCCAAAAAACAAACCCCCACAAAAGAACTATTGAGGTATTCCAATCCTCAATAGTAAATCCACACTCTGTCCAGCAATCCTGACGTGACAATAATTCTCAAAGCCTCAAAGAGTTCTCGTCGTGTTTTCACTCCCATTAATCACTTTACTTCTGGTGAATTTCACCAGCCCAGTCGTTTCCTTTTATCTTCTTATGGAGAGTATTAATTTCCCTAATTAGTCACTGGCTCGACGCCTCCTTCCTAATTGAGTTTGACATCTTAATCTACATCTATTCCTTACATCGAGCCAGGATCTCTCAAAGTTCTCTTCTTCGCTGGAAAACTCTCGCATGTTTTCCTTGTTAGCTATTCCCGGCTGCTGCTCAGAGGAAGATTTAGAGAAGGGAGAAGGTCCTGACATCTCCACTAAGTCAGGTTCATCTCTCCTTGTTAAATCCATTTCCTCATCCTGGCTAACATCCAAGTCACTTAGCAATGCCGGCTCATATTTCACTGCCATATCCTCTTCGCTCGAACTCACATCTGCCAAAGGAGCAGATTCCAATCCCGGAGTCACAACATCTATCTATCTATCTATCTATCTATCTATCTATCTATCTATCTATCTATCTATCTATCTATTTATCTATCTAGAATTAGTTTAAGATAGAATTACTATCCCTTTTCATTGTTCCATCTTTTACGTGACAAGCCAACAGTTTTTGCATCTTTGTTGCTGTACAAAATCTACAAACAAATTATGGAAGATTTTCTGCTCATTGCATCATTAGTATGGTCAGCTAAACTGCTCAAGAAAGAGATTATTTTGCTAAATTCTAAATTGCAACATAATGTAGGTGGGAGTGGGTTGTTGTTGTTGTTGCTTCCCCCCTCCCCCATCCTTTCCTCTTTCAGTTTATCAGAGACAGTTGCCAGTGCTTCAGATATCCTATTAAGGAAATAAGAATGATTAACTTTAAAAAAACAGCAACAACAGCAGCAACAACAAATGAACATTGGATTGTTTGGTGATAAATTGGACTTTGGAGAGGTTTGATTTACACTCTGCCTTCTTAGCTGGAAAAGAAATTCACAGATTTTGTATCAACAACCTATATCAAATGTTACATCAATTGCAAAATAGAGAACCCTGTCTACCCAATGTTCTCACAGGTAGTCCTAGACTTACAACCACAGTTGGATTTGGAACCTCCATTGCTAAGTGAAACGGTTATTAAGTGAGTCCTGCCTGATTTTACCTTTTTTGTCACAGTTGTTAAGTGAAAAATAGGATGGTTAAGTCCCCATTTATTTTGCTTGCAGGAAGTTATTTGGGAAGGTCACAAATGGTGATTGTATGAATCCAGCTTCCTTCCTTCCTTCCTTCCTTCCTTCTTTCCTCCCTCCCTCCCTCCCTCCCTCCCTCCCTCCCTCCCTCCCTCCCTTTCTTTCCTTTTTCCTTTCTTCTCTTTCTTCATTCCCTTTCCCTCCCTTCCCTTCCCTTCCCTTCCCTTCCTTCTTTCCTTCCTCCCTCTCTTTCCTTCCTTTTTCCTTTCTTCTCTTTCTTCATTCCCTTCCCCTCCCTTCCCTTCCTTCCTTCCTTCCTTCCTTCCTTCCCATAACAGGCTGCCTATCTGAAGTAAAAAGGATGCATCTTACAGTCCAGTACATTTATTAAAAGGAGTATAATCAACTTAATCTGTAGATTTCTATGAAAGTCACAGTAGTGCAAGACACAATGACTTTTAAGCCATAAAGGAAGTTTGTTATTTCTAAGAAATCCTAGCAATCTTACTTCACTAGATTGGAGGGCAATAGATTCAACCAGAGAGATTTTGTGAAGGTGAAGTCATTAAAGATACTAAGATATTTAGTAGATATAGCTGGATTTAATATCTGGCTTTACTTGATTTAGCAGTAAAGGGTCTAGATATGAAGAATAGGAAAGAAGATGTGAATAGAAAGAATATAAAGGTATAGTTATTTTGAGGCTTTTCTGACCGTGTGTGAAAAACTAGGGTGGATGTTTATACACATCTTTTTTTTTTCAATTTTCATTTTGAATAGTTTAGTATAATCTGCAAACACAGGCAGCTCACTCCTTCACCCAAAGTTAAGATCATTTTTGAACAAGTTAAAACTACTGGTCCCAACACATATTTCTGAAAGCTTTACTTCTTAGCTGTTGATTTATTCTTTCTGTTTGTTCCTTGTCTGCTTGTCATTTCCAGCTCTTTGTGACCTGATGGATATCATTTTACCAGAGCTTCCTGTCAATGACTGCTTCTTTAAACCCTTCTATTTGTACTTATGCCATCAATCATACTATTCCTACTCTTCTATCATCCTCTTTTCTAACTGTCTTTGAGTTCCCTTTCCCACAAATCATGACTACATCAGAAAGAAATTAGAGCACCCCAAGTATTCTACTGCAGGAACTTGTCATATTAGTCTCTAAATTGCCAAATTTTGATTTATTTATTTTTAAAAAATCAGCCTGATTGCTTACTTGGATTACTAGACACACACACACAAAGTACACTTGTATATCTCTCCTCTAAAATCTCTTTGGATTGTGAAAAAAAGGTGTTCTAAAAGCCACATTTCCCTTCTTTACAACCATGAGAATTTCTATTAATATCCTACAATTCATTTCCCTTAAGTGGAAGTTGTATTGAATAATTTTCAGCCACTACTCTTATGACCAATGAGAACTTGAGGGTGATTAGGTAAAGGTAAAGGTTTCCCTTGCACATACGTGCTAGTCATTTCCAGCTCTAGTGCTCATTTCCATTACAAAGCCAAAGAGCCAGCGCTGTCCAAAGACATCTCCATGGTCATGTAGTCGGCATGATTAAACGCCGAAGATGCATGGAATGCTGTTACCTTCCCACTAAAGGGGTCCCTATTTTTCTACTTGCATTTTTTACATGCTTTCGAACTGCTAAGTTGGCAGAAGCTGGGACAAGTAATAGAAGCGCACTCCGTATGATACTCCGTATCATACGCAGTATGATCAGCCACTGAGCCATTACATCCCCGAGGATGACTAGAGACAATAAAATAGTCCCCTTTCTCTTAAAGATAAGAACCCAGGTCAGCAGACCTTCTCGGGAGCATTTGGCAAATGCTTGACAATCTAACTTGGTGTTTTTAAATCTTGTCAACTTTAAGAAGCATGAACTTCAAGTCCCAGAATTTCTGGGGAATCGTGGTAGAAAGCAAAGTTGAGCAAGTATCAGAAATAGTTACTTTCTGGGCATGTAGGGTTAGATTCCCACTATATATCTTAAGGCCTGGTCACACTGCAAGAACTTTGCTATAGCAGTCCTGCAGCGGTGAAAAAAAATCATCACCGCTCGTAACCGTTCACCACCGTTTAACAGAAGTTGGCCTCCGTTAAGGCAATGCCATATACGCTCGGCCTCCGCTGATGGTTCCTCCTACCGCTCCAAAAGTTTTGAGCTGCACAAAATATTGCGAGCGGTGAGGAGCGCACAATTTTCCGCTCCGGCAAAGTTCACCACCGCTCCAACAACGCCCGGTCAAAGTTTGGTGCCGCTAGACGCAAGTTCGTGGATGCTTGGGTCCGCTAGGCCAACGCAGAAATCTTCAATGCTGGACCACCGCTGTTTTGGAAGCTTTGCCCGGGCGGTGATTAAACATTGCACTAACTTTGGTGGAGCGGTTGTAAGAGTTTTACGAGCGGACACGGGATTCCTGGAACGGTGTCAGGCGTTGAAGCAGCGATCCATTGGAGTGATGAACTTTGGTTTGGCGTTGGTATGGAGGTGTTGGAGCGGAACCAGAATTTGCCTATAAGTACGGGGAGAAATGGACCAGTAGCCCTTTTGGAATAGGCCTTGAGTCACAACACCAACAACATCACAACACCATCAGTGTGGTAGTCAAAGAAGTGGTAAAGGCCATCATTGAGGAGTACACAGATGAACTCTTGTTTTGCCCAAAAACTGAACAAGGATGGAGAGACCTGGCTGAACTATGATACCAGCGATGGAACTTTCCCCACACAGTTGGTGCCATTGATGGCAAGCACGTGGCATATAAAGCTCCTCCTAACTCTGGCTCAGAATTCTACAACTACAAAGGTTTTTTTTCGTTATTAAGTAAAGTAGTCAAGAATAGTTTAATAAAAATGCTGTTTATTAAAGATCAAAGCTTTTGAGACCACCCAAACACAAAAGTGCACAACAATAAACAACAAACATCAAAACAGCTGACCAGCTCAACCTTTAAACAAAAATCACATGAAATATCTGAGCAGTCCCTTCAACACATTTCAAACAGTCTCAATTCTCCTCGGTGGTGGCCCTTATCTCTGCAAGTACATCAGCAGTCCTTTGAGATGAGGTGGTGATTGATAAGGGTGGAGCGTTCATCTCCTGCCTCTGGAGGTCGTGGAGAATACCCCCCTCGCTGATGGTGCTCATGTTGGTGTGGTTACTGGAGGAAAGGTTCGGCATGGCTGACAACATGAGGCCTTCGTTGGAGCTCCTTGGGGTGGAGGATGGCTGGCTGACTCTGGGTGTCTGCAATTGCTGGAAGAGCTGAGGCTGATGCTGAGGCTAAGACTGTTGCTGAAAGTGGAAAGGCTCCTGTTGGAAGCCGTGATGCTGAGGCTGGAAGTAATGCAGCTGCTGCTGCTGATAGAATGTGTGTGTGGGTGAAAGTGCGAATGCTGGACGTGGTGGAGCTGGAGGAATGGGGTGGGACATGGGTCGCTGCGTCTCGTGGAGGATGGCCGTCATCCTCTCAACTGTGAGCTGGTACTGGGCCTCAGGTAGCTGTTGGAGAGACTGGGACATGTACGTGATGAAGGGCTGCCTTGCATGGCTGATCTCTTGGGCTTGGACCAGTCTCTCCATGAGGGCGTTGGTGGCCTTCATACAATCTCTCATCTCCAGCATTGCAGGGGAGTCTTCAGGCTCGCCTTTGGTGGCGCCACGGCGTTGTCTGGTGGTGGTGGAGGCAGGAGCTGGTGAGGGGTTGCCCATGGACCTCGAGACTGCCGCTTGCATTTCAATGAGCGAGAGTGAGCCCTCATTCCCTTCCTGTTCCTCGATGTCATGGGAAGGCTGGCGAGAGGTGCTGGCCAACGCTGAGGGCTGGGCTGCTGGAGGCTGGCTGGCTACAGGTTCCGGTGTGAGGAGTATGCTTCTAAGTGGCTGACCTTTCCTGGGCTTCACCTCCTTGTGCAGGAAGGCACAGTTCCTCTGGATGAACAGTTCTCTGTCCATCAAGTTCGCTGCAGCCTGGCCAGACTTCTTGGTGAGAAGCTTAGTGTAGAGGTCCCGGACTGACTTCCACCATGTCCTGAGAGCTTCAGTTCCCTCCTCAATGTCCAGCTCTCTTGCCTTCCTGGTCCAAAGCTCCGTCTTCTTCTTTGTATCCTTGTAGTCGGTGGCCCCCTTCCTCCAAATAAATTCGTGCTCCCGGATCCACTCGATGAGTTGCTCCTGAGTGTCATCGTCGAGCAGGAGGGCCTTGCGGCGAGACTTCTTCTGAGGCTGACGCTGTTCATCGTTCTTCTCCAAGTATGGGTGCTGAGAGTCAGAGTCTGAAAAATATAGCAATTGAATAAAAATAATATTAATAAATAAATAAATTAAACATATATTATTTAGATCAACTTGTATTGATTACGTAATCGAATATCCTTCGGATCACCTAATTCGTCTGACTTGACGAATAGAGGGGTTTCGTAATGTAGTCACATTTTATGCACACATCTTTGTTAAATTTTCAATGAGAAAATAGTTGTTCTCCTGATAACAAACAATAACATTCAAACATTGTAATGGATGGAATGATCGTCACCCGCAGTCCTTGTTGCTAGGTCAGATAAGCTACAATGTTTGTCCGACTTGGCAACACTAATGTATGCAATTCGCCTTCTAACTATTGTGTTGTGGTTGTCTTTTGACAGGTGAATACATATTTTGTCTTGGGGGAAACATGAATAAATTTGACTACATTACAAAACTCCTCTATTGAAAGTCTAGTTTTTCATTGCATTCATCACACTATAATTACCTTCAGCAGCAGCACGGCCCTCCTCAGGTTGGTCATCACCAGGGGGTAGCTCCTCACCATCAGGCTGGTCCTGTGTCAGGGCCTCCTGGGGCTCATCATCAGAGTCTGCAAAATATACAACATGAATAATAAATGAGCAATGACAATTAACGTGAAAGAAAGATTATGGTTATTATTATTATTATCATCATAATTATATTAAATTTCATACATTTTCATTGGTGATTACCTTCATCAGCAGCTGCCCCTGCCTGGGCGATGGTAGCAGTGGTTGTGGCTGTGTTAGCAGTGGCTGTGCTAGCAGTGGCTTCTGGTGTGGCCTGACTGGTCTCTGCAAAATATAACAATGGAATAATAAATTAAAGAGAATGGTTGAGGTTTCAAATTTTTCTTGACGCAACCAGTGGGCCACATATATTTACCTGACTCCATTCATGCCTGTATCTTCTTGGAGGCTGCTGCCTTTCCTCCTCCAGCCTTCCTCTTCTTTTGTCCACGTCCCATGATGAACTTCTATCAAAACTCTTTGAGAACTTCCGTACAGCTCCGTTACGGTAGTCCAAAGCGGCATGTCGCAATTACTTCAAACCCCCGCCGAGCCAACGCACGCATGCGCAGAACAACGCTTTATCAACGCTCGCATCACCGCTAAACCAACGTTCCCTACCGTTAAACCAACTCTAAAGCAACGCCGGCTTCAGCGGTGCACCGCTAAGGCAACGCCCGTGTTTTCGAATTTTTTTCCAATTTTGTGCACGGTGATGAGCAGTGTCGAAATTTGTCCCCCTCTTCCTACCGTTCAAGGACCGCTATAGCAAAGTTCTTGCAGTGTGACCAGGCCTTTAGCTTCTTCAACTTTTAGAGTTGAAGCCCACACATCTTAAAGTTTAAAACATTGAGAAACATTGGACTAACTTGACATCGCTTCATTCATTGTCTCTTTCTATAGCTACTTGACTGTCTGGCTACTCTTCAGAATTTTAGATGGATATAACTCAAGGTGACATTAACCTACCTTTCTGGACTGAGAATCAGATGAAGGCAATTTCACAGTACAGAAACAAGATCTTATTAGTTCACATTTGTGCTGCATTTAAGTATGTAAGGCTATGAGGCTTAGAAAGAGAAAATTGGACTAGATGATGGTTTGATCTAATCTAGTAGGGATCATCTACATATGATTGTTTTCAAGGTTTCCTGTGCAGCAATTTGCTAGACCTAAATAGAAAATGTCCAGGTGAAATTTAGGAATTATGAATCACAACTTACCCTATTTATTTTTATTTTTGTGAGATTTGTCTGGCAATGAAGAGAACTTCTGGAGTCTTAGGATAGACATAGAAGGTGACTCACAGATCTTCCACCAATTTCGTTTCTGTTAAATTTCAGTGCTAGGCTGAGATGAAGAGAAATTGCTCATTCACATTTCAAAGACTGTAGTATCTCCATCTTAAATATTTCACTAGAAGTTGAGCAGCTGACAGTTAAGATATATAGTGTTTGGGAATCTAACCCTACATGCCCAGAAATTAACTATTTCTGATACTTGCTCAACTTTGCTTTCTACCATGATTCTTCTGAGGCAAGACTAAGAACTTATCTTTATTACTAAGAAACAACAAAAGCCACTTAGTTGTTTTGTTCTGGGAGAGATTTCAATACTGATTTACAGTCAGATGAAAAGATGTGCATCAACCTTCTTCTTCATTTTATTTGCAACAATATAAACTACTTCTTCTTCTTCTTCTTCTTCTTCTTCTTCTTCTTCTTCTTCTTCTTCTTCTTCTTCTTCTTCTTCTTCTTCTTCTCCTTCTCCTCCTCCTCCTCCTCCTCCTCCTTCCTCCTTCCTCCTTCCTCCTCTCCTCCTCCTCCCAGGACTGATATTATTCATGTTTTTCTGGATATTCTGAATGGAGATTTTTCATTTAGCTCCAGATGTCACTAAAGCCAGGCAGCAGAATGACACTATTTGACTAGTTCTCTTATATTTGGCAACTTTAGACAAAGTGCAAAGTCCACTGGCCTTCAGATGACACAAACTGTTTGGTCTTTGCAGTACATTTTGCCTTTTCTGCATTTCTTTACTTGTGAGAAAACAGTAGATGTGACTAAAAAGAAAAGAGGAAAAAATAGATGACTGTCAAGCAAAGTACAAAATAATAGACACTTTCTCTTTACCTATGGGGAAGACTGACAAGCAGTTTGATGGTCTGTCAAAGTTTACTGCCTCCAGCACATGAGATTCAATTGATGAAAAGAAAATGCGCTGGCAAAAAAATTGAGAGGAGAAGTACAAGGAGAAAAGGAGAAAGGGAGAGAAGGAGAAAGAAAATGGGAAGTTATCCTTTTCATCAGACTAGACATATTAGTCTAGACCAGGGTTCCCCAAACTTGGCAATTTTAAGACTTGTGGACTTCAACTCCCAGCTATGCTGGCTGGAGAAGTCTGGGAGTTGGTTCACAAGTCTTAAAATTGCCAACGTTGAAGACCTCTGGACTAGACTAAAGGGAGTCATGGTTAGAGAAGGATCCTCCCTAGTTTTCCAGAGAGGTTAAGGAGGAGAAACATTTTTATTCTTGCAAAATTTTATTAATATAACCTTACAATAATGATACAGTTGCTACCCTGAATGTGCATCTCATCTGGACTACCTTGCAGGCTAACATACTCAAGATTTTTCATGCCTCCTTGGAGAAAATATGTGAATAGAAAGGAATATATTCATGCTAAATAATAACACAAAACAAATTTACCCTAAAAGTGGAAGAGTATGATATTTATCGACATGCACTGGTGATTCTTCATCACACAGATTATTGTAATGGTTTTTCACAATTTGCATGAGCAATTGCAGGACAGATTTCCGATTGTTCATTGTTGCAAGCATCCTAACATCTGCAGCAAATATGTTGGCATGAAAGCACGGTGCATTCACAAAATGTGTACATATTAACAGCTGGACACCTATAAATGCAACACACTCATGTGCATGTGTATGTGTATGGGTGTATGCAGCTAATTATAAATGTTGTCTATAAAGGGGCTTGGAACTTTACATAATTGCAATTTGTCTTCGAAAAAAGCTATCCCGACACTTCATTATAAAGAATTTGGCTTCCATCATTCCATGTCCCCAGCTGTGCTAAGTCTTGTATGGGCCCATTGTTTTTATTTTGAACAGACAGATGAAAGATGTAAAAATACTTTATTTTGCAGATGTACCATGAAAGCAGAATTCTGGTTTCATGTAATTGCATTGAGCTATCCTTTCTCTTGGACCAATCCAAAGGATTCAATTGATTTACTGCTCGTTTTTTGCTCAAAATGCTCATATCAGACTATGTTGCATTCCTTTCTCTGTTTTCCCCCCCTTATAAGGACAATTGTGAAATCAGCTGAAAATGAATGGCTATGGCTGGATCAAACTGTAAGCTGTATCAAAGACATGCTATTAAACTCAGATAGTTAACCTTAGATTTTTATATTATTAAAAGAAGGATTGCAATTAATTTTAAACTCAGAACTGGCACCATTTTCTTTCTTCTTCTTCTTGAAATACCTGTGGCTAAAGTTAAAGGTTTTTTCATCTGGATTCCCAAGTCCAACTGTGTTTCCTAGGAATTTAATTTATTGATTTCAGTGTAACTTCTTGCTGAAGTGTCAACAACTGCAGATAACCTATAGATTATTATGGAGTCATGAATCATTTTCAAAAAGAAGAGTTGCCCACTTTGTTATTTTCATACAATGGAGAATAACTTAAGGTAAACAGTCCTCTGATAAATATTTTCCATTGTGGAATTTACTAGATGATGGGTGAAATTGGATCCTAGCCTTTAATCCTAGTTTATTTTTTTAATCTTTGAAAAGGAAAATTCTTTGGTGAATTCTACTTCTAACAGTGAAAACAATGGCTATGGATATAACAGATATATTAATGGATGATGGAAGAGAGAATTAATATATGTATGACCACTTAGGAATTTATAATGAGAGCTCTCTCTCAAAAAAAGAAAAGGAAAAAAAAAAGAAATCCATCATAATACTAATGATGATTAATGATATGCAATATAGAATCAAATAATAATATTATTTGTTTTAATAAAATGAATTATTCAATTTTTAATTATACAATTATACAATTATACAATAAAACAAATAAAATAAAATAAAATTAATAAAAGAATAATATAAAACAAAATATAATAAAACAATGAGAAAAATATCATCCACTAGTATATTAAGAAGGAAAATAAAATATCTTATAATCACCAAAATGTATTGGGTTGCAATAAAGGATTACAGACCAGAGTAAACTATTTAATAAGTAGCACTGATACTTTCCTAGAAGATTTGAAAATGTAGCAACTGAACATCAATGTCAGTCTCTCTCTTAGAATGAACTTTTGATCACATGATGAAATATGTCTTGGTTGATTTAATAATTGTGCAGAAACAGTCAAACATCATGTAAGTTTCTGGAGGCTGCATTTATTATATTGTAGATTTGAAAGACAGCCAGTTCTGTGTAATGGTTAAGGCAACTGGTTAGAAACCATGAAACCATGAGTTCTAATCCCACCGTAGACGCAAAGCCAGCTGGATGACCAGTGGTGGGATTCAATTTTTTTTTTTATTGCCAGTTCTGTGGGCATGGCCAGGTAGGCATGTGACTGGGTGGGTGTGGCTATGTGATCATGTGACTGGAAGGGGAGGAAAATATTTTTTCTTTTTTTCTTTTGCACCACCCCTCTATGCCCCGTTTTTGGCCTAGTGAGTCTCAGGGAAGCCCCCTGTGCCCCATTTTTGGCCTAGTGGACCTCCTAGGCACTGAAAAAAGAAGTATTTTGAAGCCTTCTGAGGTAAGTACAACAGCGAGGAGGGGTATCAACTGTGCTGCGCAATTTAGATTAGCTAGAAAGCAAGAAATCCAATGATTTCCTGCTTCCTTTTTTTTTTAGTTTTAAAATGAACTTTATTTGCAAAAGATTAAAAAGATATAAACCTACGAATATACAGAAATAAAAAATAGTAAACATACTAATAGCACAGTAAACATATTTTTTTTCTATTACATTTGATAATAGGTTTGACAGTTCATAATAAACAATAATTAATAGAAATTGTCAAGTACACCTTGTCTCTTATAGATAACATATTAATTAATAAGTAACACATGTTACTCTACTATTACTATTGGATTATAACTGTATTATTTAATCAAAAGAACCTTCCTAATGTTTATTTATTAGAAGAGAAGCTTGAAACCATTATTTTATGTATTCAGTATATACAACTATATATAATATGTTTCCTGGGTTCATTTATTCTGTACATTCTTTTTCTTGTGTTCTACCCAGTTGTACCATTTATCCCAGACCAAGTAGTACTCTGAATCATCCTTCACATTAAATTTGAGCATGAACCTCTCCATTTCGGCACATTCATAATCTTTTTGAATAATAATTTGTATTGGTGGTACATTGGGCCTTTTCCAATATTGCACCATGTCTGTAGCAAAACTTGCATCAGCATATGCAGTTAAATTCAGTTCATCTTTAGGCTCCAAATACAATGCATAATGCATTGTTTGTTTTAGATATCTTAACACACATTTAGCAGCTTGCCAGTGCCTTTCAGTTGGCTCAGTGTTAAACCTCGCTAATCGATTAACACTGTATGTGATATCTGTCCTTGACCAATTACTGAGATAAGATAAACTACCAATCAAGGGCTGATAAATGTTCTTATCAAAAATAGGACTTTGAACATCACTATGGCTAAACTCCTGACTCATTGGTGTCTTAGCTGGCTTACAAAGTTCCATTTTAAAACTTTTTACAAATTGGATAATTTTATCTGCCTGTGAGATCTTGTATCCTCCCTTAGTTCTATCTATCTTTAAACCAAGATATTGTTTGATTTCTCCTAATTGTTTTATCTTAAATTTATTTTCCAATAGTAAAATTATCTCAGTAGCTTCTTGTTCAGTTTTGGTGATTAATGCTACGTCATCAGTAAATAATAGCAATAATGACACTATACCATTACTTTCCTTTTTAAACAAACATGGATCAGTCATGCCAGCTACAAAACCTATCTTAGTTAATTCTTTAACTACACATTGGTTCCACTCATATCCTGATTGTTTTAAGTCATAAAGACTCTTTTTCAGTTTCCAGCAATCATTATTATCAGTATTATCATTTTTGAGACCCAAAGGTTTCTTTAAATATATAGTGTATTGCAATGGTACATGCAGATAAGCTGTCTCTACATCCAAATGATTTACAATATATTTCTCCTTAGTTGCCCACACTAATGCTGCCCTTAATGTAGTAGCCTTCAGACTAGGTACAAACACCTCATCATAGTCATTTGCTGTCTGATTGAACCCTTGTGCTACTAACCTGGCTTTATGGGTAACAGTCCCATCTACACCTGTCTTTAGCTTATATATCCATTTACATCCTATGACATGTTTACCTGGTCGTAACTTACCATTTTCGTATACCTCCAGTCTTTTTAATGATTCCAGTTCCTTATCCATTGCTTTCTACCAAGCAGCCTGATCCTTAGCAGGATATATTTTCAGTTCACTATAATTACTTGGAACTGTATTCACTTGGCATACAATACTAGCTTGATATCTGTCAGGTGGTCATGTTAGTCGGGTTGAACGTCTTGGTAATACAGGGCTTACTGGTGGACTTTCCTGTGCCACCTGCTCCTGTTCTTCTACCTCTTCCTGTGCCTGTTCTACTACTTCCTCCTGTGCTTCTTCTTCTTCTGCTATTTGTTGTTTACTGATATCATCTTTAGGGAATAATAATATCATTGCTGCATTCCTGTTCCAGTTTATCCCACCCAACGTGCTTTAGAAATTTTGCACAAGCACTAAAATAAACATGAGCTGTGCCTTGATTCCAAAATCTAAATACTCTATGGTTGGCCTCATAACCCACAAAAAATAACTTCTTAGCTCTATGTTGCCCTTTCAGTCTTACTTGTGAGGGAATATGCACCCATGCTGGAGCTCCAAATGTGTGTAAATAACTTAAATTTGATTTTCTGCCATGCCAGAGAGTGAATGGCAATTATCCAGTTGTTGTATTTACTATATTGTTTAAAATATGGTTGCTGTTATGTACCTGCATTTGAATTCTTGAGATCCCCGCACTTTGATTGGCTAAAGCGCGGGGCGATCCGATTGGCTAGGCAAGCCGCACCGATTGGCTCGCTGAGAATCTCCCGCAATTGGTAGATTCGAATCGCAGGAGATTCAAAATGGTGCCATTGGCCGCGGCCGCCGCAGCTTGGGAATAAAAAGCCTCAAAGTTTTTCTAAGAGCCAGTTCAGTTCCTGACTGAAATAAAGAGCTTGAAACAAAGTCACCGACTCCTGGCTTCTTTCCACGCGGACTTAACACTGGCGACGAAGGTGGGATTCTTATCCTGAACCGAAGCACGTGTCCGACGGAAGCCAGCCAACCGACAAGATGGCCAGCATCGCGCCACCAACCCCCTTCAACCCCGCCAGCAAAGACTGGGAATCTTACACGGACAGATTCCACATGTTCCTCGAATGCAACGATCTGAAGGATGCCACGGGACCGAAGAAACAAGCCATCTTCCTAACGCACTGCAGGCCCGCAGTGTTTAAGATGGCAAAAGCGCTAGCCAAGCCCGCTGATGTTACTGCAATGGATTGGGTGGACCTCGAGCCATTACTCCGGAAACACTATGCTCCAGCCATGCCCATTCTCATCCAACGACACAAATTTTATCGGCGGGACCAGCGGTCGGGCAAGTGTTTCAGTGATTTCGTTGCAGAGCTGCGGTGCCTTGGAGGACTATGCGAGTTCTCCAATATGAATGAGGCCCTGCGGGACCGAATCGTGCTCGGCCTTTGGGACCCCATTCTCCAAATTCGGTTGATGGCTAGGGGCAACATTGCTCTCGCCGATGCCATCTCCGAAGCAGCGGCAGCCGAAGCAACCCGACAATCAGCAGACCGCATGCAGAGACCGAACGCCGGGGACCGCACCACAAACAACAACCCTGCAAGGTCGACCGAGGCCCAACCTGAAACTTCCACCCACCAGGGCGAACTCCACTCCACCTTGGGCACATCAGACGAGGAGGAAGACATCCACCGTCTCCAGGCAGGCCGCAACCACCACAGCCAGCGGAGTCATAAGTTGAGGACCGCATGTGCCGGTTGCGGAGGCGACCATCCCAGATCCGAATGCTGGTTCTTCGACTCCATTTGCCGGCACTGCAACAAAAAAGGCCACATAGCCTGCGTCTGCCGCCTCAAGAAAACCCACAGCCCCAGATGATGGGACCCGAGTGAGTGGAAATGAGAGAGCCCACCCCCCAGGACCAGAGACCACCCAGCAGACAACCATTGGGAATGGAACGGACGAGCCCAACGAGGGGGCGAGAGCCGGTGGAGAGAAGAGACACATCAGACGGTCACCATCGGCCACGCAACAACCACAGACACCAGAAAGGTCTACGTGGAGGTAGGCATTGAAGGCGAACCCTGTAAAATGGAGGTGGATTCCGGGTCCTACCTCTCAATGGTAGCATGGCAAGAAATTAAACGCTTGGTTCCTACCATCCAGAGGAGGGAACTAGAAAACCAGAGACTAATCCTCAAAGACTACCAGCGAAACCACATCCCTGTAGTCGGAACAGGAAAATTCACAGTGACCTACAAGGGGCACACCAAAAGACTTCCCCTGACCATCGTCGATCAAGACCGACCTAGCCTGCTGGGACTTCAATGGTTCGCATCGCTAGGCATCGCAGTCACGGGCATCGACCACATCGCAGAAGCCGACTGGGAGCAGCAACTGGCCCGGGACTTCCAAGAAGTGTTCGACGGCACCCTAGGCAAGTACCGAGGGCCCCCTATATCCTTCAGCCTAGACCCAAACATTCCCCCGAAATGCCTAAAACCAAGGCGGGTACCTTTCGCACTCAAACTGAAAATCGACGAGCAAATTAACAAGCTCGTCAAGCAAGGGCTCTTACAACCCATAGACCACTCCCAGTGGGAGACCCCCATAGTCACCCCAATCAAGCCTGATGGGTCTGTGAGAATCTGCGGGGACTATAAGGCCACCCTAAATGGCGCCTTGCAGCAAAGCGCTTACCCCATCCCCGTAGTGCAGCATCTCCTACAATCACTGGGAGGGGGCAAAGTTTTCACGAAACTCGACCTGGCCCAAGCATACCAGCAACTGCCGGTCAACAAGGAAACTGCAGAGGCGCAAACCATAATCACCCACCGGGGAGCCTTTAGATGCAACCGCCTCCAATTTGGAGTCAGCATGGCGCCTGGAATTTTCCAGAGCCTCATGGAAAGTCTCTTACAAGGCATCAAGAGGATAGTACCATACTTCAACGATGTACTAGTATCAACCAGGCCGATGTACTAGCTACCAACCAGGCCGAACTAGAGAGTCGCCTAAGGGAGGTGCTAACGAGATTTAAAGAAACCGGGCTTAAAGTGAAGAGGGAAAAATGCCAGCTGTACACAGAGCGGGTCGAACTCCTAGGATACCTCCTAGACTGACACGACATTCACCCCACTGACAAAAAAATTAAAGCCATCAAGGAAGCCCCCACCCCCAGGTCAAAAACAGAACTGCAGGCGTTTCTGGGGCTACTTAACTTTTATAATGTCTTCCTGCCCCAAAAGGCGACCGCGGCGGAGCCTTTGCATAGGCTTTTGGACAAGGCAGCTACCTGGTCTTGGGGGAAATGTGAGGAAGCCGCCTTCAGGAAAACCAAGAACCTGCTCACTTCGGATGCCGTTCTCATCCAGTACAACGAGACCCTACCACTAGCCATCACATATGACGCATCACCCTTCGGCATCGGCGCTGTCCTCAGCCACACTCTCCCTGAAGGAAAGGAAGCAGCCATCACATTCTTTTCAAGGACCCTCACCAAACCGGAGCGGAACTACAGCCAGCTGGACAAAGAGGCTTTGGCTATCATCGCTGCAGTAAAAAGGTTTCATGAGTACCTCTACGGTCGGACGTTTACCATCATCACCGACCACAAATCGCTGCTGGGAATACTCGCAGGGAACAGGGCCACCCCAAACATTCTGTCTCCCTGAATGACAAGGTGGTCCGAATTCCTGGCCGCTTACAACTACGGGCTCACACACCGACCTGGTAAGACTATCTCCCATGCGGATGCCTTAAGCCGCTCACCGTTACCCGAACCAGACACTGACCCAGCACCCACGACGACCACCCTCAGCATTGAGACTCTACCCAACCTACCCATAACCCCATCAGACATTGCCCGAGAAACTAATAAAGACAAACGTCTGGTGCGGGTTTTGCATTGGGTAGAGAAAGGGTGGCCGGAAAAGGACAACGACAAGACCTTCAGACATTCCGGAACCGGCAAACGGAACTTTTGTTACTAAAAGGGTGTATACTATAGGGGGATAGGGTGGTCATCCCGGAAAAACTACAAGGGAAGGTTTTGGAACTGTTACATGAGGGGCACCCGGGCATCGTTAGAACGAAAGCCCTGGCCAGAAGTTACGCTTGGTGGCCAGGGATGGACAAACAGATCGAGGCCTGGGTAGCAAGGTATCAACGATGCCACGAAACTAGACCAAGCCCACCCACAGCACCCATCCTAGAATGGGAAACCCCCAGGGGACCTTGGTCTAGAATCCACATAGATTTCGCCCGGCCCACAAAAGGACACACTTTCTTCATAACCGTAGATGCTTACTCCAACTGGCTGGAGGTAAGCAACATGAGAACAACCACCACGGAAGCCGTGACCAAAGAACTCTGCAAACTCTTCGCAACACACGGCCTCCCAGACGTCCTCGTGTCCGACAACGGGCCCCAATTCACCTCGCTAGAATTCAAAAAATTCCTAGCAGAAAGGGGCATACGACACGCACTGACAGCCCTGGTGCATCCGGCGGCGAATGGTAGGGTGGAACGGATGGTTCAATTCACAAAAAAAAACCCATCCAGAAAATAGACCACGGGGAGATCCAGGACAAAATAAATAAATTACTTTTCATACAGGACATAACCCCGAACACCACAACAAATAAAAGCCCGGCAGAACTGCTAATGGGGAGGAAAATAAGGTCCCCACTCGATAGACTACACCCCACTTACAACCCAGAGAAACCTCCAGACTCCACCAGCAAACACTGAACCTTCGCACCAGGCGACGCCATCTACACGAAGAACTTAAATGGAGACCCATTATGGGTACCAGCAATCATAACACAGCTAACAGGCCCACACTTGTACCGCCTACAAACAACCGACGGACGAGCGTGGAAATGCCACATCGATCAGTTAAGATCAAGGACGGCCGCTCAAGACACCACCGACATGCAACAAACAAAACCAACCTCCTCAACACAAACCAAGAGGGGAGGGGATGCCCCGGGAACCAAAACCCAGAAAAAAGAAACCAGCCATACTCACCTACAAGCAGCCAGCACGAAACCTCGCCAGGAAGAGACAGCCAGGCCAGCTCAACAAACCCGGGAAGACCGAGCGGGAGCAGCGAAACCCGCAGCTCAACCAACCCGGGTAGCCCAGGAGGGAGCTGCGGAGAGCGGCCCGGCCAGACAGACCAGGCGGTTCCCACGATGGAGTCTGGAGAAACAGAGACCCCGACCGAACCAGCCGGGATCCAACCTACGACTGACCTGCGCAGGTCCAGTAGGCAAAGACGGAGCCCTGCCTATCTACGGGACTATGCTACGTAGGACTGAACCAAGAGGGGAGGGGTGTTCTGTACCTGCATTTGAATTCTTGAGATCCCCATGCTTTGATTGGCCAAAGTGCGGGGCGATTGGATTGGCTAGGCGAGCTGCGCTGATTAGCTCGCTGAGAATCTCCCGTGATTGGTAGATTCGAATCGCGGGAGATTCAAAGCGGTGCCATTGGCCACGGCCGCCGCGGCTTGGGAATAAAAAGCCTCAAAGTTTTTCTAAGAGCCAGTTCGGTTCCTGACTGAAATAAAGAGCTTGAAACAAAGTCACCGACTCCTGGCTTCCTTCCATGCAGACTTAACAGTTGCTACACATTATGGCTTCACCCCACAGTGTTTCAGGTAAACCTGAATCAGATAGCATAGTGCGAGCCATGGCTTGTAGTTTATCCTCTTCGTTCCATAAAGGAGTTATGTTGTGGTCTATAAGGTGCAGAACGTTTATGCTCAACACCAGCCAATTTTAACATAGTTTGGAATCTTTTGTTAACAAACTCAGTCCCATTGTCAGTTACTAAAGTAATTTCTTTACTTTTCATTTTTCTCTCAGCAAACCTTAGCCAGCTAAAGAAATGTTGGAATGTTTCTGTTTTGTTTTTCATAAGATAGCAGAAACCGTATGGTGAGTAATGGTCCATAATACTCAAAATATAACAGGCACCTCCTAAACTTGGTTTCTTAGGACCAATCATGTCAGCAAACACAACCTCTAAAGGTTCTTTGGTCTTAAACCCATTAAGTCTGTTTGCTGGAGTAACTTTGCTCTTCTCTTGACCACAAGCATTACAGTGTAAATACTTACTACACGGTTTCAATTTTACTCCCTCTGACAATTCAACAGTTTGTTTGAGCAGTTTGAAATTAATGTGCCCTAAATGTCTGTGCAGTAAATGTATACATTCATCATGTGGCTTAACATTGTTATAAACTGAGTTAGCCATCTTCAGCTGATCATCATGTATCACATATAAATCATTTAAATTAGCAGTAACACTTTTACCCTCCTTCTCTATTATACAATTATCTCCCCTAAAGGTTATTACTTAACCAAGATTAACTAAAGCCCTTACTGATAGCAAATTAAATTTCAGTTTAGGTACATACAACATAGTTAAATGTTCATTTATACAAGAACAATATGCAGCACCTTCATCTGATGCTTTAATCTTCCATCCATTTGCCAATGATACATGTTGTTTACTCGTAGACATCTTTACAAACCTTTTTTTATCTTTAGTAATGCATTGCGATGCTCCACTATCAACAACCTACAAATCATGGTTTACAGTTGAATTGCTAGACATAGCCAAACTAACATTCTTCTTAGCCTTCTGGTGTTTACCAGTATTCTGTTGTTTTCCTTTCTTACAGAATTTAGCCCCACAAGAAAAACATTTCCTAAAAGTATTGGCAGTTGAAGATAAATCCTCTTCTTGTGGTTGTTTCTTCCTCAGTTGGTCCCTATCCAGCTGTCTTTCTGCTTCTTCCAGCAACCTTCCAGTTATGTCAGTCAATGTCAGTTTATCTCTGGGCAGGACTTCCAGTGAAGATACATAATCATCATAACTTTCATCCAACGAGGAAAGAATGATGTAAACTTGATGCAGCTCTGAAAATATTAGTTCTTTTTCATGTAGCTCTTGCAAAATTCTTTTCATGAAGTTTAAATGAGCTAACATATCTCCACCTTTCAGAAGACATGCTCTAAATAGTTTACGTGTAAGATGTATGTGTGCACCTACACTGTCACGAACATAAATCCTCTTCAAATTCTCCCAACACCAAGCAGCAGACTCTTTTCCACGAATATGGACTAGCTGCTGGTCACTTAGTGTTAGTCCAATTACACAAAGAGCTCGTTTGTTGCTCTGTTTAAAGTCAGCAAGCTTCTTGGCATCATCCTCGTTAGCTGTATCCCAAGCATTTATATCCAGTGGGTCTTGAACTACATTCCATAAACCTTCTTCATAGACCAGGAAACATAGTTTGTTCCATCCAACTGGGTTATCAGTGATAGACTTGTTGAAGTGTCTTGTGCCATCTTTACCAGGATAGTAAACCACAATTAAACAGTAAACAGCTGTCTGTATACAGTACTGTGCATTCACATTAACTCTCAGTTATCAGAGCCTGGTATGGTCTGGGCCCATAACCAGTGTTGAGGTAATTCCCCATTAGGAGAATGAACGCATACAGGGAGATGTATTTTGAGAGGAGTGTTTGAATAATACACATACAGCACACAGATACATTGTACAGTAAATGTAGGTTTTTCCTTCCAGAAAGGTTTAAGCAAAGTTCAAAATAGCAATCCAAAGTCATTCACAGGTAAATCAGTCAGTTTTTTTTTTTTTTTCAATCCAGGGATAATCCAAATATCAAAGTCCAGTGTCAAAAAAACAGTTCAGTAACAGACTTACATTAAATCCAGAAATATCAGTCAATTAGGAAAATGGAGGAACGGGAATATTTTCCAACAGAAGGAAAAACAGACTCACTCAGACTTCTTCTGAGACTAAGACTAAGATTAAACAATCCAGGTTTCTGGCTCCATCTTATGGCCGTTTGAGAAACCACACCAAATTACAGATTTGCATTTTCTTAAAGATACAGTTTGAAAATGTTTATCCTGGTTAATATATTTCTAACCCAAATACCTGTTAGGTGACTTATATTCCTAATAGTAACAATAGGAATTGTCCAAAGCCTCTTCATTGCATCATCTCAGTGGTCCAAACTTCAATCAAACATGAGAGCTCAGACAACCTGTAGAGCCAACTATGACCCCTACATAACTTCTACAACAGCCAACAGAATACAAGTTTTTGCACAGGAACAGGAAGCTCAAGTGAAAACCCCAAGAGAATGCATAAACCCACCCCACTCTCAACTCCATATGTTCAGCTGCACCACAACTACAAACCCTGGTGGTTCTGTTCATCAATAAATGGACCCTCTTTCCAATCAGCCCCAGCCACCATTTTGTCTCCAGTGGCTTTCTCCCAGTTTGGAACTGAACCAGATGGATTTCCACAATATCGAACTTTGAAATAGTCCAGGTAGGATACCAAAACCATGAGTACTTATGCTGCTTTTATTGTAAGGTTTGCAGTAACAAAATCTTGTGAGTTTGAAAGTAATTCCACACCCACCCACCCTGGCTGCCTTGTGTGCCTAATCACATTTGGCCAAATAAAGTGTGGTTTTGTGTTGTAATGTATGTCCATTTGCTAGTTTTGATGGAATGGATTACCGCAGCATTTTGGCTCTTGAAAATTCTGTCAGCTAGGAGCTCATTGCTTGCAATAAATTCAGTGAAATGGTCTTCAGCAAGGCACTTTGATCTCTGATTGATTTGTGATATAAGGATAATTGTCACAACCTATTTTACAAGATTGTGGTAAGAATTAGAGTGATGGTAATATTTTGCAGTTTCAAAGACATTTATCCTATAAGCATCATTACCAGCTGCGTATAATGAAAATACTAGTTTTGGATATAATTTTGTATAACTTCCTTAAGTACCTTCTTAAAAATTTCAGACAATTTGGTAACTCTAAGAGGCACATGAGGGGAAAAATGCATGAAGAAGATGTAGAAAAGATTTTAATTAGCCATGTTCATAGCTTGCTGACATTAAAACTGTCTGGTGTTAACATTTCCAAGAATTTAATTAACAAGTACAACAAGATTTGCTTAATGCTATAATATGGAAGTACATGAGTCTGGTAGCTATTTTAATAATGAAATATTAGAATGTCTATATATAGATTAAAAAGTGTAGATTTCTTCCAGTCCTATGATACTATTATGGCTTCATTAACATTCAAAAAGTTGATTTTATAGAAAGATATATATTGTCTTACCTTGCTGTTTTCTCTTACTCTTCAGAAATCACAAACTTAGGAACAATCAAAGAACTTCTGATGGGAATTATTTTAGTGAATTTTAATTACCTGTGTTCTTATTTGGGGAAATAAGGGGAGAAATAACAAAAAATTGTGAAGTCTATGAAGATTCTCAATCATCCAAGTCATGGTTGTCCCAAAGACAATGGGACTTTCTTGGTTTTGGTTTTGGTTTTTCTTTGAAAACATTTCACTTCTCATCCAAAAAGCTTATTCAGCTCACCCACCAGAGCAGAAGACAAGCTAACCAAAAGGAACAGTAAAAAACTTCCCAACCTCAAAATGTCCCACTGACCTTACTTTTAAGGAACAAGGAAATAACAACAAAGCCATCCAGAATTTTAACAAACCCCACAGGGGAGCTAATGATCAAGGATATGCATAACCACCCCAGGCCATATCCCTGTAATGCAACACTCTATGTCAGGGGTGTCAAACTGGATTTCTTTGAGGATCAGATCAGCATTGTAGTTCTAATAACAAAACATTTGGAAACCAACCCACAAGACTGGAGAATGAACCTTCACCCTAGAAGAGAATAGAGTAGAGTAGAGTAGAATAGGAATAGAGTAGAGTAGAGTAGAATAGGAGTAGAGTAGGAATAGAATGGAATAGAATAGAATAGAATAGAATAGAATAGAATAGAATAGAATAGAATAGAGTTGGAAGGGACCTTGGAGGTGTTCTAGTTCAATCCCCTGCTTAGGCAGGAAGCCTTACACACCACTTCAGACAAACTGTTATCCCAACATCTTTTAAAAAACTTCCAGTGTTGGAGCATTTACAACTTCTGGAGGCAAGTTGTTCCACTGATTAATTGTTCTAACTGTCAGGAAATTTCTCCTTATTTCTAGGCTGCTTCTCTCCTTGATCAGTTTCCACCCAATGCTTCTTTTCCTATTCTCAGGTACTTTGGAGAATAGCTTGACTCCTTCTTCTTTGTGGGAGATACAAATAAATTCAAGATAGAAACAAATATACTTTTGTTTGTATGTTGGTCTCCATGCGCAGGTCTTTCTATCTTGTCTTGTGATGTTGAGCATGGACCGGTATACTCTAGGGATATGATAAAACATCAGATTCTTCCTCCTCCTCCTCTTCCTATCTACAACTTATGCTGGTCAGAGCTTCCAAATTGTTCTCACACTTCTTTCATCTGGCTAGGCATGAAAATTGCAGGAATGAATTTCCAGAGACATGTCTCTATTATGTAGATCTAGTATCGACAAGTTATTTAAGCCATTGTGAAAGAATTCATACATACTGCATCAGTTGCATGCCCAATTCAGAATTAAATCAATTTTCAAACTTTTGCTATTTTTTTTTTGTGCTTTACACACAGTATAAGTTATAAACTGTTATCTTTTAGATTGGTGAGGTAGTTTTCATTTGTCTCTTGTTTTGACAAATAATTTGTCTCATTTTGATAACATCAAATTATTTGTCTCGTTTTGATAACATCAAGCTGTTTGCTTGTGATCAGGTGAGAACTGGCTCTCACACCACCTCATCCTTTACTAAACATTTTTGGCAAAATTAATTTTTTTTTTTTTTGTAAAAGTTTTATTGATTTTAACAACAGACAAAAAACATATAAGACATAACACATGACATAAAAATAAAATAAAAATAAAAAATTTAAACATTCTTCATAAATTTACAGTGTATCGGTTGGTTTACCACTCCCTTTTGTGCATCCATTTCATAGTCATCAGAATAATTATATTACATAATAACTCACATTATCAATCATCAATAAAATATCCCAATATCATTATTGAACAATCATTTGACTATAATTATACTAATTCATACTTAAGCGAGATAAATATAATTAGGTTAAATTATTTTATGACAAATCATGAAATCATATAAAATCTATCATAATAAAATATTCTTAAGAATGATCAAAACCAAGAAAAATTATATATTCATTATTTCCTAAATTTCTAAATATTCTATTATCATATTGTATTATCTAACCATTGATAAAAAAGATCCCAAACTTCATAAAATTGTTTATCTTCTTGTTCTCTAATTTCAAATGTCAATCTACTCATTTCAGCACATTCCAATATTTTCTTAATAATTTCTTCCTCTATTGGTATTTTCTCACTCTTCCAATGTTTAGCAAATACAATCCTAGCTGCTGTTAATACATTTACAATCAAATATTTTAAATTTTTATTATATATATCAGGTACGATTCCCAATAAAAAAATCTCTGGTTTCAAATCTATGTATTTCTTTATCATTTTTTCCAGCCATATGCGAATTCTAGTCCAATATTTCCTGGCCTCCTCACAAGTCCACCACATATGGTAATATGAGCCAGGTATCTGATGACATTTCCAGCACTTTTCAGATTTATTCTTGAACATTCTTGCTATTCTTGTCGGGGGAAAGTGCAACCTGTAAAACATCTAAAACAAATTTTCTTTATATGCTGTTGACATTGTCATTTTATAATTTTGTGACCACAGTTTTTGCCATTTCTCTAAATCAATCCCATATCCAAAATTCTTCCCCCAAGCAATCATTGTTTCTTTAACTTGTTCTTCCTCTAATTTAATTTTCAACAAATAACTATATAATTTTTTAATCACTTTTTCATCAGTACCTGTCAAAATCCTATCTAAGTCAGTCAATTTATCATAAAATCCTTCTATTTTAGAATCTTTAAGATACCTTGCATGTTTGCGCATATGAAAACCAATTCATCTTTATACCTTGTTCTTCTAAATTTTGCATTGTTTTAAGTTCACTCTTTCCATCCAATATTTCCTCATATCTAACTGTTTGTTCCTTCTTATAAGTTATAGGATACGAAAAAGCTTCAATAGTTGATAACCAAACTGGAATTTTCAAATAACATTGTTTCTTAATTTTTGCCCAATTCAACCATAACGATTCCCGTATATAATGCCTTCTGAAATAACCCTGTGATTTAGTTCCCTTATACCATAAAAAAGCATGCCAACCCAATAATAAATTATGACCTTCTAATGTCAACAATCTAGTCTTTCTTAACGTTATCCATTCTTTAACCCACATTAAGTTTGCAGCTTGATAATACAACTCCCAATTAGGAAGGCCAAATCCTCCTCTAATTCTAGCATCCTGTAAAAGTTTTAATTTTATTCTCGCTTTCTTGCCTTGCCATATATACTTCAACACAATTTTATTTAGTTCTTCGAAGTAATCCTTACTTAACCTAATTGGTATTGTTTGAAACAAATATAAAATTCTGGGTAAAATATTCATCTTGATTGTTGAAATTCTACCTATCAATGACAATTGTAGGTTTTCCCATTTTTTCAGGTCAGATGCTATCTGCTGTTTAAGCTTAATATAATTATTCTCTTTCAATGTAGCACAGCTTGACGTCAAATATATCCCCAAATATTTAACTTTATTCGTAACTTGAATTTTCAATAAATCTGCCAGCTCTTCTCTTTGCCTTAATAACATGTTCTTTGTCAAAATCTTTGTTTTGTCTTTATCTATTTTTTTTTTGAAACAAATTTTTATTGATTTTAAAGATAAAACAACACATCATTAACTATTAAATACATAAACACATAAAACCTCTTAACATTGTAAATCCTTACAAGTCAAACAAAACATTATTTTTATACAGCATAATTCCAATTTATCCCATCTCCATATGGACACACAAACATCTTTCAGCAAATTTCTCATTTTTTCTCTTTACTCCTATTCAATTTCATTTCTCTTCCATATTTATCCATTTTATAGTCATCATATTCTTTTCTTTCTGGCTTGTATAAATTATTCTCATCTAACATTCCTCCAAGGTTTTATTGATTCTTTCCTTTTTTTTTTTTTTTTATAAAAAACAAATTTTGTTAGTTTTACCATAAGCACAATACACAAACATACAAACACAAAACATAAACAAAACTAAAAGATCTTTTCTGAAGGTTGTCTGTTCCCGGGTTAAAACTCTTTACACAGACACAAATTCAAACATCATATTCAACCCATATCTCCTTCCAAATCTTATTATCATTTTCTTTTATATATATATATATATATAAACCATTTTTATCAGTTTTATAAAAACAATGCACAAAGAATCAAGGCATAGCAGCTTATAAATTCTTTTCTAAGAAAAAATAATAATAATAGACCAATAAGGCATAACATTTCCAGATTATAATATCAATATTTCATATAATATTAACTTCATATCTTGTCCCTACTTCTCTTTTCCATCCAAATTATTTATTAATTAAAATTTTATTGCCTTTTATCAATATACAAAATCCCCCCCCCCCAAAAAAAAGCATATATATCCTTCCATATCTTATTACCATTTTCAACAACATTCTTTGTCTGTTCTATTTCCAATTATCCATTCATCTTTTTTTTCTTTTACTATACTTCTCCTGTACACCAATTGGAGTAACATCTATAACTCATTACCCTAACTTAGAAATACTACATATAGCAATCTTTCTTGGGATTCTGTTTAAAAAAAATTCTAAAATTACTTAATAAATTTTATATTCTAAATATACATATAAAAAAACACTCTTATATACCCTCCAGAATCCCTCTTTTAATCTAAATTAAATTCACCCATTGTCTCTAAATAAACTTTTTTTCCTTAGGTCTTGCTTCCCCCCATTAAGGCTTCTCCTCCCCCCCCTTTCTCTCTTGCTTATTCTTCTCCTTGCCCTTTCTACCCCTTTGCTTTTTCTCTTCGCTTTTCTTGCTCCTTTTCCTTTGCTTTCTAACCTTGCCTCCATCTTTTCGCTCATTTTTCTCTCTTTTGGTTGTTTTTATAATTCTTAAAATCCCCTTTTTCTTATCCTTTTTCTCCTCCTCTCCAGAAGGGACCCATTGTTCATCAAAGATGGCTTCTTCTTCCTCTTCTTCCTTGTCCCAGTCCTTCTGCTGCGTAATCAACTTTTCAAAGGAACATAACGCCATTTCTAAAAATTGAAACAAAGCGCCCAAAGTATCTTCTTTTTTATATTTTTGATATTCAATCTCTAGTTCATCCACAGACGATGCCATTATGAAAAGGGAAACTTTTTCCAAAACAACCACAAGAATTTTTAATCAAAGACAATCAAAAGCAATTAAAAAAAAGAAAAAAAGTTCCAAAAGTTAATACTTTTCTTCCTTCTTCTCTTTCTCTTTCTGAATTAATTTTTAATCAAAGAGGTCCAATTACCATATATCTTCTTTTGGGATCCACAAAGACGTTCTAATCAATCTCCTCCTTTTTCAGCTTCTGCTCCAATTTTTTTTTCTCCTTTCCCACTTGCAATGAGAATTTTAATAATCAAAAATCCATACCTCCAGCAGAGATTTTCCAATTTCTCACATTTTTCAATGTCCAAAAATCCCTTTGTCTCTTATCTTAGCTTTCAAAACAATCCACTTTCAATGTCTAATATATCCAAATATTTCTGCTTTTTCCGTGGGGTGGGAGAGTAAAAAAAAAAAAAAAATTCCCTTTAACAGCTTCTCCGCCGCTTTTCGCTCTTCTTAGGGATACAATGTATCCTCCAGCAACAAACAGCTCAATTCCAGGCAATTTAAAAGGTGTTACTTGACCCGGCTCAGACAGAACTTTCACTCTTCACACTTCCTCCAGCACAGTTCTTACCCGGTTGCTGGCTTCTTCGTGGCGGCCATTGCTGACCGCCGCTCCACCGCCTTGGGAAAAAGGGGTTTTCCCGGAGAAAGGGGGGGTCTGCGATGCCCCCACCTCCCTTTCCGACTCCCCTCTGTCTTCAGCTGTCCCTACAGGGCAGCCATATCCCCCTGACCCATCTGGATCGGGGGTACCTCGACGGCTAGCACAGCAGGAATCGCGAGCTGTCGCGAATTCCTGCTGCCCCGAAGCCATGCAAACCGGAAGTTCCCTTCTTTATCTATTTTTAAACCAGCCATCTCACCATACGTCTCTATCTTTTCCAATAGTTTTAAAGCTGTCTCTAAAGGATCTTCCAAAATAAAGACCAAGTCATCCGCAAAGGCTTGCAATTTGAATTCTTCTTTTTTGACTTTCATTCCTTTTATGTTTATATCCTCTCTAATATTTCTATTTAAGACTTCCAAGATCAATACAAATAACAATGGGCATCCTTGTTTTGTACCTTTTTTTAATATTAATAGAGTCTGTGAATTCTCCATCTATCATTACTTTTGCCGTTTGCTTATAATATACGGCTTCTATTGCTTGTATAAATTTTCTAGCAAAGCCCATCTGTTCCAATAATAATAACATGAATCTCCAGTTCACATTATCAAATGCCTTTTGGGTATCTAAGAATATCAAAGCCATTTGTTTTTCCGAGTGCGCCTCATAATATTCCAATGTGTCCAGGATTACCCTCATATTGTCTTTAATCTGTCTCTTTGGTAAAAATCCATTCTGATCAGAGTGAATAAAATTATTTAGGTATTTTTTAAGCCTTTCTGCCAAGATTGAGGCAAAGATTTTATAGTCTGCATTCAATAAAGAAATAGGTCTATAGTTCTTAATTTGTAATGGCTCAACCCCTTCTTTTGGAATAAGTGTAATATAAGCCTCTGACCATGTTTCAGGTATTTTCTTATTTATCATAACTTCATTCATGACTTCTAACAGTGGAATGCTCAGCGATTCTTGTAGTGTTTTATAAAATTCTGCCGGGAAACCATCTGGTCCTGGTGTTTTCCCATTGTTCTGTCTGTTAAGTGCTTCAGTTAATTCCATCATTGTTATAGCACTTTCTAACATTTTCTGAGTTTCATCAGGTATCTTAGGTAGGTTAGCATTTTGTAAATACTGTTTAATTTTTTCCTCATCAAGATCCTCTTGTTTATATAATTGTCCATAAAAATCTCGAATGATTGCCTTTTTCTCCTTATTACCATAACAAATTTGACCATGATCATCTATTAACTGTGATATTTTCCTTGATTCTTTCTCTTTTCTCAGCTTATATGCTAACCATCTACCTGGCCTATTTGCATCTTCAAAATAGTTCTGTTTAGCACTTCTAATTTTTTGTGCCAATTCTTCTTTCTCTGCTTGATCCATTTTGTGTTTAATTATGTCCATTTTAAGTTTGATATCTTTTTTCTGTGGCATCTTCTGTAATTCTTTTTCCAGTTTTTTATGGTCGTCTTCTAGAGCTTTAATCATTTGCCTCTTCCTAATGTTCTTTTTCTTTATATAGTCCATTATTAATCCTCTTGCATATGCCTTCATTGTATCCCAAACATTCTGTATTGAAGTATCTTCTTTTTTGTTTTCATTGAAGAAGAAAGCCAATTCTTTTTCCATCCATTGTGTGAAATCTTTTTCCTTTAGGATAGTATTATTTAATGTCCATCTAGATCTTCTTTTTTGTCCTTTCCATTTAATTGTCATTGGATCATGATCTGCCCACGTACTTGTTTCAATATTCATTTCTTGAATATTAGATAATAATTCTGTTGACGTCCAAATCATATCTATTCTGGACCACAATAAATGCCTGTTTGAATAAAAAGTATATTGTTGAGTTTTAATATTTCTTTCTTTCCATATATCTTTTAAATTTAGTTCATCTGTCATTTTAAAAAAGGATTTAGGGAGAGTTTTCCTATTTTGTCGTGTTGTTTTTGCTATATAGTCCAGTTTATTGTCTACAATTCCATTAAAGTCCCCCATCATAAGTATGTTAACATAGTCCAGTTCAATCATTTTCATATGTAATTTTTTATAAAATTCTTCTTGCTTATCATTTGGGGCATAAATTGCAACCAAGAGAGTTTTTATATCATTATCCACTATTTCAACTATTAATACTCTTCCATCTTCATCCGTATAAATCAATTTGGCTGGAGTGGTTTCTTTAACGTACAAAACCACTCCTCTTTTCTTACAATGGGTCAGAGAAGTAAATATTTTCCCTAACTTTGGTCGTATCAATAATTGTTCATGTTGTTTTTTAATGTGTACTTCTTGTAAGCAAATTATATCAAATTTTAGCTTCTCTAATTTATAAAAAGTTTTCCTTCTTTTGATAGCTGAATTCAGTCCATTTATATTCATAGAAATCAGTTTTTTCTCCCCCATAGTTATGTTTTATATTTAGGTCTAACAGCTCTCGTGGATCTTATTTCACATTGTTCTTTGGTCTCCATTTGTCCACCTATTGCGCCTTCTTCTTTTTCCATCTCCATTTGGCCCTCTTCAAGTTCAGTTAAAATCTTGTCTTTTTCCATCTCCATTTCTCTTCTTTCAAAAAATTCCTTTTAAAACATTTCTGCGTTCGCAATTGAATCAATTCTGTATCTCTATTCTTGCCATATAAACATTAATCCTTCTGGAATCAGCCATCTATAATTCACCTTTTTTCAATAGCATTTTAGTCAAAAATCGATACTCTCTTCTAATCTCTCTCATTTTTCTAGGTACTTGTTTTAAGACCAGAATCTCTTTGCCTTTATATTTCAACCCCTTCTCTCTTACCACTTGTAATATTTGGTTTTTAATAATTTTTTAAGTAAATCTAACATGGACCTCTCTTGGTAATTGATTCCTCATCGCATATCTTGTGAAGACTCAATATATCTCATCTACTCCATCCATCATCTTTTCCTCTGGTATTTCCAAGACTCCAGCCAAAATTTCAATCATTACTGCCACCAAGTTTTGTCCTTTTTCTTCCTCAATATTTTGGAATCTAAGATAAAATTCTGACCTGTCCATCTCCCACTTCAACATCCCACTTTTTTCTTGTTCGACCATTGTTAATCTGTTATCAATATTCCCAATTGTATCATCTCTTTGTTTGTCTTTCTCTTCTATATTTTGGATTCTCTCATCATGTTTCACCATCATTTGTTGAAAATTTTCAATTTTCTCATCCATCTTTCCAATTCTTTGGTCAATACTCTCCATTCTTTGTTCCATACTCATTTTAAGATCTTATATTCCTTGCATAACCATCGTTAAATCCACTTGCGCTTTGTCTTGCTTCACCATTGTTGAGAGTCGTCCTCCAGATGACGGGGAAACAGGAGCGGAAGTTGAGATGCCAGAAGGTAAAATTTTCTTACTCATTTCGATAACTCAGGGTCTTCCGGATCTTTTAATCCAATTAGTGAGGTAGCCAATTATAATCCAATTTAAAAAAAAGGAAAACACCACAAAAAACAAAAACAAAACCAGTAATAAGTAAAAAGCCCAAAATTAAAAAGAAAAAGATTCTTCAGGTTCTTCAATACATTAATCCAATTGTAAAATACGCAAATATAATTCAAAAATAAAAATAAAAAGATGAAGAAAAAAAAGAGAGCAAAATAAAGCCCAATAATATCAAAAAATAATAAGCAAAGAAAAAGGAAAAAAAAGAAAAAAGAAAAAGAGAGTTCTTCAAATTCTTCCCACCTTAATCCAATTGAAAAACCTCAGAAAATGAAAAAAGCCATAAAAATAAGTCAAAAAAGGAAATCAAAAAGGCAGACATCCCTATAAAAAAAAGAAAAGAAGCAAAAAAAAGAGTATTCTGGGGCTTCCCCTTTAAAAAAAATAAAATAACAATAAAAGATAAAAAAAGATAAAAAATAAACATATCAATATTACAAAATAGTGTGGGGTTGGAGGGGAGGGATGAAACAATTAATAAGGAGTTTAAAAAAAAAAAAAAGACACACACTGCCTTTTATTTATCCAAGGCTCTTATTTGACTTCTCCACAAGTTTCAAAGCCAAACTTCAAATATTCATTTAATAATAGAAGTTCCAAAGAGCACCTGTATAAACATCCTCCAGTACTCTTCCCTCTATCTTATCATTTCCAGTAGCCTTGAGAAAAGTTTTTCAAACAAAAGTTTTTCAACTTCAAACAGAATATTTCCAAGCCTCTAGTTGGCAGTGTTACAAAGTTTCTTCAATCCACTCCCCCTTCTTCCCCCCAGAGAAAAGCCTAAAAAGAGAAAAAAAATATGTGTGTATATTTATATATGTTAAAAAAAGATATTAAAGGGGGCCTCTATTTTTTAAAATACAAACAGTCAGAAAAGCAAAGAGAAAACCAGTAAATATAAAAATATAAAAGAAAAAAGCCAGTCTGGTTAACTTTATCGCAATAGAAATTCAGTAAAGAAAAAAAAAGTAAAAATAAAAAGCCAAGCCTCACTTTGACGTTACTAAAAAAGATCGCTGCTAAGTCAAATTCTGTCAATAATTTTACAGATTTCTTCTAATATTAGAGTGTTCTTGAATCCCAAGCAAAAAAAAAAAAAAAAAGATTCTCACCAGCCGATACACTTCTTTCTATCCCGTTCTTCCGGAGCTGTCCCAGCTTCAGCAGCCTAATGGCTACCTCTCCACCGTTGGCAAAGGGCCTTCTTCTGGATCGACCAGGGACTTGCGATGTCCCCGGAATCTACAGAACGCGCCCCTTACTGTCACCATCACTACGAGACAGTTTAGGTCCGTTAGGACCGACCAGGGGCGAAGATATCAGCTGTGACCTCGGAGCCCCGAGATCGCAGCTGTATCGTGACGACGAAGCTCTGCCTTCTCCCCCGGCTAAATTAGTTTTAAGTCACAAAAAAATTCCCTGGAAATTCCAGTCCTCTGAGAATTGGAGTATATGGGTGTAAACAGGAAAAAGCACAAATTGAATCCAGAAATATACATGGATGTGATGACACAGTCACCAAGCTTGACTCAAGGAAATATTTTATAATGTTAAACACCTTAGAAGGACTGAAATCCTGAAATGATGCTTAGAAACATCATGACCCCTACAATAGCCAACAGAATACAAGTTTTTTCACAGGAACAGGAAGCTCAAGTGAAAACCCCAAGAGAATGCATAAACCCACCCCACTCTCAATTCCATATGTTCAGCTGCACCACAACTACAAACCCTGGTGGTTCTGTTCATCAATAAATTGACCCTCTTTCCAATCAGCCCCCAGCCTCCATTTTGTCTCCAGTGGTTTTCTCCCAGTTTGGAACTGAACCAGATGGATTCCCACAATATCGAACTTTGAAATAGTCCAGGTAGGATATCAAAACCATGAGTACTTATGCTGCTTTTATTGTAAGGTTTGCAGTAACAAAATCTTGTGAGTTTGAAAGTAATTCCACACCCATCCACCCCGGCTGCCTTGTGTGCCTAATCACATTTGGCCAAATAAAGTGTGGTTTTGTGTTGTAATGTATGTCCATTTGCTAGTTTTGATGGAATGGATTACCGCAGCATTTTGGCTCTTGAAAATTCTATCAACTAGGAGCTCATTGTTTGCAATAAATTCAGTGAAATGGACCCAGAGTCTATCAGAAATATAACAAAATCCAAAATGTAACTAAAAGTCCTTTAATGCCTTCAACTTGGCTTCACTGTTTAAATGTTCACAGTGGAGGACTAAACTATTTTTCAAAATAACATTTCAAAGGCAAGAAACACACATTCAAAGAGCTGATAATGAAGCAAAACCAAAAACAAACCGCATTGAATAAAGTTCCTCAACAGACCAGGATAAATAATTACAAACTTCAGGAAGATAACCAGGTATAGTCCGTTGGAAGAATGCCAACCAAGATCAACCTCATCTGGAAATAAAGCACTAATTTGTCTCCAGTGTCTGTTAGCACACAGGTCCAAACTCTTATGCAGATCTCACACCTGCAACCCATGAAGAGGATCATGGTCCTCTCCTCCCAAGTAGACCATGTTTTACCCTGATCTTCTCCTCCCTGCATGCCCTAGGATGGATAGGGGATGGGCCTGGTTCCTCCTCTGACTGCTCAGCTGGCCTCTGCCCTTCCCCAGCCTCCTCCACCACCTCTGGAGCCATACTTCCGCTCCCTGTTGGCTGTTCCTCCTCTTCCTCAGAGTCAGTCTCCACCAGGGGCATGACACATCATTAGAAACTTGAAAGGAATAAATAGTTTTATTGAGAGATTGTTTTCAATTTCTGGGGGGAAAAACATGGTATGTTCTTTGAGCCAGTCATTGACCATGTGAGGGGCAACCAGAGCTTATGAGAAAGAACAACTTTGTTTTCTACCATGATTCTTCTAAGGCAAGGCTAAAAACTTAGCTTTATTACTAAGAAGCAACAAACTCACTTAGTTGTTTTGTTCTGGGAGAGATTTCAATACTGATCTAAAGTCAGATGAAAAGATGTGCATTAACTAGATGCAGTTCTTTTAACTTGTAAAAACACTGCCTGCAACAACTTCTTCTTCTTCTTCTTCTTCTTCTTCTTCTTCTTCTTCTTCTTCTTCTTCTTCTTCTTCTTCTTCTTCTTCTTCTTCTTCTTCTTCTTCTTCTTCTTCTTCTTCTTCTTCTTCTTCCTGTTCATCTTCCTCTTCCTCCTCTTCCTTTTCCTCCTCTCCTTCCTTCTGCTTCTGCTTTTCTCCCCCTCCCCTTCCTCTTCTTCTTCCTCTTCTTCCTCTTCTTTTTCCTCCTCCTCCTTTTCTTCCTTCTGCTTCTGCTTCTCCTTTTCCTCCCCCCTCCTCTTCTACTTCTTCCTCCTCTTCCTCTTTTTTCTTTTCCTCCTTCCTCCTCCTCCTTCTCCTTCTCCTCTTCTTCTTCCTCTTTCTCTTCTTCTTCTCTTCCTCCTCTTCCTCCTCTTTTTCCTCCTCTTCTTCCTTCTGCTTCTGCTTCTCCTCCTCCTTGCGTCCTCCTTCTCCTGCTCCTTTTCTTCTCTTTTTCCACTTCAGGCATCAAGAGAAATACAAATGGAGCTAAAAAAAACTTTGAGGGAAAAGGTCTCAAAAGAAGACAGAGAAATGAAAACTATTTGAATGTATACATGAAAATTCTTAGGAATCAAGCTCAAGTTGAAGAATATTTCACCTTTCCCTTGTACCTGTCTTGATTTCCTTGGAGATACTGGTAATTCTTTGGAGTTAACCAAACTTCTCTCTTATCTTCTAAGAGCAGCAAAGAGAGCCATTTCAAGTTGAACAGCCTGGTTATCTTCACCAAGAAAATATAGTCCTCTCATTTCCCACAGGCTACATCTTGGAGAAGTGATGAAGTTTTATGCTCAAAGACGATGTGACAACTATTGTCCTATTTTCCTTTTGTTTGTATCCTTTTTTTTTTTTTCAGGAGGCATTTTTCTCCTCCCTGTTTCTAACACCTAGTCTATACAGAATATTGGAAACACAAAAACATCTTCTATGGCAGATGTTTGCTAACAGGCAGCAGATAAATTCTGCATTTGGCATATGTCTAATTAACACAATCTCCTCCTTCTGAAGTTAAAACATGTTTTCCCTTTTTTTTTTAGTGCATATTTTTATTTTGCCTTGCCTCCGTTTCATTATGCATAGGATACAAGTAGCACAGGGAAGACAGCCTAACTTGCAGGAAACAAATAAACAAAACAAAACAAAAGTTTAATTATATTTGTTATTTGCTTAAGGGCCAACCAAAACATGTATATGAAGACACCCATATTTGTAATTCTTATATAGCCAATTGAAAAAAACAGCTTGTTATTAGAATTAATTGACTGATAAAAGACTAATGCTTACAACAAAATGGTTGACCCTGATTGGTTATAATTTATAGCAAAATAAATATAAAATTGACTGCTGCCAATTTAGTGTTAATAGTGGAGCAGTGGCCCAAGATAGATTGTTTAATGTTTAAAGAAAAAAAAACATGCTTTTTTTCCCCAATTAGAAAATCAATACTGGACAAAATGGAATTCAGGTTGAGAGTTTTAATGAATAGCCTTGAACCTGCTATCTGTTCAATTTAAAATTATATGTTTTCAAGGAGAGTTCTTAATGCATTTGGATGTTTTCATATATTAAATAGCCCCCTGTATTGATTTTTAATAGATTTACTAATATTATGCTATAATAGGGTCAGGATATTCAACTTAACCCTTTCTGTATAAAAAAACTTACTGGCCCTCAGTCTATGGAGATTCCCAGTCATCCATGGTGGTCCCAAAGGTGCTATTTCAAGAGGCAATTGGACTTTCTTGGTTTTGTTTGAAGACATTTCACATCTCCTTCAGGAAACTTCTTCAGCTTCTTCGGGGAGAAGCAAAATCAGGTCAGCTGGAGAAGCTTCTAGGATGAGAAGTGAAATGTCTTCAAAGAAAACCAAGAAAGTCCAGTTGCCTCTTACAAAAGCACCTTTGGGATTCCTGGCTCTCTGTGAATAAGTTAATAAAAAAGGAGATATTAAGTATGAAGCTCCTGATGTTTGTACTCAGTGGTCCCACCTCTCTTCTGCATGAGGCCACTGACTGAGCTCATTCATCTGTTTAGAGCCAGATATTCTAGTCTATAGATCATACCAATTTGTATATCTCAAATCCGGTTGTATATTGAATAGATGATACATGATAAAAGTATCATCCAATCCAGAGATGGTATTCAGCAGGTTCTGACCAGTTCTGGAGAACCAGTAGCGGAAATTTTGATTATTTGGAAAACCGGCAAATACCACCTCTAACTGGATATTTTACAGTATCCTTCCCCTGCCACACCCACCAAGCCATGCCCACAGAACCAGTAGTAAAAATTTGATCCAATCCCCTAAGGGATTTCAAGAAGGTCTTCTCCCATTGCCTGGAACCTATGAGAGAGAACAGAGACACTATCTTAGTAAGACTGCATGGTATTGGGTATTCGGATATTGAGTCTGGAGATTATACAACCTTCATTTTGGCTGGGATTGCAATTCACTTTTCTGAACAAATACACAATTTGGGGTTTTCTTAGACTTATAGTTCCTGCTCACCCAACAAATAGTCATGAAGTTTTACAAAATCAACATCCATCTATCAGTCTGTCTGTCTGTCTGTCTGTCTGTCTGTCTGTCTGTCTGTTTGTCTGTCTGTCTCCCTGCCTCCCTGCCTCTCTCTCTCTGCCTCTCTCTCATTCTGGTAGAATCCCACCCCTGGTTTACACCAAACAGGACTAAGCAAGCCTGTTGCATTTCTTTCCCCTTAATATTTCAGTGTGCTCACCCACTAGTATTTAGATGAAAAAAACTACTCAGGATTGCATTAAAAGATAAGGACAACATCCCTTCAGGAAAATCTCCTGTAGAAATCTATTGAGATGAAAGGGGAAGAACAGGAGGAGACAAACGTTCCTTTCAGTTTAAATGAGAGCTTTATTTAAAGTCCTCTTTGGCTGAACTGTATCCCAGGATCTCCAGTTGAAATGGCACCTATTATAAATAAGTGAATATACATCCTTCGACTTTGCAAAAAAAATATTTCTCTGCTTGTATGTTACAAAACATGTCTAACTTCCTAAACTCCAAGAAGAACAAAATAAATAGAATTTGAAAGTGAATAGTCTAAAGGTAAAGATTCCCCTCGCACATACGTGCTAGTCATTTCCGGCTCTAGGGGGCAGTGCTCATCTCCATTACAAAGATGAAGAGCCAGCGCTGTCCAAAGATGGTGGTCCGTGGTCATGTGGCTGGCATGACTAAATGCTGAAGGAGCACAGAACGCTGTTACCTTCCTCACCAAAGTGGTCCCTATTTTTCTACTTGAATTTTTTACGTGCTTTTGAACTGCTAGGTTGGCAGAAGCTGGGACAAGTAACAGGAGCTCACTCCGTTACATGGCGCTAGGGATTCGAACTGCCAAACTGCCAACCTTTCTGATCGACAAGCTCAGCATCTTAGCCACTGAGCCACCGGGTCCCATGAATAGTCTACAGGTACATAGTTCTTGACTTACAACCACAATTAACCACATTTTTTTCTGTTGCTGAGCAAGACAATTGTTAGGTGTTTTAGGACTTTGCTTGCCATAGTTATTAAGTTAGTAATACTGTTGTTGCTAACGGTTGTAAAGGGAATTTGGCTTCCCCACTGTGTTTGCTCGTCCAAAGTTTGCAAAAGTTGATTGCATTACACACACACCACCCACGATGGCGCAACCATCATAAATATGAATCCCTTGCCAAGCATTTGAATTTTGATCATGGGACCATTTGGATGCTGTAACAGCTGTGTGAAAATGATCATAAATCTCCTTTTTCAATGCTGTTGTAACAACAAAAGTCAGAAATAAGTGTGTTAAAAGAAATCAGAATATTTGGAGTATGAAATTAGTCAGGGAAGGGGGGAAAACTACCTTTTATTGTGAACTTTTTACAGCTTTGATTTGGATTAGAAAACAGGATACAGTCTCATTGATGTAACCCAGGAATAATAACAGCATCCACTATCTTTAAGTTTGAGATCACTTTAGACCTTCAAGAAGAGATTGGACTTCCATTTGTCAGAAATGGTGTAAGGTCTCCCCCTTGGGTGGGGGGTTGGACTAGATGACCTATAAGGTCCCTTCCAACTCTGATTATCTGTTATCTGTTAAGCTATTAACCCTAGTGAAGATAAATATTTCCTCTCTCTCTCTCTCTCTCTGTATTCTTTTCTTTTACAACATTCTGACTGTATAGTGTAGGGGTGTCCAACCTTGGCAACTTTACGACTTGTGGACTTCAATTCCCAGAATTCCTCAGCCAGCTTTGCCAAGGTTGGACACCCCTGGTATAGTGCATGCTAACAAACTAACTTTCCTCCCCTTTCTGCTGATAATTCACAATTAAATTCTTGTTCCATACAGAGAGCATCAAGTTGCAGTTCTCTTCTCCTTTTCTTCCTTCTGGGCTGAAACTCCAAAGTGTTGGTCCTACTTCTTTTTTGTTGGTTCTTCAAAGATGATTCTCTTCGATCCAATTCACTGGATGACCACTTCAGCTAATCCTAATTTTGTTCAAAGTGGGAGGTGTAGTTAGATTGAATTACAATTTATTTAATAAAGGTAAGTTCATAAACTCTAGTTTCAAACTAAGTTGCTGGCATAAACCTAAATGACATAACGTTCCAACATTTTTTTTTTTTAAAGGTTAACAATTCCCCTTGTACCAGTAGAAGATAATTTGCAGCTCAAGGTTATGCTGTAGGGTCCTTGGTGCTCTCTGAGCTTGGTTGGTTTCTTACACATGTTTCATTACCCAACTGGACAACATTATCAATCTTAGAAAGGAGTGGTTTTATTCTTTCTATATACTAGTGGCTTGCCCTATCTGTGCTGATGGACCATTCTTGATGGGCTGTTATTTACTGGTTTTTGTTTTTGTTTTGCTTGTCTGAGTTCATTGTTCCTTGACTGGGCTGTTGTTTACTTCTTGATGGTTGGTCCAGTATTAATCTTTGTGTTAATCTCTATTTATCTAGTCTTTATTGTTGGAAATGAGGTGTTTGGGTCATCTTGTTTCCTTTTTGGTTTTTTTATTGTGTCTTTTGAATGTATGTAAATGTTGTTTAATCTCTGTCTGTTGATGGCTGATTTCTCTGAATCCAGGAATTTTCTAGCATTTTTGTAGTTGTCTTGGTACAAGGTTCTGACAGTTTTCCAGTTTAAAATATTATGATGTTTGTACATGCATTGCGAAATTATCTCATATAGACAAAATAGAAGAAAACATGAGACGTAAGTGACCTTACTTTTGTTTTGGGTCTTTTCAATCAACTTATAATGTAAGATTATGTCTGAATAAGGGCCATGCAATGATTATAAGGCATGGCTAGAGTTGATTATTTGCAATTAACTTTTTCAGTAACTCTCACAGAAAGGTTTCTATTACTTCATGTGAAATCAGAATGAAAGCCTGATAAAATACACCCGGCACCTACTGAAATTATTTTCTTTCAATGCCTCATCATTTGATAAAATATATAGCAATTTTTCCAACTCTTTTGCCCCTGAGAACGAAGGCTTCATTTAATTCCTCATGATGGAGAAAGATGGGGAAAAATAATGTTTCTTTTTTCTTCTTCTTATCATACAGCTCATTGGAAGACATTAGTTAGCTGAATTGCATATTCTTTAATGAACTCCAAGGAATGCAAACGTTTAAGAAATCTTCATTACCATTTGCATACTTGAGTAAATTGGAGGAAATACCCAAGATGGGTAAGATAGCTGAGCTAGGAGGGAAAAGTTCCTTTTTCTGAAAATGAAATTGGAGGAGGAGGAGAGGAGGAAGAGGAGAGGGAGGAAGAGGAGGGGGAGGGGGAAGGGGAAGGGGAAGAGGAGGAGAGGGAGAGGAAGAGGAAGAGGAGGGGAAGAAGAGGAGGAAGGAGGAGGGGGAATAGAGGAGGAAGGGAAGGAGGAGGAGGTGGAAGAGAGAGGAAGAGGAAGAAGAGGGAGGGGAGGAGGAAGAGGAAGAGGAGGAAGGGGAAAGGGGAGGAGGGGGAGGGGGAAGGGGAGGAGGAAGAGGAAGAGGAGGGGAAGAAGAGGAGGAAGGAGGAGGGGGAGTAGAGGAGGAAGGGAAGGAGGAGGAGGTGGAAGAGAGAGGAAGAGGAAGAAGAGGGAGGGGAGGAGGAAGAGGAAGAGGAGGAAGGGGAAAGGGGAGGAGGGGGAGGGGGAAGGGGAAGAGGAGGAGAGGAAGAGGAAGAGGAAGGAGGAGGGGGAGTAGAGGAGGAAGGGAAGCAGGAGGAGGTGGAAGAGAGAGGAAGAGGAAGAAGAGGGAGGGTAGGAGGAAGAGGAGAGGGAGGAGGAGAGGGAGGGGGAGGGGGAAGGAGAAGGGGAGGAGAGGAAGAGGAAGAGGAAGAGGAGGGGAAGAAGAGGAGGAAGGAGGAGGGGGAGTAGAGGAGGAAGGGAAGGAGGAGGAGGTGGAAGAGAGAGGAAGAGGAAGAAGAGGGAGGGGAGGAGGAAGAGGAAGAGGAGGAAGGGGAAAGGGGAGGAGGGGGAGGGGGAAGGGGAAGAGGAGGAGAGGAAGAGGAAGAGGAAGAGGAGGGGAAGAAGAGGAGGAAGGAGGAGGGGGAGTAGAGGAGGAAGGGAAGGAGGAGGAGGTGGAAGAGAGAGGAAGAGGAAGAAGAGGGAGGGGAGGAGGAAGAGGAGAGGGAGGAAGAGAGGGAGGGGGAGGGGGAAGGAGAAGGGGAGGAGAGGAAGAGGAAGAGGAAGGAGGAGGGGGAGTAGAGGAGGAAGGGAAGCAGGAGGAGGTGGAAGAGAGAGGAAGAGGAAGAAGAGGGAGGGGAGGAGGAAGAGGAAGAGGAGGAAGGGGAAAGGGGAGGAGGGGGAGGGGGAGAAGAAGAGGAGGAGGGAAGGAAGAGAAGGAAGACAAGGAGGGGGGAAGAGGAAGAGAGGAAGAGGCTAGAAGCTTTCTTTTTTGTTTCTAGACTGTAGAATTACAAAAAGACCAGCGTTGCCAAGAACAAATGAACTGTCTGTCTGCTTCTGCAAACAATAATGAAGTGCAAAAAAACAAAACAAAAAACAAAAAAACCCCCTCCTCTTATTTACTGGAAGAAATTCTTATTCTACATTCCCCAGCAAAAATGTTGCTCGTTGAGGTCTACAACAAGAAATGGAAAATGAAAAAAAAAAAAAAAGAAGAGTGATGAGGGGGTAGGAAAGGACTGACCCGTAACAGAGGAGTAAACAATTTGTTCAGCAAAAGCTAGAACAATCAGTGGCCATTTCTGCAGGAGTCTTCACTATCGATACATAGTTAAGAGGTTTAGTTGCCTGGCTTGACAGATTCCAGTATTTGTGAAATATAAGTCTGTTAGGGTTTTTGTTTTAATGGTATTATTTGCTGCTTTGAATTGAATGTGAAAAAAGGCAGGATTACAATAGAAAATCAAATAAATGCATTTCTCATATTGTTTGTCTTGCAATCATCATCATCCGATCTGGAAAGTATCATGGAGGTCTTCTAGTCAATCCCCTGATCAAGCAGGAGACCCTATACTATTCCTGACAACTGGATGTCCAACCTCTTCTTTAAAGCCTCCAGAGATGGAGCACCAACAACTTCTGAAAGCAAACTGTCCAACTAGTTGATTTTTCTCACTGTCAAGAAATTTCTACTTAGTTCTAGGTTACTTTTTTCTTGGTTAGTTTCCATCCATTGTTTCTTGTCCTGCCTTCAGGTTCTTTGGAAATAAATTGACCCCTTCTTCTATGTAGCAGCCCCTCAAATATTGGAACATAATCATGTCCCCCCCTGGTCCTTCGTTTAATTGGACTACCTTAGACATACCCAATTCTTCCAACCATTCTTCATATGTTTAGCCTCCAACCTTCTGATCATGTTTGTTGCTCTTCTCTGCATTTTTTCCAGAGTTTCTGCATCTTTTTTTATACCATGGTGACCAAAACTGAATGCAATATTCCAACTGTGGTTTTACTAAGGCAAGGGTCTTCAAACTTGGCAAATTTAAGACTTGTGGACTTCAACTCCCAGAATTCCTGAGCTAACATGACTGGATGAGAACTTCTGGGAGTTGAATCCTGGGAATCTTAAAGATGTCAAGTTTGAAGACCCCTGAACTAAGGCCTTTTAAAGTAATACTAATATTTCTGGTATCTACATGATCTTTGTTCTATCCCTCTGTTAATGCAGCTTAGGATTGCATTGGCTTTTCTGGTGGCTGTTGCATACTGCTGGCTCATATTTAAATTAATATCCACTAGGACTTCAAGATCCCTCTCACAGTCACTGCCATTAAGCCAAGTTTCACCTAATTTGTACCTATATGTTTGGTTTTTGTTCCCTAAGTGCAAAACCTTGCTTTTTTTTACACTGAATTTCATTTTGTTAGGTAGGGCCCATTGTTCAAGTCTGTCAAGATCTTTTTGGCTCTTGAGTTCTGGGGTGTTGGCTGTTCCTGCAAGTTTAGTGTCATCTGCAAATTTGATGAGTGTCCTTTCTATTCCCTCATCTAAATTGTTTATGAAGATGTTAAAGAGTACTGGGCCTAAGTTGGAATGCTGTGGTGCTCCATTCCATCCTTCCTCCCATGTAGATGCAGTTCCATTGAGAACCATATATTGAGTGTGGTTTGTCAGCCAGTTAGAAATCTCTCTGGTTGATGATGCTGTCTATCACACATCTTTCCAGCTTACCAAGAAATAGGTTATAGTCTACTTTGTCAAATGCCTTACTGAAATCCAAGGATACTGTGTCCACAGCATTTCACAGGCCCACTAATTTAGTTGCTTTGTCAAAGAATGAAGTAAGATTTGGCATAATCTGTTTTTGACAAAACCATGTTGGGTTTTGTTTATCCCTATGAATGATCTGAAGCATTTCTATATTTACCGTGTCAGTAGGACACTTTTGATACTAGAGGATTTTTAGAGATTTGGATATCTTGAATTTTTCGGTGTCCTATACCACATTAAGATATTCCCTTACTTGTATGGCATTGCAAACCATATTAAGATTTTTCCCTTCTAATTAAACAACTTATATTGACTGTTTCCTAGTATGATTTGATTGCTTATTGTACCCTATGACTATTATTAAGTGTTGTACCTTATGATTTTAGACTCTTGGCAAATGTATCTTTTCTTTTATGTACAACTGAGAGCATCTGAACCAAGACAAATTCCTTGTGTGTCAATCACACTTGGCCAATAAATAATTCTCTTCTCTTCTCTTCTATTTATTTTCTATTCTATTTTATTCTATCTTGATTATCAATAATGTAATGTTGATATTTGTTTTAGGTCCCTCAGTTGTTCTGATTAGATTGACTTCTGAGAATCCTTGTTGTTTTCTCCTGAGCCATTTGTTCAAATCATCTTTAAAATATGGTGCCTGGAACTGAATACAGGTAAATCTCAACATACGGCCACAACTGAGCTCAACATTTCTGTGGTTAAGTGAGACATATCTAAAAGTAAGTATTACCTCATTTTACCACTTTTCTTGCCATAGTTTTTTAAGCAAATCCCTTCAGTTGTTAAGTTACTAACCTGGCTGTTAAGTGAATCTGATTTCCTTATTGATTCTGCTCATCAGAAGGTCACAAAAAGATCCCAGGACAATGCAACCCTCATAAATATGAGTCTGTTTTCCAAGCATCTGAATTTGGATGAAGTGAACATGAGGATGCTGCAATTGTCTTAAAAATGGTCATAAGTCACTTTTTTTTCCAGTGCCATTATAACTTTGAATGGTCACTAAATGAACTATTATAAGTCAAGGACCACCTGTACAGTGTTTAAGATGATGTGTGAGCAATATAGAGTAGAACGGAACTATTGCTAGCCAGTCCCCAGAAACTTCTTCATATAAATCCTTCCATTCCTCACCATCCAGTCAGAGCTGAAGAAGCTTCTTGGTTGAAAAGCAAAACGTCTTCAAAGAAAAATGAGAAAGTCCAGTTGCCTCTTGAAAAAAACACCTTTGGGACAACCATGACCTGAAGGACTGAGAATCGCCATAGATATTGCTAGCCAGTATTTTGAAAAGATGCATAGGAAACTAAGATTCAAAGCTCCAACTAAAAACTTTGAGTGTTTTACGGTAACACCTATTTAAACCCCACAAGGCATGGAGTAAGATAATATTGCCTCATCGGAAAAACCTGGAATCTGGCTTAGGCTAACAGCTTTGAAAGCAACAAAGAGTGTGACACAGTTAAAAGGTTAAGGAAGAAGAAAATATTCCAAATGTCCATTTAATTCCTTTGTCATTTGGGAAGACAAAAACTTCCTTTGCATTCTATCTCTCCTAAACTTTTTTTTAAAATGTTCATTTTTAATCCCCGTTCCATATTTCAAGTGAAATTTTGCAGCCATCAAGGACAAATGCAGCTGTAAGAAAGGTGATGTGCGGGGATAGATTCTTTCTTTTCCCTGATAATATAACACATTTTCCCTATTGGAATTGAAGAATAAAAGCCAAACGCCACCTCAAATGATAACCTTGTCAAATTTTAGTTTCTCATAGCACCAAAGGAACAATCTTCTCTCTCTCTCTCTCTCATCTCTTTCTCTCTCTCTCATTTCTCTCTCTCTGTGTGTGTGTGTCTTTCTCTCATCTCTCTCTCTGTCTCTCATCTCTCTCTCTGTGCATTCATTCTACTCTAGATATTTTAATATTATTTGTTTTTCTTTTTTCTTCTTTACTCTCTACTTTACTTTCTGCAATATGGTGTTATTTTATGCATATTTAATATAGACAGCTAAATATAAAAATGTTAATTGTACTAGTTTTAATACCTCTCTCGCTCTTCCTCCTTCCCTCCCTCTCCCTCTCCCTCTATCTCCCTTTTTAACAGCTGGGGAGGGTTGGTGTTGGGTATTATCTGTTACCCTCCTTTTCATGCAAGGCTCATAAAAGCTTTTCCCTATAATGGTGGCAGACTATGGAGAAAACTCCCAAGGGCTCCTTTTGGAAGTGGAAGACTTTGCTTCAGACTTAAATATTTGCAGAACAAACTCCTGCTCTTCACCCCACTTGAAACACTTATGAATCATTCATTCTTCATCCAGTTGGTACTCAGATGTGAGCCTTTTATGTAGCACTGTCCACCGCAGGAAAACAGTCGCAGGTAATGCCCTTGTAAAACACCAATTTCTCGCTCATCTTTCATCTCTTCTGCCTTCATATACACTAGTCCTCCTCCTCCTCCTCCTCCTCCTCCTCCTCCTCCTCTTCCATGAGCTACCAATTCCATATTTTTGCTATGAAACTTACATCGATATCTTCATTAAGTGACCAGAAGAGTCTTTATTTTGCTGCTTATAGAGAATGCTAAATTTGCAACTCTAAGAGAACATGCTCGGAAAATGTGCTTTAAAACCCCTTAACCTTTGCATGAGACCTTACCTTTCTTTAGCACATGCAGGATTTAACCTCATTTTAAAGGTTGGTTTTGCCTGACTATCGATATAAACTTGTCTATCGATATAAATCGGTAAACCATATTTACCTTAGAACTTTGTGTGAAATGTATTTGACAGTGGTGGGTTCACAATTGCCTCAAGTGTATTTATTGCTACAGGATATGTGTCTGTTAATAAAAAATAATAATGGAGCTATTGTTATTATTATTATTATTTATTAACAGACACATATCCTGTGACAATAAATATGCTTGAGGCAATTGTGACCCCACCGCCGTCAAATACATTTCACACAAAGTTCTAAGGTAAATATGGTATAAAATGTGATGGTAAAATTTACTTTATTATTATGTTTGTTAGAGAGGTGTCACAGTGATTTTCTGCTTTAGATAACCTCAGATATAAAAGAAACTCACAATAGATTTCTTCAATAGCAAAATACAATTTATCAAAGCATGCTATGTGTTAAGTTTGGAGCATGGGCGAGAAAGAATGAAGACAAGCCTCTGGAACGGTGAACTTCAACTCTTTATTTACATAGTGACTTCTCAACTCAATGGCAGTTATAACCCTCCTTATATAGGCAACCCCAATAACTATTAACTAATAACAATCGAGGAGCGCTAGCTCCCTTAACCAATAGGAACTCTCTGTTAATGGCCAATCGGATTCCCCGGAACGGGCCAATCCAATCCTGCCGTTAACAGCCAATCAGAAGTGCAGGGCCAGAACCCTGCACTTTACTCCAAGCTCAAGTTCTCTTTATTAAACCTTATGCATTCACAACACTATGTCCAGTCACAAATATAAATGCACTTATTTATCCATATATTCAGAGGACAGTATTTGTTCTCATCTCCCATGTGATCTAGAAAAGTTCAGAAAAGTTACTGGACTGAGTATTTGGAAATGTATTGTATTAAAAATAACAGGGTGTAATGTCATTGGAATAAACCATCAATTACAGAACACCTCATAGTTAAAAATTTTAATGACAAAGAGGTCTAAGTCTTAAAATTCATCCCCTCTGACCAACCATTTTTTCCCCCAGAAGAATTCAGATTAATTTATACTCACCTGTAATTTTAATTTCTTTGCACACTCTGAAGAGGAACAAAACACTTTGTTGTGTGTGCATAAGCAATAGCTCCATTGAATTATACTGACCTAAATTTGAGTTGATGTTGGATTCTTCCAAGAGGTAATTGTGCCTGTTATGCAATAACCTCTGTCCCACAAGCAAATATTTCCAGCAAAGAATGCCATATATAAATTAGTTTTAGTTTCAAATAATACTTACACACTGGGAAGTGAGCAGCGCCATGCAGTTCCACTAGAAAATTGCTTTCTAAGCAAAGTGTAGTAATTTAATACTTCACAGGTTGATTCCTTCCCTTGGCAATAGTTTTGTTGACTAACACACCTCTGTGAATTAATTCAAGTAGGACAGAAAGAATTCTGCTTGGTGCCATTGATCTGTAAAGAGATGGAAATTTTCTCTCCCTGCTTTCCATTTCTTAGCATTATTGTTCTTTCAATAAGTTCTTTACTCCATATACCATTCTCTCCATTGCATTCTCTTTTTTTTCCCCATATGATTTATGGGGGAAAGAAATTAAGAGCACCTCTCCATTAATATAACAGCTAAAATCCAATGGATTTTGGCCAGGAAGATTTTACTGTAGGCTTATTTCACTTATTCAAATACATTAAAAAAATGTTAAATACAGGTAGCCCTTTTTATAACAGCAATGTATTTAGTGACTTCCAGTTTACAACAGCACTGGAAAAAGAAATGACTTTTTATATACATTGGCTTGCTCTGTCAGTGTTGGTGAGAGTGATCTTGGTGACTCCTTGATTAGGCTGCTCTTCAGTGTTGATTTGTTCATCTGAATTGGTAGCTCTTTGATTGGGATATTGTCTATTTCTTGATTTTTGGTCTAGTGTTCATCTTGGGTGTTAATCCCTGCTTATCTGGGAGTTGATTGTTTATAATTGTTGGAAGAATTATCCTTCTGGGTTCAGTTCCAAGTGGGAGAAAGACACTGGAAACACGGAGGCTGTTTGGAAAGATGGTTTAATGGTGGACAGGATCACATGGCTTGGAGATTCTGGGCAAAAAGGGAAGAGACACTGAGAGTGCATGGGTTTTATGCCCTCTCTGAGTTTTGAACTTCCTGGGGCACAAGAACAGTATCCTGATTGGTTGCTGTCAGAGGTCATAGCTAGCTTGTAGGTTGTCCATATGCTAAGTTTGGTTGGTGGGTGGTGCAATGAAGAGCAATTGAATGGCTCTGCCTATCTTTGTTACCGTATATACTCGAGTATAAGTCGACCCGAATATAAGCCGAGGCACCCAATTTTACCACAAAAAACTGGGAAAACTTATTGACTCGAGTATAAGTCGAGGGTGGGAAATGCAGCAGCTACTGGTAAATTTCAAAAATAAAAATAGATACCAATAAAATTATATTAATTGAGGCATCAGTAGGTTAAATGTTTTTGAATATTTATTTCAAAGAAAAACAGTAAACTAGCTCTGTAAGTGGAAAAGAGAGCCAACAAAACCAATATGGTATCAACAATAACTTTAAAAGTACAAAAACCTTAGCTCAATCAGCAACCAAGCTAAAACACAAGAGTTAAAATCCTTCAAAACTGGATTCCTCATCATCATCTGTATGTCCAAGCAAGAAAAAAAGCATGTGTATGTGCTGCATGTACATCCTGTTTTGGAGAGCCACCATCTCTTTCACAGCTCTCCCTCATGCCTCCATTACATGTGCACACATGCCATGGCTCAGTAGTCGGTCAACATACAGATGTCACACTAGGTTCCCTCCTCAAAAGGAACATCCAACCTTTCTTGAGAAGTACAAACTTCATCTGTTCAGGATTGTGGTGACAAAGGTGAAGGAGGATAGGGCTGAGAGAAGGGAAGGGAAGAAAAGATCATTGACAGGGAGAAAGACAGGGAGAAACACCTGGAAGTATGAGCCCTCGAGTTTCCTTAGGGAAGACCAGACAACAAGGGGAGAGGAGAGGAGGAGGAGGAGGAGGAGAGTTAAAAAAAAAAAGAGTGGGAAGCCAACTCACGCGTGCCATCAAAGCCAGGGGGAAGCGGGGCTTTCTCCGCCTGCTGCTGCCAGAGGAGTGCGGGGGGGGGGGAGTGCGGAGAAAGGGGGTTCGTGCCGAGGCTCCACAAGCGATTACCAGATTTGCAGTTCCGTTTGTTGGCGAAGCTGGAAGCGCGCCCATTAATGGGGAAGGAGAGCCCGCAGCTCCGAAAGTCTTTTCACCGTTGGGGACTGAACAGGAGAACTGCAAACGCCGCACTCCCCAGGAAACAAACCGCCAGGCTCAGGCAGCCTCCTTCATCCCCTACCCTAGCAGTGAAGAGCTGCTCCGGGGGCTCCCGCCATGGCACAGCCAGGCACTTTGTCTCGCTGCCCCTGGAGCAGCTCTTCGCTGCTAGGGGAGGGGGCGGAGAAGGCTGCCTGAGCCTGGCGGTTTGTTTCCTGGGGAGTGTGGCATTTGCGGTTCTCCTGTTCAGTCCCCAACGGTGAAAAGACTTTCGGAGCTGCGGGCTCTCCTTCCCCATTAATGGGCGCGCTTCCAGCTTCGCCAAGAAACCGCCAGGCTCAGGCAGCCTCCTCCGCCCCCTCCCCTAGCAGCGAAGAGCTGCTCCAGGGGCAGCGAGACAAAGTGCCTGCCTGCGCCGTGGCGGGAGCCCCCGGAGCAGCTCTTCGCTGCTAGGGGAGGGGGCGGAGGAGGCTGCCTGAGCCTGGCGGTTTGTTTCCTGGGGAACGTGGCGTTTGCGCCGTGGTGGGAGCCCCCGGAGCAGCTCTTCGCTGTTAGGGGAGGGGGCGGAGGAGGCTGCCTGAGCCTGGCGGTTTGTTGGCAAAGCTGGAAGCGCGCCCGTTAATGGGGAAGGAGAGCCCGCAGCTCCGAAAGTCTTTTCACCGTTGGGGACTGAACAGGAGAGCCACAAACGCCGCGCTCCCCAGGAAACAAACCGCCAGGCTCAGGCAGCCTCCTCTGCCCCCTACCCTAGCAGCGAAGAGCTGCTCCAGGGGCAGCGAGACAAAGTGCCTGGCTGCGCCGTGGTGGGAGCCGCCAAGAGGAAGAGGGACGCCCTTTCCTGGGGAGCGCGGCGTTTGCGGCTCTCCTGTTCAGTCCCCAATGGTGAAAAGGCTTTCGGAGCTGCGGGCTCTCCTTCCCCATTAACGGGCACACTTCCAGTTTCGCCAAGAAACCACCAGGCTCAGGCAGCCTCCTCTGCCCCCTACCCTAGCAGCGAAGAGCTGCTCCGGGGGCAGCGAGACAAAGTGCTTGGCTGCGCCGTGGCGGGAGCCGCCGAGAGGAAGAGGGCCACCCTTTCCTGGGGAGCGCGGCGTTTGCGGCTCTCCTGTTCAGTCCCCAATGGTGAAAAGACTTTCGGAGCTGCGGGCTCTCCTTCCCCATTAACGGGCACGCGTCCCCAACGGTGAAAAGACTTTCGGAGCTGTGGGCTCTCCTTCCCCATTAACAGCGAAGAGCTGCTCCGGGGGCAACGAGACAAAGTGCCTAGCTGCGCTGTGGTGGGAGCCCCTGGAGCAGCTCTTCGCTGCTAGGGTAGGGGGCGGAGGAGGCTGCCTGAGCCTGGCAGTTTGTTGGCGAAGCTGGAAGCACGCAATGCAGGAGCTCGTGGGGGCCCCGGGGGCCCGTTAATGGGGAAGGAGAGGCCGCTTGGGGTTGCCTGTGAGGCCCTCAGCGGGTAGACAGCCACGGTGGCAATGCTGCCCTGGAGGCGCGATCGGTTCCAGCCACGCCAGCACAGGCCAGGCATGGTGCCGTAGCAGCTGACTCGAGTATAAGCCGAGTGCGTTTTTTTCAGCACAAAAAATGGGCTGAAAAACTCGGCTTATACTCGAGTATATATGGTATGAAGAATAGACTGGCCCAGGCCTTAATGGCCTATTTAACAAAGGTGTGGGGGGAGGGGGCTAAATTTCTGCCTCTCTGACTTTCTTCTTCTCTTTTAGGGAAAAAAAATTCTCCCTTTTTGGTATATCCTAAAAATATTTCATTTTTTCTAGGAGAGGGGTGGGTTTGAACTTCCAACATTAGCAAGTGTTTTGGTTGTTCGTTTCTGTCGTGTCCGTCCATAAGGAGACCAGGAGGTGGTGACTAGGTTTCAGCTCTTTATTGGTCCCCGGAACCGATCTGGCTCCAAGGGAAAAAACAGCAGCTTTTTATTCTCAAGGTGTGGCGGCCACGGCCAATGGCACCACTTTGAATCTCCCGCGATTCGTATCCAACAATCGCAGGAGATTCTTAGCGGGCCAATCAGCGCGGCTTGCTAAACCAATCAGATTGCCCCGCACTTTGGCCAATCAAAGCGTGGGATGCTAATAAATGTACAGAATGCTAATGCTAATGCTAATAAATGTACAGAACACCCCTCCCCTCTTGGTTTGGTCCTACGTAACGTAGTCCTGTTGGGAGGCAGGGCTCCGTACTTGCCTACTGGACCTGCGCAGGTCAGTCATGGGTTGGCTCCTGGCCGGTTCGGTTGGGTTCTCTGTGTCTCTCGGACTCGTCGGTGGAACCGCCTGGTATGTCTTGCCGGGCCGCTCATCGCAGCTCCCTCCCGATCTACCTGGGCTGGTTGAGCTGCGGTTTTCACCGCTCCTGCCTGGTCTTTCCGGGCTGGTCGAGCTGGCCTGGCTGTTTCTTCCTGGTGAGGTTCCGAGCTGGCTGCTTGCTGGTGAGTATGGCTGGTTCCTTTCTTCTGGGTTTTGGTTCCGTGAGTATTCCCTCCCCTCTTGGTTTGTGTTAAGGGGATTAGTTATGTCTGGTTGCATGTTGGTTGTGTTTCTTGTGGCTGTCCTCGATCTTAATTGATCAATGTGGCATTTCCATGCTCATCCGTCGGTTGTTTGTAGCCGGTACAAGCGGGGACCTGTCAATTGGGTTATAGTTGCTGGTACCCATAGTGGGTCTCCGGTTAGGTTCTTTGCGTAGACGGCATTGCCTGGTGCAAAGGATCGGTGCTTGCTGGAGGAGTTTGGGGGTTTTTCCGGGTTGTATGTGGGGTGCAATCTATTGAGTGGGGACCTTATTTTCCTCCGCATTAGTAGTTCTGTCGGGCTTTTGTTTGTTGTCGTGTTCAGGGTTATGTGTTGTATGAAAAGCATTTTATTTATTTTGTCTTGGATCTCCCCGTGGTCTATTTTCTGGATGTTTTTTTTCGTAAATTGAACCATCTGTTCCGCCCTTCCATTCGCCGCCGGATGCACTGGAGCTGTCAGTGCGTGTCGTATGCCCCGTTCCGCTAGGAATTTTTCAAATTCTAGTGAGGTGAATTGGGGCCCATTGTTGGACACGATGACATCTGGGAGGCCATGTGTTGCGAAGAGTTTGCAAAGTTCCTTGGTCATGGCCTCTGTGGTAGTGGTTTTCATGTTGCTTACCTCCAACCAGTTGGAGTAAGCGTCTATGGTTATTAGGAATGTATGTCCCTTTGTGGGCCCAATGAAGTCTATGTGGATCCTAGACCAAGGTCCCCTGGGGGTTTCCCATTCTAGGATCGGTGCCGTGGGCGGGCTTGCTCTGGTTTCTTGGCAGCGTTGACACCTTGCCACCCAAGCCTCGATTTGTTTATCCATCCCTGGCCACCAAGCGTAACTCCTGGCCAGGGCTTTTGTTCTAACTATGCCCGGGTGCCCCTCGTGTAACAACTCCAGTACCTTCCCTTGCAGTTTTTCCGGGATAACCACCCTGTCCCCCCACAGTACACACCCTTTTTGTAGTGAGAGTTCTGTTTGCCGGTTCCAGAATGTTTTGAATGTCTCGTCGTTGTCCTTTTCCGGCCACCCTTTCTCTACCCAATGTAACACCCGTGCCAGACGTTTGTCTTTATTAGTTTCTTGGGCAATGTCTGATGCGGTTATGGGTAGATCGGGCAGAGTCTCTATGCTGAGGGTGGTCATCGTGGGTGCTGGGTCAGTGTCTAGCTCGGGTAGCTGTGAGCGGCTCAAAGCTTCTGCATGTGTGATCGTCTTACCGGGTCGGTGTGAGAGCTGGTAGCTGTAGGCGGCAAGGAATTCAGACCACCTTGTCATTCTAGGAGATAGAATGTTCAGGGTGGCCCTGTCCCCTGTGAGGATTCTCAGCAGCGGCTTGTGGTCGGTGATAATAGTGAACGTCCGGCCATAGAGATACTCGTGGAACCTCTTCACTGCGGCAACGATAGCCAGGGCCTCTTTGTCCAGCTGACTGTAGTTTCTCTCTGGTTTGGTGAGAGTCCTTGAAAAGAAGGCGATGGGTGCTTCTTTTCCATCAGGAAGAGTGTGGCTGAGGACGGCGCCGATGCCGAAAGGTGATGCGTCGCATGTGACGACTAGTGGTAGGGTCTCGTTGTATTGGATGAGGACGGCATCCGAAGTGAGCGGGTCCTTGGTTTTCCTGAAGGTGGCTTCCTCGCGTTTCCCCCAAGTCCAGGTAGCTGCCTTGTCCAAGAGCCTATGCAAAGGCTCCGCTGCGGTCACCTTTTGGGGCAGGAAAACATTGTAAAAATTAAGCAGTCCCAGAAATGCCTGCAGTTCCGTTTTAGACCTGGGTGTGGGGGCCTCTTTAATGGCTTTAATTTTGGTTTCGATTGGGTGGATGCCATGCCGGTCTAGGAGGTACCCCAGGAATTCGACCCACTCTGTGTAAAGTTGGCACTTTTCCCTCTTCACCTTAGCTCGGTTTCCTTGAATTTGGTTAGCACCTCCCTTAGTCGACCCTCTAGTTCTGGCTGGTTGGCTGCCGATACCAGCACATCATCAAAATAGGGCACCACCCCCTTGATGCCTTGCAAAAGTCTCTCCATGAGGCTCTGGAAAATTCCAGGTGCCACGCTGACTCCGAACTGGAGTCGGTTGCATCTAAAGGCTCCCCGGTGGGTGACTATGGTTTGCGCCTCCACGGTTTCTCCGTCAACTGGCAGCTGCTGGTATGCTTGGGCCAGGTCGAGTTTCGCGAAAACCTTGCCTCCCCCCAGTGAGTGTAGAAGATGCTGCACTACTGGGACGGGGTAGGCGCTTTGTTGCAGTTTAGGGTGGCCTTATAGTCCCCGCAGATTCTCAACGACCCATCAGGCTTGACTGGGGTGACTATTAGGGTCTCCCACCAGGCATGGTCTATTGGTTGTAGGACCCCTTGCTTGACGAGCTTGTCAATTTGCTCGTCAATTTTTGGCCTGAGTGCGAAAGGTACCCGCCTTGGTTTTAGGCATCTTGGGGGAACGTTCAGGTCTAGCCTGAAAGAGATAGGGGGCGCTCGGTACTTGCCTAGGGTGCCATCGAACACTTCCTGGAAGTCCCGTGCCAGTTGCTGCTCCCAATCGGTCTTGGTGATGTGGTTGATGCCCGTGACTTCAATGCTGAGCAGTGCGAACCATTGCAGTCCCAAAAGGCTGGGTCGGTCTCGGTCCACGATTGTTAGGGGAAGCTTTGCTGTGCATCCCTTAAATGTTACTCTGAATTGTCCGGTTCCAACTACCGGGATGCGGTTTCCCTGGTAGTCTTCAATGATTAGTCTCTGGTTCTCCAGTCCCTTCTTTTGGATGGTAGGCACCAAGCGTTTGATTTCTTGCCAGGCGACCATGGAGAGGTAGGACCCGGAGTCCACCTCCATCTTGCATGGCTCGCCTTCGATGCCTACCTCCACATAGAATTTTCGGGCGTCGGTGATTGATGCGTGGCCGATGATGACCTTCTGGTGGGTTTCCTCCTTCCGCCAGATCTCGACACCTCGTCAGGCTCGCCCGCTCTGGTCCCGACGGCTGTCGGCTGGGCGATCTCTGGTTCTGGGGGGGGTGCTGTCCCGTCTCCGCTCACTGTGGTCCCGCCGTCTGGGGCTGTAGGCTTTCTTTAATTGGCATACGCGGGTGATGTGACCCTTTTTGTTACAGTGCCAGCAGACTGCATCAAAGAACCGGCACTCGGATCTAGGGTGGTCGCCTCCACAACCAGCACATGCGGTCCCCGACTTACGACCCTGCCAACTGCACTGGTCGCGTCCTGCCTGGAGCCGGTGGATTTCCTCCTCCTCGTCCAAAGTATCGGAGGCGGAGTGGAATTCACCATGGTGGGTGGTAGTTTTACGGTGACTTGCTTCCGGTTGGGCCGGCGTCCGGTATTCGCATGCGGTTTGCTGACTGCCTGGTGGCCTTGGCTGTGGTGGCTTCAGCGATGGCATCGGTGAGGGCGATGTCACATTTGGCCATCAGCCAACTCTGTAGGACTGGGTCCCAAAGCCCGAGCACGACTCAGTCCCGTAGGGCCTCGTCTATGTCAGAGAACCCGCATAGTCCCCCTAGGTTCCGCAGCTCCACAACAAAGTCGCTGAGGCTTTCACACGACCTCTGGTCCCGCTGATAAAACTCGTGCCATCTGATGAGGGTGGACACAGCAGGAGCGTAGTGTTTTCGGAGTAAAGGTTCGAGGTCGGCCCAGTCCATCCCGGTGACGTCAGCGGGCTTCGCTAGGGCTTTCGCCATCTTGAACACTGCGAGCCCGCAGTGTGTCAGGAAGACGGCTCGTTTCTTTGGCCCGGTGGCATCCTTCATGTCGCTGCATTCGAGGAACATGCGGAATCTGTCCGTGTAGGATTCCCAGTCCTTGCTAGCGGGGTTGAAGGGCATGGGCAGAGTGATGCTGGCATCTCGTCGGTCTTGCTTCCATCGGACACGTGCTTGCTGGGGTTCAGAATCGGGATCCCATCCTCGTCGCCAGTGTCGTGTCCGTCGGTAAGGAGACCAGGAGGCGGTGACTAGGTTTCAGCTCTTTATTGGTCCCCGGAACCGATCTGGCTCCAAGGGAAAAAACAGCGGCTTTTTATTCTCAAGCTGTGGCGGCCGCGGCCAATGGCACCACTTTGAATCTCCCGCGATTCGTATCCACCAATCGCGGGAGATTCTTAGTGGGCCAATCAGCACGGCTTGCTAAACCAATCAGATCACCCCGCGCTTTGGCCAATCAAAGCACGGGGTTTCACGAATGCTAATGAATGTACAGAACAGTTTCCTTTCTGGTTTACAAAAGAGATAATCAAAAAGCCAACCAGAGAACACACACACACACACACACATACACACACACACACACAAAGACCTAAACACCTGACCATCCAGATAAACACCTACCCACCACCACCAACACTTGCAATTCGAGTCAAAGTTCAACTCTGAGAATATAGAACCTGGTATTCATGCTTGCCTTGTTAGATGAGAATGTTCTCCATGCTTGCCCCTGTTTTTGAAACCCTCCTCTGCGCTACTGATTAGCATCACAACCCATTAACACATACCTGATCAAGCACCTAGATGGTTATAATAAACCAGCCAGAAGACATATGCCTCAGGTGCACCTAGTGTCTCTTTCACCCCAACACCTGCAGCATATTTGTTTAATCCATTAATAGAGGAACATTTACACTGAATCTAGTGATATTTGTTGACACATTAATAGCACAATTCCAAGGTTGTTGATCGCAGCCCCATAATTGCTTCACAACATCATTAACACATACCTGGTCAAGCAGCTGGAAACGACTTGTTTCTTCATTTTGAGCTAAATCTATGGAAGCTGATATTTTGAGGTGGAATTGTTTTTGAGAGAGAGAGGGAGGAAAAGAGAGAGGGGGGAGAAAGAGAGAGAGAAAGAGGGGGAATGAGAGGGAGAGGGAGAAAAAAGAGAGGGAGAAAGAAAGAGGGAGGGAGGGAGAAAGAGAGAGAGGAAGAAAGAGGGAGGGAGAAAGAGAGAGAAAAACAGAAAGAAGAGGGAGAAAGAGAGAGGATGAGATGAGAGAAAAGGAAGGAAGGAAGGAAGGAAGGAAGGAAGGAAGGAAGGAAGGAAGGAAGGAAGGAAGGAAGGAAGGAAGGAAGGAAGGAAGGAAGGAAGGAAGGAAGGAAGGAAATATGCCTAGGGGAAAACAGTCTGGTGTTATCTGTCTTCCTGACAGACAAGATCGGGAAATGCTGACAGAGATTTTTGTGTATTGCAGCTACTGCATTGACATTGGACTCACAAGGGAATTTTTGGCATTACTCACTGTAGTTCAAACCATCATATAAACACAAATTTTAGAAGGAGAAGAGGGAAAAGAAGGGATGAATGTGAAAACATCCCTGCTTGGTTGTTGTTGTTGTTGTTTTTAAATGTGTGCTTTAAAACAAAAGTAAGCATTGGGTGGCAGAAAAGTGACTATTTGGGGATTCTCTTCTAGTCCTTATTTTCTGTAGTTTTCCTGACTTTCATTTCTCTGTGGAGGCTAAAGATTTCTATGCCAAAGAAAAATGCATAGAAATATGTATTTCCCCCATGTAATTGTTATTAGTCTAGTTTCTATTCAGAAACACATATTCTTTGCTTTATTCTTTTCATTTCGTCTGTTTTCCTATTCCACTTTTGCATATAGTTTTATTGTATAAATGCTTTATGTTTTATTCTGTATCTTGATATGGCCTATGGTCTAATCAACAATAATGTTCAATTGTGATGAGTTTATGTAGAGCTAAATCAGCCAGTTTTTTCTTTATCGTGATCTAACAGAAGACCCAAGGATCCTCAAACTTCTTAAACAGGGGGCCAATTCATGGTCCCTCAGACTGTTGGGGGCCCCAGACCGGCTGGGTGGGCATGGCTAGGTGATAATATGACTGGGTGGGCATGGTTGGTTGGGCGTGACTAGATGGTCATGGGCCAACATGAATGCTAAATTTAACTTGGACCAAATACCAAATATGTGTACTTGCATAGGCTAAATATTTCTCATTGTCACTCAAACTGCCAAACTGCTGGCAGCCAGCAGTCAGCAGAGGTAGCCTGCAGTACTGCATTCTAACCACTGCGAAATAACTCAAGGCAGGAAACATATCCAATTCCTTTTTCTCCTCACTCTATTTCGCCCACAAAAACAACACTGTGAGGTGACCTGGGCTGAGAGAAAAGAACTGGCCCAAAGTCAAATGGCTGGCTTTCATGGCTAAGGTGGGATTTGAACTCACCATCTCCTGATGATTGGTCCTATGCCATCCATCTGGCTTTCATGGCTGAGATAGCACTTGAGATCATGGCCTCCTGCTTTCTACCCTGGTTCCTTAACCACTAGACCAAACTTGCTATCCATCACATAACATCTCACTGCTCCTTTTTGTAAAGCATTTAAAAACAAGTAAGAAATAGCAATTGCAATACATTAAAGCCTTGAGTTAAGAGGAATCAGAAATACGGCTTAATCTAATTTCCACCAGCACCACTCCTGACACCTATCCTTAACAACTGTTGTTGAATCTACCACATTCATATATAACTTTGTACTTCGTCTTTTGTTGTAAGATACGTGTATTATTAAATTGATCACATGAATTCGCCCATAAAAATGGCAATAACCTTGCAACCGTTTAACAGAATATTCTAACTCAGAATAGATTTGATTAGGCTTAGGCTTGTCCTGATTAGAAAACAATTGCAATTCCAATATATATTCTTGACTTAAGTGATTATTTGAAATTACTAGCACTAAGCTGCAAATATTCACACATATTTGAATAGCAATAGGCAGGTGATTAGGCTTTAATCAGAATCAAACAAGAAATTGATATCTTGAAACTATTCCAAATTGAAAATAAGGGGGAAGATAATTTATTGGAAGTCACGGGCCAAGCAAGAGATTAATAACTTGAATTGGAGATTAATAACTTGAATTTAGAACAGCCATTTTAAGAAACGCGAGGGCCTGTAACTTATCTGAATCATCTGCTTGGCAGTATATGCAATTAAAATATGTACTGATAAAACACTATGGGCCAGGTACTTCAAAATCTGGAATACTGTATCTATCTGGAATAATGTAAAAGGTGTCTTTTTGTTTGTATGTTTGCACCTTCTAATCAATGTTAACTCCTGGCCACTACCTAGACAATGCAGTTTTCTTGGCAAGGTTTTTCAGAAGTGGTTTGTCATTGTTTCCTTCCTAGGACTAAGACGAAGTGACTGGCCCCAGTTGCCTAAAGTGAGGACTAGAACTCACAAACTTGCAGTTTCTAGCATGAACCTTCACCTCTACACCAAATTGCCCAAGAAAATTTGATGTCCCTGAGATGAAACCAACTATCTAGGTTTTTACAAGATTTCATTATATATGCATGTATGTATGTATTTATATAAAAGATAAGGGTAAAATAAATGCTATGCAAAATAAGGAACTAGATATATCAACTTTTGCAAAAGCAATGGGTAGCAATTGCTTCTGCAAATCAATTTTTAAGATATGTAAAATAGACTTCATATCATCTATGTCAGTATATAAGTAATTATGAGCTGGATTAGACATGTTAACAGGTCAGCCAATGGGGACTGTTTGGAAACTGAAACAGCATTTGGCCATAAGTGACAATTTAGAGCCCGGGTGTGGCTTAGGCTTATTGGACTGTTTATAAGAGTTAGTTTGTCCTTGGATCTTTGCTCCCTCCTATGACATGCCTCTCTCCTCTGAAATGACTTGCTTCTGTGAATATTCTGTATTTCTGTGTTCCTGATTTTGTATGCTGGCTTCTGCTGTATGGTATAGTATATAAACAAGTTTCTTAGGAAAATGAACCTTGCTGAATTATTTACTTGTGTGCTGGTCAGATGTGCTGCAAACTCTGACAATCTAGGAATGTATTAAATTCACCAGAAAAAAATTAGCTTAGGTTCATTGAAATATTGAAAGATTTTTTTCTTTTTTAAAAAAACCACATATCTCATGTGGGCAATGTAAGAATGTTGAGGGTTCTCTGGTTCATATAATTTGGTCATGATCACTTACGGGGCTTTTATGGGGACTTCAAGTCAATTGCATATATAAAGATAACAATATAGGAAGTTTTAGAATTTTTTTAGACTTAAATGTGATGCAGAATGATAGTTTCCAAATAGACATATTAAATTCATAATGAATTTTGACCCTGTTGATTCAGAAAACTGATTCTGTGCTCTAAAGATTTTTGGCCAAACATTTTAACACTTTTTGTATGTCTGGGCAAGTATGTACTCTTACAATATTTTCCAATAATGCTATATAGAAGAACTGCTGATTTTGTCAAAATTAATTTGTTCTGTCTTCATCATTCAATTTTCTTTGAAATAGCCATTTTTAATTTTTTTTGTTGAGACTTTTTAATTATCTTAGTGCCGAGATTATATCTTTTCTCAAAGTTTGCCTTGATCTTATTATTTCCTAATTTTCTTTCCTTCAAAGTCTTCACATTGTTGATATCAGCTTGTAATTTATTGATCTTTTCCTCTAATTGAATCTTCCATTTTGGAAGATTGATTTTGTTGCTTTTGTTTTACAGTGCTGTATTCTAACTCTGATGTTATCGTTGCTCCCGTACTATAAATTAGCTGATTGCTTTTAGCTATTGTGTTCGTTTCAGCATTTTCTGCAAGCAAAGTTGCATCTGTCAGAACTTTTGATAGCCCTTTACTCCTCATGTCTTTCAATAGTAGAAGACTTGAGGAAGAAGAAGAAGAAGATATTTTGCTCCTCACTCAAGAAGCTTCATCAGTTGTGACAATCACTTTTGATAGCCCTTTTCTCCTCATGTCTTTCAATGGCAGAAGACTTGCCTTATGTTTATGGAGGTTCTCAGTCATCCAGATCACAACTGTCTCAAAGGTGTTTTTATAAAAGGCAGCTGGGCTGTTTTTTCTTGAGGAAGGAGAAGAAGACATTTTGCTTCTCATTAGAACATATTCATCATCAGTGGTTAGAGAATGGATGTAGAGACGATAGGTAAAGGTGACTTAAGAGCTACGGAAATATTATATATATATATATATATGGCATTCAGCTTAGTTCGGGTATTTTTCCACGTCATAATAGTGGTGCTTTTAAAGTTGTAGCAACGTTTCAGCAGAATCTCATCTGCCATCATCAGGCTTCTGTATAGTGTTCATCTGTGAGTCAGACTTTTACAGTGATTTTAGATTTGAATTTGGGGCAGACTATTACTGTGCCAGAATGGTTTTTTCTTCCTCCTGATTGGTTGGGAGTCTTGGTCTGTGTTTGTTGGTCTTGGAGTTTGCTGTGTTCTGCTTGATTGGTGTTTCTGATATCTTCTGTCTTTTCTTTTCTTTTTTCTTTGGCTCTTTTTGTATTTTGATTGGCTGGCAGCATTGTGTTACTTTATTGAAGGCCTTTAGTACAGCTTGGCTTCAGGTAAATGGACGGCTATCATTAGTTAGGAAGCTGGGTTTCATCTAGGTGCCTGGTTGGGGTGTGTTTGAGCTGGAGGTATTAGGGGGGATCTGTTTGTGCCCAGGTGTTTGCCTGGCTTGTGGTGTGGAGATTTTTTGTTTATGAGTGCAGGCTTCCAAATGATTGACAGCCTGGAGGAATCATCTCTTCTGTTCATGCTTTCTGGTCTTTTTTCAATCTCTATGGCTTCTCTGATGATTCTGTGGCTAGGGTTTTCTATAATGGCTAGGGTTTTGGTGCCATTGAAGTTGATGCTATGACCTGTGGCTTCCATGTGTTGGACTAGTGAGGAAGTGTGTTCCAGCTTTTTGACTGCATTTTTGTGTTCATCCAGGCGGGTGCTTATTCTTCTATTGGTCTGTCCAATGTATGTGGCCGGGCATGATGCACAGGGGACTTTGTATATGCCTTGGTTTTCCAGGTCAGTTTTATCTTTGGGGTTCCTGAGGATGGCTGCTATTTTTCTGTCTGTTTTGAAGGCAGTCTTGATGTGATGTCTGTGTAGTACCTTACTTATTTTGTCGGTAGTACCTCTTATGTAGGGCAGGACAGCTGTTCCATAGGTCTGTTCATCTTCTGGGTCTCTATTATGTTTCAGTGTGTTTTTGTGGATCAAGCTGGTGATTTTGCTTCTGTGGAAGCCATTGGCTGTCAGTACTTTAGTCAGGGTGCATAGTTCAGTCTTAATGTGTTTCTTGTCTGCCAGGCGTTTGGCTCTAGTAATTAGTGTTTTAGCCACAGAGTTTATCTGTGCTGGGTGGTGGTGGGATTGGACATTGAGGTCGCGGTTAGTGTGTGTTTTCTTCTGGTATACGGTGTGTCCTAGTGTGCCATCTGTTTTTTTGTAGATTAGTACATCTAGGAATGGTAGTTGTTTGTTTATTTCCGTTTCCATGGTGAACTTGATTTTGGGGTGTGTGTTGTTAGGTGTGTTAGGAAATTGTTTAGGTTTTCTTTTCCATGGGGCCAAATCACAAATGTGTCATTGATGTATCTTAACCATAGTTTGGACAGACCAATAGAAGAATAAGTACCCGCCTGGATGAACACAAAAATGCAGTAAAAAAGCTGGAACACACTTCCTCCCTAGTCCAACACATGGAAGCCACAGGTCATAGCATCAACTTCAATGGCACCAAAACCCTAGTCACTATAGAAAACCCTAGCCACAGAATCATCAGAGAAGCCATAGAGATTGAAAAAAGACCAGAAAGCATGAACAGAAGAGATGATTCCACCAGGCTGTCAATCATTTGGAAGCCTCATAAACAAAAAAATATCCACACCACAAGCCAGGCAAACACCTGGGCACAAACAGATCCCCCCTCCAGCTCAAACACACCCCAACCAGGCACCTAGATGAAACCCAGCTTCCTAACTAATGATAGCCATCCATTTACCTGAAGCCAAGCTGCACTAAAGGCCTTCAATAAAGTAACACAATGCTGCCAGCCAATCAAGATACAAAAAGAGCCAAAAAAAAAAAAAAGACAGAAGATATCAGAAATACCAATCAAGCAGAACACAGCAAACTCCAAGACCAATAAACACAGACCAAGACTCCCAACCAATCAGGAGGAAGAAAAAACCATTCTGGCACAGCAATAGGCTGCCCCAAATTTAAATCTGAAACCACTGTAAAAGTCTGACTCACAGATGAACACTATACAGAAGCCTGATGATGGCAGATGAGATTCTGCTGAAACGTTGCTACAACTTTAAAAGCACAACTATTATGACGTGGGAAAATACCCGAACTAAGCTGAATGCCATACATGCAAGTACCCGTAAAAACTTAAGAAAACAAATATAATATATATGTATATGTAGATATTTGTGAAAATGCAAAATATATAAGAATATTATTATAAAACTAGTATATAAAGGGAAAGGAAGAAAAATGAAAATACTCACATGTAACTATGAGTGATACCGAAACTGAAATGCCGTAAAGATTGGAAATGTGGTGTAAATGTTGGAAAATGTGCAATAAAAATAAATAAATAAAATGGCAAAAAAAAAGAAAAGAAAAAAGAACGTATTCACCAGGTAGACCTATCTGGAAATGAATGGTTCTTTCAGTGACTTGATCACACCTTTGGTTACCCCACAGCATGAAAACCAAACTGCTCAGATGCAGATCTCAAGGCCACTCTTGACATAAATTTTATTTGGAGAACTAACACAACATAGCAATTTTATTTGGAGAACCAACGCAACCATTCTGGAATTACATCTCACTGCTATGAAGATTCTCAGTCATCCAAGTCATGGTTATTTCAAAGGTTCTTTTTCAATAAACAACTGGACTTTCTGGTTTTTCCTCAAAGACATTGAAGAAGAAGAAGAAGAAGAAGAAGAAGAAGAAGAAGAAGAAGAAGAAGAAGAAGAAGAAGAAGAAGAAGAAGAAGAAGAAGAAGAAGAAGAAGAAGAAGAAGAAGAAGAAGAAGAAGAAGAAGAAGAAGAAGAAGAAGAGGAAGAAGAAGAAGAAGAAGAGGAGGAGGAGGAGGAGGAGGAGGAGGAGGAGGAGGAGGAGGAGGAGGAGGAGGAGGAGGAGGAGGAGGAGGAGGAGGAGAGGAAGAGGAGGAGGAGGAGGAGGAGGAGGAGGAGGAGGAGGAGGAGATGATTCTTGGATGAGAAGTGAAATGTCTTCAAACATAAAACATAAAGCATCTGGGACATCATACTGCATAGCTTTACTCCCCCCAGTCGTTTTCTGTGGCCTGATAATGTGTCCAGGATAATGAACATTTTTTACTCCTCTGTCTTCCATGTGGCTGTATTTTACAGCACATTAAAGCTTATGTATGTTTAATAATGTATAGTTTGATTCATTAGAGATTTATATACATTTAGGAAGTCCACAGGGTTACAACCTTCAAACTAATGGCACATTCTCACATGACCTTTAGATCATGGGAACTAACTCCACCTGTTTCCTTTCCCAATAAAAGTCACCCTTGAGTTTAGGGAAAAGCCATACACAATTCCAGCATTCAATCCAATCCTGATTGCACTTCAGATTCATCTCATCTTGTGACACAGACAACCTTGTCATTCTAAGTTGAGTATTAGGTGATTGTTAGAAAAAAACATCTTGCCATCTATCAAGATGTTCATAACATTACTTCTTTAAATGCAGTAGAGATATTTCCATCCCACACAACTCATCTTAGAGATTAATGGAGCTACCTGGTCCCCCTCTTTCCTCTTCCTCATCAGTTACCTTCAATAAACCATTATGGACAAGAATGTCAACATCCACAGATTGTAGAGGCAGAAAGTGATCCCATAAATTAGAAAATCAACACACTTAAGGCTCTATATTGATTCTGGTATCTAGAGTCACAGTGAAGATGGATGTTTTGACTCAATGCCTGGCAAAATTATTGTGAAGAGATTCTAAAAGCAAAAATATACTATTAGCTGGGCAGATGATAACATACAGAATACACAAACACACACACATTTTCAGTATCAATCTTCATCTGTCTCTGACATAGCAAATTCTTAGAACCCCTCTTCTGGGCATCCTGATCTTTGCTGATTGAATAGTCAGTTGTGGGCTGATACCAGCTCACCCCAGTTTGGACAAACTGGTATCTAATTTTATCATTTTTAATTACCAGTCCAGTGAACTTTAAATCCCACCCCTGGCTAGCCCCACCCACCCCACCCTGCCTCTCCCAGGACTCTCCTTGCAGCCCATTTTGGATACTAGGCAAGCGTAGGGCCTTTGTGGAAGTTCTGGGAGGGTGAAAAATGGGCCTTCCAGAAGCTCTGGAAGGCCAGAAATGGGCTTCTTTCCAGCCTCTAGGGGGCCTCTGGAGCCAAGGGAGGCCATTTTTGCCCTCCTGGAGGCTTGAGGAAAACCTACTAAGCCCAGGGAAGTAAAAAATGGGCCTCCTGGAAGTTCAGGAAAGCCAGAAACTCCAGAGGGCTTTTAGAACCCAGGGAGGCAATTTCACCTTCCCGGAGGCTTGAGGAAAGACGACGGAGCCTGGGGAGGGCAAAAATCCCCCCATGGTGCAGGAGGCTGACTAGGCCACACCCACCATGGCCATGCCCACGCAGCAACCAGGCAGAAAAACAGAAAAGCTTGCTGACATTTTTGAAGCCTAACCCTACATAAATTTGATTCAGACAAAATGACTTAGCCCCTGAATTAAAGTTTTGAAACGTTCTGTGAGTAAATTACACAAACAGCTGCAACATACTGTTGTGAATGAATAATACCAATAAAGTTATCTTGAGCTTGAAGTCAAGTGCAGGGTTCTGGCCCTGCACTTCTGATTGGCTGTTAGTGGCAGGATCGGATTGGTCCGTTCAGGAGCATCCGATTGGCCATTAACAGGCCATTCCCATTGGTTAACGGAGTTAGCACTCCAGGTTTGCTATTGGTTGAATAGTTAATGAGTTGCCTATATAAGGAAGGCTATAGCAGCCCTCCAGTTTGAGCTGTCACAATATGTAAATAAAGAGTTTGAAGTTCACCGTTTCTACCAGCTCGTCTCCATCGTTCGCACCCATGCTCCAGACTTAACACTGACGACGAGGATGGGATTGGATGACATCAGAGCCAACTAAGACGACTAAGCACGTGGCTGAAGTGCACAATGGCGGAACCATGTCCGGTGGCGTACTACCACCTGCTCCGTTCAATCCAGCTCAAAAGGACTGGGAGTCCTACATGGATTGTTTTCAAATGTTTTTGGAAACGAATAATCTGAAGGATGCCACACCCGGGAAGAAATGGGCGGTATTCCTAACGCACTGCAGCCGGCAGTGACTGGGAGGAAGACCTCGCCCATGAATTCAGGGACGTCTTCGAGGAAAAGCTAGGCGAGTACAAGGGGACCCTGATATCCTTTAGCCTTAATCCAAAGATAGCTCCCATCTGCCTAAAGCCTCGTCGAGTTCCGTTCGCTCTAAAGCCGAAAATTGATGAGCAGCTTGATAAGTTGATTGCCCAGGGAGTTTTAAAGCCAACTGACCACTCCCCATGGGAAACGCCAATTGTGACACCAATTAAGCCGGACAGCTCCATTAGAATTTGTGGGGACTACCGAGACACCCTAAACCACACCCTGCAACAGAACCCATATCCGGTGCCGGTGGTACAACATCTCCTCCATTCCCTGGGGGGAGGTAAAGTCTTTGCTAAACAAGACTTAGCTCAGGCTTATCAGCAACTGCCGGTTGACGAAACAACGGCACAGGCACAGACTATCGTAACACACCAAGGTGCCTTTAAGTGTACGTGGCTTCAATTCGGAGTCAGTGTGGCCCCAGGGATCTTTCAGAGCCTAATGGAGAGACTATTGCAGGGGATCAAGGGCGTTGTCCCCTATTTTGACGACGTGCTCATTGCTGCCCCCACTCCAAAAATCTTACGGGAGCGTTTAAGACTGGTATTACGAAAATTCCAGGAAGCAGGCCTGAAAGTCAAAAAAAATAAGTGCAAACTGTGTACCGATCGTGTTGAATTCTTCGGGTACTTAACTGACAGTCAGGGTATTCACCCTACCGATAGCAAATTGAGAGCAATAAAAAACGCTCCCAGACTCTAGAACAAGACCGACCTCCAGGCGTTCTTAGGCCTCATCAATTTTCATAATATATTCTCGCCGCACAAGGTGACTGTCACTGAACCTTTACATCGTCTATTAGATAAAAAAGCAATTTGGGTATGGGGTCACAAAGAAGAGCAGGCGTTCCGTAATGTAATAATAACTACTGACTTCGGACGCCATACTAATACAGTACAATGAGACTTTGCCAATAAACATTACATGCGATGCATCGCCTTTTGGAGTGGGCACCATTTTGAGCCATGTGTTACCTAACGGTAATGAAGCCCCTGTTGCTTACTTCTCAAAGACGCTCTCGTAAAACGGAGTGAAATCACAGCCAGATCGATAAACAAGCTCTGGCAATCGTATCAGCTGTTAAAAGATTTCATGAGTACGTGTATGGCTGGGTTTTCACCATTGTAACTGACCACAAACCATTGCTGGGGATCATCGCTGGGGACAAGCCAACTCCCTACATACTTTCTCCCAGAATGACCCGCTGGTCAGAATTCTTGGCTGCCTTCAATTATCGGCTACAATATCATCCCGGTAAAGCTATTCACGCTGACGCGCTGAGCCATACACCGCTCCCTGAAACTATCAATGATCCTGCACCAACGATGACAGCGTTGCAGATCGAGACACTCCACACGCCGCTATTAACTGCCCGTGACATTGCGAGAGAAACAAAACGTGACCCCATCTTGGCGTGAGTCCTCACGTGGGTGGAACGCGGATGGCCATTGGACCAAGTACCAGACAACTTTGCACCATTCAAAAGTCATCAAACAGAATTGTTCTCGCAGAAGGGCTGTGTCATCTGGGGTGATAGAGTTGTTATCCCAGAACTACTCCAACAGACATTGCTAAGAACTTTGCACGATGGCCACCCTGGCATTTTGCGCATGAAGGGCCTCGCACGAAGCTACGCGTGGTGGCCAGGCATCGATAGACAAATCGAATCATGGGTTAAAACTTGCAGGAGATGCCAAGAAGTAAGCAATGCTCCACCAAAGGCAACCCCAACCGAATGGGAGATGCCGAGGGGACCCTGGTCCCAAATCCATCTGGACTTTGCTGGGCCGACCAATGGCCACACGTTTCTCCTAACCGTCGACACCTACTCGAATTGGCTCGAGATTCACCGAATGAGCAACACGACCACTGACGCGGTCATCAAAAGACTGGAAAGACTTTTTGCAACCCACGGATTACCAGACGTTCTGGTATCCGACAACGGGCCCCAATTTACCACGCTATCTTTCGAGCAGTACATGGCGGACCACGATATTCGACATGCGCTCACTTCGCCTGCACACCCTGCTGCCAATGGTAGGGCTGAGCGCATGGTTCAATTCGTCAAAAAGACTCTCCAAAAGATCGACTACGACAACATCGACGAGAAAATCAACCGGATCCTTTTTCTGCAGCACATCACACCACACAGCGTCACCAACAAAACTCCCGCCGAACTGCTAATGGGACGAAAGCTCCACTCCCACCTCAATCGGTTACACCCAGCCTGCAAACTGGAAAAGCCACTCGGATCCAGCGGCCGATGCCATACCTTTTAGGTAGGCGATTTAGTATTCGCTAAAAACTTATCGGGCGATCCGCTGTGGGTAGAGGCGACCGTAATCCGCGTAACCGGCCCAAGATCATACCTTGTTCAGTGCTCTGACGATAGACTTTGGAAGCACCACATAGATCAACTACGATCGCGGCTACCACCTCGCACTTCCGAACTCCCTTATGACCAAACTGAGAGGGGGGGAGATACAGAGGAAAGCAAATTACAATTAGAGGGAAACCTTTTTGAAGAGACTGATAATGGAACTCAAACGCAGGGACCGGAGTGAATTCACCCCAGGGAGTGGCCAGTGATCTTGGTGACGACGGGAATGCGAACTCGGAACCAGAGGCACCCCTCCTGATGAACAATGATTTACCTCAGCAGAAGTGCAGCCAACTGCTAGGCACTTTGCGAAAATCGAAAAGGCTAACAAAACAGCCATCCTACCTTAAGGACTTTGTAACCGCGCCCCGTGGGCAGAAGCCGGGGGAAAGGGGTGTTGTGAATGAATAATACCAATAAAGTTATCTTGAGCTTGAAGTCAAGTGCAGGGTTCTGGCCCTGCACTTCTGATTGGCTGTTAGTGGCAGGATCGGATTGATCCATTCAGGAGCATCCGATTGGCCATTAACAGGCCATTTCCATTGGTTAACGGAGCTAGCGCTCCAGGTTTGCTATTGGTTGAACAGTTAATGAGTTGCCTATATAAGGAAGGCTATAGCAGCCCTCCAGTTTGAGCTGTCACAATATGTAAATAAAGAGTTTGAAGTTCATCTCCATCATTCGCACCCATGCTCCAGACTTAACACATACTTTGTTAGAAATCCATGAAAACGATAACAGAGGTAGAATTTGTTGTCTTTTCATTCAGTTTCAAGGGTTTCCAGATTCCTGAAAGAATCCCAACTGCTCGTTGCCTAAGTTGCAAGGACAGTGTGATGGATGGTGAAGCTTCTTAACTATTAGGAGCTTAACCTTAGGACCGACAGCTGTTTGGGTGGTTTTGACTGAGATGCATGACCTCAGCAAATCCATCTGGTTTTTCATTCATGGTCTCTTGGCTTTTCACAGCCTTAGCCATCTGTCACCATGGCACCCTGCCTTCTGACATGTCAGCTAAGATGTAGCTTCCAAGTTTAAATGACTGAGCAGTGTCATTTATGAGACCAGACATTCCTTTATGACGGGGCTATGAAAATATATTTTAATATGTTGCATAGATTTCAGATAATGTATGTATCATATCTCTAATTTCCCTTCAGTCTTGCTTGTGCATTCAAGAGAGACTCTTCTAGAATGGAATAGGTAAATGTGAGTCAATATGATATAGTGGCTAATTTATTCAACAAGAAGGGTCTTTGGCGTTCTCTGAGCTTGTTTGTTATCTTGCTGACGTTACATTACACAAACTAGGTAACATCATCAGCAGTGGTGGGATTCATTTTTTTTTTACTACTGGTTCTGTGGGCATGGCTTGGTGAGCATGACATGGTTTGGTGGGCGTGGCAGGGGAAGGATACTGCAAAATCTCTATTCCCTCCCCAGCCCACTAACCTGCTTTCCAGCTCTGTTCTCCTGTGCATGGCAACCAAAGAAGACCCCTTATGTATGAACATCAGAATGTAAGTTAACTAACTAAATAACAATATTTCTTGGGTGGTTCACAGTAAGGATACAATCTTTTTGTGATTATTAAGGGCATTCATCAGTCACTTCTATAGTACAAATGCTTCTTTTCTTGCTATGTTCTCAAGATGTCATCTTCATCTAATCTTCAACCATTCTGTTGCTGATGTGGCCAATGACTTCTAAGAGTTAGGACTGGCCCAGCTTCCTATTAACTATTTTACACTGATTAAGTCATACCCTGTTTCCTCTGATCCCTGGCAGCATGAGAGTTAGTTGTTTTAAATTAGGCTTAATATCTCTTTATACTCAAGGACTATAAGCCTATCTTTAGTTTAGAAACCTAAAGCAACAGTGCATATAGTCAAAGTGATGGTTTTCCCAGTTGCAATGTAAGGTTGTGAAAGTTGGACCATAAGAAAAGCTGAGCACCAAAGAATGGAGACCTTTGAACTATGGTTCTGGAAAAGACTCCTGCAAGTCCCTGGAACTGCAAGGCGATCAAACCGGTCAGTCCTAGAGGAGATTAACCCTGACTGCTTTTTAGAAGACCAGATGCTGAAGATGAAACTCAAAGATTTTAGCCACCTCATGAGAAGGAAGGAGTCATTGAAGAAGAGCCTAATACTGGGAACGATTGAGGGCAATAGAAGAAGGGGATGACAGAGAATGAGGTGGCTGAATGGACTCACTGAAGCAGTAGATGTGAACTGAAACGGACTCCAGAAGATGGTAGAAGACAGGAAGGCCTGGAGGAACATTGTCCATGCGGTTGGACATGACTTCGCAACTAACAACAACAACAAAAGCAACAACTGATTATTGATGTAAAAATGTTTGTGTGTGGAGGAGATGTCTTGTGAAGCAGGAGCGGAAGTGAAGGAGGGTATAGAGGAGTGAGAGAGAGGGAGAAAAAGAGAGAGAGAGAGAGAGAGTTTCAAAAATAGTATGATAAACATTTCTATCCTTAGTAGTCTATATTATTATGCATAAAATTAACACCATATAATCATATTACAATTATATAAGAGCTCAATTGCTTAAAAAAGAAACCCAGCAGAGAGATAAATAAATATAGAAAGTAAAGTTAAAGAAAGAAAGAAAAAAGGGAAAAAAAACCCACTAAAATATCTAGAGAAGAATAGGGGGGAGGGGAGCCAGGAAAAACAAGTAAACATAAGAAGATGAAAAAGTTAATAAATAAAATTAAACATTTCAGGAAAATAGATTCCAAAATATCTCTGTATTTATAGTCTGTCTGTCTCATGTCAAATGATAGGACTTATGTAGCTATTTTAATAAATCGAATGTAGACTCATGGTTGAATCTCCAGCTAGACTGAGGGGGGCATTAAGATGGGGGCAAGCTTGGAGTCCTTGTACTGTGGAATGGAACAAAACCCTGACTTCCCTCAAAATATTTGCAACCTTATCTGACTGTTCCCAGGAAAATGTTGTCCGTCCAGTGAGATTCTTGTAAAATGGGTGACTAACAATAAAGCTTCCACTTGAGATTAATTACAGGTGGATCTGGTTCCTTGCACCTGACAATCATATTCTGCAATCTTGCTTCTCTTTGGTCCAAAACTGATTCAAATGGTGACATTGGGCAAGTATCATAAGGTCAATATTTTAAATCTTGAGCATAAACTTGTCCATGAATGTGTGATAATCATTTTTTCTTGAAACATCCCAAGCTTGATAGACCCAAAAGTAGATAGGTAGGTAGGTAGGTAGGTAGGTAGGTAGAATTCTTTATTGGCCAAGTGTGATTGTACACACAAGGAATTTTTCTTGGTGCAAATGCTCTCAGTGTACATAAAATAAAAGATACATTCATCAAGAGTCAAGAACCATAAAGTACAATACTTAAGAATAGTCATAGGGTACAATAAGCAATCAAATCATAGTAGGAAACAGTCAGTATAAATAGGATATAAGAGATAAAGTTACAGTCATACAAGTGGGAAGGGATGGTTGATAAGGAGTTATGAGAAGTTTGATAGTAATAGTAATGCAGACTTTGTAAATAATTGAACAGTGTTGAGGGAATTATTTCTTTAGCAGAGTGTCAGCGTTTGGGGAAAAAACTGTTCTTGTGTCTAGTTGTTCTTGTGTGCAGAGGTCCATAGCATCATTTTGAGGGTAGGAGTTGAAACAGTTTATGTCCAGGATGTGAGGCGTCTGTAAATATTTTCACAGCTCTCTTTTTGATTAATGCAGTATACAGGTCTTCAATGGAAGGCATGTTGGTAGTAATTGTTTTTTTCTGCAGTCCTAATTACTCCCTGAAGTCTGTATTTGTCTTCTTGGGTTGCAGAACCAAACCAGACAGTTATAGAGGTGCAGATGACGGACTCAATAATTTCTCTGTGGAACTGGATCAGCAGCTCCTTGGGCAGTTTGAGCTTTCTGATTTGGTGCAGAAAGAGCATTCTTTGTTGTGCTTTTTTGATGACATTTTTGATGTTAGGTGTCCATTGTAGGTCTTGAGATATAATAGAACCTAGAAATTTGAAGGTCTCTACTATTGATACTGTGTTGTCTAGTATTGTAAGAGGTGGTAGCATGGGAGGGTTTCTCCTAAAGTCTACTACCATTTCTAAGGTTTTGAGTGTGTTCAGTTCCAGATTGTTTTGGTTACACCATGAGTCAAGTTGTATAACCTCCTGTCTGTATGCGGATTCTTTGGAAATCAAACGATTCTGGATTTGGAGAAGATGGGTTAACATTTTAAATGTCTTTGACAAACTTGAGGCATAATACGTAACAATGTCTACCAATAAGGAATTTCTGATGGACATACCCATAATATATATGGAGAGGAGGAGATCAAATGTGAGGCCAACCTTGTTTTTTTGCAAGCTCAGTTGGGCAACACTTTGTCAGGGTTCTGATTTAAGATCTGACCAGCTGCTACAATGATGCAATGATGCACTGATGTAATGACGGGAATGAGTCAACAAGGTTTTTGACTGTTATACCTTTAAGAGCCTGTATAATAAGAAGAGGCCCTGTAAAGGCATCACTTTCTCGCCCTGTGTTCTTCCCTGCTGCAATTTACTGATTGTTTGACTCCTGTCTATAGTACGTGCATGTATAGTATATATTCCTTTGTAGATAAAAACCAATATTTCTTACAAACCTCTGTTTGTTGTTATTGCTCCTGGGTTTTCTCACATAATAAAGCTGTGACACACTTTTACTTAACCATGAGAAAAAGCCAAAATCCTCCTCAAATCAGCTGGTTTTACTTCTAAGTATATATTCATGGGATTACCCCAACAGTTTTACTTGAAAAAAAAAAAGTTAAAAGAGGCAAAATGCATTGTGAGTGCAGTTATTATCACATGTTAATAATGCTCATTCATTTACCCTTGTAGATAAAGTATTTCTCAGTATGATGTGAGTGGCATCCAGGCAGTGTTTGGGAGCATTCTGACACAAGAGGAACTTTTAATTAATGCAGTTGGGCTTTCCTGTGTAGATTTAGGAAGAAGAAATATGCCATCTTGAAAATAGGACTGCTTGTATTCATCTGACAGGTTTGATTCAAACCCAGATATCTGTAGTCCCAGCTTTGTTTTACGGTGATTCGGGATATATTTTGTGTCCAACTCTGATTCACTTTTCATCTGGAAAACAAGGATTTGAAACTAGACATTTGAGTTCTTCTGCAATCCAATTGGCGTATGTATCTAGAGATAATTGCTTATCCAAAAATCTCACCAGACATGCCTTTGAGAAGTTATGTTTATACTCCATTACTCATTTCATTCTAATAATTCCATAGTGTCCATACTTGTATCCCATTAGGGCCTATTGCTTTTAGAAATTTTCTATTTGTAGATTATAGAAAGCCAGAACTTTAAGAGAAGAACAGGCGAGACTGGAGGGGTGGAGTTAAGTGAGTTACTAGCCTAGAATTATTATGCTCCCACAAACGGTCTTGAATTCTGTTCACTCCTATCTAGCACAAACTTAATGCTGAAGGTTAATTGACTGGATTCCTGTGTGTAGGTTTGACCAATAAATCTTCTCAGCTTTAACTTAACATATAATTCTGATTCTTTACACCTGACATAATATTTCTCACTGATTAAATTTATTGCTATGATATTTTTATGCAGGACCATGTACTCATCATGAGTTTAGCTCAAATTTATCATCATACAGGGACTCCTCGAGCTATGGCCATAACTGAGCCCAAAGTTTATGTGGCTGAGGAAACATTTGTTAAGTGAGTTTTGCCCCATTCTTGCCAGAGTTATTAAATTAATCATTGCACTTTGTTTAATTCGTAACATGGCTGTTGAGTGAATCTGGGTTCCACATTGACTTTGCTTGTCAGAAGTTTGCAAAAGCTCATCACATGACTCCAAGACATTGCAACTCTCATAAGTATGAGCCAGTGTTGAGGTTCCCCAGCAGCAGGTGCAGATGGCTGAGGTCTCAGAGAGTGAGGACTCAGATGAGGGGCCTGCGTGTGATGTAGGGATGGGGCCAGGACCATCAGGGAGTGGAGTGCTGCCTTCGGAGATGGTGGAGGCTGGCAGCAGTGATGAAGAGGATCCCGAGGAGCCTGTGCCCAGTGCGCATTGCGCGCAGGGCTGCTCAAAGGAAAAAGCAGCTGCAGCAGCACGGATTACTTGGGAGTAAGGCTGCAAGGTAATGGCCCCTCCCTTAAGGAATAAAAGTCCGCCCGAGAGACTGGTATTTCTTGCAGGAAGCAAAGACGTTCTTGTATTTCAAGCCTTGTGGAAGTTCGGACTCTCTTGGTTTATGTTGGAAGTCTTTTTGTTTGGAATATTTCTTGGCAATTTTATCTAGTGTTCTTGGCAGCCTTGCACAACCTTGGCAAGGCTCGTTCTTATCAGAGACAATTAGTTTTAATAGCCTTTTAACATGAATTAATGGAATTTGCAGAAAGGCATTTAAAGGTTTTACTTTTATCTCTGTTTAGTGTTTGTTTGCTTGGAACAAGGTTTGGGTCAGAACAGCCAGTTGGCAAGCATATAAATTCTGATTATGTGACAATAGGGATGCTACAACAGTCATAAATGTGAAAATGGTCTTTTTTGTGGTAACTTTGAAGAATCACTAAATGATTGTGAGTCAAGGATTTATTTAAGCAATCACTTACTGAACTATGAGGACATGTCCTATGGATGCCTAGTTTATTTATTTCTTAATTTTATATGCTGCTCATCTGTTTAGTTTAGCTCATTATCGATCCAGTTCCTGAACTGTAGGACACTGGAGAATTTTGTAAGGAAACTGAGCATATGCTAAGGACATAAGACCCATCTGAGATGAAGTAAAACATAACCATTTGTTTCTGGTTTCAAAAAGTTGTGGAATAACTTTCATCCTTTCCTTTGCTTTTATTTTTTTTTTTTAATGAAAGTCTTGCTAAGCACATAAAAGCTAACACAAACTAGCAAACAAAAGAAGCAGTAAAAGGGAGGGGGGAGAAAAAGCACAGAAAGAATAAAAAATAAATCAGGAAGGAATCCTAATTTCCTCTGCAACCAATATAAGAATGATTTTCAACTAGGCTGGGTCTCTCTTTTTGAAGATGGGGATGACCGTGGCTTGTGACCATAGTTTTGGCAAGGAGCTGGTCCTGAAAGATTTTTCAAAGATTATGCTTAGAGGTTCTGCTATGGCAGTGGATAGCATTTTTAAGAAGTAGCCACATATTCCATCCAGTCCAATAGATAGAGATGGTTTTGGATTGCGTAGTGTTTTTTCAACAATGTCTTCTGTAAAATCGATATGTATTAGATCATTGTAGTTGTCCCTGATTTGACTAGGAAATACTGGGCATGATCCATTGCTGTTTACAAATACTGAGCCAAAGAATGTGTTAAAGAGGTTGGCTTTAATAGTGTCTTTGCTGCAGTCTTTACCATTAGGTCCTTTCAGGGGTGGGATGTGTTATGTCTGGAAGGATGGGTCCAAGAACGGAGACGAGACTCAGAAAGTGACTACAGCTCTTTATTAGTGACTTCCGATCTGAGCAAATGCTCCTAGCCGCAGCAGCCCCTTTTATAGAGCTGGCTGCGGCTAAACGGCCAATGACAGTGGTTTGAGCTTGCCACGCTTGGTTCACCCAATCACGGCAGCCCTTTTAGTAGCCAATCGGATCAGTCTGGAGCAACCAATCATGACCCGCTGTTAGCGGACCAATCCACTTTGCAGGCTTTCAAGCCTGCTAGTCCGGAACAGGATGGACCTTGAGTCTTTTAGTTTGTTGTTTACAAAATTGTAGAAAGCACAGGTGGAATTGGTGCATAGAAGGTTTTCTTCTTGGTTAATGTGATAATTTGTGCATTCAGTTTTTATCTGGTGGCACAATTTTTTGCATCGGCTTTTGAAGTTGGCAACTTGACCAGATTTGTTTTTCTGCCAAAGTGATCTCTTTTTGGATTGAAGCTTCCTTATTGTTTTGGGTAATTTGTTTTTTCTGGTTTTTGGAGTTGTTATTGGTACATATAGTTTGATGACTCTTTTGACTTCAAGTAAAAATAGGTTGTAATGGTCTTCAACAGTATTGCATCCAGTGAATAGAAATTGCCAATCAAGGGATGAGAGATCGTTGTCTATAAGATCTTAGTTGCCTTTTTTGAAGTTATAACTGGGGATCACATCATTGTGTTGATTTTTGTGTGGATGTATGTTGAGACAAAAGTCAATCATGCTGTGGTCACTGTTGGAAAAAGATTCTTTAATTTGTATTCTGTAAATTGAATTCAAACTATTGCAGAAGATTGGATCGGGGGAGTTGTTAAGTCTAGTATTGTTGGTTACTAGTTGTTCCAGTCCCAGGTTTGTTACAGCTTTGTAAAAGGTTGCATGTATGGGTTCAGTTTTACATTCATTTAGGGGTCCAGTTAATGTGAAATAGATTGAAGTCACCAAGAAAGATAAAAGCATATGGGCAGGATGTTGCCTATGTTAGTAGTGAATTTAGCTTGTTTGCATGTTTGATGTCCTAATCAGTGGCTCTGTAACATAGTAAGAATTGAAATGTGATATTTAAGGACAGTTCACAGACTATGGTCTCAGGAAGAGCAAGCTCTTGGGTAACTTGAATGTTTTTTAGATGTAAGGATTTTTTTATAGAAGATAGCAGCACCACCTTCTCTACAGATTTCAGGATCTGATCGGTAAACATGATTGTCTCTTACTGTGGTAATGAAATCAGGTAGAGATGCATTGAGCCATATTTCACAGACAAATATGATGTCGAATTTAGCCATATTTAGTAAGGAGAAATTCAGGTATTTTATTCACAAGGCGTCTTGCATTGAGTAGCTTGCATTTAAGGCCAATTGTAGTTGGAATTGAGGTGGTTGGGGCATGCGTACCTAGTTTTGAGTGATGGTGGGTTGGATGAGGTAGGCTTGGATGTGGAGTTGTGGGTTGTGTGACTTACTTTTGATACAATCAGCATGGTAGTCAATGTAGAGATCCTTCTCTCCATTGTCTAGATTCTTTTGAGTTCCTTGCACAGTTCATGGGAGCAGATTCTTTGTAGTATGGATAAGTCTGGTCTTGAGTGAAGTTTTTTGTGGTTGGGATTGGTTTTTGCAACGGCATTTATTGTATGAATGACTATGCATTTGCTGGACTCATTTTTGCAAACAACTCTACAACATTTTGGGGCCACCGAGCCATCATTGTATTTGGACTCAGGGCCATCTCCGGTTACTTCAATGATGTCTTCAGGAGAGATGTTTGTTGTATTTGAGTTGCTTATGATATTATGAACTTTGGTGATGTCATCTGATTCATTGGTGTCTTCAAGACCAAATAAGATGGCACTTGGACATTTCTGATCACGTTCAATGGTATCTCTGATGAGTAAGGAGATATCATTTGTGGAATTATTTGATGGGAGAGTAATTATTTGTGGTTGTGGTTTGGTGGTTATTTTTGGTTGTAGTTGTGATTGTAGTTGAGGTAGTAGTTGTGGTAGTGATTGTTGAGTTGGGATTTGATTTTGAGCTGATAGGTAATCGCTTAACAGGGCTGTATTGTGCTGTAATCGTTTATCAGTGCTGTCATGTTTGCACCTTTTTGAATTAGGGCAATGCTCTGTATTTATCTTTGTTTCCAACACATTGTGATTCTAGCAAGATGAAGATGTCATTCAACAAAATTGCATGCAGATATCAAAATTGACTCGAATTTGCTCATTTCTGGACCAATTGGCTTGATTTCTTGAGTAGAATCAATCATTTGAATCAGATTGAATTGAGAATCCAAGCAGAAGTGGTTCAAATGAAATAAAAGTTGATTCACATAAGTTTATTTTAGGTTTTATAACAATCAGATTGGTTTTGTGGTGTTATCCCTGAGGATATGTGAGAATAGCTCAGATTTATGATTTGATTTGATTTGATTTGATTTGATTTGATTTGATTTGATTTGATTTGATTTGATTTGATTTGATTTGATTTGATTTGATTTGATTTGATTTGTCAATCACTTACAAGATATAGGTATAAGAATAAACATAGTTTTGAATACATGAGATAGATATTTATAAGAAAAATGAAAAGAAACAATAGGACAGGGACGGTAGGCACAATTGGTGCGCTTATGCATGCCTCCTACAGGCCTCTTAGGAAGGGGGTGAGGTCAATAGTAGACAGTCTAAGCTTAAAGTTTTGGGGGTTTGGGGAAGAAACCACAGAGTCAGGTAGAGTATTCCAAACATTGACCACTCTGAAGTCGTATTTTCTGCAGTCAAGTTTGATGCGGTTAACCTTAAGTTTGTATCTATTGTGTGCTATTGTATTGTTATAATTGAAGCTGAAGTATTCATTTGCAGGTAGGACATTGCAATGTATGATTTTATATACTATATTTAGATTGGACCAAAGGTGACATAGTTCTAGGTTTTCTAGGTTTAGAGTTTCAAGTCTGGTGGCATAAGGTATTCTGCAATGAGTAGACGAGTGGAGAACTCTTTTTTTTTTTTTTTGTTCCAGTTTTGCGTTTCTTCTTCTTCTTCTTCTTCTTCTTCTTCTTCTTCTTCTTCTTCTTCTTCTTCTTCTTCTTCTTCTTCTTCTTCTTCTTCTTCTTCTTCTTCTTCTTCTTCTTCTTCTTCTTCTTCTTCCTCCTCCTCCTCCTCCTCCTCCTCCTCCTCACTTCCTCCTCCCCCTTTTATTGTATTCCATCATGAGTCCATAGCGTGTATAAAAATAAAGCAAATAAATAAGGCAATAATTTTATTTTGGAGAAGTTTCATAATCTCTCTCTCATATACACACACAGTGAATTACTATAATAAAATGATTTGGACTTTTATAATTGACATTTATGATTGAAGGGAAGTTGGAGTGCAGATGACACTGAATTTTAGTTGACACATTAATGTTTTGGTGGAAGAATACAAATTAAAAAAAAACCTTTAGAAGAGAAAGTCTAAAGGGAAAATAATAGGCTTTAATATCCCATCCTAAGGTATGCTTTATGGTGGTTAACTGTTTAAAGTGAATACTTTAAACAGTTAACCACCATAAAGCATACCTTAGGGTGGGATATTAAAGCCTATTATTTTCCTGTAACTTTACATTTCTTTTGCTTATGAAAGGTCACTGTCCATAAATTCACTTTCTGCAATAGATATTTAATTATTGCAAACAAATTTTCATTACTTATTTAAATATATGAAATAGCCAAAGGACAATTTCTGGCTTATTTTAAAAATTTAAACCCTCAGTTCCTAAACAGCATGCAGCCTCAGAGAGAAATATAATTCTTTGGCCTTTGTCTAAAATAAACAAATAAGCCATCGGTGACCTGCATTCATACCTCAATCCCACTAAATAACAGTATCCTGGTTCTCAGAGTGACAAGAGTCAAACTCAATTTCATTGAGGGCCGCATAAGGGCTGTGGTTGACCTTAGGTTTGGCCAACTGAATGGGCGTGGCCAACTGAGCTTGACACCATTCCACAAACTGCTGGCCTGTTGCCTTTTTGCACTGAATAGAACAGGACAGCCAGATCCAACCATATCTGGCCCGTGGGCCTCAAGTTTGATACCCCTGCTACAAACTTTTTATTGTATCAATAATAAAGCACTATGAATGGGCTAACTGATGCTTGGATGTTTCTATGGATCCAATTCAGAGGTGGTATTCAGCCAGTTCTGACCAGTTCTGGAGAACTGGTAGCGGAAATTTTGAGTCATTCGGAGAACCAGCCACCTCTGACTGGCCCCGCCCCCATCTATTCTCTGCCTCCCATTGTGTCCCAGCTGATTGGCTGGGTCTTCTTTGGTTGCCCTGCACAGAAGAACAGAGCTGGAAAGCAGGCTAGTGGAGTGGGGAGGCAATCGGATTTTGCAGTATCCTTCCCCCGCCACACCCACCAAACCACACCCACAGAACTGGTAGTTAAAAAAAAAAATGAATACCACCACTGATCCAATTTCTCGTGTGGAACTTCATCTTTTTCTGTTTCTTATAAGTCCACCTGCCCAGCATTAAAAGAAAATACAGGCAGTCCTTGACTTATGACCACCAGTGCCCAAAATTTCTATTGCTAAGTGAGAGATTTGTTAAATGAGTTTTAACAACCTTTTTTGGACACAGTTGATAAGTGATTTGCTTGTCAGAAGGTTGTGACCCCAGGACACTGGAACTGTCATAAATATGAGTCAGTTGCCAAGTATATGAATTTTGATCCCATGACTGGGGGGTTCCTACAATGATTGTAAGTATGAAAAATGGTCATAAGTCACTTTTTTCAAAAAAAAAATTGAATATACCGTATATACTCGAGTATAAGCCGAGTTTTTCAGCCCATTTTTTGTGCTGAAAAAACCGCCCTCGGCTTATACTCGAGTCAGATTCCCCTCTGAAAAAAAAAATGGTGTGGAGCTCCGGAGCTGGGCAGCCGCTTTCCTGCAGGCAAGCCCCACTTCATGGACTCCGTCCATCCTCGCTCCCATCCACCCACCCACCCAAAGCGACGAAGTCCCCCAATCGTGCAGCCCAGAATTGCCCTCCCCTCAGGGGGTAGCAATGACGCCCGGTGTTTCCCAAGACAAGAAGCTCCACCGTGCAATGAAAGCGCCCTGGCTCTAGGCTCAGAAAACAATGCGAGGCGAGGTCGCTTCGGCTCCGCTGAGCTTCGTTTCCTAGCTGCTTTCAGTCCGCTCGGGAGGAGGGGGAGGAGGTGGTGGCCTAGAGCTCAGAAAACAACGCAAGTGCCGCCACCACCTCCTTCCCCTCCTCCCGAGCGGACTGAAAGCAGCTAGGAAACGAAGCTGAGCGGAGCCGAAGCAACCTCGCCTCGCATTGTTTTCTGAACCCGCGAGCCTAGAGCCAGGGCACTTTCATTGCATGGCGGAGCTTCATCTCAGGAAATACCGGGCATCGTTGCTGCCCCGAGGGGAGGGCGATTATGGGCTGCGCAATTGGGGGACTTCGTGGCTTTGGGTAGGTGGGAGCGAGAACGTTGACTTTAAGCGCTGCCGACCAACTGTTTCACAAATACCAGTGGGACCTCCATCCACCACCACCCCTCCCTCTTTTGCCTCCTTCCTTCTGATCAATCAGGTTTTCCTAGTATTTGCTCACAGCTGCGTTTTCTCTTCTGCTGTGCTAGGCATTGAACGTGGGGATTTCTGATTCCCCTTACACGCGCGTGGATATGCCGCGGGGCATTTTCTTCCAAATGCCCCACTGGCAGAGAACACTGACTTTCATAATAGTGAGATCATTTCCCAAATTAATTGATTCACTAACCCAAAAGAAGATGACGATGGCAGTGGGAGGCAGGAGTCACTCTCTCCCTTGCAAGAAAAAAGCAAGAGCCGTTCTTATGATCTCTCTCTCTCTCTCTCCCCCGTAATACAGTCAAGCCCTTTCCAGCACACGGGATCTGCCCCCGCCACTTTGCACCTTGCAAATGCAAAAACCCCGGGATTTTGCATTTGCAGGGTGCAAAGCGGCGGCGGCAGATCGCGCGTGCTGGAAAGGGCTTGACTGTATTACGGGGAGAAAGAGAGAGAGAGAGATCATAAGAACGGCTCTTGCTTTTTTCTTGCAAGGGAAAGAATGACTCCTGCCTCCCACTGTCATCGTCATCTTCTTTTGGGTTAGTGAATCAATTAAACCTTTCATGATAGTGAGATCGTTTCCCAAATTGATTAATCTGTTTTTCTTTGAAATAAATATTCAAAAACATTTAATCTACTGATGCCTCAATTAATGTAATTTTATTAGTATCTATTTTTATTTTTGAAATTTACCAGTAGCTGCTGCATTTCCCACCCTCGACTTATACTCGAGTCAATAAGTTTTCCCAGTTTTTTGTGGTAAAATTGGGTACCTCGGCTTATATTCGGGTCGACTTATACTCGAATATATACGGGTATGTTTTATTGGTACATTTTTCTTTTAAAGAACATAAAAAAATATTCCATGTCTATCTGAACCATGTATTGTCTGGGCACAATTAATTTTATTTAAGTAAAGATACAACTATAACCAAAGTCATACTAGTAATCTCAATAAACATATCAATATTAATCACAACATAATAATACAATTAGCTTATCCATCTTGCAAAATTTTCAATACAAATTCTTGTTATCTTTTAAAATTCTGCTCAGTTTCTAACCTGTTAGTTTCTGTTGATTAACCATTGGTAGAATAAGTCCCATGTTTAAAAAAATATTATCTTTCTTCATTTCTTCATTAAGTGCTAATCTCTCCATCTCAACACATTCTGTTGTCTATGGAGATTCTCAATCATTCAGGTTATAGTTGTCCCAAATGTGCTTTTTTAAGAAGCTACTGGACTTGCTTTTTTTTAAACAAACATTTCGCTTCTCATCCAAGAAATTTCTTCAGCTCTCACTGGATGGTGGGGAATAGAAGGATTTACACTCCTTGCAGACAGCTGGTCATTTGCATTCTTTCTGAGAGCCGTTGAGGCCACCTGGAGGTTTACCTGTGTCTTCAGGGTCACCTGAATAGTACAAATGGGTGTGGATACTTCTTGGAACTATGTTGAAGATTGGAGATAGATGATGTTGTATCCCTCTCACTCTTTTGAGAGAGGGTTGTTCAATTTTGATATAGATGGCCTCCTTGAATCCTCTTTCAAAACAGCCATCCTCTCTGTCCAAAATGTGGATTTCACTATCTTCAAAAGAATGGTCTTTGTCTTTTGAATGCAGATGGACTACTGAATCTTGTCCTGATGGGCTTGTTCTCATATGTTGTGTCATGCATTGATGAAGTTGTTGTTTTTCAGTGTTGTTGTAGCTTTGAACAGTCACTTAATGGAATGTTGTAACTCAAGAACTACCTCTACATTGTCAATGGGAATGTATTTGGTGGGTAAATTATAAATTAACAATGTTGGTTTCCTATAAAGAGAATATATATAAAATGTTTTATCGCTGGCATCTACCCCCATTGAAAGTAGCGAAAATGTTCCCAAATATGATACCTAAATGTTGGAGATATAATCATAAACAGGGAACACACTTTCATATGTGGTGGGTCTGCCCCCATGCATGGAAATACTGGCAAAAATTAGATTATGGTTAGAGGAAATAACAAAACAGAGAATAAAATTTAAACCAGAACTACTTTTTACTAGGCATGGTAGAACCGAACATGAATAAGAAATATCAATACCAGATGTTCTATATCATAACTGCTGCTAAAATTACTTTCACCCAAAATTGGAAGTAGCCTACGATCCCCCCAGAAATAATAATAATTAATAAAGTACATGAATGTGCTGAGATGGATAGATTAATGAAGTTATTGAAAGATAAGGAAGAAGGGGAATATTATAAAATATGAGAGGTCTGGTAGAAACAGATAAGGAAAAAGAATTTAGTGATAATTTTGTAACATCATCAAACAATAAGGTTTACATGTAAGTAAATATAAATAAAAATGTATGTATGTGTGTATATATAATGCTTAAAATAATGAAGAAGTAAATACAAAGAAGTATAACACATTAATAGAAGTGAAATGAAAATGTATACACTGCTTTAGCAATGTTATAAAATGAGAAAAATTGTTTTTAACTGACAAAACATTGAATAAATTATTTTATTTTATTAAAAAAGAACTACCTCTAGATTGGAATTGGACACTTTCAGAAGCCAAGAAGCATAATAAACCAACTTACATCTGTCTGTTGTACCTCAGTGAACTAATGTCTTTTATTTTACCTTTTATTAAGTTCTTCCAATGCACGATCTTGAAGTGATGTGGTACAAGAAATGTGTTAATTGGTGGAAGAGAGAAAAAAACGGCACTCAGCATGTTTCAAATTTGTCATTTTCACTCATGTTGGATTCATTATTCAGAAATGTCTGGATAGAGTGCTCAGTTTACATTAACCAACATCCAGGGAAACAGACGAACAGACGAACACTATATAGAAGCCTGATGATGGTGGATGAGATTCTGCTGAAACGTTGCTACAACTTTAAAAGCACCACTACTATGACGTGGAAAAATACCCGAACAAAGCTGAATGCCATATATCTGGTATTCACGATGAATGCCATATATCTGGTATTCATGGTCATGCCACATCTTTTTTTTTTTTATAAACAAATTTTATTAATTTTACAAAAAACAATACACAATCCAGGCATAACAACTTGAAAAATCTTTTCTAAAAAAAAAATAATAATAATTAAAGAAGAAAGCCAATAGAACATATAAAATAACTCCAAATTGTAATATCAATATTTACATTATCTATTTAACTTCATATCTTATCCAGACTTCTCCTATTATCCAAATTATATTTCTTGCTTATTAAAATTTTATTGCCTTTCATAAACATACAAAACACAAAACATAAACAAAACTAAAACATCTTTTCTGAAGGCTGCCTGATACCGGGTTGAAACTCTTCACACAGACACAAATTCAAACATCATATTCACTTTATATATCATTCCATATCTTATTATCATTTTCTTTTCTTTTTTTTAATAAACCAATTTTATCAATTTTACAAAAACAGTGCACAAACAATCAAGGCATAACAGCTTATAAATTCTTTTCTAAAAAAATAATAATAATTAAAGAAGAAAACCAATAGAACATAATGATTCCAAATTATAATATCAATATTTACTTTATCTATTTAACTTCATATCTTATCCCAGCTTCTCCTTTCCATCCAAATTATTTCTTGTTAATTAAAATTTTATTGCCTTTTATCAATATACAAAAAAACAAAAAACAAAACCTTTATATATCCTTCCATATCTTATTACCATTTTCAATAACATTCTTTATCTGTTCTATTTCCAACTATCCATTCATCTTTTTTCTTTTACTATACTTCTCCTATATACTAATTGGAGTGACGCCTTTAACTCATTACCCTAACTTAAAAGTACTTCATATAACACTTAATTTATCTTGGGATTCTGTTTAGTAGATTTTAAAATTACACAGTAAATTTTATACTCCAAATACACATATAAAAACACAATCTTATATACCTTCCAGAATCCCCCTTTTATCCGTAATTAAATTCACCCATTGTCTCTGAATAAACTTTTTTTCTTTAGATCTTGCTTCCCACCATTAAGGCTTCTCCTCCCCCCCTTTCTCTCTTGCTTATTCTTCTCCTTGCCCTTTTTACCCCTTTGTCTCCCCTCCTCCCTTTTCTTACTCCCTTTCCTTTGCTTTCTAACCTTGCATCCACCTTTCCTCTCATTTTTCTCTTTTTTGGTTGTTTTTTCAAATCTTAAAATCCTCTTTTTCTTATCCTCTTTCTCCTCCTCCCCGGAAAAAACCCATTGTTCATCAAAGATGGCTTCTTGTTCCTCTTCTTCTTTGTCCCAGTCATTCTGCTGCGTAATCAATTTTTCATAAGTACATAACGCCATTTCTAAAAATTGAAATAAAGTGCCCAAAGTATCTTTTCCATCTTGTTCTTCCTTTTTATATTTTTGATATTCAGTCTTTAGTTCATCTAAAGACTGAATATGCAATGCCATCCTGAAAAGAGAAACTTTTCCCAAAACAACCACCCAAGTATTTTTAATCAAAAATAATTCAAAAAAAGTTCCAAAAGTTTATATTTTTCTTCTTTCTTCTATTTCTTTTTCTGGGGTTACTGTTTAATCAAAGAGGTCCAATTACCTTGTATCTTTCTTTGAGATTCTAGGCAATCTCCTCCTTTTTCCACTTCTGCTCCAATTTTTTTTCCTCTCCCTTTCCACTTGCAACATCAATTTTTAAATGATCAGAAATCCATACCTCTAATAAGGGTTTTCCAATTTCTTAAATTTTTAAGTCCAATGTCCAAGAACTCTTTTGTCCCTTAACTTCAACTTTTAGAATAATTCACCTTCAGTGCCCAAACAAATTTCAAATCTTCATCTGCTGTTTCCATGGGGTGGGAGAGTGAAGAAAAAAAAGTTCCCTTTAACAGCTTCTCCGCCGCTTTCGATCTTCTTAGGGATACAATGTATCCTCCAGCAATTCAGACAGCTCAATTCCAACGAATTTAAAAGATGTTGATTGACCCAGCTCAGCCAGCACTTTCACTTTTCTTGCTTCCTCCAGCACAATCTTACCCGGTTGCTGGCTTCTTCATGGCAGCCATTGCTGACCGCCGCTCCACCACCTTGGGAAAAAGGGGTTTTTCTGGACGAGGAGGGGGACTGCGGCACCCCCAACCCCTTGTCCGGCTCCCCTCTCTCTTCGGCTGTCCCTACAGGGCAGCCATATCCCCCTGACCCATTTGGATCAGGGGTACCTCGGTGGCAAGTGCAGCAAGAATTGCGAACGGTCACAAATTCCTGCTGCCACCGAAGCCACGTGGAACCAGAAAAGATGTGACACCATGAACATGTGGCATGACCACGAATGTGAAGCCAAACAACAGGATTACAGCTTACCAGCTCAAATCTCCCAGCAACTAAGACTAACCTGAGCACAACCAAGCCCCCACCTGAACAGAACACACCCCCAGCCAGTCATAACACAGCCAAACCCCCAACCAATGAGAACACCCCCCACCCAATCAGAACACAGCCAAGCCCCCACCCAATCAAGTCACACCCCCACTTACAGTTAAAAGGAAGAAGCAGCTGCAAGCTCACATTACTCTGAGAAGCACAAAGCCAAAGACACAAGCCTGAAGATGATGAATGAGACTTCATTGAAACGTCGCCTAGATACTTCCAATTTTACGTGGGAGAAAACCCGAATAACCAAAGATCCACATACAAATACCCACGAAAACCTCACAAAACACACACACACACACATATAACTTTGTAAAAAAATAAGCTTTTCATTTTTTATGACACACTTGGCCAATAAACAATTCTATTCTATTCTATTCTATTCTATTCTATTCTATTCTATTCTATTCTATTCTATTCTATTCTATTCCATTCCATTCCATTCTATTCTTAGTACCATTTAGGAATACATATCAGATAGTCATTTGTTTCCTATAATAGCCAGTTTCCTTTAGAGGATTCTAAAAATGTTGTTTCTGCAGTATTGGAGCCGAAAAACCATATGAGATTTTATATGGGGAGACAATGAAAAATTAACTAATAGTTATGATTTATTGCATGCAATTGCTTTGCTATTATTTATTATAAACTCTCTGGTCAGGCTAAAATTGCTTGCTGCATTGTTGGCATTCCTGGAAAAGCTGTTCTTTATTTGTGCAGAATTAAGTTAAAAAAGTTTACCAGAAATTAAGCATTTCATAATGAATTCCCTCTTGTGGATATTTGCCTGTGCGCAGACATACAGCTTCAATATCTCATCATTTTGAAATAACATCCAATTGCCCCTCAGCCATGCATAAACGTTAATAAAGAATAAGTCGTTATGGCTAGTTTCAGTCCTGGAAAGAAGGAAATAAGAACTCATTATGCAAACTGGTTGAAATGTTCTCTGAAGCCCTGGTTGAGTTGAATTTCTGTCACCTTTTGCATGACAGCAATAACAAAGAATGAGGGAACGGATTCCTAAAGATAATTAAGCAGTGTTGATCTCAGGACATTGTCTTTTGAATGAAATGCTGATTGCATTGTTCATAACAAAAATTACCTCTGCATGACAGAATGAATTAGTGACCATTTGAACTTACTTAGCCAAACTCAAAAGTGGAGAAGAGGGGGAAGGAAGAAGCAATTAAAAATACCATCATCACTGGATCTATTGGGCAAACAGCTGGTTGTATTGATAAGCAATCCTCCAGTGAAAGCTACTTTAGAAGACAATGGGACTTAATCTGCTTGCTAAGTAGCAATTAGAAGGCAATGAGAGACGATGAAATTGTTATTATGATGCAAACAACTTTCAAAAGGGGGTTTTATATATAAAGAAATAAGTATTCGTCCTGAATTGGCTTTTAAATATGGGTGGTGATAGCTGAGCTTGCGTGGCTGGGGTAAGGATATTGCACTTTGACAATAGGAGAAATGTAATAGAGACATATCCAGATATTTTCCAAATGGGTTCTGCAAAGCTAATTTGTTGCGCAGTGGCTTGTCTCATAATGTCATGCTACATTTGATTGCAATAGAGATATTGGAACTGATGTGTTTGGCCGTGCACCACTCCAGAATCTCTGTTGGTATGACCCAAGGAAGTGTGATACTTCATTCTTGCCTGCTCATCTTGATAAATCCTATTTCAACAGCAGTGACATTTTTTTTTTTCAGCATCTTATTGCTGAATAAGAATGTGCTAATGTAACATTATAATCTCCTGACTTCTTATCGTCACCAAAAGTTCTACCGTGGATTGGCTGCTCCTTAATCCTCGAAAGAAGCCTAACCAGGGGTGGCCTTCAAAAATCCCAGCGACATGTTCTTTGCCCGGTTGCTGAGTGAGCGTGGCCATATTGGGTGTGAAGTACCAGAACTTCCAGGAGGCCCATTTTTCACTTTCCCCAGGCTTTGGAAGTTTCCCTTAAGCCTCTGCGAGGGCAAAAACACCCTCTGCTGGGCTCTGGAGGCCAGAAATGAACCTGTTTCCGGGCTGCTGGAGCCTCCAGAAAGCCTGTTTTTCCCCCTCTCCAAGCCTCTGCATGCACTTACCTGCATTTACCTACATCCAAAATGGGCCACGTGGAGACTCCTGGGAGGGGCAGCGTGGGTTGGATGGGGCCAGCCAGGGGTGAGATTTGGCAGTTCATCAAACCAGCCATAACATTAGCAACGGGTCCGCCTGAACCTGGGCGAACCCATAGCAGTCCACCCCTGAGCCTAACTGGATAAATAATGGAATATCTTTCCTTTTCCTTGGCTGCCCCTGTAACTCTCCATGACTCGATGTGCATTTGGTTCTTTTTGATGATTTTGATTTCAGGTGGTAAGGTTATGGAACTGGGCCAATGGCATGGTCATCCCTTTCCACATTGTTACTGTTAACAGAGCTGATAATTTAGGATTGCTGGAATTGGATATGTCTAGTTTAATGAAAAGAAGGACTAGGGGTGACATGATCACAGTGTTCCAATATTTAAAGGGTTGCTATAAAGAAGAGGGAGTCAAGGTATTCTCCAAAGCCCCCGAAGGCAGGACAAGAAGCAATGGGTGGAAACTAATCAAGGAGAGAAGTAACTTGGAATGAAGGAGAAACTTCCTGACATTTAGACCAATTAATCAGAAGTTGTGGGTAGAAACATCAGTAGATGTTTTTAAGAAATGGTACAGGATTTCCTGCCTAAGCAGGGAGCTGGACTAGAAGACCACCAAGGTCCCTTCCAACTTTGTTATTCTGTTATTGTGATGAGTGGAAATAAATGTAAACTAGTTCCATGTTTATTTTTTGCATACAGAGACACTTCAGATAAATTTGAGTCAACATTTGGAGAGAAGAATATGTTATCTTTAGAAGTGTATGCTTCAAATACTGCAGGGGAATACTTCCCATTCTCTAGATGGGAAAGATTTGATGCAATCTTTCTCAGGCCATCCCAAATGCCACATCTCCAACTACAGATAAATAAGAATATGTAATTTATCTGCACTGTTCGGTTTAGCTCAAAAATGGCACCACCCCCATTCAAGAAGACCCTTGAAGGGAAAGGTTTTCAAGAGACCTGAAGATGATTGCTGGAAAAGCTAGCAATATTTAAGGGCAGTTATCAGTTTGGCTAGTGGCTAGTGGCTCAGTGGCTAAGATACTGAACTTGTCAATCAGAAATGTCGGCAGTTCACCAGTTCAAATTCCTAGTTGCCGCATAATGGAGTGAGCTCCCATTACTTTTCCCAGCTTCTGCCTACCTAGCAGTTTGAAAGCATGTAAAAATGCAAGTAGAAAAATAGGGACCACTTTGGTGGGAAGGTAACAGCGTTCCGTGTGCCTTCGGCATTTAGTCATGCCAGCCACATGACCACAGAGACATCTTCGGACAGCATTGGCTCTTCAGCTTTGTAATGGAGATGACTGGAAATGACTAGCACCTATGTGCAAGGGGAATCTTTACCTTTACCTTTTTATCAGTTTGCCTAAGAAAGGCCAAGTGATGGAAATTCATGGAGATGTAAAAATAATGTCTGCATCCCTGGAATGTGTTAGATTTGTACTGTCTTTGCATTATATTGAATCTTACATTTTTCAAACAGCACTTCATAATTCAGTGATTATTTTTATCCCGTTGCTTTGAGATAGATTCATTGGCATATGAATATCTAAACAATTCGACATCCCGGTGAACCTCAAGGATACTTGCATTGGCTGATTACACTTTTGTCAAACAAAAATTGAATATGTCTGTTGGTTCTAATAGAATATTGATTTTCTTGCTGCATTTGTGTTCTATTATCTTGGAGACAGTTCTATTATCTTGGAGACATGGCACTTTATTGCTAAAAACACAGTGTCAAGTTTAAATCTTTGTGAGCCTTGGTTCAGTTGAACCAGTAATCCAACATGGCTCTTGTTACTGGCCAGTCTACATAGGTGAATGAAAGTATGTAGGTTTTTGAATTTCATAGAATCTTTCTACAAAATTCTAAGACAATTCGGAAAAAAAAAACCCTTGGAAAACTATTTGCAAGAAAAACTCCAAGAAAACCTGGAAAACCAATTAGCTTAATTAAAACAATCACCTATATTAATTGTCACATATACCTTAACTTGAAAAATAGCAAATGAGTGTGGAGCCTTCTTGGAACTGTTGATCATCTATCTCCAATCTACTCTGTTGTAGATTGGGGATAGATGATGTCATATCCCTCCTCCTCTGTTGAAAGAGGCCCGTTCAATTTTGACATAGATTGCCTCTTTAACAGTTCCAAGAAGGCTCCACACCAATTTGCACCACTCAGGTGTTCCTGATGACACAGATAAACCTCCAGGTGATCTTAATGACCCACTAAAAGAATGCAAATGACCAGCTGTCTGCAAGGAGTATAAATCCTTCCATTCCCTACCATCCAGTCAGATATGAAGAAGCTTCTGGAATGAGAAGTGAAATGCCTTCAAAGAAAAACCAGAAAGTCCAGTTGCCTCTTAAAAAATAGCACCTTTGGGACAACCATGACCTGGATGACCGAGACATTTAGTAAGGCTGATAATCCTGGTTAGTTTTTCAATCTGATAGCAGTTAGGTTAGACAAGCTGTTAATGAATGATGTGGAACAATCTTGACATCTTCAAATAAAGTTCTTGACTTTGCTTGGAATTGGACTATGATAGAGGAGATCTTCAGACTTTATGAAGCCCTGTTATCTGAAAGCCTGTTGATCAGTGGTGGGATTCAAAAAAAATTATTACCGGTTCTGTGGGTGTGTCTTGGTGGGCGTGGCAGTGGAAGGATACTGTAAAATCTCCAGTCAGAGGTAATATTTGCCAGTTCTCCAAACTATTCAAAATTTCCACTACCGGTTCTCCAGAACAGGTCAGAACCTGCTGAATACCACCTCTGCTGTTGATCCCAAGGAAGTGGACAATATCTTTAGGCTGTGAGCTTGACTACCTGTGTTATGGACCCATGCTCCTCCCGGGTGGTGCAGTGTAACTCGGCCAGGTTAATGCCTGTTTGTGCGAAGGAGTGATACTGTTTGCTTTGAAGAAGGCAGTGGTTTCCCTGCCTTCTTAACTGAGCTCTGCTTCTCAAGAGGCCAGTTGACCAAACAGAGTTAGAACAACTTTCATCCAATCTCCAACGTTCCTGTTTTGGGAAAGGGTGTTGAAAGGATGGTTGGCACAGAGTTCAAAGCACCTTGGATGAAGTGGATTATTTAGATCCTTTTTAGTCTGAGTTCAGGCCAGGTATAGGACTTAGACAGCATTGCTCATGCTTGCTGATGATCTCTGGAGATCTAAGGATGGGAGTGGTGCAACTGTCTTGGCTCTTTTGGATCTCTCAAAAAGCTTTGATTTATTTAATTTATTTGTTAAATTTATATTCTCTCCAAATTTATTCATTAAATTTATATTACATCCATTTTACTCTCAAAGATTTTCTTTATCCTGGCAATATCAAAAACATTATTTTCCTTGATTTTCATCTCTATCATTATGAGTTCTCTTCCACTAGGAGTCTTCAAACAAAGGGTGGTTGGTCATAAGTTAGATATATTCCAGTGAAGCATTTTTCAATTTGAGCATCTTCCAGATATGTGGTTTAATGTAACATTTCTTAGCTCTTACAATGCTGTCTAGAGAAATAATTGGAGTTAAAGTTCAAATATCCTATATTGAACATACATGGAACTAAATGATTGATGACCTCTGTGGTTGAGTTTCATCTTTATGATGATATGATTCGGGAGGAGGCCTAAAGTTGTCCTTTTATTGCCAGCTGTTCTCAAAACAACTGCAAAGTTTACAATAAAACAGTTGTCCCCAAATGACTTCACAGGTGAGATGAGATTTGAACTTACAAAAAAAAATACTATGAGAAAACAACTCTTCCATTATGATTAGGCTAAGAGGTGAGGAAGCAAGAGTGGGAGACAAATACATTAAAAAAAAAAAATCAGTATCCAAAGTTTAACCACGTCAAGTTACAATCAAATCTGTGCAGTGAATTTAATTTGTGGAGAATGTGAAGTCCACGGTGTTATTAATCATCTTATTAAAATTGCAATTGTTACTCTTCAGGAGTGAAAATTCTCAGCTCTAGAGCCTAAGCAATTTCCTACCATCCTACCAGATGGAATATACAACTCTCACATAGGCGGGTTAATAAATAATTGCCCAGCATGAGATTTCACACTTCACGTATAATATCTTGAATCTCAGCTAGATGGACTATTGGCTTGATGGGATGTGACAATATCTGAACTCAGATGACAGGAAATGAATGCTAATTACAACGTGACTAAGGTTTCTCAAATCAGAGATATGGAGAGATACACCATCTCACAAACTTTCTCTTTTACATTTAACATTTACACACACACACATATGTGTGTGTGTATGTATATGTATATATATATAAAATTAAACAGATTAAAAGGAATATGTTGCATCCGATATTTATCAGTTTGGAAAAGTAAATTTAACTGCTCTCTGAAAGCGAAGGAAGGACAAAATAATTCTATCAGGTAGAAGTAGATAATTTAGGACTAAATGGTCAACAGCAAATAGCTCAAGTACTTAATTGTTTGAATGAAGCCACTTGACCTAATCAAACATCCTATTTTATTAAGTGCAGCAGCTCTCCCTAAAGCTTGAGTCCAGCACATCTCGGTTAAGAATTAAATTAGCCTTGTTTTCTTTTGCTACTACAAAAGTCTTTTGTGCAGTGGATGGAAGTTTATCGAAGCAGGATCTAATCCAATCCAAGAATTAAGGAGAAATTTCCTGACAGTGAAAACAATCAGTGGAACTCTTTGCATTTGGAAGTTGTGGGTGCTCCATCACAAGATGGTATTAAGAAGAGATTGGACAATCATTTGATTTAGAATGGTATAGGATCTCCTGCTTGAGCAAGGGAGTTGAATTAGAAGACCTCTAATGTCCCTTCTAAATCTATTATTCCTTGTAACATATTTTTCTTGTCTTCTTGTCATTATCTCCTTTCTCTGCCATTTTGTGTATTTTTAGACTTTAAGTCTGAGGATAGCTGAAAACCCTTCCATTTGACAGAAGTGCATTGAACAAATGATAGGAAATGCTTGCTAAGATAAATACTTGACTCCGAGAAAAAACACCACACATAAACTTAGTTGGTCCTAGAGAGCAGAAGGTATTTCTCCTTTCCACCCATTACCGCATTTTGCCTAAAACAATGTTTCCAAAACAAATTGGAAGGTTGCAACTTTGCTGACATACCTGACAAATTTTAAGACAAGATTCACAAAACTAGATAACAGCAACAATAGAAGGTCATCAAACAGCCCATGACCCAAGTCATTACAACCCAGGAGATTACAGCACAAGACCCAAGGATGTCAAAACAATAGAACTCAGAGGTCATCACACAGCCCATTACCCTGGTCGTTACAACACAGGAGGCTGATATACACGCAGCCAATACCTCAGCCATACATGTTCTTACGAAAAAGCCAGCCAATCTGCAAACATCAACTCCATCAACCAGTCAAGAAATGACAACACAGCCAAGCTCCCCACGAGTATTTATAGAGAGACGGCAGCTCAGATCACGCTTTGCTCACACAAGCACAGAGCCAAAAGTACCAGCCTGAAAATGACGAGTGATATCTCGTCAAAACGTCACCAAGATACTCTCAATCTTACACAGGAAAAGACCTGAACATGCCAACACCTGTGTTAAGCCTGGTTTCCCCAACCAGGGTTAGGGAGACAAGCTAAACAGAATGTGCAGTGTTAGTCAGATAGGCACACAGATAAATGAGTGAGCTAAGCTTGTATGTTTATTAACATACAGTAAAAATAACAGATACGCTTGTGCTATCAAAAATATAGTTTATTCCATTATGAGTTCATAGCATAGTCAAAATAACAGTCCAATAGTCATGTATCATTTAGTCAGTCCATTCAGGGATATTCAGTTAGCAAAGTCCGTGCAGAATATCCTATGTCAGTTCACTTACAAATCAGTCCTTTGTTTCTCTCCCGTTCGAGCAATGCAGTCTTGATTCCAAGCAGTAATCAGGGATCATCAAAGCCAGAGAGAGAGCAAGCTGCAGTCTTGCTTCTTTTAAAGTGCTTTCACAACCACTCCCCTAATTACTATCCCACAGTTAAAGTTGCAGACACTTTAACATATAAACTATGATTACATATTATTATTTACCTAAACCAGTTAGGGTAAAACAATGTTATCCCTAACATTCTCCCCTTTTAGGAAATAATAATAAATATAACTATTTACATCTTTAAATCGTATTTGTTACAACTTTCTTCAAACTTAGTTACTCCTTGAGCTTTTGTAAATTGGTCTGCAATGTTTTCTTCCGTCATGCAGTATTCCAATTTAATTAGCCCATTCTTTACAGATTCTCTAACATTTAAGTATCTTAAATCAGTATGCTTTGATCTAGTTTTTACAGCAATACTAGTAGCTAACTTTATAGCTGCCTGGTTGTCCTCGTACACAATAATGGAATCTTTAACAGTTATACCCATGTCTAATAATAACTGTTTGTACAAAATCAAGTCAGTGCATAATAATGACAGACATGAAAATTCCGCTTCCATCGTGGACAAGCTGATATGCTGTTGTCTGATTGACCTCCACCCTATTAATGTCTTACCAAATAATATAGCCATCCCAGATGTTGATTTTCTTTTGTTTATATCAGTTGCAAAACTTGCATCTGCATAGGCACTAAGACTCATATCACCCTTTGGTTCTATATACAATGCATGGTTCATTGTTCCTTTAAGATATCTTAAAATTCTCTTTAATGATTGCCAATGACATTGATGTGGATCTGAATTAAAATGTGCCAGCTGATTAACACTATAAGCTATATCTGGCCTAGACCAATTGCTTATATATGATAAGCTACCAATCAAAGATTGATATATAGACTTATCAAATTTGGAACTTTGATCATCAGTTTGGTAAACCTCCTGATTCATTGGAGTCTTTGCCGGTTTACAAAGTTCCATTTTAAACGTTTTAATTAATTGGCAAATTTTATCTTCTTGAGATATCTTAAAACCATTTTTTGTTTTGTTAATTGTCAATCCTAGATACTTTTTAATTTCACCTAAATGCTTTAATTTTATCTTTTTGGCTAATAATGATATAATCTCATTAGCTTCATTATTAGTCTTAGTTATCAAAGCAATATCATCTGTAAATAATAACAATAATGACACCGTTCCATTATTTTCTTTTTTAAACACACATGGATCTGCTAAACCAGATTTAAAATCTATATTGTTTAACTCTTTCACAATATATTGGTTCCACTCAAACCCAGATTGTTTCAACCCGTAAAAACTCTTTTTGAGTTTCCAACAATCATTACTATTTACTTTATTATCTTTTAAAATAATTGGCTTTTTCAACTATATAGTGTGCTGCAATGGTGCATGTAGATAAGCAGTTTCTACATCTAAATGGTTAATGACATAGTTTTTCTTAGCTGCCCACACTAATGCTGCTCTTAAAGATGTTGCTTTAAGACTTGGTGGAAAAACTTCATCGTAATCAGATGCAGTTTGATTAAATCCTTGAGCTACTAACCTAGCCTTATGGGTAACAGTCCCATCATTTCCAGTTTTTACTTTAAATATCCATTTGCACCCAATGGATTTTTCTCCTGGAGGTAATTTAGCATCTTCATAAACTTTCATTACCTTTAATGAATTTAGTTCCTTTTCCATTGCCTTTTGCCAATTCTCCTGATCCTTAGCAGGATACATCCTAAGTTCATCTATACTAGTTGGAACTTTAGTTACTTGGCAAACTATACTTGCTTGATACCTATCAGGTGGTCTAGTTACACGTGTAGTACGCCTAGGTATTACAGGACTTACAGGTGGACTTTCATTTATTAACTGTTCTTGATTATCTAACTCTTCCTGATCAACTGTTTCTTCTTGTTCTGGTCCTATTTGTTCTTCGTGGACTTCTTCTTTAATTGGACTCTTCTTATAATTAATCTGATCTTTCTGCCTTTTGTAGGGTTCAATAATTACTTCATTATTTAAATCTTGCTCTAATCTATTCCATCCTACATGTTCTAGGAATTTAGCACTAGCACTGGTGTAAACTCTAGATGTACCTGGTTCCCAGAATCTATAAGATCTATGATTAGATGTATATCCTACAAAATATAATCTTTTAGCTCTATGCTGTCCTTTGTGTCTAAGTTGTGAAGGGATATGCACCCATGCTGGTGCTCCAAATGTGTGCATGTAACTTAAATCAGGTTTTGTACCATGCCACAGTGTGAATGGTAATTCACCTGTTGTTGAATTAACAACATTATTTAATATATGATTACCACACATTATTGCTTCTCCCCATAAATTGTCAGGTAATCCTGAATCAGACATCATAGTTCGTGTCATTGATTGTAATGTTTGGCCTCTTCTCTCTATAAAGGCATTATGTTGTGGCCTATATGGTGCAGACATTTTATGTTGAATACCTAACATTCTTAGTCTGTTCTGGAATTTATTATTTGTAAATTCCATACCATTATCTGTTATAAGAGTTACTAATTTCTTTTTAGTTTTCCTTTCAGCAAATTTAATCCAATTAAAGAGATTTTGATACATTTCAGTTTTGCTTTTCATTAAATAGCAAAACCCATATCTAGAATAATGGTCGATTATGCTTAGTATGTAACGAGCTCCTCCTACACTTGTTTTTTTCGGACCTATTAAATCTGCAAATACTACCTCTAAAGGCTCTTTGGTAGTAAATCCATCAACTCTTTTAGCAGGTGTGACCCTGGCTTTGCTTTGATTGCAGGCATTACATTGCAAATACTTATTACAAGGTTTCAAACATATTCCCTTAGATAATTCAACAGTTTTCTTAAGCATTTTAAAATTTAAATGCCCTAGCCTTCGATGTAACAAGTGAATACATTCATCATGAGGTTTCTTATTTTCATAAATTGTGTTAGCCACTTTTAAACCATCATCATTTAACACATATAATTCACCTCTTAAAGATGCAGTAATATTTTTATCTTCTTTCTCAATTATGCGGTTATCACCTTTAAAAGTAACTACATATCCTAGTTTAACCAAAATTCTAACTGAAATTAAATTAAACTTAAGTTGTGGTACATATAACATTTTTACATTCTCTTTTATAAAAGAACAATATGCTATACCTTGACCTTTAGCTTTCAGTTTCCAGCCATTGGCTAATGATATCTGCTGTGTACTCTGGGACATTTTAAGAAAATTTTTGTTATCATTTGTTATACAGTGGGATGCTCCACTGTCAACCACCCATAAATTATTTTTTACAGCTCCGTTAGTATACATGGCTAACTCTAAATTTTTATTTATCTTTTGATGACTTTAGTATTCTGGCCAGCGTTCTGGCATTTTGCTTTTTTACAAAATCTTGCCAAATGTCCTCTTCCTCCACAATTAAAACACTTTTTAATTGCATATGCAGTAGGAGATTCATTATCTTCTTTTTGAGGTTGCTCCCTCCTTAACTGATCTCTTTCAAGCCTTCTTCTGGCCTCTTCAATCAATCTGCCAGTTATATCAGTTAAAGTTAAACTTTCCTTTTGCAATATTTCAAGTGAAGTTACGTAGTCATCATAACTTTCATCAAGGGAAGATAGAATTATGTAGACTTGGTGTAGTTCAGAGAAAATAAGCTCTTTCTCATGCAGTTCTTGAAAAATGCTTTGCATAGTTTTCAAATCACTCAGCATATCACCATTCGTCTGGAGATGCGTCCTGAAAAGCTTCCATGTTAGATTTATGTGAGCACCAACATTATCTCGAACATAAATCCTCTTCAGCTTCTGCCAACACCCAACAGCCGTTTTCTCTCCGTGGATATAAACAAGTTGCTGATCAGTTAAGGTTAACCCAATTATGCAAATAGTTTGTTGATTTTTATGCATAAATTATTCTATCTTTAGTCTATCTTCATCATCCTCTGCATCCCATTCTTCTACGTTTGGTGGATTTTCAATTATGTTCCACAAACCTTCTCTTCGTAGAAGTAGACTACATTTTGTAGACCATGATACATAGTTTGTTCCATCCAACTTGGATATAAGGGACAAACTTTGTAGATTGACTTGTGCCATGTTTTCTTATATGGATATAAAACTATAATTAATAAAACACAGCTGTCTGTTTACTGTAACGTATAACAACACACTTTTACATAAATCTCACTTTTACATAAATCTGTTTTATCCTAGTTAAACTGACTTTGCAGCCTCTGGGCCCATAACCAGTGTTAAGCCTGGTTTCCCCAACCAGGGTTAGGGAGACAAGCTAAACAGAATGTGCAGCGTTAGTCAGATAGGCACACAGATAAATGAGTGAGCTAAGCTTGTATGTTTATTAACATACAGTAAAAATAACAGATACGCTTGTGCTATCAAAAATACAGTTTATTCCATTATGAGTTCATAGCATAGTCAAAATAACAGTCCAATAGTCATGTATCATTTAGTCAGTCCATTCAGGGATATTCAGTTAGCAAAGTCCGTGCAGAATATCCTATTTCAGTTCACTTACAAATCAGTCCTTTGTTTCTCTCCCGTTCGAGCAATGCAGTCTTGATTCCAAGCAGTAATCAGGGATCATCAAAGCCAGAGAGAGAGCAAGCTGTCGTCTTGCTTCTTTTAAAGTGCTTTCACAACCACTCCCCTAATTACTATCCCACAGTTAAAGTTGCAGACACTTTAACATATAAACTATGATTACATATTATTATTTACCTAAACCAGTTAGGGTAAAACAATGTTATCCCTAACAACCTGCATACCCGTACCCATGAAAATCTATGAAAACAAATGTATATGTATACATGTACATATATGTATATGTATATGTTGTGACTGAAAGGATCGATCCTGCTGTGAGTTCTGACTCTGATGACTCTGATGTTGATGACAGGCTGGAGCCTGTTGTGAATGTGGAGTCTGAATTATTAGAAGACACTCTTAGCCAGAATCTGCGACCTCATTCATGCCAGCAACTGATCCACAAAATGAGTCAGAGGCGTCGAGTGGGGAAGCTGACAGATTGTGGATTGATACTAGAACTAGGAGGAGTCTGAAACGTCAAGTTGGGGGGGAGGCAAGCCAGACGCTGATTAGGGAAAGTAGCACGTTGCCTCAATGAGTATAAAAGGACACAGCTGGGTTTGGAAAACTTGTCAGGAACAAAGTGACTGATTGTGTGAAGAGGTTTTCAGCAGGGGCTCTGGGGTTTGAGAATTTGTGCCAGGACTGGTTTGCTGAACAGAGCGTGTATTATTGCTGTGGAATATAATTTATGACAGCCGTTATCTTGTAAGACTCCTTTCTGTTGGATTTAAGTTTTGGAATGGCTGCTTTTGGTTTGGTTTGGTTTGAATTCTGAAGGGGGAGCCATAACATGTATATGTATATGTATATGTATATGTATATGTATATGTATATGTATATGTATATGTATATGTATATGTATATGTATATGTATATGTATATGTATATGTATATGTATATGTATATGTATATGTATATGTATATGTATATGTATATGTATATGTATATGTATATGTACATGTATATGTATATAAAGAAACAATGGGCATTGGTCCTCTCTCCCTATGTTGAGATGTCAAGGGAGGCATTATGTAATGTTGAAGAGTCTTATTTTCTTTTGGGCCCCAAAATAAGCACTAGGGGTTATTTTAGGGGGAAACAGGGTACTGTTAATGAATTAATGAATTTAAATAATTAATACCTTGAAAAGTTATAGTCCTTGATTTACACCCAGTCATTTAACAGCAGTAAATGCCTATTCGGGATAGTGGATTTATGATTGTGACATCAGCTTAACAACCACCGTCAAAAAAAAAAAAAAAAAAGGAAAATCCTGATCAACTACCTTTTCCATCTGTTGAATGGCTCTTGCAGCCTCCAGTTTCCTTCATTTCCAACATGGAGCCCATCTGCATTGTTTTCTGGCCAATTTTTGTAATCTGCCTGGTGGGTGACACAAAGAGAAAGTATAATTAAATTCCTGGACCATTTAAAAGTTCCACTCTGGTGGAACAGTTATAGTCATAGCCATTATATTGCAGCCAAGCTACATGGCATTCCTTCATTAGAGTCAGACTCTGAGGGAGAGGAGGAACAACCAACAGGGAGTGCAGGTGTGGCTCTGGAGGTTGTGAAGGAGGCTGGGGAAGGGCAGAGGCTGGCTGGGCAGTCAGAGGAAGAACCAGGCCCATCCCCTCTCCATTCCGGGACATGCAGGGAGGAACGGAAACAACTTGCTTATCAGACAGGAAGTGGCCACGATCCCCCTCATTGGTTGCAGCTGGAGAATAGAATAGTATAGTTAAGTCCTGAGCATGGATGCAAGGAACGGAGATGAGACATCGAATGGTGACTTCAACTCTTTATTGTGAAATAAGAACAAAGCAAAGACTTGGGCAGCAACAGCTCTTTTATAGAGCTGGCTGCTGTCAAAACAACCAATGATTTGAGTTTACCGCTTTCACAAGCATCCAATTAGAGGGGCCCTTTAACAGCCAATCAGACTGGCCAGAAACGACCAATCACGACTCGCTATTCCCTGTCTGTCGAGAAGATATCCCAGGAACACCACTCTCTCCATACAAAGTTGACACTTGTCCCTTTTTACTTTCAGACCAGCGTCTTTAAATTTCTGAAGAACTTTTCTGAGTCATTGTACTAATAACTCTTTAGTGGGGGCAGCTATTAGGACATCATCAAAATAAGACACGACGTCTTTTATGCCTTGTAATAGTCTCTCCATCAAACTTTGGAAAATGCCAGGTGCCACGTTTACACCAAATTGGAGTCTATTGCACTTGAAGGCGCCTCTATGTGTAACTATTGTCTGGGCTTCTGCAGTTGTCGCATCTACAGGTAGTTGCTGGTACTCCTGAGCTAAGTCCAATTTCGCAAATATTTTTCTGCCACCCAGGGAATGAAGAAGGTGTTGGACCACCAGTACTGGGTAAGCACTCTGTTGAAGAGCATGATTTAGGGTGGCCCGGTAATCCCCACAAATTCTTAACGAACCATCTGGCTTCATGGGCGTTACTATTGGAGTTTTCCAGCAGGCATGGTCAATCAGTTCCAACACGCCCTGGGCTATCAGTTTATCTAGCTGCTCGTTGATCTTTGGCTTGAGGGCAAAAGGCACCCGACAAGGCTTAAGCCGAATGGGAGTTACATCGGGGCTGAGATTAAATGATATAGGGGTCCCCTTGTACTTGCCTAATGTTCCTGTGAACACATCCTGGAATTCCTGAATGAGGGCCTCTTCCCAGTTGTAACTTCTGGTTTGGTGTATTCCGGCTAGTTCAATCCCAAGTGGGGCAAACCACTGTAACCCTAACAAACTGGGCCGGTCACGATTGATGACAGTCAGGGGAAGCGTCACGGTGCGGTCCTTGAAGGATACTTGGACGTGGCTGGAACTGACAACAGGAATTCTGTTTCCTTGGTAGTCTTTTAGGATGATTCGTTGAGTGCTGAGGTCCTGGCGGCAGATGGCACGGTCGATTCTCAATAGTAACCCTTATGCGGATCTTTCTTGCATCGAACGATGAAGCGTGGCTGATAATAATGGTTTGGTGGGCCTCTTCTCATCTCGTTGAAGAGGCAGATGCTCGATTTCTGTAGTAGTAGTGGTTGTTCCATTGGTGGTTCAGGCGGTCCCGATTCTCAGGTAGTTTGCCTGTCTCCCGATGGAGGTTGTTCTCCCTTCGGCTGGGACTGGACTCTCGCTTGCTTCTGCAGACCTTCGCGATTTGGCCTCTTTTCCCGCAGGTACGGCAGAGTGCGTCGAGGAATTTGCAGTCCAATCGCGGGTGGTTTGCCCCACAGCCAGCACATTGGCATGGATGTCTCTGGTTCCTTTGCTCTCATTCCGAGCGGAGCCGGTTGACCTCCTCTTCCTCACTGTCTGAGGATGACTCGAGGTCTTCGTGGTGGGCAGTAATAGTGTGCTTCTCAGCAGCGAGCAGGCTATCGTTAGCAAGTTGGCGAAGTGGTGCGTTCGCTCGGCGCATTTGAGCGGCTAACTTCCTGGTTCTTCTGCGGCAGTAGCGTCGGTAATGACATCTGCAAGGCTGATGTCTCCTTTCGCCATGAGTTTACTCTGCACGGTAGGTGCATCTAATCCCAGAACTATGCGGTCTCTCAGGGCTTCCTCGAGGTTTGCAAAAGGTTCTTGCCTCCTAGGTTCTGGAGGTCGGCTATGAAATCCCTAACGCTCTCGTTCTTCCATTGGTCCCTCTGGTAAAACTCGTGTCTTCGTATCAGTGTAGGTACTGTGGGTGCATAATGGGCCTGGAGGATTAGGGCGAGGTTATCCCAATCCATGGTCTTCACTTCCACCGGTTTGGCAAGTGCTTTAGCCATTTTGAAAATGGCGGGGCCACAATGAGTCAGGAACACTGCTCGTTTCTTGCCAGGTGTAGCATCTTTTAAATTGTTGGTCTCTAGGAACATCTGGAAACGATCTATATACGAGTCTCAGTCTTCGGTTGCTGGGTCGAATGGAGCGGGTGGTATGGCGCCGCTGGTCATCTTGCTGTTTGTTGCGTGCGCTCTTCAGCCACGTGCTCTGTCTTGTTCGATGAGTACTTAGTCAGCTCTATTGTCTCCGCATCCCATCCTCATCGCCAGTGTTAAGTCCTGAGCATGGGCGCAAGGAACGGAGACGAGACATCGAACGGTGACTTCAACTCTTTATTGTGAAATAAGAACAGAGCAAATACTTGGGCAGCAGCAGCTCTTTTATAGAGCTGGCTGCTGTCAAAACAACCAATGATTTCAGTTTACCACTTTCACAAGCATCCAATCAGAGGGGCCCGTTAACAGCCAATCAGACTGGCCAGAAACGACCAATCACGACTCGCTATTCACAGGCCAATGAGGAGTGCAGGATTACAAGCCTGCTGCAAAGTAAAGCTATTTAGGGTTGTTACTGCTGCGTTGGCTTAGTCCATAACAGTATATAAGAGAGATGGTTAAAACACAGCATTGCCAGAAGCAAATTATGTCTTATTTTGGGCTGAAGTTATCTTGGTCGGTGTCCTTCCAACATACTGCCTTGTTATCTCCTTGCAGCTGGTAATTACTTATTCTAGTCCGTTGTGGAATTTCCTCCATTGTAGTTTGTTTTGGGTTTTTTTATTTCACACTTATCTGCTCATTAAATTCAGACTGTATTGCTTTCTTTTAAAGACTATTTTTGAATAAATTTTCTCTCCAACTGAGAATTATTGACCAGCGGGACCAAGTTGGAGGCATTAAAGGACATTTATTTACGTTTTGAATTTTATTATGTTTGTGTTACACACTGGGTCATCAAACTGCATTCCTATAGGAGAAAGAGTTGGAGAACCTGAGGATGGAGTTAAAAGAGGTATCAACCTAGAATCCTTACATAGCCATAAGTCCAACTTCCTTGAATTCTGAGGATCTATCCAACTCTAGCTGGATCTAACTATAAGTTGAGAAGATTCCTGTGTATAGGCATGAATAATAATAGATCAATTTAGTTGGACCTTCATGCATGGACTTGATCTTTCCCACTTGACTCTTTACTATCCTGTAAGCTTAAGGATAAAGACAAACTCAATTGTCTTGATCCTGACTTTCCAATCAGGGAAGGAATGGGGCTAAAGTTTAATAGACAATCACCTTTTACAAAAGGGAATATTTGCCGGCTGTATTATCCAGTTTGCCTGTTATTCCTCCTTCCGAATAGAATCACTAGTAGTGTCCACATTTTCCTTAAACAAAAGAAAAATCAAAAGAGGATTATTATTTTTTTACAGTTTGGTTTGTGTTTATTTGTTGTTGGAATGGTAGGCATGGGGAATTCACAAGAGAGATGGTTTCACCTGTTTGAAAATGCAAATGATTTCTGACACAGTTAAAATGTTTCAGAAACAAGTGATTGTGTGTGTGGTGTGTGTGTGTGTGTGTGAGAGAGAGAGAGAGAACAGAGAGAGAGAGAAACAGAGACAGGGGGAAACACTGGGGGATACTCTCTGATTTCCACTGATTATCATAGTTATGAAAAATGTGTCAATCAATGGGAACCATACAAGAATGACAATATCTAGCATATCAAGGAATGGATACATCATAATCAGACGTCAATTCTGAGACTTGGAAAATCTTGATACATTATTCCACCCCAAAGAAATAAAAAAATGCTTTGGAGCCCATTAGATTAATATTAATAATCTTGTGTACATATCATTCAGTAGATAATATCCATTAATATGCACTAGATGTTGGGTTCCCCTTCCTTGTTTAAAGAAATTTAAATAAAAACATGACATAAAGGTGAAGATACAGATTTCAGCATAAGAAATCAGGAGATCACTTTTATTTAATTCATTTATTTCAAGACAAGTGGGAGTTATTTAAGAAAGCAATGTTGACATGTCATTTAAATTAATAACAAGACTGAATATTGGTACCTATCTAGTTGAAAGGTAGTTGTTGAAGTTATCTTTTGTGAATTTCTTATGTGCCTTAGCTTTCTTTCGACATCCCAGGCTCTCTTTTTTTACAAGGAATGCAACATGTGAGGACTAAATGGGCATAGCCACATAAAATAAAGGAAAAGCATTGCATCAGAACAAAAAAATATTGCACTACATTTATACTTATCTGAATGGGGTCCTTAAACAACTCCTTTTGTGAAAGGTTGGGTTATTATTTTGGTAAATGTGCTTTTTGAAATGGCACCTGGACTTTTTTTTTTCTTGAAGACATTTTGCTCCTCATCCAAGAAGCTTCTTCAGTTCTGATTGAATGATGGAGGTTGGAAAGATTCAGATAAACGGCCTCAATGATTCTCAGGAACAGTGCTAACCAGAGGACTGCAAGGAATATAAATTTTTCCATCCTCCAGCATTCAATCAGAACTGAAGAAGCTTCTTGGATGAGAAGTGAAATGTCTTCAAGGAAAAACAAAGTCCAGTTGCCTTTTGAAAAAGCACTTTTGAGCCAACCATGACCTGGATGACTGAAAATCTCCATAGACATTGGGTAATGGATCATTTGTGATGGTTGCTTTTCATAAATTTACATTTCTATTTTGCCATTGTTTCCTCTGCTGCTGTTGATATCCAGGAGGGGTAATTTTAAGAAAATTATATTGCCACACGTAATAAATAATAACTAGTAACAACTCACACTCATTCCAGCCATTTAATGGGCTCCATCACTCCCTGGTGTCAGCTTGGAAGCCATTTTTCTTTGAGGCTTCTGGGCTGCCAAATTCAATAGGAATTTGGGAGAGGGCCTTCAAGGAGCGGTGGAAGATTAGCCACAACAACATTCTTTTCCTAGAAAGTCAAAGACAGAAATTTTGAGTTGTTTTGAGAACCAGCAAATACCACCTCTGACTGTCCCCAGCCCTATCTCTTTTCTGCCTCTGGAATCCCAGCTGATCGGCTGGGTCTTCTTTGGTTGCCCTGCACGGGAGAACGGAGCTGGAAAGCAGGTTAGTGGGGTGGGGAGGGAATGGAGATTTTGCAGTATCCTTCCCCTGCCATGCCTGTTGTGAATGAATAATACCAATAAAGTATCTTCAGCTTGAAGTCAAGTGCAAGGGTTCTGGCCCTGCACTTCTGATTGGCTGTTAATGGCAGGATCGGATTGGTCCATTCAGGAGCATCTGATTGGCCATTAATAGGCCATTCCTATTGGTTAACGGAGCTAGCGCTCCAGGTTTGCTATTGGTTGAACAGTTAATGTTGCCTATATAAGGAAGGCTATAGTAGCCTTCCAGTTTGAGCTGTCACAATATGTAAATAAAGAGTTTGAAGTTCACTGTTTTTACCGGCTCATCTCCACCATTCACACCCATGCTCCAGACCTAATACTGGCAACGAAGGTGGGATTGGATGACATCAGAGCCAACTAAGACGACTAAGCATGTGGCTGAAGCGCACAACGGCGGAACCATGTCCGGCGGCGTAGTACCACCCGCTCCGTTCGATCCAGCTCAAGAGGACTGGGAGTCTCACATGGATCATTTTCAAATGTTTTTGGAAACGAATAATCTGAAGGATGCCACACCCGGGAAGAAACGGGCGGTATTCCTAACGCACTGCGGCCCAACGGTATTCAAAATGGCTAAGGCATTAGCGAAACTGGCAGAAGTGAAGGCCATGGACTGGGATGTCCTCGAACCGCTACTAAGGGCCCACTATGCACCAACCATTCCAACGTTCGTAAGATGACACGAGTTCTATCAAAGGAACCAGCGGAAAGGAGAAAGTGTCGCCGATTTCGTTGCAGACCTCCAGAACTTGGGAGGCCTTTGCGATTTCACCGACCTAGAAGAGGCCTTGAGAGATCGAGTAGTCCTCGGGCTTGACGCTCTAAACGTACAGAGCAAAATAATGGCAAATGGCGACGTCACCCTTAAAGACGCCATAGCTGAAGCTACAGCAGCGGAGGTGACCAAGAAGTCAGCTGTCCAACTACACCGAAATCGCGCTCCAGCACACCCACCAGCCGGAGAAGTTTCACCTAACGCAGAAGGACAGCTACCAATGGCCCACCATGAGGACCTCTCTTCGTTGTCAGACAGCGATGAAGAAGAGGTCCACCGCCTGCGGTCCAATCGGTAACGATACCCGAAGTCCCAGCAACCATGCACTGGTTGCTGGGCCAACCATTACCGCTCCGATTGCAAATTCCGCAACGCGCTCTGCCATGAGTGCGGGAAACAAGGCCACATCAGATGGGTCTGCAGAAGCCTCCTCGGACCCAGCCAGACCTCGAAAGGAACCAATCTCCGCCAATCGACAGGGTATCACCCTGTAAGGTGAGAACCAGTAAACTACTCCTACAGAAACCGACCCTAAATCGTCCAGCGAGACGGGAAGAGGCCCACCAAACACTCACTATTGGCCATGCCTCTTCACTAGACCTCAGAAAATTCAGGTCAATGTGAACATTGAAAATCAGCCTTGCCAAATGGAAGTTGACTCGGGATCATCTCTTTCAATGGTCTCATGGAAGACCCTCAAGCAACTCATCCCCACTATCTGGCTCCAAGACCTTCAATTCCAATGGCTTATGTTAAAGGATTACCAGGGGAACCGAATTCCAGTCACAGGATCCAGTCGAGTCCGGGTTGCATTCAAGAACCGCACAGTGTACTTACCCCTGACGGTGATCGATAAGGACTGGCCTAGTCTGTTAGGCCTGCAATGGTTCGCACCACACGGCATTGAAGTGGCTGGCATTAACCGAATCAGCCGCAGTGACTGGGAGGAAGACCTCGCCCATGAATTCAGGGACGTCTTCGAGGAAAAGCTAGGCGAGTACAAGGGGACCCTGATATCCTTTAGCCTTAACCCAAAGATAGCTCCCATCCGCCTTAAGCCTCATTGAGTTCCATTCACTCTAAAGCTAAAAATCGATGAGCAGCTTGAAAAGTTGATTGCCCAGGGAGTGTTAAAGCCAACTGACCACTCCCCATGGGAAACGCCGCTTGTGACACCAATTAAGCCAGACAGCTCCATTTGAATTTGTGGGGACTACCAAGACATCTAAACCATGCCCTGCAACAGAACCCATATCTGGTGCCGGTGGTACAACACCTCCATTCCCTGGAGGGGCAGAAAAGTCTTCGCTAAACTCGACTTAGCTCAGGCTTATCAGGAACTGCTGGTTGACGAAACAACGGCACAGGCACAGACTATCGTAACACACCGAGGTGCCTTTAAGTGTACGCGGCTTCAATTCGGAGTCAGTGTGGCCCCGGGGATCTTTCAGAGCCTATTGCAGGGTATCAAGGGCGTTGTCCCCTATTTTGATGACATGCTCATTGCCACCCCCACTCCAAAAATCTTACAGGAGCATTTAAGACTGGTATTATGAAAATTCCAGGAAGCAGGCTGGAAAGTCAAAAGAAATAAGTGCAAACTGTGTACCGATCGTGTTGAATTCTTAGGGTATTTAATTGATAGTCAGGGTATTCACCCTACCGATAGCAAATTGAGAGCAATAAAAAACACTCCCAGACCCCAGAACAAGACCGACCTCCAGGCTTTCTTAGGCCTCATCAATTTTTATAATGTATTCTTGCTGCATAAGGCGACTGTTGCTGAACCTTTACATCGTCTATTAGATAAAAAATCGATTTGGGTATGGGGTCCCAAAGAAGAGCAGGCGTTCCGTAACGTGAAAAAACTACTGACTTCGGACGCCGTACTAATGCAGTACAATGAGACTTTGCCAATAAACATTACATGTGATGCATCGCCTTTTGGAGTGGGCGCCATTTTGAGCCATACGGTAAAGAAGCCCCTGTTGCTTACTTCTCAAAGACACTCTCAAAAACCAAGCGAAATTACAGCCAGATCGATAAAGAAGCCCTGGCGATCGTATCAGCTGTTAAAAGATTTCATGAGTACGTGTACGGCCGGGTTTTCACCATTGTAACTGACCACAAACCATTGCTGGGCATCATCGCTGGGGACAAGCCAACTCTCTCCATACTTTCTCCCAGAATGACCCGCTGGTCAGAATTCCTGGCTGCCTACAATTATCGGCGACAATATCGTCCCGGTAAAGCCATTTCCCATGCTGACGCACTGAGCTGTACACCACTCCCTGAAACTATCAATGATCCTGCACCAATGATGACAGCATTGCAGATCGAGACACTCCACACGCCGCCATTAACGGCCCGTGACATCGCGAGAGAAACAAAACGAGACCCCATCTTAGCACGAGTCGTCACATGGGTGGAACGCAGATGGCCATTGGATCAAGTACCAGATGACTTTGCACCATTCAAAAGTCGTCAAACAGAGTTGTTCTCGCAGAAGGGCTGTGTCATCTGGGGCGATAGAGTCGTTATCCCAGAACGACTCCAACAGACATTACTAAGAACCTTGCACGATGGCCACCCTGGCATCGTGCGCATGAAGGGCCTCGCACGAAGCTACGTGTGGTGGCCAGGCATCGACAGACAAATCGAATCATAGGTTAAAACTTGCAGGAGATGCCAAGAAGTAAGCAACGCTCCTCCAAAGGCAACCCCAACTGAATGGGAGACGCCGCGGGCACCCTGGTCCCGCATCCATCTGGACTTTGCCAGGCTGACCAAAGGCCACACGTTTTTGCTAACCGTCGACGCCTACTTGAATTGGCTTGAGATTCACCGAATGAGCAACACAACCACTGACGCGGTCATCAAAAGACTGGAAAGACTGTTTGCAACCCATGGATTACCAGACGTTCTGGTATCCGACAACGGGCCCCAGTTTACCGTGCTATCTTTTGAGCAGTACCTGGCTGACCGCGGTATCCGACATGCGCTCACGTCACCTGCACACCCTGCTGCCAATGGTAGGGCTGAGCGCATGGTACAATTTGTCAAAAAGACTCTTCAAAAGATTGACTACGACAACATCGACGAAAAAATCAACCGGATCCTTTTCCTACAGCACATCACACCTCACAGTGTCACCAACAAAACTCCCGCCGAACTGCTAATGGGACGAAAGCTCCGCTCCCACCTCAATCGGTTACACCCAGCCTACAAACTGGAAAAGCCACTCGGATCCAGCGGCCGATGCCGTACCTTTTAGGTAGGCGATTTAGTATTCGCTAAAAACTTATCGGGCGATCCGCTGTGGGTAGAGGCGACCATAATCCGCGTAACCAGCCCAAGATCATACCTCTTTCAGTGCCCTGACGACAGACTTTGGAAGCTCCACATAGATCAACTACGATCACGGCTACTGTTGCGCACTTCCGAACTCCCTTATGACCAAACTGAGGGGGGGGGGAGATACAGAGAAAAGCGAATTGCAATTTATGGGAAACCTTTTTGAAGAAACTGATAATGGGACTGAAACACAGGAACAGGAACCAGGGACCGGAATGAGTTCACCTCAGGGAGTGGCCAGTGATATTGGTGATGACGGGAACACGAACTCAGAACCAGAGGCACCCCTTCCAATAAACAACGATCTACCTCAGCAGAAGTGCAGCCAACCACCAGGCACTTTGCGAAAATTGAAAAGACTAACAAAACAGCCGTCCTACCTTAAGGACTATGTAACCGCGCCCCATGGGCAGAAGCCGGGGGAAAGGGGTGTTGTGAATGAATAATACCAATAAAGTATCTTCAGCTTGAAGTCAAGTGCAAGGGTTCTGGCCCTGCACTTCTGATTGGCTGTTAATGGCAGGATCGGATTGGTCCGTTCAAGAGCATCTGATTGGCCATTAACAGGCCATTCCTATTGGTTAACGGAGCTAGCGCTCCAGGTTTGCTATTGGTTGAACAGTTAATAAGTTGCCTGTATAAGGAAGGCTATAGCAGCCCTCCAGTTTGAGCTGTCACAATATATAAATAAAGAGTTTGAAGTTCACTGTTTTTACCGGCTCGTCTGCATCATTCGCACCTATGCTCCAGACCTAACAATGCCCACCAAGCCATGCCCACAGAACCAATGGTAAACTATTTTGAATCCCACCACTGAATTGGAGAAAGAGGTTTGTTCTTTTTAGACATGTGGGAAGATGAGTCCATTTCTTTTCATCTATTACTGTTCTTTTTTTTAATCTGACCTTAGGTCATTAAGAGTTGTCTTGGTTACCACATAAAGTAACACCAGACAAACAATCAAGCAGAGAACAATATTCTAATCAAAGAGCTACCAAGTTGATTTTCATGTGGTAAAAATTTAGGAAACTGTTATGTAAAGAGCCAGCTTTTCCATCATCAGTGAAACATTCAGCATTGTTACAGATCATGGAAAGATATTAGAAATAAAATTAACTTTCCAATTTTGACAACGGCTGCTAAGTTATGAATTGAGCTGCATGTTGTACAAACCTCAATTAAATGGCTGCCTTTGTTGAGATCCATATTGTCTCATCTATTGCTAATCTCTTTTGCCACCTGTCTAGCTATAGATCTTCTCAATAACTTCACCCAACCTGGATGCTGCAACATTTTAGGAATCATTCACTTCATCTCTGAAAGAAAATCCATTCATTTTACTTCTTCAGCTGAAATGTATTTGCATCTTCCCCAAAATTCACTTGTTTTGGTGGAAAGAGAGAAAAAAAGAGAGGCTTTCAACGTTTCTTCAGAACCTTCATTTATCATAGCTTGTCATTTCTATCATAGGATTTGGCAGTTCAGGGCTAAGATTATCTACTGAGTGGAAATTACCACCTTCCTTTTTGAAATTGTATCATTAAATTATGGAAAACTCTTGAAATTTATTTTTTTTAAATTTATTTTGCAGGCTAAGGATTTATACCTCAAATGAAGAAGGCTACCCTGACAATTTATATTCAGGGGAGGGAGGAAATGATGTAATTTGTCAATGTCAGCATTTATGCACTGTGTTCACAGATGCTTCTGTGTCGTTATGTTTTTAAACATTACATTATGCTGCAGCGTGTTGGGTTTCCTGAAGCAAAAAATAGGATATCTTGCTATACTATACTCTTGGTAGAAGCATTTATTTTATTTTTTTCTTAAAATTTATTTAGGCATATCATTCCCCCTCCTTTATCCTTCTGCCCCCTTTTGTTAGCACAACACTAAGAGGTCAGGGGTCCCTAAAACAGCAACACACTTCTGAATTTGAAAAAAAAAATAGCAATAAGCTATTATGAACAATAAGTGTTCATATAATGCTTCTTGGTAGTATTGTTGGTTCATTCGTAGCACTATTATTTCGTGTATATATTTGTGTAAATTTTGCATTTGTATTAATTCCTTGTGACTGGTTAGGCAAATCCCTGCAGTTTTAATGGTAGAATTTTGGAAATTGTTTGCCACTGTCTCTTTTCTAGCACTGAGGGAATGTGACTGCTCAGGTCTCCAGTAATTCTGTCTCTATGACAGGGCAAGAAGTCTTGCTCTGTGGTTTCTAGACTGATGCTTCACTAGAGCGAGAGAGAGGGGGAGAGAGAGACAGACAGACAGACAGAGACAGAGAGAGAGAAACAAACAAAGATACAGGCAAACACACCCAGAGAGAGAGAGAGAAACCGAAGGGGGAGATGGAGATTAGATAGATAGATACAGATATTGATATAGAGATGAGATAGAATTAGAGATGAGATAGATATATAGAGATAGAGATGAGATAGAGATAAAGAGATATATAGAGATGATAGAGATAGAAATGATAGCAAGAGATGAAATAGTGATAGAGATTAGAGATAGAGATGGAGATCAGATAGAGATTAAGATCAGATAGAGAAGAGATAGAGAAGGAGATGAGATAAAGATAGAGAGAGATATGAGAGAGAGAGAGTAGGAGGATGAGGAGGAAGGAAGGAAGGAAGGAAGGAAGGAAGGAAGGAAGGAAGGAAGGAAGGAAGGAAGGAAGGAAGGAAGGAAGGAAGGAAGGAAGACAGGAACACAGGAACACAGGAATGAAGGAAGGGTATTCTAAGTAAGTAAAAGGAAAGGAAAGCAAAAAGACATGAAAGAATTTTGATGGTTCTCCTTAGCATTTGGTTCCATCAACTATTGCATGCTTTAGACTCCCTGATATAGACATAAAGCTATGATGATGTAATTCCCATCTGGAAGATGGATCTTGTAAGGTCATGCTGGAAGATAGCTCTCATAGAATTCTTTGAATGATGAAATGCATTAATATTTTAAATTGTATGCCGCATCTTTAAGTTCTTATAAGACTTCCAAAGAGTCCATTCCAGTGGACACTTCCATACAGCAGAACCGTTGCTAGAGATAGTTGGGAATGGATGAGGTTGAATAAACTGATTCGTGATTAAGACAAGATAAACCTTGAGAGGTAGAGAATATACTCTGAATGGAGTAATCAAGGGATCAATTTTTAAAAGAGCCATGTTCTTCTCCAAAGGGATCAAGCAAAGCTTAGAAAGCTAAGAAATACTCATAACTGGCTTTTGATCATATTAGCCAACTGTGTGAATCACATTTATAGTAATTGTATTAAAAAGTATAATTTTAATAATAAAACCTAATGAAATAAAAGAAATAAAAGAAAAAGAAAAGAACAAAAAATAAGAATATAGGGTGGTGAAAAAGCAAAAGTGTGGACTGGAGACTAAAGGGGGAAAATGCTATAGAAAAAAATAACTTTCAACTTTCTTTAGAACTTATATAAACACCTAAGAATCAATAACAGTTTGAACTAGAATAAGCTGTAACAAACAGTATTTATACCATCATAAACCAATCTAGTCACCAAAACCCAAGCTTAATGTTTCATTTTCCTCCACTTTCAAGCAATACAATCTAAGAGTGGGTTCCAAGTAGAAATGATGTTAGAGAAAGTATTTTCTTTCATTCAAGTCAACTATTTCTGTCAAGTCCATTTATTTTTTCCATTGTGGGTATATGTGAGTCCTTTCATCTCTAAACATAGAAGAGCCCTGTTGTCATATACAGTATAAGTTTGGGGTTTTTTTTTTCCAGTTTGTTTGCCCATCAAATCTTAAAGAAAAGCCTCTGACTTTAATTGCATATGCAGTTTAAGAATTCTCCAATTTGCAATACATATCAGACTTCAATAAGTCTTTGCTTTCTTATATGAGCCATGGTGGCACAGTGGTTAAAGTGCAGTACTGCAGGCTACTTCGGCTGACTGCTGGCTGCCTACAATTTGGCAGTTCAAATCTCACCAGGTTCCATCTTTCCAAGGTCAGTAAAATGAGGACCCAGATTGTTGGAGGCAATATACTGTCTCTGTAAACTGCTTAGAGGGCTGAAAAGCACTGTGAAGTGGTATATAAATAAGTACTATTGCTATAGTGCTATATGTCCACCAGATATTTTAAAAATAAGTGCCTTCATTTTGTTTCCAACTGTGGTGGAACATACTCAGGCTACCCTGGAGGGAGGCACTATTTCCTGAGGACCAAGAGACAGCAAAATTTAGATTGTTTGGTTTGGAGAAAGAGTTAAGACGGTTCTTCTCTAGCAATTCTCAAAGTAGATCCTTGGTGATGGAAGCAGTTGCTTTACTTTAGCAAGATGTCTTTCCATAAGTAAGGAATAATAAGGGAAACTGCTTAGAAATAACATGTCGCCAAGTTCCATCCAAGATCCCAGGATCCTTTGATACCAGAGTTTGAGAGAAATGGTTTTCCCTCATCTCCCAGAGCTCTGCCAGAGACCATATTGCAGTCTCCTCTATGAGAAGCAATTGTCTGGAGTACTTGTGAGTGATCTCATGTCCTCTCTTTGTTTGGAGAGGAATTACAAAGATTTGGTCTACTTGTTGTGTCTTCTTTTAGTTGCAGTTGTCAGCTCTTCTTTTAGCCACTGGAGGTTTTTAAGAAGAGACTGGACAGTCACTTGTCTGAGATGGTATAGGTTCTCCTGCTTAGGCAGGACCAGAAGACCTCCAAGATCCCTTCCAGCTCTATTCTATTCTAAAGGTTCTAGTGGAGCAATCTTCACTCACCATTTCTTCCCTGGAAGTCCTCCCAACTGTGTGACTAATATCATAACCAGGATAGTCTTTGCTTAAATTTTTCTACAGTGACTGAAATTGCTTTTAAGATTACAGTGGGAGAGTGGCACAATAGAAGGTAAAGCACCTCTGCATGATGCAATTGAAATGAAATTTGACGCAAATTGGAAGATGTCTCTTTAGACAAAGCATGAGCTCCAGCAGTTATGAAGAGCCCTGGTATCACAGTGGTTAGAATGCAGTATTGCAGGATAACTCTGCCCATAGTCTGGAGTTCAACCCTGATACAGCTCAAGATTGACTCAGTCTCCCATCCTTCTGAAGTTGGTAAAATAAGGACCAGGTTGTTGGGGACAATATAATGTCCTACATTATAAATCACCCAGGGAGTGCTGCAAAGTATTATAGGGCAGTATATAAGCCTAAATGTTATTACCATTGCTATTATGTTCATATCAATTATATAAGAAAAGAAAATGTCAAATGTTATCTACATTTTAAAAGATAGATATTATATACAGTATCTTTATTATGACTGAAGGAAAAATTAAGATTTATATTATTATGCTTCATAGCGTCTAGAATGACTAGTAACTAAACAGAGATTGGAATTTGGTGAAAATACCTAGCTGATTAAAATACCATAACATTATTTCAAGTTTTGTACATTAGTCGTTTCTTGGTATATATCTATGTCAAAGAAAGATTAGAAGAAGCTATACAAGCATATTGTCAGGATGCAGCAGCTATAAAAGCATATTGTCAGGATGCAGTTGCCAGTTCCATTAACATTTTAACTGAATCACCACAAATTCTACAATTCTGAATGTTGGAACAATGAAAGCATCCACTGCTTTTTATTCATCTGCTGTGATGAAGAGATAGCTACTAAGCCTTCAGCTAAAAAAAACAGTCAGACACTGAAACACTCTGGAGGAAAAGGAAAATAGCTGCTGCATCCTGACAATATGCTTGTATAGCTTCTTTGACATATCTTTCTTTGACATAGATATATACCAGAAATGACTAATCTACAAGGTATTGCTTTGGGTTATCTCCAGGTGTTGGTGGTGCTACATTCCATGGGTGCCTTTCATCCAGATATTACTATGAACCGAGATGAGAAAATGTGGTACTTCTTATTGATACAAGGGGAGAGGAACTTGGGTGGAATAGAAGGGTGGAAACTGGAGATAATAGATTAGATAGATAGATAGATAGATAGATAGATAGATAGATAGATAGATAGATAGATATGGATGATGATGATAGATGATAGTTAGCTATCTAGCTATCTAGCTAGATGATAGCTAGATAGCTAGATGATGGCTTGATAGATAATAAATAGCCAGATAGCTAGATAGATGATAGCTAGATATATAGATGTATGATAGATAACTAGATAGATGATAGAGATAGATAGATGCTGATGATGCTGATAGATAGATAGATAGATAGATAGATAGATAGATAGATAGATAGATAGACAGACAGACAGACAGACAGATAGAAGACATAGATTAAAATCTCAGAGAACACAATAGTGAAGCATTTCCACATTGTTGTCAAGAAAGGTACCAATTTTTCAATGCTTCTCTTACATCAGAACATACAGGTAGTCCTCAGCGTAGGACTACAATTAAGCCCAACATTTATGTTGCTAAGTGAGACATTTGTTAAGTGAATCTTGCCCCATTTTATGACCTTTCTTGCCATAGTTGCTAAGTGAATCACTGCAGTTGTTAAGTTAGTAACACAATTATTTGGTGAATCTGGCTTCCACATTGTCAGAATTTCTCAAAAGATGATCCTAGGACAACTGCATCCATCATAAATATGAGTCAGTTGTCAATCTGAATGTTGATCACATGACCATGGGCATGCTGCAATGGTTGCAAGTGGGAAAAATGGTCATCAGTCACTTTTTTTTCAGTACTGTTGTAACTTTGAGTAGTCTCTAAACAAACTGTTGTAAGCCGAGTACTATCTGTATATGGTGTTCCCCTTAAATCAACTTACTCTTGCAACTCACAACTTATTTACTTGTAAATGTAAAGGGGGTCAACAGTATTAAGAGTCTGGGGGTGCAGATAGCTAACAATCTGACTCGGTTTCTCCATACGTCATCCTTAGTGAAGCAAGAAAACCAGTGCTTGCATTTCCTGTGTCGGATGAGGAGGGCACATCTTTCTGCTTCTGTCCTAGCCACATTTTACAGAGGCACAATTGAGAGCATTGTAGCAAACTGCATCACTGTTTGTTTTGGTGGCAGCAGTTCCTCCAATAGAAAGTCCCTACAGAGAGTGGTGAGGACAGTGGAGATTATAAGAAGTTCGCTTCCTGTTATTCAGGATACTGCTTATAAGCACTATGTGCTTAGAGCTCAAAGCATCATTAAAGACCCCACCAGGTTCGCTGCCCAGTTGCGGGGGGGGGGGCATGATTATGGTAGGTATGGCTTACCAGAACTTCCTGTTTCTGGCTTCTGGTGTGCCTCCAGAGCCCAGAGGAGGCTGTTTTCACCCTCCCAAGGGTCTAGAGGCCTCCCCTGGGCCTCTGGGAGGGAAAAAAACAGCTTCCCCAGGCTCTGGAGGCCCTCCAGAAGCCAGAAACAGGCCCATTTCCAGGATTCCAGAAGGTCCATTTTCCCCCCACCCAGAGCCTCCATGCGGACCCTGCACTTATCTCCATCAAAAATGGACTGCATGGAGACTCCTGGGAAGGGAGGGGCAGAATGGGCAGGGCCAGCCAGAGGTTGAAATACCAATTTGATGAACCAGATGTAACTTTAACAGATAGAATTGGTAGAATTCCATCCCTGGACCTCACACACCCACTTTTTGGTCTCTTTCTGTTGCTCCCCTCTGGAAGGTTTCAAAGTATTTCTAGCAGAACTACCAGATTTTGTAACATTATTTGTTTTTCTCTCCATGTGCCTGTATACATCCAAACTAGACTGTGTTGTATAATATAAGTGGGTGTGTGCATGGTTTTGTAATTATAATTTTATTTATTTTGTCATGTTTATATAGTGTAGATTGAAAAATAGTGACCCTTTGAGAGCTGTATTCAGCAAAATTTCATTTTAATGTATGCCAATTTGTGTACATTCAAAGTAAACAATAAAAGTTATTTGAAGTCTAAGAAGTATCACTCAAACTGGAAAAAAAAACTACTTGGATAAACAGCAACACATTTCAAACCAAAAAAGAATAGAAGTCCAGTTGCTATTGTTCCACTTCCAGGTATCCTGGAAGATCTTTTCCAATAGATGTAGAAAGCATTGATTGAACAATTGTACAACCTTTCTTTGAGCCCTACAAACTTATTCAACAACATTGGATCAAAGAGATGGAGAGAATTGAACTGGGAGTGTGAAAGCATTTACAATTACTGGGAAAAAAAAACCTGTTGCAAAATTGTTTTTACTTTTAAGTTTTGAATCATGTAAACAGCAGCAGAAATCGAAAGGAATATAAACAAGATACAACATGGTTTTTTTAAAAAAAAATTGAATGAAATATAGTCATGGAGAAAAAGAATAATTATTTACATGGCATTAAAGTAAAATTTTAATTCTGAGTCTGTTGACTTCTTCTTCCTCACTATCTGATGAGGACTCGATGTCTTCATGGTGGGCGGATGCTGTGTGTCTTTCTGAGGGTATTGCTGTGTCGCTGGTGGGTTGGCGGCTGGCCCCATTCATTCGGCGCATTCGGGCTGCTGATTTGCGAGTAACTTCCGCTGCAGTGGCATCTGCTATGGCATCTGCGAGGGTGATGTCTCCCTTTGCCATAATCTTGCTTTGGACAGTGGGGTCTCTCAGGCCGAGGACAATCCGATCTCTCATGGCTTCTTCTAGATTTATGAAGCTACACAGTCCACCCAAATTTCTTAGATCAGTTACAAAATCCCCAATGTTCTCACCTTCGCATTGGTCCCTCTGGTAAAATTCGTGTCTTCTAATAAGGGTAGGAACTGCTGGAGTGTAATGAGCCTGAAGGATGGGAGCAAGGGTATCCCAGTCCATCATTTTGACTTCAGCCGTTTTTGCAAGTGCCTTTGCCATTCTGAAAACAGCGGGTCTGCAATGCGTTAGGAAAACCGCACATTTTTTGCTTGATGTGGCATCCTTCAGATTATTTAATTCCAGGAACATTTGAAACCTGTCCATATACGAGTCCCAATCTTTGAATGCTGGATCAAATGGGGCAGTTGGTATAGCGCTGCTGGCCATTCTGCTGATACCTGCGCGCATTCAGCCACGTACGCTGTCAATTCTGCGAGTGCTCAGTCAGCTCTATCATCTCTGCATCCAGTAAAGAGCCTTGATCCTCTTCATGGGCTGCAGCTGTGATAACTGTTTAAAAGGACGGACATGTGTATGGGCCAGTGCTGGAAACAAAGCGTGAAAATATCTCTTGTCTGTCCATTCCTATCTGAGTTTGGCATCCTTCCCAGTGTGTATTCCGATATCTGTGGATGTCTTCAAGCCCTTATCTTGCCTGGTTCCCTTTATTGCTTCAGTGTGGTTTGTATTGTTTTTGCTATTTATAATTTATAGGCTTTTTTTAATTTAAATGGCATCTCCTCCTTTTTGTAACTGCTTGTGGAGGAGTTTTTTTGTCTCCAGCCAAGGATATTTGGAGTTTTGAAGCCAAGTTGAAGGAATAAAAGGGGCTTCAGCTGTTTTTGTGACTTTGTTTATTTTGTATCCCACCCTGGGTCATTGTGTTGCCACAATGGTGTTGCCACAATGGTGATGAGGAATAGGGAGGGGGAATAGAGATAATTGAGGTTTTGTAGCCAAAACAAAATAGTTTCCCATTGAGAACCAAGGACATTTCCACAGATGGATGAAGACAGGAGGACTGTAGTTTCTAAACAACCGGACAACACCTTGATTGGACCATGTGACTGTTTGGAAAAGAGGGGACAACTTTTACTTTTAATTAGGTGAAAACCATGGGAACCTTTAGAGTCGGTTTTCTCCAGTCTGTGCCAATATGATACATCCAATAAACCTTTTCTTTGAGGAACCTACTTACTTCAGAGTTCTGTTTGCTATGGGTGTATTATTTGGAACCATGACAGAATTAATAAGAAGCTGACATTGGATAAGAGCAGTGGTGAGATTCAATTATTATTTTTACTACCGGTTCTGTGGATGTGGCTAGATGGGCGTGGCTATGTGCTGGGTTTTTTTTCTTTCGCAGCATCCCCCGCACCCTGTTTTTTGCATAGTTGGCCTCAGGAAAGCCTCCTGGGAGCAAAAATGGGGCACGGGGGCTGCGCAGCACCTCCCGTGCCCCATTTTTCCCAACTGGGCCTCAGGGAAGCCTTCTGGGCACTCGAAATAAAGAAGTGTTTTGAAGCCTCCCGAGGTAAGTACAACATTGGGGAGGGGATCAGCTGTGCCACACAATTTAGATTAGCTGGAAAGCAAGAAATCCAATGATTTCCTGCTTTTTAGCTAATCTAAATCATGCAGCACAGCTGATCATTGCCCAGCTAATCATTGGAAATACTACTTTGCCCGAACTAGTAGCATTTTTTTAAAATACCTGTTTGGCCAAACCGGTAGCATTTTTTACTACTAGTTCACCCAAACTGGGCTGAAAGTAGAAAAAGGGAAGACAATGGCTTAGGTGGATAGATGGTAACCACAAAGAAAATTACAGGACTATTTGTGATAGAATGTAGTCCCAGGAGGAAAGGGCTGTTTCCCAGAGGACAAAAGACAGAAAAGCTTGGAATGTCTGGGAGGCAGGAAGAAGGCAAAGACAGACATTCCCCAGCAATTCATAGAATATATCTATTGTTGTGCAGATATTTACTTTAGTCTGGCAAGATACTGTTTGTAGGTGAACGACAACAAAGAAACTATTCACCTGAAATATTTTTTATTGGGGATGATACCTGAAAGTTATAGTAAAGAAAAGGCATCTTTAATCATTTACGTACTAACTGAATAGTATTTGCTCAAAAATTGAAAAAGTGAAAATATTCCAATAGAAGAGGATGTGATCAGGAAAATATTAGAATGTGCAGAAATGAACAGATTAACCCTGGCAGTCAAAGAAAAAAGAACAAACTGAATGTTATATGATACGGGAATTATTTTACCAATAGTTATAAAATAAAAATGGAAGCTAGAAATTAAATATAAGAATATAGAGGAGAAGGAGCTAAAAAGGGGATGGTTATAACCAGCAGTAGGATCCTACCTGTCCCATTACCAGTTCGCTGATCACAGGTGCATGCACCTAACATGCACATGTGCAGTTTTCCCCACACCAGCTGAGGCCTGCAAAGCTGATCATCTGAGAGTAGAAAGAAGAGAAAAGTGCAAGAGAAATCCTTCTTTCTCCTCTCAGCTGATTGTGGGAGCCCCCCCCCTTTTTTTTTTTTACTACTGGGTCAGGTGAACCAGCCCAAACCGGTAGCATACCACCACTGTTTATAACAGTGGCCCCCAACCTTTTTTGTGCCACGGCCCGGTACCGGGATCACAAAATGATCTGTGGCCCGGTACCGGCATCAGCATGCATGACAAGGCAAGGCGAGCCGAGCGACCAGCCAGCCAGCCGTCCCCTGCTTCTCCCTGCCACCTTCAATGCCTCCTTTGTACCTTTGTCGATGGGCTTCGGGATGGCTTCGGGATGGTTGCTCGGCTTGCCTTGCCTTGGGTGCTGAAAGAATCCTCACGCCTTAGTTTCGTTTGAAGCTGCCCTCCCCCTTTGATGAAACTAAGGCGCCAGGATTCCTTCAGGACCCAAATGCCACCTTCCAACTGGAAAAGCTCACCCGGAAGCACTTTATCATCGAAACAAGATGGTGGCACCCAGCTAACCGGCGGCCCAGTAGAAAATGTTCCATGGACCGGTACCGGTCTGAGGCCCAGTAGTTGGGGACCCCTGGTTTATAACAATAAGATATGTGTTAGCACATTAAATAAGAATATAATTATTGTTGTTATGGCAAGGAATTTGTATTAATTAGAAATACTATTACCCAAGATATTTGTACCCAGATAACGCACTGAATGAAAGATGGAATGTTTGTAAAAATAAAATAATAATAATAATAATAATAATAATAATAATAATAATAATAATAATAATAAGAAAGAAAGAAAGAAAGAAAGAAAGAAAGAAAGAAAGAAAGAAAGAAAGAAAGAAAGAAACTATTCAAAAGTAAGTTCGCATGTCGTTCTTGTTTCCTTGGGTCCAACCCTTTCCCTTGAAGAGCTACAAGCAGTGGTGGTATTCTACTGGTTCAGCCCGGTTCTGCTGAGCTGGTAGCACCGATGAGCAGCTCAGATGGAACCAGTTCTCTCTGCTGCTCTGCTGTTGGGCCCACCCACTGTCCCAGGCTCCCATACACACCTTTATTCCCTGCTTTTGAAGTGCAGCTGCTTTGTGCAGAACAGCTGATTGCCACACATCAGCTGTTGCAACTACAGGCTTGCAGGAGGTGAGTTAGAACGCCTCTGCGCCTGTGTAAAGTGCACATTTGGTGTGCACACATGTGCAAAGTACACCAAGCCACACCCAGTGAACCGGTGGTAAAAATCTTTGAATCCCACCACTGGCTTCAAGTATTGAGATGATGAGCCCTAGTGCATGTAGTTATCAGTGAATGGTGAACTGACTCAATGGTACTGAACTAATTTTATCAGTTTTTTTTTTTTTTTAGATGTAAGATATGAAAAAAGTGCATCAAGAAGGTCACATCCAGTCTACTTCTATCTGGATTAATTTTATTACCTAGCATTTTATTGGAGTTCTTTAAGGTACCATGGCATCTTGGCTTTGATTTACCTTGTCTTTTCCAAGCTGTCTTGATGAAGAACTGGTTGCTACCGAAGGCAACACGATTTTCATTAATGAGGCAAAGAGTCTCACATTCTGACTCTTTCTTTATAGCTTCTAAGGCAGAAACCATAGAGCTCTGGAGATGATAATGTGATGTTTTAGTTATAGTAGAAAATAACTTGACAACTGGGATCTTTTTACAAAAAAAAAAAAATGGAGTGAAAAAAAGGCAGGGAGGCAGGAAGGAAGGCAGGAAGACAGAAAGTCAGGGAGGGAGGGAAGGAAGAAAGGAGGGAGGGAGGGAGGGAGGGAGGAAGGAAGGAAGGAAGGAAAGAAAAGGGGACCTGTCTTTTTCTGTTATTATGTCAATGGCTTTTATTTTCATATCCTGCCTTTCAAGTTTTAATATCTCAATGAAACTAACATCTGACACATCTACTCGCCCTTCTCTTTCAGCCAGAGAGGTATAGTTGTGCAAACAGAAGCTGGAATGCATAACCAGGTCACCATTTTTGCTGTGCCAACATATTAAAAATACTCTTTGAACTTTTCTTTTCTTTTTTCAGTTGCATGTGGTGTTTAGTAATAAGAAACAGTCACTCTCCATATTGCATCTTTGACTCAAGTCATTGTGTTGATTCTCCCTCCACACCTTTGCTTGATTACCAAATCCATTGTTTCCTTATTTGTTTTTTTTCCCCTCCTTTTGCTACAGCATCTGCTCATTAATGAGAATAAAATCATTTCCCTTCTTGTTTTCAGCATCTCGGCTGTTTCTTCTGGACTATTCGTTGTTGTTGTTATTGGGTTTTTTGTTTTTTTTTGCACAATCTCAGCTGTGTAGAATAGAGCTTTTGTTCTGAATGTGTTTTTAGTTCAGAATAAATGAGCAGAGCGGGAGAGAAATTGTGGGATCTGGAGTACTTTTAAAGAGCGTTCACATCACCAAATGCAGAAGGTAAATCACATTGACAAAATGAAGATCACGAAAAAAACCCTCAGATCTGAACAATTGTCGGAGCCCCTAGTTGGTTGTGATGGTCCAGATCCAGATGGCAATGAGACATTTTTCATTTTATTGATTTTTAGGCAGTTTACAGACATCCAGCTCAATGCTGGAATGTGTTCATTGTCTTGAATTCACAGTAATTTGACTCAGTGGAAAGCTGCAGATAGATGGAATGTCAGCATTTAAAAGAGAGGGGAGAGAGAGAGAGAGAGAGAAAGAGAGAGAGAGAGAAAAAAACACAGAGACAGAGAGAGAAACAGAGAGACACAGAAACACATAGAGAGACAGACAGACAGAAACACACACAGAGAGAAAGACACACACACAGAGAGAGACAGAGAGACAGAGGCAGAGACATGAGAGAGAGAGAGAGAGAGAGAGACAGACAGACAGACAAACAGACAGACAGACAGAAACACACACAGAGAGAAAGACACACACGGAGAGAAAGACACACACAGAGAGAGACAGAGGCAGAGACATGAGAGAGAGAGAGAGACAGAAACACACACAGAGAGACACAGAGAGAGAGAGAGAGAGAGAGAAAGAGATAGAACACACAGAAACACACACACACACACACACACACACACACACAGAAACACACAGAGAGACAGAAAGATGAGAGAGCGAGAGAGTGCTCTGTAAATATTTCTGTTTCCCATAATAGTCTGCTATCCTAATAAATATATAAATAGAAAATTAATGTTTTTTTATTGGGGAAATCAGAAGAGTACAATAGAACTTCTGGTCATGAATGCTCATGACCATGACCAAATTGGGTTCCAACCAAAAAAATCAAATTTTTTTTGAATCTGGTCACAAAACATATGTTCAGGTGGTGATCAAACATAACCCCTGACCCAGAAATTCCTGAAGATGAAACATTAGAATACAAAGAAATTGCCCAAGTTATGGTCATGACCAGAGGTTCTATTGTAATGAGGAAAAATTAGCCTGTTGTTCTCGAATCAACTATAGAAGCCAAGTTGTTTTAAGGACTTGAGAGGGAGAAGCAGAGAAAGGAGGCCAGAGCATTAGGATTAACGTCTAAAAATAAACTAGTTTATTTTCTTGAGGGGAAAAAAAGGAAGACGAAAAATCAGCAGGCTTTGGGAGTTTGTGAACTAAATTGCTTAGGCTTCTAAATGCAGCTTCTCCAATAATGTGTCAGTATCTGCTCATAATTCTTAAGCTGCTTGCTCCAGAGTAATGCTGAAGTGATAGAAATACTCTGGAGTGTATAATTTTGCAGACCGCAACCTCAATGGACTAATCTAAAGCAAGTTCTGTGATTTTATCATGAAAGAACACTGCAAGCAAATGTCAGCAGATTATAGGGTCAAATGCAAACGGCAAAAAGTTTCTGCAGAAGTTTCTATCAGGATTCCAGGACAGAAAAACTGCAAGGCTCTGAGCTTGTTCCTTGCCTTTTGCAAGACAAATTAATAGTGTGGCTGGTATGAAGCTCTTGGCGGAGAGAGTTAATTGACATTTCCAACCAGATGGAAAGAGAGAAGCAAAATTCCAATTATTTATCAAAGAAAGTCACACTCAAAACCTTGAACAGGCAATTAATTACACCAAATTACATTTAATGAACAGATGGAGGCTTGTTTTAATGGAAGAGGCCACTTATATGTGATCATCAGTGGTTTAAGAAATCACAATGTCAATACTGACCAACTCCTTTCTCTCCCTGAACTACACTAAGTAGACTTAGGCCTGGCTGTAATTGGATGGGAGACTTTCTCAGTTAATCCTAGAGTTGTAGCAAAAAATGAGAAGTTGAAAAGCAACCCAGAAAAAAAGGCAATGACACACCACTTCTGCTTTCAGTGCCCAGAAAATTCATGGTTGTGGCTAAGAACAAAAGAACAAACCCATCAGGTCACAAAAGAGAATGAACAAACCCATCAAGACTAGATTCAGCACTCCATCTGCATTTAAAAGACAAAGGCCATTCTTTTGAAGACAGCAAAATCCACATTTTGGACAGAGGAGCACTGGTTTGAAAGAAGTTTGACTATAACTTTGTTGCTTCCATCTTATGATTTATATTAATTGTTTTATTTAGTGTCCTGGTATGATTTGTGTTGATTGCTTATTTAGTTTGCTATCACCATCACGGAGCATTGTATCTTATGATTTCTGATGAATAAATTTTATGATGATTATGATTTATCACTTGTTCCTTTATGTACACTGAGAGCTTACATACTGGAGACAAATTCCTTGTGTATCTAATCAGAGTTGTCCAGTAAAGAATCTCATTCTATTCTATTCTATTCTATTCTATTCTATTCTATTCTATTCTATTCTATTCTATTCTATTCTATTCTATTCTATTCTATTCTATTCTACTCTACTCTACTCGTTGTACCAAGAATGAACCATGTATCTTCAAATATTGGACACTATTTGAGATGTTCCCTTTAGCTTTTCCTCTTTTCCAATCATAATTTTGTGTTCCTTTAGAAATGGATCCCATCAGAAATATTCACATCTGACTTTGAAAACAATTCTAGTGTTAGCTTAGGCTGCTAAATGCAGTTTCTCCAATAATGTGTCATTATCTGCCCATAATTCAAACAAAAATAAGTCTCTGAGCACAACAGAAAAATAAGTTCTAACAAAACATAAGATCCAAGAAGTGATTTTCAAACTTGACATTATTTTTTAAAGGAGACAAAGGAGGCCGTCACAGAAAACTTTCCCTTTGTAATCTGGACATGCGCTGAGATTATTTAATGATATTATTCACTGTGATTAAAAAGAATGAGTCTTGATGCTCGCACATAAGTCTACACAACCACAACATCAACTCTACAACTTTTGGGCATCAAATCAAATCCAAAGCACCAGAGAACAAGATTTGTCCTGTTTCAGGCCAAGTATACACTAGGGCATGAAGAAGTAGTTTCAAATTTTACAAATAAAGCAAACTCACACACATATGCAATATAGAAACAAATTATCCCCAAATCTAGAAAGTTTGCCTTAAAAGAGTCCCAATCCAAAATGGTAGGCAGAAGACTAATCAGATGAAGTCTAAGAATCAAAACTTTGGAGAAGAGTTGCCACCGGTTCAATTCCAAAGTCAAGGTCATGAAGTTCTGAGGTCAGACGTTGAGGTGCATGGAGTAGAATGAACTGGTGAATGAATGAATGACATAGATTAACTGCAAGGCTTATACAAAAGATAGTATCTAAAGTGAAGAATGACAATTAAATGAAAACACTCAGTTGAAGTTTTTGCATACTCCATGAATGGAAAAATAATTGATGACATGGGGAACATTTCTGATGGAGGACAATATGTTAGGAATCTGTCCACAAATTAGTTGGGTTGGCAATATATAAACCAACAATATATGGTTGTAGCTTTAAGACAAAATCACTATATTGATTTATACTATATTCCGATTGGTTGAGTATATTGCAAATTATCATAAGAGGGAGATAGAGATCATAGCTTGCTCTCTCTGACAGTCTGTCTATCTGACATTCTGTTGCTATCTTAGGTTTCTGTTGCTGTGCTTATACTTTGATATCTTTGTTTACTATAAATGACAAAGGCAACCGGTAAGAAGACTTTGTAATTGGATATTCTTTGGACTGTTAAACGTATATGACCTGGACTGTTTATTGGACTGTGCTATTTCTTAAAGTAAACTTTAACTCAATTTAGTGTATCTGTGTGTGGCTGGATAATTATTCATAACTATTCTCATAAATGTTTCCATGTGCATATCCTTGTTATTCAAGGGTATTCAAGGTTATACATATCATAACATTGGTTATGGGCCCAGAGAGATATTGAAAAATCAGTGTGAATATACAGTTTCATATAAAGACAGCTGATTGCGGTTTATTGTTAAACTACCAATGGCACAAGAACAGTGAACCAGTATATCCCAGATAACCCAGTTGGATGGAACAAACTATGGTTCCTGTTCTATGAAGTACAGCCTACTTCTGTGTAAAGATGGATTATAGACTGCAGTTAATAGTCCACCAGATGTAACAACTTGGGACGCATTGAATGATGAAGATAAAAAGAAAATAGCTGACTTTAACCATGATAATGAAAAGGCTCTTAGTATAATTGGACTGACACTGACTGATCAGCAGTTAGTCCATATTCATGGTGAAGAATCTGTTGCTAGGTGTTGGGACATTTTGAAGAGGATTTATGTTCGAGATAGTGTGGGTGTACACATACATCTTACATGTAAACTGTTTAGAGCTTGTCTTATAAAAGGTGGCGATATGTTACTCATTTGGAATTTATGAAAAGGACTTTACAGGAGGTACAAGAAAAAGAGCTGATTCTCTCAGAGTTGCATCAAGTTTACATCATTCTTTCTTCTTTGGATGAAACTTATGATGATTATGTGTCTTTACTGGAAGTTTTAAACAGAGATGAACTTATATTGACTGGCATAACTGGAAGACTGTTGGAAGAGTCAAGAAGAAGGGAAGATAGAAATCAACTGAGAGAAAGACAACCACAGGAAGAAAAACTGTCTTCAACTGCCTATATTGTTAGGAAATGTTTTTTCTTGTGGGGCTAAAGGTCATATAGCCAGATACTGTAAAAAGGTTAAGAAACAGAATGCTATTAATATACAGAGAGCTTATAAAGATGTTAGTTTAGCCACATCAAGTACAAGTACAACTGTAAACCATGATATATGGGTAGTTGACAGTGGAGCATCGCAGTGTATAACTAAAAGTAAAGAGAGGTTTGTTAACATAACAAAGAGTAAACAGCATGTATCATTAGCTAATGGGTAGAATTTGAGAGCATCTAGAGAAGGTACTGCATATTGTTCATGCATTAATGAACATTTACCAATACTATATGTACCTAGACTGATATTTAACTTGCTATCTGTAAGAGCAATGGTAAAAGCAGGATTTGTTGTAACCTTTCAGGGAGATAAATGTTTAATTGAAAAACAGAGTAAAAGCATTACTGCAAGATTGGATAATGGTTTGTTTATTATACATGGTAATCCATTAATTAATCCTAATTCAGTTTATGAGAATAAGAAGCCTCATGATGAATGTATTCATCTGCTCAATAGACATATGGGACATATAAATTTCAAAATGCTAAAGAAAACTGTTGAGTTATTTAATGGAATAAAATTAAAACCTTGTACAAAGTATTTAAATTGCAATGTTTGCTATCAAGAAAAAAGCAAGATAACTCCTGCAAATAGGGTAAATGGATTCAAAACCAGTGAACTATTAGAGGTTGTTTTTGCTGATATTATTGGACCTAAGAAACCTAGTTTAGGTGGAGCCTGTTACATATTAAATATAATTGATCATTTTTCCAGATATGGTTTCTGTTATTTAATGAAAATGAAGACAGAAACATACCAGCATTTTGTAAACTGGCTAAAATTTGCTGAAAGGAAAAAGAAACAGAAAGTTTTAGTAACAGATAATGGTACTGAATTTACCAATAGAAAATTTGAAGGCATGTTACAGAAAGCTGGCATTGAACATGAACATTCTGTTCCTTATAGACCACAACATAACTCATATATTGAACGGGGGGGGGGAGGAGGTCTATTGCAAATTACCATAAGAGGGAGATAGAGATCATAGCTTGCTCTCTCTGAAATTCTGTCTATCTGACATTCTGTTGCTATCTGAGGTTTCTGTTGCTGTGCTTATACTTTGATATCTTTGTTTACTGTAAATGACAAAGGCAACCAGTAAGAAGACTTTGTAATTGGATATTCTTTGGACCGTTAAACGTATATGACCTGGACCATTTATTGGACTGTGCTATTTCTTAAAGTAAACTTTAACTCAATTTAGTGTATCTGTGTGTGGCTGGATAATTATTCATAACTATTCTCATAAACATTTTCATGTGCATACCCTTGTTACTCGTGGGTTATTCTGTACATATCATAACACACTATTGCTTTTACTTTACAAATCATCCCAAAGAGTTTGAACATGATTCGTAAACTAATTTTTTAAAAAATTTCAAAATCTAGAAACAAGAAGCAAAAAATAAATAAATAAATCACTTATTCCTAAGGAAATCCCTGATGCCTGGCCTTTTGTAACCTACCTCTATCATGCTGAATAGAAAGAAGAAAGTGACAAAACCTTTTCATTATCACCTATTTCATTAACATTTATTAACACTTCCCTTATGGGATAGTAGGAACCATGAGACCAGAGGTAGGTCTTCAGCAGGTTCTGACCAGTTCTGGAGAACCAGTAGCGGAAATTTTGAGAAGTTCGGAGAAGAGGCAAACACCACTTCTGACTGCCCCTGCCCCCATCTATTCTCTGCCTCCTGAGTCCCAGCTGATTGGATGGGTCTTCTTTGGTTGCCCTGCCTAGGAGAATGGAGCTGGAAAGCAGGTTCATGGGGTGAGGAGGGAAGGGGATTTTGCAGTAACCTTCCCCCAGGAATGGGGTGGGAATGGAGATTTTACAGTATCTTTCCCCTGCCATGCCCACCAAGCCACACCCACACCTACAGAACCAGTAGTAATTTTTTTTTTTTAACCTCACCACTGCAAGGAGACACAGGAGAAGATGTAAGGCAAAAGTTTAACTAATGGGAAAACAGATATGTTTCAGAAATGTTTGATTTATATTGCACCCACCCCAGAGATTTATCATCTCAGCTCCCAGTGTGGATAATGCCAGTAGAGCTGAGAAATCAGAAGCTGTTTTCAAATATCCTCATGCCATTGTGCTTATAATATCCTGAACTAACTGAGCTAGGATTTAAAAATTAAATTAAATTTAAAAATTCTGTCAAGTGATTTTTTTTTTGCTCCAGTTATATTTATTTATTAAAATAAATGGAGAGGAAGATGTGTGTTGTTGAATGTTGAAGTTCCATGCCTTTTTCTCCCCTCTTTTTTGAGGAGTTATTCAAGGTTGTTTTATTATTTTATGGAACCCTAAAACCATTCCTTTAAGATTTGTTTTGCTCCTTCTTTCTGCCCTCATGAGAAATTTCAAAAGAATAAGCCTGACAGATGAGATTAGAGGGGTCCTGGGAAATTGTGTGTGGTCAGTGACCCATACATTTGTTCAGCCATGCTCCAAATGTTAAAATATCTCATGTCATCTTTTTCTCTTACCCTGCTCAGATCTGAAGAATATCTAGAGTAGCTGTCATTTTCAAAGGCTTCCCTTCTTCAGACATTAGCATCATTTATTTTATTTGTTTGTCAAACATGTACAAGTATAGGTATCAACATAAACATGAACAAAGGAAGTAAATACACATAAATGGGGATAGTCAGACAGGGACAGTAGGCATGCTGGTGTGTTTATGCACACCCCCTTTAAGGATCCCTTAGGAATGGGGTGAGGTCCACAATTGACAGTTTGTGGTTGAAGCTGTGAGGGATTGAGGCTGTAATGATGGAGTTTTGTAAAGCATTCCAGGCATTGACCACTCTGTTGCTGAAGTTGTATTTTCTGCAATCAAGTTTGGAACGGTTTACCTTGAGTTTGTATCAGTTGTTTGCCCATGTATTATTGTGGTTGAAGCTGAAGAAGTCATTGACAGGCAAGGCATTGTAACAGACAATTTTGTGTACTATGTTTAGTTCGGACCACAAGCGGCGCAGTTCCAGATTGTCCAAGGCCAGAATTTCAAGCCTGGTGGCATAAGGGATTCTATTATGAGTAGAGGAATGAAGGATTCTTCTTGAGAAATGCCTCTGACCCTGCTCAATCATATTAATGTCCAATATACTATTTGGGTTCCAGGCAGACAAGCTGTATTCAAGAATTGGTCTGGCAAAGGTTTTGTATGCCCTAGTTAGCAATTCAATGTTACCAAATAACATTGGGTAAAATGTCTCTAGTAGGTCAGGGAGAGTTGAGTGATGTGAACAGGATGACACTGGATGAAGAATATTGTGAGGAAAAAAGTTATCCAAGCAACTCTTCTGGATGTGTGTGAATAGAGGACCTATTTCTACTACAGCAGAAAGTCTGAGTCAGCAATTTGCCATTCAATTTTTGTTTCTTATTCTAACTTAGCTTTTGGATTAACTCCAGGAAATCTAAGACTGTAAAGACTACATATGGGAAAAAAAAGAAAAAAAAATCTTTTCTTTGACTTCCATAAGAATACAGTATTGAATTGAACGAATGGAATAAATTTTGTGGATCAGGCCTGTGATTTCCACAAAAACACACTGAGACATAATAGAGACCTAGAAGATGAACAGACCTATGGAACAGCTGTCCTGCCCGACATAAGAGGTACTACAAACAAAATCAGTAAGATACTACAGGCATCACATCAAGACTGCCTTCAAAACAGACAGAAAAATAGCAGTCATCCTAAGGAACCCCCAAAATAAAATTGACCTGGAAAACCAAGGCATATATGAAGTCCCCTGTGCATCATGCCCGGCCACATACATTGGACAGACCAATAGAAGAATAAGTACCTGCCTGGATAAACACAAAAATGCAGTAAAAAAGCTGGAACACACTTCCTCACTAGTCCAACACATGAAAGCCCCAGGTCATAGCATCAACTTCAATTATGTTGAAAACCCTAGCCACTATATAAAACCCCAGCTACAGAATTATCAGAGAAACCATAGAGATTGAAAAAAGACCTGAAAGCATGAATAGAAGAGATGACTCCAGAGTCTTCCGGTTTGCGTGGCTTCGGGGCAGCAGGAATTCGCGACAGCTCGCGATTCCTGCTGTGCTAGCCGTCGAGGTACCCCCGATCCAGATGGGTCAGGGGGATATGGCTGCCCTGTAGGGACAGCTGAAGAGAGAGGGGAGTCGGATAGGGAGGTGGGGGTGTCGCAGACCCCCCCCTTCTCCAGGAAAACCCCTTTTTCCCAAGGCGGTGGAGCGGCGGTCAGCAATGGCCGCCACGAAGAAGCCAGCAACCGGGTAAGAACTGTGCTGGAGGAAGTGTGAAGAGTGAAAGTTCTGTCTGAGCCGGGTCAAGTAACACCTTTTAAATTGCCTGGAATTGAGCTGCTTGAATTGCTGGAGGATACATTGTATCCCTAAGAAGAGCGAAAAGCGGCGGAGAAGCTGTTAAAGGGAACTTTTTTTTTTTTTACTCTCCCACCCCACAGAAAAAGCAGAAATATTTGGATATATTAGACATTGAAAGTGGATTGCTTTGAAAGCTGAAGCTAAGAAACAAAGGGATTTTTGGACATTGAAAAATTTAAGAAATTGGAAAATCTCTGCTGGAGGTATGGATTTTTGATTATTTAATTGTCATTGCAAGTGGGAAGGGAGAAAAAAAATTGGAGCAGAAGCTGAAAAAGGAGGAGATTGTCTAGAACGTCTTTGTGGATCCCAAAAGAAGATATATGGTAATTGGACCTCTTTGATTAAAAATTAATCCAGAAAGAGAAAGAGAAGAAGGAAGAAAAGTATTAACTTTTGGAATTTTTTTTTTTTTAATTGCTTTTGATTATCTTTGATTAAAAATACTTGTGGTTGTTTTGGAAAAAGTTTCCCTTTTTATAATGGCATTGTTTGTGGATGAACTAGAGATTGAATACCAAAAATATAAAAAAGAAGATACTTTGGGCGCTTTGTTTCAATTCTTAGAAATGGCGTTATGTTCTGTTGAAAAGTTGATTACGCAGCAGAAGGACTGGGACAAGGAAGAAGAGGAAGAAGAAGCCATTTTTGATGAACAATGGGTCCATTCCGGAGAGGAGGAGAAAAAGGATAAGAAAAAGGGGATTTTAAGAATTATAAAAACAACCAAAAGAGAGAAAAATGAGCGAAAAGATGGAGGCAAGGTTAGAAAGCAAAGGAAAAAGAGTAAGAAAAGCGAAGGGAAAAAGCAAAGGGGTAGAAAGGGCAAGGAGAAGAATAAGCAAGAGAGAAAGGGGGGGAGGAGAAGCCTTAATGGGGGGAAGCAAGACCTAAAGAAAAAAAGTTTATTTAGAGACAATGGGTGAATTTAATTTAGATTAAAAGAGGGATTCTGGAGGGTTTATAAGAGTGTGTTTTTATATGTATATTTAGAATATAAAATTTATTATGTAATTTTAGAATCTTTTAAACAGAATCCCAAGAAAGATTGCTATATGTAGTATTTCTAAGTTAGGGTAATGAGTTATAGATGTTACTCCAATTGGTGTACAGGAGAAGTATAGTAAAAGAAAAAAAAAAGATGAATGGATAATTGGAAATAAAACAGACAAAGAATGTTGTTGAAAATGGTAATAAGATATGGAAGGATATATATGCTTTTTTTTTTTTTTTTGGATTTTGTATATTGATAAAAGGCAATAAAATTTTAATTAATAAATAATTTGGATGGAAAAGAGAAGTAGGGACAAGATATGAAGTTAATATTATGTGAAATATTGATATTATAATCTGGAAATGTTATGCCTTATTGGTCTTTTATTATTATTTTTTCTTAGAAAAGAATTTATAAGCTGTTATGCCTTGATTCTTTGTGCATTGTTCTTATAAAACTGATAAAAATGGTTTTTATATATATATATAAAAAAGAAAATGATAATAAGATATGGAAGGAGATATGGGTTGAATATGATGTTTGAATTTGTGTCTGTGTAAAGAGTTTTAACCCGGGAACAGGCAATCTTCAGAAAAGATCTTTTAGTTTTGTTTATGTTTTGTGTTTGTATGTTTGTGTATTGTGTTTATGGTAAAACTAACAAAATTTGTTTTTTATAAAAAAAAAAAAAGGAAAAAAGAATCAATAAAACCTTGGAGGAATGTTAGACGAGAATAATTTAAACAAGCCAGAAAGAAAAGAATATGATGACTATAAAATGGATAAATATGGAAGAGAAATGAAATTGAATAGGAGTAAAGAGAAATAATGAGAAATTTGCTGAAAGATATTTGTGTGTCCATATGGAGATGGGATAAATTGGAATCATGCTGTATAAAAATAATGTTTTGTTTGACTTGTAAGGATTTACAATGTTAAGAGGTTTTATGTGTTTATGTATTTAATGGTTAATGATGTGTTGTTTTATCTTTAAAATTAATAAAAATTTGTTTCAAAAAAAAAAAAAGAGATGACTCCACCAGACTGTCAAATATTTGGAAGCCTACACTCACAAACAAAAAAAAATCTCCACACTACAAGCCAAGCAAATACCTGGGCACAAACAGACCCCCTGATACCTCCAGCCCAAACACACCCCAACCAGCCACCCAGATGAAACCTAGCTTCCTAATAAACAATAGCCGGCCATTCAATCAAAGCCAAGCCACATTAAACGCATCCAATACAGGAAACACAAAGTTGCCAGCCAATCAAGACCAAAAAGCAGACAGAAACAGACAGAAAATATTAGAAACACCAATCAAGCAGAACACAGCAAACTCCAAGACCAATAAACACAGACCAAGACTCCCAATCAATCAGGATGAAGAAAAAAACCATTTTAACACAGCACAAGGCTAGCACCAAATTTAAAACAGAAACAGCTGTGAAAGCCTGACACACAGACAAACCCAGTACACCAGCCTGATGATGGCAGATGAGATTCTGCCAAAATGTCCCTACAACTTTAAAAGCACAACTATAATGATGTGGGAAAATACTCGAACAAAGCTGAATGCCATATATATATATATATATATATATATATATATATATATATATATATATATATATATATATGTATGTATGTATGTATGTATGTATTTATTTATCGATGCCAAAATGTTATGAATATGAGTGTGATTTGTATTTTTGAAAATCATAATAAAAACAATATTAAAAAAGGAATAATCTACATTTTTATTTTAATGTTTTCCTTTCTGATTATTGTTATGTAACTAAGTCCTTGGGAGGAAACTTTCCTTCCTTCTATTCATGTATTGCATCTCAGAAGATTATGATATGTGACTGGTGGCTTAATAACAGATGAGTGAATAACAGTGGTTAGAAAAAGCCACTATTTTTTTCCCCAGCCCAATAGATTGACCTAATGGGGAGAAGAGGTTAGCTTGTGTTTTATTCTTCAATCTTGGTTGATAAAAATGATTTCATGAATTTACTTTGATCTCTTTGGAGTGCTAGGGCAGACTAAGTAATTGTTATTTCTAATTTCTTTCTTTTTATTAAATTTTATTTAGTTTTCAAAATTTAAAAACATAAAATAAAACTTTATACATCATTATATAAACGTCAAGACATCTTTTACATTTCCTTATTATCTTTCTATACACACATTTATTTCATTATACAATTTCAACTTAATATATAAATAAATAAAGATATATATGAATATAGTTATAAGTATTTACATAGTTTCTTATTCTTTACTTAATTGTCATTTTGATATCTTTTTATTCTTAAACCATTCTTACCAGGCATCCCAGACATTATAATATATTGAGTTTTCTTTGTCTCTTAATTTCATTGTTAGTCTGTCCATATCTGCACAGTCTAATTTTTTTTTTATAACAGCATCCTCTGATGGTACATTTTCCTGCTTCCAAAATTGTGCATAGGATATCCTAGCAGTTGTTAAGATATGTAGCATCTTTTTAAAAATGCTACAGCATAGTTTCGGTAAGCCCTATGGAAATGAGGTGCCAGAGGGGCATAGAAGACTGTTTCCTCATATCAATATACAGAAATGCTGGCTATGATTCACATAAATGAAAAGACTGATAACATTAGTGTATAAAAATGGCACCACAAGGTGATCCAATTTCTTAACAAGCCTCTGGAAGGAGATATGCAAGCAACTGAAGTAGAAATAAAGGCTAATTGTGAATACCTTAGCTAGCTACATTTGCCAATCAAGTTATTCTTTCATAAGTTCTGAACACCTCCAATTGTATAGCAATCTCAAATTACACTAACAAATTTTGCAAGATTCAACAACTGCTTCCAACCTTTGCCAAGACATAACTAGTATCATGAAAACAGTAACTGTGAGAGGGATCTTGGAGTCCTAGTGGACGATCACTTAAACATGTGCAACTGCCACCAGAAAAAAATAATACAATCCTGAGTTATATAAACAGAGGCATAGAATCAAGATCACGTGAAGTATTAGTACCGCTTTATAAAACACTAGTAAGACCACTCATGGAATACTGCAACCAATTTTTGGCCACCATACTACAAAAAAAAAAAAAATGTTGAGAATTTGGAAAAAGTTCAGAGAACAGCAACAAAGATGATCAAAGGCCTGGAGACTCAAACATTTGAAGAATGGATGCAAGATTTGGGTTTGGCTAGTCAAAAGAAAAGAAGAATTAGGGGCAACATGATAGCAGTATTTCAGTATTTGAGGGGCTGCCACAAAGAAGATGGGGTCAAATTATTCCCCAAAGCACCAGAGGGGAGGACAAGAAACAATGGTTGGAAACTAACCAAAGAGAAAAGCAACGTGGAATTATGGAGAAACTTCCTAACAGTCCTCAATGTACCACCATAATTGACCCCAAAATTTATGTTGCGAAGGAAAAACATTTGTTAAGTGAGCTTGGCTCATTTTATGACTTTTCTTGTCAAATAAATAATTTCCATTTAGAACAGAATAGAAGGGCTCTTGGAGGTCTTCTAGTCCAACTCCCTGCTTAGGCAGGAAACCCTACACCACTTCAGACAAACAGTTATCCAATCTCTTCTTAAAAACTTTCAATGTTGGAGCATTCACAACTTCAGGAGGCAAGCTGTTCCACTGGTTAATTGTTCTGATTGTCAGGGAATTTCTCCTTTGTTCTGGGCTGCTTCTCTCCTTGATTAGTTTCCATCTGTGGCTTTTTGTCTTGGCTTCAAATGCTTTGGAGAATAGCTTGACCCCCTCTTCTTTGGGGCAGCCCTTGAGATATTGGAAGACTGCTATCATGTCACCCCTAGTCATTCTTTTCATTAGACCAGACATACCCAGTTCCAGCAATCGTTTTTTATATATTTTAGCCTCCAGTCCCTTGATAATCTTTGTTGTTCTTCTCTGCACTTTTTCTTAATCCTACAAAGCTTGAATCCCACAAAGCAGCAGAAATACTACATTCTAGATGTTTTGATTAATGCACCTCCACAACGGTAAAGAGATTGGAATTGTTACAAACATTTGATAAACATTTATTCCTTTCAAATGTTATTCTTCAAGCTTCTGTATTATTCTTCAGATTTTTTTTCACGGGAAACCCATGCATTATTTAACCAAAAGATAATGTGATTTCTAAGGATAGATGGGCAATTGTCAGCTTCACTAAGGAGGCCAGTCCAGGAACATCAACTGTATGAGAAGTCTTTTATTGAGATTGGTTATAATAACAGAATTTTGCAAATCCGATTGTGCTGTGCCTTTTCTGCCTTATAATTTCGTGAATCTGCCTGAATAGATTCCGAATGTTATCTCATCGGTCTCAATTTTTTAAAAAAATGCTTCAGCTCTTTTTTTTCCCTCCAGGTAATGGTTCCTGCATATATCCACCGAGGTCATTTTCCTTACTTTCTATATATATATAAAGATATAGCCGTTCTTGTCCCATTGTTAACAATCTGCAATTTGTAATAAATGCAAGTGTGCTGATATCTCTCACCTTTCAGCTTCTGGACCAGTGCTAACAGGCTGCAAATAAATAAATAGATAAAATAAATATATCCATTTTCATTTGATTGTGATCCCATCAGTGAATACTAGTTGTGGCTTTCAGTTTATTTATTTCTTAGTCTCCCATCAAACAACTTTGGGCAGTGAAAGTGCTCTCCAAACACAACTGCACACCACACCAACTGTAGCAGCTGCCTTGCAATCATTATAAAATCCAAACTAAAACAGATAGCACCCTTCTTCCTCATTAGGTATTAAAAAAATTTCCTAAAGAGCAAATGCACAGGTGCTAAACAAAGATCAAGATTTGTGGTATAATTTCTGTTCTGTACGGACATTAACATATTTGGAAGCGCCGCGCTGTGATTGGCCAAAGCGCACAGCGATCTCATTGGCCAAGCTGGCCGCGCTGATTGGCCCGTAATGAATCTCCCGCGATTGGTGGAAACTAATCGCAGGAGATTCAAAGCGATGCCATTGGCCGTGGCCGCCACGGCTAGAGAATAAAAGCCGTGGCTGTTCCCTTTAAACCCCGAGCCGATCTAGAAACCTAACAAAGAGCTGATACCAAGTCACCGGCTCCGAGTCTCCTTTTCCGCGACGGACACGACACTGGCGATGAGGGTGGGATCCCGAAACTAACCCCATCAAGCACGTGTCCTGAGAAAACAGGACCAACAAGCTGGCCAGCATCGCACCGCCCGCACCCTTCAACCCCACTACCAAGGACTGGGAATCATACACAGACCGATTCCTAATGTTCCTTGAAAGTAGCAACTTGAAGGATGCAACCGGGCAGAAGAAAAGAGCCGTCTTCCTAACACACTGAGGGCCCGCAGTGTTCAAGATGGCTAAAGCCCTCGCAAAACCCGGAGACATGAAGGAGATGGACTGAGCTGACCTCGAGCCATTGCTCCGAAACCACTATGCCCCCGCCGTGCCCACCCTCATCAGGCGGCATGATTTCTACCAGCGGGACCAGAGATCGGGTGAGAGCATCAGTGACTTTGTGGCTGATCTGCGGAGCCTAGGGGGCATGTGCAGGTTCTCGGACATGGACGAGGCTTTGCGGGACCGTGTCGTGCTCGGACACAGAGACCCAGTCCTACAAAGCCGGCTAATGGCAAAAGACAACATCGCCCTCGCCGACGCCCTCGCTGAAGCCACCGCAGCCAAGGCAACCTGGAAATTGGTGAACCGAATGTGGAGGCTGGACACCGGGGAACACACAGCAACCACCGAGACGGGCCGGGCGACTGAGGCTCACCCAGAAGCAAGCCACCGAGAGACCACCACCCACCATGGTGACTTCCACTCCGCCTCTGACACCACAGACGAGGAAGAAGAAATACATCGGCTCCAGTCGGGACAAGATTGGCATGATCGGCAAAGTTGTAAGTCGGGGACCACTTATGCCGGGTACGGAGGCGACCACCCTCGATCGGAGTGCCAGTTTTTCAACGCGATTTGCCGGCACTGCAATAAGAAAGGTCACATCGCCAGAGTCTGCCGACTGAAAAGAGCCTACCATCCCCGTCAGTGAGACCACAGCAACCAGAGATGAGACGGCAACCCCCCAGGACCAGAGACCGCCAAGCCGAAAATCGCTGGAACCGAGACGGATGGAACCGACGAAGTGGCAAAACCCAGCAGAAAGAGGAAACCCACCAGACGGTCATCATCGGCCACTCATCCACCACAGACGCCCGGAAGGTGTACGTAGAAGTGAGCATCGAAGGCAAACCATGCAAAATGGAGGTGGACTCCGGGTCCTACCTCTCCATGGTTGCCTGGCGAGAAATAAAGCGGTTGGTGCCGGAAATCCACAAGAGGAGGCTGGAAACCCAGAAACTCATCCTCAGAGACTACCAGAGGAACTGCATCCCGGTAGTCGGAACCAGACACTTCGAGGTAACCTTCAAGGGCCGCTCAGCAAAGCTTCCCCTGACGATCATGGACCAAGACCGCCCCAGCCTTTTGGGACTACAGTGGTTCGCACCACTCAGGATTGAGGTTACGGGCGTCGACCATGTCGCAGATGCCGACTGGGAGGAGCAACTGGCATGGGACTTCCGGGAAGTGTTCGACGGCACCCTAGGCAAGTACCGAGGGCCCCCTATTTTGTTCAGCCTAGACTCCAGCATTCCCCCAATACGCCTAAAACCACGGCGGGTACCTTTTGCACTCCGGCCCAAAATCGACGAGCAAATTGACAAGCTCATCAAACAAGGGGTCCTATCAACCACACCCATTGGGAGACCCCTACAGTCACCCCAGTCAAGCCCGATGGGTCGGTGAGAATCTGTGGGGACTATAAGGCCACCCTAAATTGCGCCTTGGAACAAAGCGCCTACCCCATCCCAGTAGTGCATCACCTCCTACACTCACTGGTCTTTGTGAAGCTTGACCTGGCGCAAGCCTATCAACAGTTGCCAATCGACGCAGAAACCGCTGAGGCGCAGACCATAGTCACCCACCGGGGAGGATTTCGCTGTAACAGACTCCAGTTTGGAGTCAGTGTGGCTCCGGGAATTTTCCAGAGCCTCATGAGAGACTCTTGCAAGGAATTAAGGGGTGGTGCCCTACTTCAACGACGTACTAATATCAGCGGCCAACCAACAAGAACTAGAGGGTCGTCTAAGGGAGGTACTAACCAAATTCAAAGAGGCAAGGCTAAAGGTGAAAAAAGAGAAATGCCAGCTGTACAAAGAACAGGTCGAATTCCTGGGATGCCTCCTAGACCGACACGGCATCCACCCAACCGCAGAAAAAATCAGAGCCAATAAAGAAGCCCCAACACCATGGAATAAAACAGAACTGCAGACATTTCTGGGACTGCTTAATTTTTATAATGTTTTCCTGCCCCAAAAGGCGACCGCGGCGGAGCCTTTGCATAGGCTTTTGGACAAGGTGGCCACATGGACTTGGGGAAAACGTGAGGAAACCGCCTTCACCAAAACCAAGAACCTGCTCACCTCGGATGCCATTTTAATCCAATACAACGAGACCCTACCACTGGCTGTCACATGCGACGCCTCACCTTTCGGCATTGGCGCCGTCCTCAGTCACACGCTCCCTGACTGAAAAGAAGCACCCATCGCCTTCTTTTCAAGGACACTCACCAAACCGGAAAGAAACTACAGTCAACTGGACAAAGAGGCCCTGGCTATCGTTGTCACAGTAAAGAGGTTCCACGAGTACCTCTACAGCCACAAGTTTACCATCATCACCGATCACAAGCCACTGCTGGAAATCCTGGCAGGGAACAGGGCCACCCCGAACATTCTATCTCCTAAAATGACAAGGTGGTCCGAATTCCTTGCCGCCTACAACTACCAGCTCACGCACTGACCCGGTAAGACGATCACCCACGCAGACGCCCTGAGCCGCACGCCATTACCTGACCTAGACACTGACCCAGCACCCACTATAGCCACCCTCAGCATAGAGACTCTGCCCGATCTACCCATAACCGCGTCAGACATTGCCCACAAAACAAATAAAGACAAACGTCTGGCACGGATGTTACATTGGGTAGAAAAGGGGTGGCCGGAAAGAGACGATGACGAAGCATTCAGGACATTCCGGAACCGGCAAACAGAACTCTCATTACAAAAAGGGTGTGTACTGTGGGGGGATAGAGTTGTTATTCCAGAAAGGTTACAAGGGAAGGTATTGGAGTTGTTACACGAAGGGCACCCAGGCATAGTTAGGACAAAAGCCCTGGCCAGGAGTTACGCCTGGTGGCCAGGGATGGACAAGCAAATCGAGACCTGGGTGGCAAAATGCAAACGCTGCCAAGAAACCAGACCGAGTCCCCCCGCAGCACCAATCCTGGAATGGGAAACCCCCAGGGGCCCTGGTCCAGAATCCACATAGATTTTGCCAGGCCCACGAAAGGACATATATTCCTTATCACGGTAGATGCTTACTCCAACTGGTTGGAGGTAAGCAACATGAAAACCACCACTATGGAAGCTGTGACCAAGGAACTCAGCAAGCTGTTCACAACCCACGGCCTCCCAGATGTCATCGTGTCGGACAATGGGCCCCAATTTACCTTGCTAGAATTTGAAAAATTCCTAGCGGAATGGGGCATACGACACACACTGACAGCACCGGCACATCCGGCGGTGAACGGGAGGGCGGAACAGATGGTTCAATTTACGAAAAAAACCATCCAAAAAATTGAACATGGGGAAATCCAAGAAAAAATAAACAAAATGCTCTTTATACAACACATAACCCCAAACACGACCACCAACAAAAGCCCGGAAGAACTACTAATGGGGAGGAAATTAAGGTCCCCACTCGACAGACTGCACCCCATATACAACCCAGAAAAAAACCCAAACTCCTCAAGCAAAAACTGAACATTCTCCCCAGGTGATGCAGTCTACGTAAAGAACCTTACCAGAGACCCACTCTGGGTACTGGCAACCATAACCCAGCTGACAGGTTCCCACTCATACCGCCTCCAAACAACTGACGGATGAGCATGGAAACGCCACATCGATCAAATAAGATCAAGGACAACCACAAGAAACACAACCGACACGCAAACAGACACAGACAGGCCCCACAACACATACCAAGAGGGGAGGGAATACCCCAGGAACCAGGAAACAATAGAAAGAAACCAGCCATACTCACCGGAAAGCAGCCAGTTTGAAGCCTCACCGGGGAGAAGCAGCCAGGCCAGCTCAACCAGCCCAGAAAGACCAGGCGGGAGCAGCAACAACTGCAGCTCAACCAGCCCGAGTAAACCAGGAGGGAGCTGCGACGAAAGGCCCGGCGAGCCTTTAAAGGAGGTTCCATCAACAAGGCAGAGAGCAACACAGAACCCGACCGAACCGGCCGGGAGCCAAGCAACAACTAACCTGCGCAGGTCAAGTAGGCAAGTACAAAGCCCCGCCTACTTACGGGACTACATTACGTAGGACCATACCAAGAGGGGAGGGGTGTTCTGTACGGACATTAACATACTTGGAAGCGCCGTGCTATGATTGGCCAAAGCGCACGGCGATCTCATTGGCCAAGCCAGCCGCGCTGATTGGCCTGTAACGAATCTCCCGCAATTGGTGGAAACTAATCGCGGGAGATTCAAAGCAGTGCCATTGGCTGCGGCCGCGGCGGCTAGAGAATAAAAGCCACGGCTGTTTCCTTTAAACCGCGAGCCGATCTAGAAACCTAATAAAGAGCTGAAACTAAATCACTGGCTCCGAGTCTCCTTTTCCGCGATGGACACGACAATTTCACTGGCAGTGTAGATGTTACCAACTAGGTCTGTAAGAAGAGGCCTTAAATTTTGGCACCTTTGCTAGTTTCCACTGTTCTGGATTATCCCAGTGTTTTCTCTATCCCTCTTGAATCAGCCCAAGGAACTTCATGGCTGGTAATTCTTGAGACGTTTGTTAATTAGGACTGAATGGACCCTTCCATTTTCCAACTATAACCCCTGGTTTAACTGTACAAGCAGTGTATGGTTCTATTGTAAAGCAAAATCTGTAGCAACTTGTCTAGCATTAAGCCTGCTTTAAGTTGCTATCAGCTAATTTTAATATAGATAGAAAGATGATAGAATATAGACTGGAATGGAATGGAAAGGAACAGAATGAAATAGAACAGAATAGAATAGAATAATGGAATAAAGAATAGAATAGAGTAGAGTAGAGTAGAGTAGAGTAGAGTAGAGTAGAGTAGAATAGAATAGAATAGAATAGAATAGAATAGAATAGAATAGAATAGGGAATAAAATATGGAATCAAATGGCATGGAGTAATGGAATAAAGAATAGAATAGAATAGAACAGAACAGAACAGAACAGAACAGAACAGAACAGAACAGAACAGAACAGAATAGAATAGAATAGAATAGAATAGAATAGAATAGAATAGAATAGAATAGAATAGAATAGTTGGAAGGGATCTTGGAGGTCTTCTAGTCCAGCCCCCTGCTCAGGCAGGAAATGAGAGAGAGAGGGAGAGAGAGAGAGAGAGAGAGAGATTCAGAGGTCCTCTAATTTCCATGTTTGTCCAGCTTTTAAAAAGTAAGCACACCAATCTGCCAGAAAAATCTTAATTTTAAATCACACTTATTTTTCATAATAGGATTGAAAAAATTAAGAAAAGCAAAACAAAACAAAACAGAGTCCTTAAATATACTGTTCATCACAGAAGGAGTTCAATCCAGCCAGTGCCTCATATCCTCTTTAGCGCCTTCAATTTGTTTTCAGTTCCTTCAGGCTAGGACAGAAATGGGAAGTACTTAAGTGTAGGAAGATATAAAAAAGGAAATCAATAAAATATAAATAATATATAAGAAGCATGTCCACTTTTAAAAAGTGCAACTTAGGATACAATGTGTTGATAAAAGGAGATGGACCTCCACATTTTCTTGCTCCCGAGTTGTAAATGGAGCATTAGCAAGACCCATAAATATCCTACTGGAAAATTATAATTTCAGTGATGTTTGTAAATTCCTTGTTTCTTGCTGTTTACCTCACTCCTTGGCCCACTTCTTTTGTTTCTTATTCTTCCCTGTTCATCTACTTCTTTTTTCTTAAAAATTGAATAAAAGAATAATTTTAACTCCCTGATCAAGCAGGAAACCCTATATCATTTCAAAGAAATGGTTGTCCAATCTCTTCTTAAAATGCATAAAAGCCTTTTCCCACTACTGAATTGGATAGCTTTATGGCTATTCTCGGGTTGCCAGAAAGTTACAGCTGTGTAAAATTTGCTGTCCTTGTTACCAAACCTTTCCCTGACTCAGTTTGACATCCCTCCAAATCCATTAAGACAAACACCAGCAGACCATACCTACCCTGAAGCTATTATTTGGATGGTGGAGACTTAAAGTGACAGAATGCTTCTTAAACAAGATCATGGCTAAGACTTTAGCCCTGCTTCACTGAAGGACTTAGGATGAGAAAAAAATTAATGTCAGTGGGATCCAATATGAATAAAATCACCAGGAGCCATGGGGTGCAGTGGTTAGAATGCAGTACTACAGGCAAACTCTGCCCACAGTCTGGAGTTTGATCCTGTCAGGGCTCAAAGTTGACTCAGTGTTTCATCCTCCTGAAGACCCAGATTGTTGGGGACAATATGTCAATCACAATAATACATGGGCAAGCAATTGATACAAACTCAAGATAAACCACTCCAAACTCGATTGCAGAAAGTACGACTTAAGCAACAGAGAGTGGCCAACGCCTGGAATGTTCTACCTGACTCCATTGTTACAGCCTCAACCCCTCACAGCTTCAACCTCAAACTGTCTACCGTGGACATTCCTAAGAGGTCCTTAAAGGGGGCGTGCACAAGTGCACCAGCGTGCCTATCATTCCTGTCTTATTGTCCCCATTTAACTGCATTTACTCCCTTTGTTTTTGTTTATGTTCATAGCTATACTTGTTATCTTGTACATGCTTGACAAATAAATAAATAAATAATAGATAGATAGATAGATAGATAGATAGATAGATAGATAGATAGATAGATAGATAGATAGATATGCAACTAATGCTTCCACATTTGTAAACCTTTCAAAAAGTTCACTATGTACTCTATGTAAAACACTATGGGGTGGTTATATAACTCTAAATTCTATTTCTATTGCCATTGCTATTTCTAGGATGTGCTTTTGCTGCCTCTTAAATGCATAGTGAGAACAGACTAGCATAATATTTAAAATGAAGGGAAATATATTACTGTTCCCATTGCTCAGCATCTAATGCTATTTGCTCTGGGGCAGTATAATTTTAATTTTCTCGATGATCATGCTATATTGGTTTTCTTTTCATTCTAATTTTAAACGGTACAGTAGATTGCAAAATAGACTCCATTACTCTGAGCTATTGTGAGAAAGTGTTCAAAATATTGTACACGATCGCAAATACACGTCTGTATATCAATTTTGAATGGGCTGCAAAGTTGACCTTGGGAGTCAGAAGAAAGCAGCCCATTTCCATTTTGATTCCTGTACTCTCTTGATGATATCGTATGCTTTCGTTTGTTCTCTAATCCATGTGCAGGTCTTTCTATCTTGTCTTGGGATGCCCAGCTTTCCATGGCTCTTTGTAACATTCATAGCTTTTGTATCAATTGTGAGGTTTTTGTCCATATTTCACGGGAAAAGGTTAGAGCAGGTAGCACACAGGGATTAGAAACTTTTCTCTTCAGGCATAGAGGGAGGTTGTTCTTGAAAATTATGCTTAGCTTGCTGAATGCCTGTCAGCCTACAGTAGCACTCTAACCATTGCACCCCCCTACATCTATATAGATATATAAACACATCTATATTCTATATCCCTATATCCCTATATCCCTATATCCCTATATCCCTATTTCTTTCTTTCTTTCTTTCTTTCTTTCTTTCTTTCTTTCTTTCTTTCTTTCTTTCTTTCTTTCTCTCTCTCCCTCTCCCTCTCCCTCTCCCTCTTTCTTTCTTTCTTTCTTTCTTTCTTTCTTTCTTTCTTTCTTTCTTTCTTTCTTTCTTCCAACATAACTTGGCTCTTTTTTGGGTTTATTTTTAAGCCAAATGGTTCTCCTGCTTTGTGCAGCTCTTATATCTACCTATCTATCTATCTATCTATCTATCTATCTATCTATCTATCTATCTATCTATCTATCTCTATAGTATATCAATTATATCTCTCATCTCTCTCTCTTTATCTCTCCCTATATCTATATTTCTCTTTCTCTTTCTGTCTCTTTATCTCTATCTCTATCTATCTCAATCATCTCTATCTCTATCATATATCATCTATATCTACAATATATCTATCTGTACCAAAACCTATTTCTACCTGTATCATCTATATCTATATCTGCATTTGAGTATTCAAACCTTTTAAAATAGACTTTACTGCATTCTTCCTTTTGATTAATTTGTCCTGGAGCCATAACTTTCAATATCCTTTATGACTTATTTCATCCTATTATCCTCATTGTAAAGTTACTAGATTATTAAAAGGGCATGGCTACTTTCATCTTCTTTTTTAATCAGTCCATACATAATTTAGGATGTTTGCCACTGCAATTCTAATTTCCCTTTTCATCCAGCCTCTGCGAGTGAATACATTAAAACCTGCAAATTATTTTACAGAAAACTAGCCTTTGAAAAATGCCTAATACCATTTGTCATCCTTAAGTAGGTAAAGCGAAAGATTTAGATTGAAGTAAAGTTTGTCTACTGCATATAGTGGCCTTGGATCAGCTAGCACTCATAAACACAAAACAGGCATAAATAATTAGTATAAATAATTATTCATAAGCCTTTAATATCTGCCTAAGGAATTCTCCTAAGCAATGAGCTCAAACAAAGAGCAGGAATCACTGTCACAAAGATCAAACTATTTTCCAAACTTGTAGAAGGCAAGACAACAAACAATGGATGAAAACTAACCAAGGAAAGGAGCAACTTAGAACTAAGGATAAATTTCCTAACAGTGTCAACAAACAACCAAGAGAACAGCTTGCTTTCAGAAGTTGTGAATGCTCCATCACTGGAGGCTTTCAAGAAGACAACCACTTGTCTGAAATGGGTATAGATTCTCCTGCTAGTGCAGGGAGTTGGGCTAGATGACCTCCAAGGCCATTTCCAACTCTGTTATTCTATGTTTTATGAATAAATTAATCAGAAAAAGGTCTACCTCTGAGGCCATATTCTTCAGATGTATGCACCAAGACAAATTCTTTGTGTGTCCAATCACACTTGGCCAATAAATAATTCTATTCTATTCTATTTAGCCTTAGTTTTTATTATCAGTTTCCCATCTACTTTCAGCATATCTGTCACAGGTCTCAGAGATGGAAACAGGCTACACAAAGATGGCTGTTGTGCACAACTGTAATTATTAGCAATGTACAGTTCACTATTAACCACTTAATGAACATTGTTTCTTGAATGAATAGAGAAAGGCTTTTAAATTTTAATCTAGGTTATCTCTGTTGAATTCAGCATCTATTCCAGAGATTATTTCTATATTGTACCTTGACTTTATTCACGTTTCTACCATAATTGTATTCTACTCTCTTGCCATGATTCTGAATTTCTACAATCCCCTTCAGTCCGCATCCTTACATTTACAACAGACTTCATGCAACCCCAGCAAGTTTTAATTATCTCTATGTTATCTCACTTTCTTGATTCCTATTTTTGTGACAATAATTTTATTCAACTGTTGTTCAACTTTGTTGATCACATTTCTTTTAGCGCAATTCCAGCTAAGTTTCTTTGTCTGCCAATTCATTCTAGTTTTACCTATGTATTTTGTTCTTCTTCTTATTATTATTCATTGGCCACTAGTCTATTATTGTTTGTGTCCAGGTGCCAGACCTATTCTATCAGACCTGTAGATCTGTCTGACTCTTTTTCTCTTTCTCCCCTTCACATTCTTTCATATTTCCAAAAGTATTTCCCCCTCTTTGGATGACCAGCTGTTCTATTCATTACTCCTTTCATGCCCTGTGCAGTGATAATAAAAGTTGGCTTTCTGTGAAAATCTCTCTCTTTCTCTCTCTTTCTCCCCTCCTCCCTCTTCTCTCTCTCTCTCTCTCTCTCTCTCTCTGTCTCTCTCTACCTCTCTCACACACACCCTATCTTTTCGCATATATGTGTGTGTGTATATATATATATATATATATATATATATATATATGTATATATATGGATCTTTGGTTATTCGGGTTTTATCCCGCGTAAGATTGGAAGTATCTAGGCAACGTTTCTGAGAAGCACAGAGCTGAAGACCAAGCCTGAAGATGATGAATGAGACTTCATCGAAACGTTATCTAGATACTTCCAATCTTACGTGGGAGAAAACCCGAATAACCAAAGATCCATGGCTAATGACCCATTTTATGCATGAGTATGACTGTACCGCTGCCACTCTGAGGGAGATGTGCTTGGAAGAGTTGGAAACAAAACGTTCTTCATTCTTTCCATCCTTAGAGCACACTGACTGTGTTTTATTTCATTTGAAAAGCAGAGAAGGCTCCTATTCATGGGTCTTCTCCAGGCAACACTCTGAGTTGCTTCAGGCGAATAATAGGTAAAATTGTATACATGTCCATTCAGAAGCAGTCTATGGATTTATTGTAATTTAGCTTCAGGTTACCAAGAACATGGCTGGAGTCCAAGGGAGTCTACAAGGATATCATTTTAATATAAAGGTAGGTTTAGGCCTTTCGGGATCAATTTCATTAATGTTGGGAAAAGACCAAAAATAAGCTTTGAGTTTGAAAAAAAAAAAATCTAGTCCTGTTATTCTCCTTAGTCTCCAACAATAAGAAAGCTGAAATCATGGAGTTTGGACAGAATATAATAGAAGGAATTGTAGAAATCTGTGTAAGTCCAGTTCAGCTCCTTCCATTGCTTATGGAAAAATGGTTACAAAACAATACCAAAAAAACATAATGATATGCAAATGCTCCCCATTTCTCAGCTTTGTTCAGTGCCCAGATTTTGCAATTAAATTTTAGGATTAACATAGTACAACTGTGATATTTAAGGTTGATTTTAACTACTATTTTTTTGTGAGATACTGCTAGCATTGCTCAAACTAATTGCTCATTTGAATGCTTATAATAATCACCCAACTATTTAATATGCAGCGTTTTGAAGGTGAAAATAAAATTCAAAAAATATTAATGCTGAGTATTGATTCGTCCCAAAAAATTTGTTTACAGCAACACATTGATATGATTCTGTCCACAAATAGATACCAAAATCACCTGCTTGCTGTTTAGATTTTCTGTTTCTTACCAATAGTTCTGGATATCCATATAACTTGTAATAGGGGCATATGTTGAAGCTTATATAATGTAACATGCATTAGTTGGTATCAGACTCAAAAGATCAGGTCTGTTGATGGAGGTCCAATTAAACTAATTTATTGCTAAAGAAATAATGCACAGAAAATTTCTCAACTACCAGTTAACACCTGCTTGGAATTTGATAAAAGTCAATGAAATTCAAGAGACTTAGTTCATTTTTGGCTACGTAGGGATTCTAGGCTGATCTCTCTTTTAATTCCACCCCTAGCCACACCTTATCCTCAGGGGTGGGATTCAAAAATTTTATCAACTGGTTATGTGGGCTTGGCTTAGGTGGTGGACATGTCTTGGTGGTCATGTTATTGGCTGAGTGTGGCCAACTCAATATCATTCACATCGAGGCATGCATCTCCTCGCTTGGCCTCTCATGACTGTGGGAATGCTGCAACAGTCGTAAGTGTGAAAAATGGTCATAAGTCACTTTTTTCAGTACCATTGTAACTTTAAATGGTCACTCCACACAAGCAAAGTACCAGCAAAAGAGGCAAAAAAAAAAAAAAAAAAAACCTCCAGAGAAGTTCCTGAGACAGGAAGTCTAGTCGTGCCAAGAATGTAATAAGGGTTAATGGAGAGGCAGTTTCTGTAAGCAACACCAGAATGTTTCCTTCCTGCCTTCCTTACAGGATTAGGCCAGTAATTTCTTCTAACAACCAATTCTCCGAACTGCTTAGAATGTTAACAACCAGTTCTAGCAAATAGATGCGAACTGGTAGAATCCCATCCCGCTTATCCTATAATTGTTGGTATAGTTTTACAAGAGACCCTAGACATAAGGGTAGAAAGAGGGGAAAACACAACATTATTTTTATACCATCCCCACCAAAAAGGCATATATTATTATTGGAAGCATCATGTCAAGTTTCATTCAGCAATTTTTCATTTTGTGATGAACCATCTGACTTTTATAAAATGATACATAGCTTGATAGCATTCAGCTAGCTAGCAGCCCACTGAGGCAGATAAAAGAGTTACTTCCACAATATTTATAAAAATTAAAGGAACAATCTGGAAGCAGAGCTTACCCTTATTTCTCCTATTGAAAATAAATATTTATTTCTGCATGCAACCCCCTCATAGCCCTCTGGGAGTCTGACAACCAATAGGATACATTTCTTGCAAGGTCCAAGAAAGAATATCTCATTATTCACTCCATGTGGTCATCTACCAGAATCACATGTAGCTTCGTAGTTCTGCTTCACCATTAAACCATCCTTCCAAGCAGCAACCATGTTTCCAGTGTCTTTCTTCCCACTTGGAACTGAACCCAGATGGACATTTCTTCCATCAACCATATTAGAATATATACTAAGTATGTCCATACTTAGTATATTCATTCTGGAACAGAATGCACCAGACCGGACCAAAAAAAAAAATGTTTTGCAACTAGATCACATCTGGAATCCAACTAATTATTTCTTAGAAAGAAAAAAAAAATTGCCAGACCATCTCCAAACTTGTTAAGATGAATGTGATCTCAAAAAGATGAGGTAGACATTTTTACGCACCGGATATATACATGTATTTCATAAGTGTAAATAGAACGACTTCAGAGAACTTCCTAATTAGGTTGTTGAACGACTGTAGGCACACTTTTTTTTTCCAGATTTAAATTATTTTATTAGTTTATACTACAGCATACGAAGAAAATAAAAAAGTAAATAGCAGGAAAATTAGGAAGGCAAAAGGGGAGGAAAGAGTGGGAAAAGCAGATAGACAGACAGATAGATATAGATAAATATACATATAGATATAGAGAGGGGGTAGCTCAAAACTCATATTTGAAGAGTGTTTGTTGATAATTCCTCATCAGATCTGAACTAGGTATGAAGGTGGGACCATGAGGAATGGACTGTCTAGAAGAGGGATGTCAAACTCAAAGCCCGCGGGCTGGATCCAGCCCATGATGTGGTTGGATCTGGCTCATGGGGCCATCCCTGTCTATCCCTGTCGCTTCAGCCAAGTCTATCCAATGCAAAGAGAAAATATGCCAGCAGTTTGGGGGGTGGCATCAAGCTGGCCACACCCACCCAGTTGGCTATGCCCACCTGGTCCCCTGAGGTCAACCACAGCCCTGTTTCCATCTTGCTTGCAAGTCGGTTCTGTTCTGAGTAACACAGGGTGAAATTTCCTTGCATTGCTTTGAACAACTTAGCCTGGTGTTTCAATTTCTGCCGTAGTGAGTTCATTGTTTTTCAAGTGACCTTTTTTAATTCCCGCTCTTCTCCATTAATCATGGCTCTCAGAATTTTAGTTTCAAAAAACACACTTCGAAGTACTACCTTTCTTCAGCCTTCCAATATTCCCCTCCTGGTATATTTTGGTGTTTACCTTTACCTTATAGACCACTAGCATTTCTTGACCATAAAAGCTGTTTGGGAGGGATGCGATTATAATGAAGCAACAGCAGGATGTTTAACCTTTCCTCTGTCTGGCCTGCCACCTGGTTGCAATGGAGGGGATTCTCCTTCCTTGGTTTTGAAAGGCAGATCAGACAGCATATTAACACACAGGGGGGGCCCTCCCTTGCAAAGCTGTCCTTTGAACAGAGCTTGGCTTGAAACAGAGAAAGACAAGGAGGTTAAGGACTTAAGCATGCTCTCCTGCTGTCAGTTCTACTTTATCAAAGAAGTCTTCCTGGGACAAATCATAAAATGAAAAGGCCACTGGGGTTAAGTTGCATGGATTTGAATTGAACAATTCTTTTGTTCTTGGAAAAAAATCAAGCGTTGTTTTTTGGGGAGGTATTTGTGACGGGTTTTTGCTTAGGTATACTATTCTTCCCCCCCTTCTCTCTCTTTCATCTTTGATCGTATTTGTTAAGTACTGAGCATGGGCGCGAAAGAATGGAGACGAGCCGGTGAAATGGTGAACTTCAACTCTTTATTTACATGGTGTGACAGCTCAGACTGGATGGCTGCTACAGCCTTCCTTATATAGGCAACTAATTAACTGTTCAACCAATGAAAACCCTGGAGCGCTAGCTCTGTTAACCAATGAGAATGGGTCGTTAATGGCCAATCAGATTCTCCTGAACGAACCAATCTCATCTCGCCATTTAACGGCCAATCAGAAGTGCAGGGCCAGAACCCTGCACTTAATCTCAAGCTCTTGATAACTTTATTGCATGATTATTCATTCACAACACCCCTTCCCCCCTGGGTTCCATTTACGGGGTGCAGTTAGGTAGTCCTTGAGATAGGACGGTTGTTTTGTTAGTCTATTTGATTTTCGTAGTGCACCCGGTATTTGGCTGCACTCTTGTTGAGGTAGGGTGTTGTTTGGCGAAAGGGGTGTCTCTGACTCTGAGTTCAAGTTTCCGTTGTCACCAACATCATCGGTATCACCGCGAGGTGAGCTCACTTCCATCCCTGCTTCCTCTTCACGTGTTTCCGTACCACTATCGTTCCCTTCAAAAAGGTTTTCTGCTAATTGGAGTTCATCTTCCTCTGTATCTCGCCCCCCCCTCAGTTTGGTCATCAGGGGACTCGGGGATCCCTGACTGCAGCCTTGATTGTAGTTGATCGATATGGCGCTTCCATAGTCTAACATCGTGGCATTGCACGAGGTATGATCTCGGGCTGGTTAGACGGACTACAGTCACTTCGACCCACAACGGATCGCCCGATAAGTTTTTAGCGAATACCAAGTCACCTACTGGAAGGTACGGCATCGGCCGCTTGATCTGTGTGGTTTCTCCGGTTTGTACGCTGGGTGTAACCGGTCAAGGTGGGAGCGGAGCTTTCGTCTCATTAGCAACTCAGTGGGAGTTTTGTTGGTGACGCTGTGCGGAGTGATATGCTGTAAAAAGAGGATTCGGTTTATTTTCTCTTCGATGTTGTTATACTCCATTTTCTGTAACGTCTTTTTGATGAATTGTACCATGCACTCGGCCCTTCTGTTGGCCGCAGGATGCGAAGGCGATGTCAGCGCATGTTGAATACCGCGGTCCGCCAGGTACTGTTCAAAGGACAGCATGGTAAATTGGGGCCCGTTGTCGGGTACCAGAACGTCTGGTAATCCATGGGTTGCAAACAGTCTGTCCAGTTTCTTAATGACCGCTTCGGTTGTTGTGTTCTTCATTCGGTGGATTTTGAGCCAATTCGAGTAGGCGTCCATGGTTAACAAGAACGTGTGGCCTTTAATAGGCCCTGCAAAGTCCAGATGGATATGGGACCAGGGTTCCCGTGGTGTTTCCCATTCGGTTGGGATTGCCTTTGGTGGGGCGTTGCTTACTTCTTGGCATTTATGACAAGCTTTGACCCAATTCTCGATTTGCTTGTTGATGCCTGGCCACCACGCGTAGCTTCATGCGAGGGCTTTTATGCACACGATACCGGGGTGGCCATCGTGCAAGGTTCTCAGTACTGCCCGTTGGAGTCATTCTGGGACAATGACTCTATCACCCCAGATAATACAGCCCTTCTGTGAAAACAACTCTGTTTGTTGACTTTTGAATGGGACGAAGTCATCAGGTACTTGGTCCAATGGCCATCCGCGTTCCACCCAACTGAGGACTCATGCTAAGGTGGGGTCATGTTTTGTTTCTCTAGCGATATCTTGGGCAGTTAATGGCGGTGTATGAAGTGTCTCTATGAAGTGTCTCTATCTGGTTGATACTGTAGGCGCGGGATCGTCGATGGTCTCTGGAAGCAGTGCTCGGCTCAATACGGGCGGTATTGCAGCCGATAATTATAAACAGCCAGAAATTCTGATCAACGAGTCATTCTGGGAGATAATATATAGGAGGTTGGCTTATCTCCCGCTATTATTCCCAGCAACGGTTTGTGGTCAGTCACTATAGTAAAAGCCCGGCCGTACACGTACTCATGAAATCTTTTGACAGCAGACACAATGGCAAGGGCTTCTTTGTCAATCTGGCTATAATTGCGCTCAGTTTTCAAAAGCGTCTTTGAGAAATAGGCAACAGGGGCTTCGCTACCGTTAGGCAAAACGTGGCTCAAAATGGCGCCCACTCCGAAAGGCGATGCATCACACGTGATCGTTAACGGCAAGGTCTCATTGTACTGCATCAGTACAGCGTCAGAAGTCAGTAGTTTTTTCACATTTCGAAACGCCTGCTCTTCTCTATGTCCCCATACCCAAATGGCTTTTTTGTCCTATAAACGATGTAGGGGTTCAGCGACAGTTGCTTTGTGTGGCAGGAATACATTATAAAAATTGATAAGGCCTAGAAACGCCTGGAGGTCGGCCTTATTCCGGGGTCTGGGAGCATTTTTTATTGCTCGCAATTTGCTATCGGTAGGGTGAATGCCCTGACTGTCAATTAAATACCCTAAAAATTTGATACGATCTGTACACAATTTGCACTTATTTTTCTTCACCTTAAGACCTGCGTCTTTGAATTTCTGAAGGACCATTCTCAAGCGATCCCGTAAAATTTTTGAAGTAGGGGCAGCGATTAACACATCATCAAAGTAGGGGACAACGCCTTTAATCCCTTAGCTCTGAAAGATCCCCGGGGCTACACTCACTCCAAATTGGAGCCGTGTACATTTAAAGGCACCTCGTTGCGTCACAATCGTCTGTGCCTGTCCTGTTTTTTCATCTACCAGCAGTTGCTGATATGCCTGAGCTAAGTCTAGTTTAGCGAAGACTTTTCTGCCCCCCAGGGAATGGAGGAGGTGCTGCACGACCAGTACCGGATATGCATTTTGCTGCAGGGCGTGGTTCAGGGTGGCTCGGTAGTCCCCACAAATTCTAATTGATCCATCCGGCTTAATGGGTGTCACAATTGGGATCTCCCAGGGAGAGTGATCGGTTGGCTTTAACACTCCCTGGGCTATCAACTTATCAAGCTGCTCATCAGTTTTTGGTTTTAGGGCAAATGGAACCCGACGAGGCTTAAGACAGATGGGAGCTATTTTCGGATTAAGGTTAAATGATATCGGGGTCCCCTTGTACTCGCCTAGGTTTTTGGCGAAGACATCCCTGAATTCTTGGATGAGGTCCTCCTCCCAGTCGCTGCTGCCGATTCGGTGAATGCCTGCCACTTCAATGCCAAGTGGCACGAACCATTGGAGGCCTAACAGGCTTGGCCGGTCCTTGTCGATCACAGTCAGAGGTAAGTACGCTGTACGGTTTTTGAACGAGACCTGGACTCGACTGGATCCTACAACTGGAATTCAATTGCCTTGATAGTCTTGAAGTATGAGTCTTTGGAAATTGAGGTCTTGACGCTGGATAGTAGGGATGAGTTGCTTGAGGGTCTTCCAGGAAACCATCGAGAGAGACCATCCCGAGTCGACTTCCATTTGGCAGGGCTGATTTTCTATGGCTACTTTAATCTGGATTTTCTTGGCATCTAAGGAGGAGGCATGACCGATAGTGATAGTTTGATGAGCCTCTTCTCGCTTCGTGGGGCGGTTTAGGGTTCTGTTTCTGTAGGAGTGGATCACTGGTTCTCGCCTTACAGGACGGTTTCCTGTCGGTTGGCGATAGTTAGCCCCTTTCGGGGGCTGGCTGGGGCCTAGGAGACTTGTACAGACCTGTCCAATGTGGCCTCGTTTTCCGCACTCATGGCAGAGTGCGTCACGGAATTTGCATTCGGACCGGGGATGGCTGGCCCCACAGCCAGCGCATGGGTGTTGGGACTTCTGGTAGTGGTCCCGTTTGGACCGCAGTCGATGGATCTCTTCTTTGTCGCTGTCTCACGACGAAGAGAGGTTCTCGTGGTGGGCTGTCGGGAACTGCCCTTCTGACTTGGGTGAAAGGTCACCAGTTGGATGGTGTGCGCAGTTGCGGCACAATTGGGCAGCCGACTTCCTGGTTGCTTCTGCTGCAGTAGCATCAGTGATGGCATCAGCAAGGCTGATGTTGCCTTTCGCCATCAGCTTACTCTGCACGTTTAGTGCATCTAGTCCCAGAACTATTCGATCTCTCAAGGCCTCTTCCAGGTCAGCGAACCCGCAGAGGCCTCCCAGGTTTCGGAGGTCCGTGATGAAATCTGCAACACTCTCTCCTTTCCGCTGGTTTCTTTGGTAGATTTCGTGCCACCTTACGAGTGTTGGCACAGTCTGTGCATAGTGGGCTCTCAGTAGGGTTCGAGGATGTCCTAGTCCATAGCCTTTACTTCTGCCAGTTTTGCTAGTACCTTGGCCATCTTGAATACGGTCGGCCTGCAATGCGTTAGGAATACCGCCCATTTCTTCCCGGTCGTGGCATCCTTCAAATTGTTGGTTTCCAAGAACATTTGGAAACTATCCATGTCGGATTCCCAGTCTTCTTGCTCTGGGTCGAATGGAGCGGGTGGTATAACGCCGCCGGACATGGTTCCGCTGTTGTGCGCTCTCAGCCACGTGCTCGGTTATTTCTTCGTTGTTCAGTCAGCTCTGACATCTCCACATCCCATCCTCGTCACCAGTGTTAAGTACTGAGCATGGGCACGAAAGAATGGAGACGAGCCGGTGAAACGGTGAACTTCAACTCTTTATTTACATGGTGTGACAGCTCAAACTGGATGGCTGCTACAGTCTTCCTTATATAGGCAACTAATTAACTATTCAACCAATGAAAACCCTGGAACGCTAGCTCCCTTAACCAATGAGAACGTCTCGTTAATGGCCAATCAGATTCACCTGAACGGACCAATCTGATCTCGCCATTTAATGGCCAATCAGAAGTGCAGGGCCAGAACCCTGCACTTAACCTCAAGCTCTTGATAACTTTATTGCATGATTATTCATTCACAACAGTATTGTAAAGGTAAAGGTTCCCCTCACACATACATGCTAGTCGTTTCTGACTGTAGGGGGTGGTGTGCTCATCTCTGTTACAAAGCCGAAGAGCCAGCGCTCTCTGAAGACGTTTCCGTGGTCATGTGGCTGGCATGACTAAATTCCAAAGGTCCCTATTTTTCTACTTGCATTTTTTTCTACTTGCACCACATGCCTTTTTTATCATATTACTTAATAATATTAATCTGGTGGTCCTTTAGGCTTATTGGGAGAAATATACAGGTCCAATTACAAACTTGGAGAAAAACACTGGAGGCAAAATGGAGGCTTTCCACACAATGGAAAGAGGGTCCATTTATTGATGAAGCAGAACCACCAGGCATGTGTAATTCTGGTTAGCTGACCTGGGTAGTTGAGAGTGGGAGTTATTTATACCTTCTCTTGGGCTTTGCACTTGAGATTCCTGTTCCTGTGCAAGAACATGTATTCTATTGGCTGCTGTCAGATTCCCATGGGGCCATGTGCAAATCCTAGGAGTTTGTCTGAGCTAAGCTTGGTTGAAGTTTGGCTGATGCAATGAAGGGGCTTCTTGGGTAATTCCTATTGTGGATGGGGGATAATCTGACCTTTTTTCAAATCTTGCTGCAGGAAGTAATGGGTTACCAATCTGATAATCCTGGTTACGAAATATTAAGACTTTAGAAAAACTGAAATAGATTTAGCAATTGTCAACAAAGATGATCAAGGGACTAGAAAACAAATTCTACAAAGACTGGTGAAAAAAGAAAAGCATATTTAGCTTCAGTAAAAGAAGACTGGAGGGCAAAAAAACATTGAACTGTCTGAAAGGATGTTCCACCGACAATCACAATCTGTTCTTTATCACTACAGAGTGCAGGGCATGTAATAATGGATTTAAAGTACAGGAAAGCCAATTCCAATTGAATCTTGGTGGATGGAATGGGGTCTTTCTAACCATCAGAGTAGCTTGATAGTGGAACTAATGAAAGAGAGAAGTTGTAGACTTCACTCCCTGGGTTGACTCATTTGTGGGGGGGTTGCATTAATTTGGATTCTTGCTATAGCAGGAAGTTGAGTGGCTTAAATATCCTCTTTCACACTATAATTGTACAAAATTATACAGGCCAATGGGGCTCAAACCAAACTTAATTGACATAAAAAAGATGAGACAGAAGCTTCTCAGATGTTCTCCTCAAGCTAATGAACTGAATAATCCATGGATTTTTCAACCTACAAATAATTAACTAACTGACCATTTCTAATCAAATGCCATCTTGTGCTTTAAAAAGAAAATGAAATGCTAGCTCTCCTGGGTAGTTCTTGGATATCCTGGAAATGCATCTTTTCAGTAGGGTAGCCAACCAGCTACTTACAAAGTTTGGGGAAGGTGACTTGAACTTTTACTTTTGGAATCAGCTCACTATTTTTTTCCCTAACCATAATTTGAAAGAAAAAAAAAATGAAATTAATGCTTTGTTGTCTGCTCACTGCTGATTGTACTTTTGCGATCGACCACAGTCTGAATTTACTTTGTTGAATTTACTAGGAAACAGCTTAATTCTCATTAATGCTTTATGGATGAACTATTTCTGGCCATCATGAACTGGGATGTAATTGTAATTCACTTTTTTAAAAAAATATATTTTATTAGTTTTTACAATTAAAAACAATCAACAATACATACACAAATGAACAAAAGAAAAGAAAAGAAGAAAGAAAGAAAAGAAAAGAAAGAAAAAAATTTACATGTTCAAGGCAACATAATGTTCAACCTTCCTACAGATGCATTATAGACACAAAGGAGAAGTGTTGCATTTGCAGCAGTGATCCCTGTTGTGAATTAATAAAGTGTTGAATAAAGGTTATTTAGAGCTTGAAGTAAAGTGCAGGGTTCTGGCCCTGCACTTCTGATTGGCCAATAATAGCGACATCGGATTGGTCCATTCAGGAGAATCTGATTGGCTATTAATGAGCCTCTCCCATTGGTTAACGGAGCTAGCGCTCCCGGTGCTTTATTGGTTAAATACTCACGAGCTTACCTATATAAAGGGGGTCGTTGCGGCCATAGAACCGAGCTGTTACACCATGTTAATAAAGATTTTGAAGTTCACTGTCACCGGCTCATCTCCATTCTTAGCAGAACATAACAACCCCCATGACGAAATGACATATCAATATCAATAGCACTTAGACTTATATATTGATTCATAGTGCTTTATAGCCCTCTTTAAATGGTTTATAGAGTCAGCATATTGCCCCCAACAATCTGGACCCTCATTTTACTCACCCTGAAAGGATGGAAGGCTGAATCAACCTTGACCCAGTCAGGATCAAACTCCAGGCTGTGAGCAGACTTAGCCTGTAATCCTGAATTCTAACTACTGTGCCACCATAGAAGGAAGGAAGGAAGGAAGGAAGGAAGGAAGGAAGGAAGGAAGGAAGGAAGGAAGGAAGGAAGGAGGGAGGGAGGGAGGGAGGGAGGAAGAGCAATGGCACTTAAACTTATATACCACTTCACAGTGCTTTACAGCCCTCTCTAAGTGGTTTACAAAGTCAGCCTCTTGCCCCCAACAATCTGGGTCCTCATTTTACTGACCTTGGAAGGATGGGAGGCTGAATCAACCTTGAGCCGGTGAGATTCAAACTGCTGGCAGTTGGCAGAATTAGCCTGCAATATTGCATTCTAACCATAGCTCTTCCATGGCAAAGCCAGGCAATGAATGCAAACAGTTTTGTACGTGGTGACAGCAGAGAAGTACCCAATATTTGGTGTTTCTCTTAGGTTCTTCTGCTAGAAGTCACCAAAGTGTCTAATGTCTTTCTACAAGATAGAACAGGGGTGTCAAACTCAAGGCCCGTGGGATGGATGCATCATGTGCTGACCCCACCCAGTTTAGCAAAAGGGAAAAAAGTCCTGATATGTCATGTGATGTCTCTATGATGATGTTTGACACCTCTGGGATAGAAGATATACATAGAAATGCAGCCAAATCAGGAAGAGGCTCTTCATGTGCAGGCAGTCTGATTTGCTTGGGTTCGTTAGTCAGGATCATGGCAGTGCCTGTGTATGTGTGTACGTAAAAGTAACAGCAATAGCACTTAGACTTATATACTACTTTATAGTGCTTTACAGCCCAATCTAAGCAGTTTACAAAGTCAGCATATTGCTCAACAATCTGGGTCCTTATTTTACCCACCTTGGAAGAATGGAAGGCTGAATCAACCTTGAGCCTGGTGAGATTCAAACTGCCAAATTGCAGGCAGCCAGCAGTTAGCAGAAGTAGCCTGCAGTACTGCATTCTAATCACTGCACCACTGTGGCTCATGAATAATGCTGTGAATGTGCTAAGCATGCCCATGTCATGTTCACAATCCATTTCTGGCTTATTGCAAGGCCTCAAGAAGAGGCTTTTGAAATAACATGAAAAAGAAACAGCCCAGAGTTACATTTTGCTTTTTAGAACCAGAAGACACATTGCTTTATAAATCAGCTTCCAAGCGGTATTTCATTTCCAACAGTCTGCAAGCAAAATATCAATTTCAGGCTGGTTTAGTACTAATAGATTCAACTTCTTCCCCTGAGAGCCGAAGAAGAAGAAAGTTGGAGAAATGGGCATGTTCTTTTTGGTATCTCCAGCTTAAAGATCTCCTTGAAACTCACATGACAGTAAGATGGGTGGCAAATAAATTTAATTGCCATCAATTGATGGCAATCTCCAACTTTTTCTGCTTGAGGAAGTAGTTGATTTGCAGAGAGCTGAAGTTTAAAATTTGTTGACTCACAAATCTCACTATGGCTGCATTGAAGCATTTGTGTTATCAGATTGGATATGCATGTGCACAGTCTTGCAAAATGTTGCATATATTAAAAAGAAAACAATACAATCCAGAAAGGGTTAAACAAACAGTATTCACTTCATTCCAGTTGTCTTTTTTCTTTAAATCCTTATTCGCTCATCCTCTAAAAACATTTATGGATTTCTTTTAATGTCACACTCAGTAAATATTTCATCAGCTTATTAAAAATTTAATACTCCTGTATTAAAAAGGATGTTTTACCTTTTGAAAATCAGTTTACTAATCAGTATGACTTGTAGAACAGATTCTACCTTTGAATCATTCATATGCCTTTCTCGTTTTTTTTTTTAAATTCTAAGGATTGCTTTTCCATTATTCTGTGTACCTTTTGATATGAACCTTTGAATGATGCACATGGAAAACGTGTGTGATTGCCTCACTGAAAATTATTGACTGTGGGAAACACACAAAACCAAGCTGAATCCTTTAAATGAACTGATCAAGAAAGTAAAACAAAGAAAAAAATCTTTAACCAAACTGATTTTTTTCTGTCCAAACTGTTCATCACACCTTGATCATTATTAGATTTTTCTTATTCCAGTCAATATTTTTTTAAAAAAAAATGGATTTTATTTTATTTTTTTCCAGAGAGTTTTATGGCAGGTTTAGACCCAGGTTCCTCCAAGAATGTTGATGCTTCTTATAAACATATTTACTACTAGATGAAGATAAAAACAAATTATTAAAAATAATAGAATAGCAGTGTTGGAAGGAATATTGGAAGTCTTCTAGTCTAACCCCTATATCAATTCAGACAAATGGTTGTTCAATCTCTTCTTAAAAACTTCCAGTGTTGGAAAACCCATAATTTCTAGAGGCAAGACTTTCCACTGATTAACTGTTCTGACTGTCAGGAAATTTCTTATTATTATGTTGTTTCTCTCCTTGATTAGTTTTCATCCATTGCTTCTTGTCTTGTTTTCAGATGCTCTAGAGAATAGGTTGACCCTCTCTTCTTTTTGTGGCAGCCTCTTAGATATTGGAACAATGCTAATTCCTTGTGTAGGTGAAAGTATTATTGCTATAGACAAAACTTTTATATTATTCAACAACTTGATATTTCTCAGTGGGCTCAGTTTGCTTCCTTTTCTTTCACCAAGCAGGGATTACCTAGCAGAATGAAATTTTTAAAAATGTCGAGATACTGAATATATAGTATATTTCTGTCAACAGGTGGGAGTAAACATTTTGAAGGATCTCCTGCAGTGAATGAATGAATGAATGAATGAATGAATAATTTTTTTACTGTCCAAGTGTGATTGGACACACAAGGAATTTGTCGTGGTGCATATGCTCTCAGGGTACATAAAAAGAAAAGATACATTCATCAAGAATTATAAGGTACAACACTTAATGATGGTCATGGGTACAAATAAGCAATTAAATCATTCTAGGAAACAGTCAATATACAGGTGAAACTTGAAAAATTAGAATATCATGTAAAAGTTCATTTATTTCAGTAATGCAACTTAAAAGGTGAAGCTAATATATGAGATAGATTCATTACATGCAAAGCAAGATAGTTCAAGCCGTGGTGTGTCATAATTGAGATGATTATGGCTTACAGCTCATGAAAACCCCAAATCCACAATCTCAGAAAATTAGAATATTGTGAAAAGGTTTAATATTTTAGGCTCAAAGTGTCCCACTCTAATCAGCTAATTAAGCCATAACACCTGCAAAGGGTTCCTAAGCCTTTAAATGGTCTCTCAGTCTGGTTCAGTAGGAATCACAATAATGGGAAAGACTGCTGAGCTGACAGTTATGCAGAAAACCACCACTGACACCCTCCATAAGGAGGGAAAGCCTCAAAAGGTAATTGCAAAAGAAGTTGGATGTTCCCAAAGTGCTGTATCAAAGCACACGAATAGAAAGTTATGTGGAAGAAAAAGGTACACAAGCAGCAGGGATGACCGCAGCCTGGAGAGGATTGTCAGGAAAGGGCCATTCAAAAGTGTTGGAGACTTTCACAAGGAGTGGACTGAGGCTGGAGTCAGTGCATCAAGAGCCACCACACACAGACGGATCCTGGGCATGGGCTTCAAATGTTGTATTCCTCTTGTCAAGCTGCTCCTGAACAACAAATGTCAGAAGCGTCTTACCTGGACTAAAGAAAAACAGAACTGGTCTGTTGCTCAGTGGTCCAAAGTCCTCTTTTCTGATGAGAGCAACTTTTGCATCTCATTTGGAAGCCAAGGACCCAGAGTCTGGAGAAAGAATGGAGACACACACACTGCAAGATGCTTGAAGTCCAGTGTGAAGTTTCCACAGTCTGTGTTGATTTGGAGAGCCATGTCATCTGCTGGTGTTGGTCCACTGTGCTTCATTAAGTCCCGGGTCAATGCAGTCGTCTACCAGGAGATTTTGGAGCGCTTCATGCTTCTTTCCACAGGTGAGCTTTATGGGAATGCTGACTTCATTTTCCAGCAGGACTTGGCACCTGCCCACACTGCCAAAAGCACCAAAACCTGGTTCAATGACAGTGGGATTACTGTGCTTGATTGGCTAGCAAACTTGCCTGATCTGAACCCCATAGAGAATCTATGGGCATTGCCAAGAGAAAGATGAGGGACATGAGACCGAACAATGCAGAAGAGCTGAAGGCCGCGATTGGAGCATCCTGGTCACCTCAGCAGTGCCACAGGCTGATAGCTTCCATGCCACGCTGCACTGAGGCAGTAATTGCTGCAAGAGGGACCCAAACCAAGTACTGAGTACATATGCATGCTTATACTTTTCAGAGGTCCAATATTGTTCTATGTACAATCCATGTTTTATCGATTGCATGTGATATTCTAATTTTCTGAGATTGTGGATTTGGGATTTTCATGATCTGTAAGCCATAATCCTCACAATTATGACAAATCACGGCTTGAACTATCTTGCTTTGCATGTAATGAGTCTATCTCATATATTGGTTTCACCTTTTAAGTTGCATTACTGAAATAAATGAACTTTTCCATGATATTCTAATTTTTTGAGTTTCACCTGTAAATTGTAAAGATACAATCAACAAAGTTACAATCATACTGTCCCAAGTGGGAGGAGATGGGTGATAGGGACAATGAGAAGATTAATAGTAATAGTAATGCAGACGTAGTAAATAGTTGGACAGTGTTGAGGGAATTATTTGTTTAGTAGAGTGATGGCGTTCAGGAAAAAACTTGTGTCTAGTTAATCTAGTGTGCAGTGCTCTATAGCGTTATTTTGAAGGAAGGAGTTGAAACAATTTATGTCCAGGATATGATGGGTCTGTAAATATTTTCACTGCCCTCTTTTTGACTCATGAAGTATACAGGTCCTCGATGGAAGGCAGGTTGGTAGTAATTGGTTTTTTTTTTTTTTCTTGCAGTCCTAATTATCCTCTGAAGTCAGTGTCAGTGAAATTGTAACTACAAGATAAAATTGGAAAGATAGGTAGAAAATGCAGGGGACGCCTTAAAAGATAACTCTAGAATAATATCCTCCATTCTATTCATAGAATAATGATATAATGACTCTCAATCAACAGGGAAAATTTGAAGACTGCAGCACTTATGGCCATGCACAATAACAGATGCGTCTGTTCTCCTATATTTAGTAAAATTAAGGATATGTGTGTGGGGGGAAAGAGTTGGTTTGTAATCCCACAAAATGTCAAGGTAGAATTAGTTTGCACAATCAATGGCTTGGCTTTATTGAGGGAAGTGACTTTTGAAAAGCAAAGAGAAGTTTGTGGATGTTTTCCTTCTTGAATTAAAAATGTGATTTCCCCAATGTTGCACAGAAGTCTTTCAAAGGGATAGTTTGAAATTGACCTTCATCAATTGAATACATATTGAAATATTTTTATAATACTAGCTTATCATAAAGAAAAATTGCTCCCATACAGACTCCTGTGTGGTGTTTAAAATCTTGGAATCCAGGGGTGGGCTGCTATGGGGTTGCTCAGGTTCGGGAGAACCCATAGCTAATATTATGGCTGGTTCAGAGAACTGCCAAATCCCATCCCTGGCTACCCAATTGCTGGGTGGACGTGGCCTATTGGAACTTCCAGGAGGACCATTTTTCACCTTCCCAAGGGTCCAGAGGCTTCCCTCAGGCCTCTGGGAGTGTTCTGACCCAAACCTTGTTCCAAGTAAACAAACACCAAACAGAGATAAAAGCAAAACCTTTTAATGCTTCTCTGCAAATTCGGTTAATTCATGGTGAAAAGGCTATTAAAACTAATTGTCGCTGATAAGAACGAGCCTTGCCAAGGTTGTGCAATGTTAAGTCCTGAGCATGGGCGCAAGGAACGGAGATGAGACGTTGAACTGTGACTTCAACTCTTTATTCGTGACTTCAGAACAGAGCAAATACTTGAGCAGCAGCAGCTCTTTTATAGAGCTGGCTGCTGTCAAAACAACCAATGATTTGAGTTTACCGCTCTAACAAGCGTCCAATCAGAGAGACCTGCTAACATCCAATCGGACTGGCCAGAAATGACCAATCATGACTCGTTATTCATGGGCCAATGAGAAGTGCAGGATTACGAGCCTGCTGTAAAAATAAAGCTATTTAGGGTTGTTACTGATGCGTTGGCTTAGTCCATAACACCCCTCCCTCCTAGGTTCTGTCTGAGGGGTGGGGTGACGTATTCTCGTAAGTAGGCAGGCCGCTTCACCTGTCTGCTTGATCTGCACTGTTCCACCAGTTTCTGTCCTGGCTCTGGTTCCGGTGGGCTGCTTGCTGAGCTGGGTGGCGAAAATGGTCCCGCTGTTTCATCGAATGGCTCTGGGCTGTTCTCTCTGCTCTTGCCAATGCTATCCTCCGGGTTCCCTGGATCTGTTTCCATCGCGGTGCTGTCACGTGGCAAGGCCACTCCCCGGCTCGGTTCTCTTTCTGGCGGTGAGTATCCCATGGTTGGTTGTGTAGACTGCTGGGTTTCAATTGTTAAATCATCTGTTATTTCTTTTTTGGCCCCCTCGATGTCCCTTCCCCCCCCAGTTAGAGATTCAGGGGATGAGATGGGAGTAGGTGTAGTCTGGAACGAAGTTGGTCTTTGTGGCATTTCCACATTTTACCATCTGCAGTTTGTAGGCGATTGGATCAGGGTCCCGTAAGTTGCGTTATGGTAGCGGGGACTCACAATGGGTCACCCAAGAAGTTTTTCGCAAAAACGGGGTCACCTTCTTGGAATGATCGACACTTGCTGCTGGATCCCAGGGGTTGTTCAGGCATGTAAGCAGGGTGGAGGCGATCGAGATGTGAGCGAAGTTTCTGGCCCATCAGGAGTTCAGCTGGGGTTCTGTTTGTGGTGCTGCTTGGGGTAATATGTTGGAGGTGAAGCATCTGGTTATTTTGTCGTCAATGTCACCGTGGTCCATTTTGTGTAAAATCTTCTTTACAAATTGAATCATTCGCTCAGCCCTACCATTGGCCGCAGGGTGAGCTGGCGATGTTAAGGCATGGCAGATGCCCCGGTCTGCTAGGTACTGTTTGAATGCCAGGACAGTGAATTGGGGGCCATTATCAGAGACCAGGACATCCAGCAATCCGTGGGTAATGAATAGCTTATTCAGTTTTTTAATGACCGCCTCCGTGGTAATGTTTTTCATCTTGTGGATCTCAAGCCAGTTAGAATAGGCATCCATGGTTAGAAGGAAAGTGTGTCCTCTTGTGGGTCCCGCAAAATCGATGTGGATATGGGACCAGGGACCTCGAGGCATTTCCCACTGAGTTGGGGGTGTTTTTGGAGGAGCAGAGCAAGTCTCCTGGCATTTACTGCACATCACTACCCAGGTCTCTATCTGCTTGTCTAAACCAGGCCACCATGTGTAACATCTCGATCGCCTCCACCCTGCTTACATGCCTGAACAACCCCTGGGATCCAGCAGCAAGTGTTGATCATTCCAGGAAGGTGACCCCGTTTTTGCAAAAAACTTCTTGGGTGACCCATTGTGGGTCCCCGCTACCATAACACAACTTACGGGATCCTGATCCTATCATCTACAAACTGCAGATGGTAAAATGTGGAAACGCCACAAAGACCAACTTCGTTCCAGACTACACCTACTCCCATCTCATCCCCTGAATCTCCAACTGGGGGGGGAAGGGACATCGAGGGGGCCAAAAAAGAAATAACAGATGATTTAACTATTGAAACCCAAGACCTAGAAGTAAGACAGACCTCCAAGCCTTCCTGGGACTCATTAACTTTTATAACATCTTCTTGAGCGAATGGTTCAATTTGTAAAGAAGACTTTACACAAAATAGACCACGGTGACATTGACGACAAAATAACCAGATACCAAGTAGCGGCTTGTGGTCTGTAATTATGGCAAATGGTCTCCCATACACATATTCATGGAAACATTTAATTGCGGATACAATGGTGAGAGCCTCTTTATCAAGTTGGCTATAGTTCCTTTCAGTTTTAGACAAAGTTCTCGAAAAGAATGCAATAGGTGCCTCATTACCATTTGGCAGGACATGGCTTAAAATGGCTCCCACTCCGAATGGTGAGGCATCACAGGTAACCGTTAAGGGTAGAGTCTCGTTGTATTGTATCAATACAGCATCGGAAGTTAAGAGGTCTTTTACTGTTGAAATGCCCATTCTTCATGCCGTCCCCAGACCCAGGAAGCCTTTTTGTCGAGAAGTCTATGTAGGGGTTTGGGTATGGTCACCTTCTGGGGCAAGAAGATATTATAAAAGTTAATGAGTCCCAGGAAGGCTTGGAAGTCTGTCTTACTTCTAGGTCTTGGGGCATTTTTGATTGCAGTTAGTTTTTTTTTCGGTGGGGTGGATTCCCTGTCTGTTGAGAAGGTATCCCAGGAACTCCACTTTCTCCGCACAAAGTTGACACTTGTCCCTTTTTACTTTCAGGCCAGCATCTTTAAATTTTTGAAGAACCTTTCTGAGTCGTTGTCCTAATAACTCTTTAGTAGGGGCAGTTATTAAGACATCATCAAAATAAGGCACAACGCCTTTTCTGCCTTGTAATAGTCTCTCCATCAAACTTTGGAAAATGCCCGGCACCACACTTACTCTGAATTGGAGTCTATTGCACCTCTATGTGTAACTATTGTCTGGGCTTCTGCAGTCGTCGCATCTACAGGTAGCTGTTGGTACACCTGAGCTAAGTCCAATTTCGCAAATATTTTTCTGCCAACCAGGGAGTGAAGAAGGTGTTGGACCACCGGTACTGGGTAAGCGCTCTGCTGAAGTGCGTGATTTAGGGTGGCCCGGTAATCCCCACAAATTCTTAACGAACCATCTGGCTTCATGGGCGTTACTATTGGAGTTTCACAACGGGCATGGTCAATCGGTTCCAACACATCCTGGGCTATTGATTTATCTAGCTGCTCTTCGATCTTTGGCTTGAGGGCAAAAGGCACCTGAGGAGGCTTAAGATGAATGGGAGCTACATTGGGGCTGAGATTAAATGATATAGGGGTCCCCTTGTACTTGCCTAATGTTCCTGTGAACATGTCCTGGAATTCCTGGATGAGGGCCTCTTTGCAGTCATCGCTTCCGGTTTGGTGTATGCCAGCTAGTTCAATTCTGAGTGGGGCATACCAATGTAACCCTAACAAACTGGGCCGGTCACGATCAATGACAGTCAGAGGAAGCGTCGTGGTGCGGTCCTTGAAGGATACTTGAACGTGGCTGGACCCGACAACTGGAATTCTGTTTCTCTGGTAGTCCTTTAGGATGATTCTTTGAGTGCTGAGGTCCTGGTGACAGATGGCAGGGATCAGCTGTTTGAGGGTTTTCCAGGAGACCATCAATAGGGATGACCCCAAATCGACTTCTATCACGCATGGTCGATTCTCAATAGTAACCTTTACGCAGATCTTTCTTGCATCTAGCGATGAAGCATGGCCGATAATAATAGTTTGGTGCACCTCTTCTCATCTCGTTGAAGCGGCAGGTGCTCGATTTCTGTAGTGGTATTGGTTGTTCCATTGGTGGTTCAGGCGGTCCCGATTTCCAGGTGGTTTGCCTGTCTACCGGTGGAGGTTGTTCTCCCTTCAGCTTGGAAGGGACTCTTGCTTGCTTCTGCAGACCTTTGTGATGTGGCCTCTTTTCCCAGAGGAACGGCAGAGTGCATCGAAGAATTTGCAGTCCGATCGTGAGTGGTTTGCCCCGCAACCAGCACATTGGCACAGGAGTCTCTAGTTCCTTTGCTCTTGTTCTGAGCGGAGCCGGTTGAGCTCCTCTTCCTCACTGTCTGAGGATGACTCGAGGTCTTCGTGATGGGGAGTAATAGTGTGCCTCTCAGAGGAGAGCAGACTATCGTTAGCGAGTTGGCGGTGCGGTGCATTCGCTCGGTGCATTCGAGCGGCTGACTTCATGGTTGCTTCTGCGGCAGTAGCATCAGTGATGACATCTGCAAGGCTGATGTCTCCTTTTGCCATGAGTTTACTCTGCACCATGTGGTCATCTAAACCCAGAACTATGCGGTCTCTCAGGGCTTCCTCAAGGTTTGCAAAACCACAGAGGCCTCCTAGGTTCTGGAGGTCAGCTACGAAGTCCCCAACGCTCTCGTTCTTCCATTGGTCCCTCTGGTAAAACTCGTGTCTTTGTATCAGTGTAGGTACTGTGGGTGCGTAATGGGCCCGGAGGATTGGCGTGAGGTTATCCCAATCCATAATCTTCACTTCCACCGGTTTAGCAAGAGCTTTAGCCATTTTGAAAACGGCGGGGCCACAGTGGGTCAGGAACACTGCTTGTTTCTTTCCAGGCATAGAATCCTTCAGATTGTTGGTTTCTAGGAACATCTGGAAACGATCTATATACGAGTCCCAGTCTTTGTTTGCCAGGTGAAATGGAGCGGGTGGTATGGCGCCGCTGGTCATTCTGCCGTTTGTTGCGTGCGCTCTTCAGTCACGTGCTCTGTCTTGTTCGATGAGTACTTAGTCAGCTCTATTGTCTCCACATCCCATCCTCGTCGCTAGTGTTAAGTCCTGAGCATGGGCACAAGGAATGGAGATGAGACATCGAACTGTGACTTCAACTCTTTATTCGTGACTTCAGAACAGAGCAAAATACTTGGGCAGCAGCAGCTCTTTTATAGAGCTGGCTGCTGTCAAAACAACCAATGATTTGAGTTTACTGCTCTAACAAGCATCCAATCAGAGAGACCCGCTAACAGCCAATCAGACTGGCCAGAAATGACCAATCACGACTCGTTATTCGCAGGCCAATGAGAAGTGCAGGATTACGAGCCTACTGTAAAAGTAAAGCTATTAGGGTTGTTACTGATGCGTTGGCTTAGTCCATAACATGCAAGGTGGCCAAAAGCATAAGACAAAGTTGCCAAGAAATATTCCAAACAAAAAGTCTTCAAACACAAACCAAGATAGTCCGAACTTCCACAAGGCTTGAAGTGCAAGAACTTCTTTGCTTCCTGCAAAGAATCCTGGTCTCTCAGGCTGGCTTTTATCCCTTAAGGGAGGGGCCATTACCTTGCAGGCTTACTCCTGAGTCATGCTGCTGCAGCTGCTCTTTCCTTCAAGCAGCCCTGCGTGCATGCACACTGGGCACAGGCTCCTCAGGATCCTCTGCATCACTGCTGCCAGCCTCACAATCTCTGAAGGCAGCACTCCACTCCCTGATGGGATGGGATGGCCTCATCCCTACATCACATTCAGGTTGTTGCTCTCTGAGACCTCAGCCGTGTGTACCTGCTGCCAGTGAACCACAACATGGAGGGAGAAAACAGCCTCTCCAGGGCTCTGGAGGCCCTCCGGAAGCTGGAAATAGGCCAATTTCCAGACTTCCTGTACCAGAAGGCACCCTTTCCCCCCTCCCAGAGCATCTGTGCAGACCCTGCACTTATCTGCATCAAAAATAGGCTGCGTGGAGACTCCTGAGAGGAAAGGGAAAGCGTGGGCAGGGCCAGCCGGTCGGTTGAAATACTGGTTCAGTGAACAAGATGCAAATTTAACATCCAGTTCACCTGAACTGGTCCGAACCAGTACAATCCAACCTCTGGTTGAATTAGAAAACCTCCTAGGTTCCTTCTGACTGCATTATTCCTTTATTCCATGTTCCATTGCTGAACAATAAGAAGAGAGGGAGAGGGATGGACGGAGGAGGGGGATATATGGATGGTTTGCTTGTGCATAGGATGTTAATAACTTGGTGTCTTATTCTATCAGCTTCATCTGTATTTAATTTGGTTAGGCTGGATTCTACTGCACATATGATGGATTCTGTGGGGATTTTTTTGGGTGCTATAGCATAATTGAATCCTTTGGTTAGGACTTCTGTTTCTGTTTTGGTGAGTTCTCTGTTGGAAACATTATATACTTATTGAATGGCACAGCAGTAGGCTAGCCCCAAATTTAAAACAGAAATGGCTGTGAAAGTCTGACTCACAGATGAACACAATACAGAAGCCTGATGATGGCAGATGAGATTCTGCCAAAACACACACACACACACACACACACACACACACACACACACATATATATATATATATATATATTTCTTAAGTTTTCGCAGGTATTTACATGTATGGCATTCAGCTTTGTTCGGGTATTTTCCCACGTCATTGTAGTTGTGCTTTTAAAGTTGTAGCAAAGTTTCGGCAGAATCTCATCTGCCATCATCAGGTGAACACAATACAGAAGCCTGATGATGGCAGATGGTATTCTGCTGAAACGTTGCTGCAACTTTAAAAGCACAACTATAATAATGTGGGAAAATACCCGAACAAAGCTGAATACCATACATACATACATACATACATACATACATACATATATACATACTGTTAAGTCCGTGTGGAAAGAAGCCAGGAGTCGGTGACTTTGTTTCAAGCTCTTTTTATTAGGCTGGTACCGAACTTAGCATATGGGAAAACTTCGCGGCTTTTTATTTCCAAGCCGCAGCGGCCGCAGCCAATGGCACTGCTTTGAATCTCCCACGATTCGAATGGACCAATTGTGGGAGATTCTCAGCGAGCCAATCGGCGCGGCTTGCCTAGCCAATCAGAGCGCCCCACGCTTTGGCCAATCAAAGCGCGGGGATCTCAAGAATGCAAATGAGGGGACAGAACACATACATACACACATACGTGTGTGTGTGTGTTTGTAATATAATATATATATATAATACAGATAGAGATATTATACCTTTATGCATTCTTTTAACTATTCTTTTAACTGCTGCTATCCTTTTCTATCTATGCCTGTTTTGTTTGTAAAGAGTCACTATGAGTTAACTATTTATTACAATATTAATCTTTTTTATTAGTTTCCATAGTAATATAAGATAGTATGGATAAGATTCCATAGTAATATACCCCTCATTAGGCTGTGGGGCATCACTTTTTGTCAGACCAACCCAGAGGATTTCAGGGTGAAATTACAAGTGATCTTAATGTTATAATGCAAGTCCATTTTTAACTCATGGAAAGCAAACAGGGTCATTGGTTTGAGATGGATGGTTATACACATTGAATAAATAAATAAATGTTTAAATTAAATATTGGATATTTCCCTGATGATACAGTATTTCAGTTCAAGCAATGTTTCAGTTAAGCCAAACTGGATAGAACATTTTTTATGGGGTTTTGTTGGTTTGGAATGGTTAGTTGATGGGTTTGCCTTTTGTTTGTTTTAAGCGGATGAATTTTAGAACAAAAAGATGAACATTCTCTCTTCCACATATAACGGCATGACCTTGATATAGGACTGCTGCATACTTACTTGGGAATAAGAAGATGGGAGGGGGAAGCTTTCTGCTCTTTAATTAAAATCTAGCTTCATCCATAGAATGGTAAGTGAAGGGCATCAGATGGAAATTTTGAATTCAATAGACTGTCCCATGAATTTGCATTTCCTTTGCACTGGGAAGAGATCTTTAGGAAGCTATCTTCTCCCTACTGCATAATGTCTTTCAGTGAGTCCCAAAAATGCTTTTTCAAAAGACAACTGAATTTTGAAATTTTGTTTTTCTTTCAAGACATTTTGCTTCTCATCCAAGAATCTTCTTCAGTTCTTCATGTTCAGTTCTTCATGGAGAACTGAAGAAGCTTCTTGCATGAGAAGCAAAACATCTTCAAGGAAAAACAAGTCCAGTTACCTTTTGAGAAAGCATCTTTAGGAACTCACTGAAAGTCATTATGCAGTAGGAGGAAGATGGCTGGGAACAATGTGACCTGGATGACTGAGTATCTCCATCGATGTCCTTTAGCGAACTGGGTTTCATAGAAGACCCGATTTACATGTGTTGTCATAACATCCTGTTATGTAAAGCCCTGTTCAGATACTCCAGTGCATATTAGTCTGTGGAAATAAGTGGAAGCTCAGATAATTGGATAGCGGTAGCTAAAAAAACAAAAACTGATTATTGCCATTTAATTGTGATTTAGATGGGTGGCTGTTCAAGGTAGTGTTTTTCATCTAGCATGGACTAACATTGATGATGTTATCTAGCTTGGTAATGAAACATCTACAAGAAAACAACCAAGCTCAGAGAACACCAAGGACCCCTCATTTCAACCCTGAGCTACAATAATCTTTATTGGTTTTTTTCCATCTTAAAGAGTGGTCGCTAGTTTCTGGTTGTTATTTTCTTTTAGTAAGGACACAATATCATAATTCACACTGAGTAAAGTCTATGCATGTATTAGATCCATTGAGAAGGCGATGAATGAGATAACTAAAACAGAAAACCAAGAAAACAAAGATTTAAATCTATCAGACACAACCCTGGGTAAGTTAAATACTGCTTCGCTTTTAATTTATCACTGGAAATGGAAGCTTATCTCTTATAAATTACAACCAGTGGAAATTAGAGATATGACACATGAAAACATCAGGGTGAAAATGAAAATATTGATCACTAGATGGAGCTTGGGAAATTTGTATAATATCTTCCATACTAACATCTTAAAATATCTTCCATACTAACATCTTAAAAGATGTATAGTTTCAGAGTCTGTCCTCTGTTTTTGCCTTGGATGACACATATCATAATCATTTTTTCCACCACAAAACATCATTGGTTTTACTGTTCTTGCCCTCCATTTATTCAGTCATTATAGGAAGCACATTATAGGAAGCAAAGCCAGTTGTAAATTATTCTAATAAGAATTAGTGAGAAATCTAGAAAGAAGTCTAGCAAGAATGAGAACTTTTTTCCCCTGGAGGGTCTAGCATGGCAGCAATGCTTCAGATAGAAAATCCCTACAGAGAGTGGCAAGGACAGCCAAGAAGATTATACAAAGCTTCCTTCCCGTTATTCAGGATGCTGCTTGTAAGTGCTATTTGCTTAGACCTCAAAACATTATTAAAGACCCCACACACCCACTTCATGGTCTGTCTGTTGCTCCCTCTGGGAAGAGGTTCCCAAGTATTTCTAGCAGGACTTCCAGATTCTGTAACAGCTTTGTTCCTTATGCTATCAATCTAGTAAACTTGCAAGATTAATTTTTCTCACCATGTGCAAGTATACATCCAAAGTAAACTGTTGTTTATCCATGTCATATAACATAAATGGGCATATGTATAATATGTATGTATTTATTTATTTATTTGTTTGATCATATTTATGTAGTGTATGTAAGGACATGGTGGCTCAGTGGCTAAGACACTGAGCTTGTCGTGATCAGAAAGGTCACCATTCGGCAGTTTGAATCCCTAGTGCCGCGTGACAGAGTGAGCTCCCATTACTTGTCCCTGCTTCTGCCAACCTACTAGTTCAAAAGCATGAAAAAAATGCAAGTAGAAAAATAGGGACCTCTTTGGTGAGATGGGAACTGTGTTCCATGCACCTTTGGTGTTTAGTCATGCTGGCCACATGACCATGGAGACATCTTTGGACAGTGCTGGCTTTTTGGCTTTGTAACAGAGATGAGCACTGCCCCCTAGAGCCAAAAATATCTAGCATGTATATGTGAGGGGAACCTTTACTTTTTTATGTAGTGTATATTGGAGGTGGAGACTCTGACAGCTGTATGCAATAAAATTTCATTTTAATCTATGCCAATTAGCGTACGTTCAAAGTGACAATAAAGTTATTCATTCATTCATTCATTCATTCATTCATTCATAGAACTTCCTTTCCTCAATACTTATATTATTCAGTGAATCCCACGCCAGGCAAAAATACAATAGAATAGAATCCATCAAGACACACTGATTATCTAATTCATTCTGAGTGCACTTACCTTAAAGAATCTCTAAAGATGATTCAAAAGTTCGTATAGTAGTTCATAGGCCACAGCTGATCGTTAGGATGAGATGTTCCATAAGGACATCTGTTGTTCCATGGATTGTGTTTTGTATATTATACAACAGAAGGAGATACAAATTTACAAATATTTTAGTGTTACACAGAAAATTCTGTGTAACTGATATAGTCCTGAAGCCACAAGGGAGCAGGAGGAGGAGGAGGAGGAGGAGGAGGAATGTGGCTTGCTGAGCGTGGTGATGTAACTGGATGGGTGTGGGGTTGTTTTTTTTTTTCTTTCTTGCGGCCCACATCCATTTTTGGGAGTTTCCCAGACTCAGAAGAGCCTCTGGGGGGCGTTTTTGCTCCCCTAAAGCTTTTCTGGGGCTCTGGAAGACAAAAATGGAGGGGGGGGGCTGAGCTCCTCCCTCCATTTTTTGCCTTCCTGGGCCTCAGCAATGGGAATCCCGGCACAGCTTATCTATGTACAGCTGATTGTTGAGAGGAAAAAAAAAAAAGAAATACCTTAGGCGAATATCAGGCGGGCAGAGTAAACGAGCATCGGGAGAGAGGGCAACTGGGTTGGGGGCATGGCCAGCCAGAACTTACTACCGGTTCAGTGACCCACACCAAATTCTTGCTACTGGGTCATCCGATCCGGTGCGAACTGGCTGAATACCACAGTGCTTTAGAGTCTAGAAGACTATTCATTCTGATAAGTGTTTTTTTTTTTTTTTTTAATTTATTAACCAGGGTTGGGCTTCAAAAATTTTAACAAAGGGTTCTCTACTGGGTTGCTGAGTGGGCATAGCAATAGTGAGTGTGGCCTAGTTGGCCTCCTGCACCACAGCAAGGGGGGGATGTTTGCCCTCCCCGGCCTTGGGTGGCTTTCCTCAAGCCTCCGGAAGGCCAAAAATGGCCTCCCTGACCTCTGGAGGCTCTCTGGAAGCCAGAAACAGGCCCATATCAGCCTTCCTGAACTTCCAGGAGGCCATTTTTTTACCCTCCCCGAGCCTCCATGCACACCCTATCCTTACCTGCATCCAAAACGGGCCATGTGGGGACTCCTGGGAAGGGCAGGATGGGGTGGGTGGGCCAGCTGGGGTGGAATTTGGGGGTTCTCGAAACTGCACAGAATCTTAGCTAGGGGGCTCCCCCAAACCCCTGTGAACCCCCAGTAGCCCATGAAGCAAGGCAGAGGTCTTTTATATACCATCAATTTCTTCACTATTTTTACCAGGTGATTTTTTTTTTACCTCATTACAATTAGCAAGTAATTAGTGAAGGTTGTGATGGAATAATTAGATATAGATTATATAGGTCAATTTGTTACAATGACAGGATGGTATTGGGAAAATAGAACTGATGTCACATACTTGAGCTGGACTATAAAGGAAATTTATACATTCATGAAAAATGCTGAAATTTGTGCTTTCATGCATTCTTTTAACAAACATTTTAATAATGTTGCTTCCCCCCCCCTCTTACCTCATAATCAGAGGTGGTATTCAGCAGGTTCTGACCAGTTCTGGAGAACTGGTAGCAGAAATTTTGAGTAGTTCGGAGAACCGGCAAATCCCACCCGTGACTGGAGATTTTACATTATCCTTCCCCTGCTATGCCCACCAAGCCACGCCCACAGAACCAGTGGTAAAAAATTTGAATCCCACCACTGCTTATAATGTTTCTTTCCTTAAAGATGTTCTTAATTCCCTTTTTAAAAGTCATTTTCAATTTACCAACACAATTGGAACTAGAATCTCAATATTTGGATTCAAATAGTTCTAATTTTCAGTTGCCAAGTATAAATTAAATAGTTCTAATTTTACAGTGGCCAAGTATTTTAAGACAAGGAATACAAATCATGCACTGAACTTTGCCCACCATGGAAAGAGATGAAGGATGAGCTCAAGGTTGCTGTTGCTAAGTAAGATAGCTGTTAAGGGGTTTTTGCTCATTTTATGACCTTTCTTCCCACAGTTCTTCCCACAGGACAAATTTCCTGACAGTTGAAACAATTAATCAGTGGAACAACTTGCCTCCAGAAGTTGTGAATGTTCGAACACTGGAAGTTTTTTAAAAAGATGTTGGATAACCGTTTGTCTGGTGGTATAGGGTTTCCTGCCTAAGCGGGGGGTGGGGGTGGGGGGATGGACTAGAAAACCTCCAAGATCCCTTCCAACTCAGTTATTCTATTCTATTCTATTCTATTCTATTCTATTCTATTCTATTCTATTCTATTCTATTCTATTCCACTCTACTCTACTCTATTCTATTATTCTATTCTATTCTATTCTATTCTATTATACTATTCTATTCTATTAAGTAGCTAAGTTGTTAAGTGAATTGCTGAAGTTGTTAAATTAATAATATGGTTGTTAAGTGAATCTGGCTTGCCCATTGACTTTGTTTGTTAGAAGTTCACAAAAGGGGATCACATGCAACCATCATAAATATATGCCAGCGGATGAGTGTCAAAATTTTGATCATGTGACTATGGGGATGCTGCAGCGGTCCTAAGTGTGAAAAACAGACCCTTTTTTCAGTGCCATTATAACTTAAAACATTCAGTACACATATGTTTATAAGTTGAGCAGTGTCTTGATTATTATACAATGGATATTGTACGTGTACAATACAGAACAATGATACCTTCGTTCTGCATTGTCATAATCTATAGAAGATATATCTTGACGTCAATCTGTGACAAAAAGCATCTCCAGATCAGAAGGAAAAAAAAAAGATCTCGCCTATACAGATAGCAATTGCACTTAGACCAGGGGTGGCTAATCTTTTTGTCTTCACGTGCCGATAATGTGCGTGGGCATGCATGTCAGTGCATGCATGTGCCTGCAACCATAATGCAATGTATGACCCACCTGCGCCCTCTACACATGCTTCCATGACCCCCTCACACTCCCGCACATGCTCAGGTGACCCCTCCCCCCGTGCTCACCCCCCCTCCCTGCAGCCTCCTGGGAGCAAAAATGAGTCCCGGGGGTGCCCTGCATTCCCCTGCACTCCCCTGCCCCCTGTGCATGTGCATGCAACCCCCATGCAAGCACACATGACCCCTCCGTGCATGCACACACATCTCCTGCATGTGCTTCACCCACCCACACATGCGTGGCAAAGACTAAAAATCAGCTGGCCAGAGGGAGGCATGCTCACATGCATGGTGGAGCTGAGCTGGGAATACAACTCATGTGCCCTTAGAGACGGTTCTGTGTATGCCACCTGTGGAACATCTGCCATAGGTTCACCATCACTGACTTAGGCTTATATACCACTTCACAGTGCTTTACAGCCCTCTCTAAGTAGTTTAGAGTTCTCATTTTACCAACCTCAGAAGGATGGAAGGTTGAGTCAATCTTGATCCAGTCATGATCAAACTCCTGGCGTGAAGGAGTGACCTGCAGTACTACATTCTAACCACTATGCCACCAGGTAGTCCTGATGTCAATTCTGAAAGCAACTTGGGAGAACATTAAAAAAGTGTTTGCTTAAAGTGGTGCAAACCTATAAGAAGCAGGCAGACAAATACTGCCATTCCAGTTGGGGGAGAAGGTCTACCCCTCCACAAAATATCTGACGTTAAGACTCCCTAGCGAGAAACTGGGGCCAAAGTTGATGGGACCATTCCCCATAGTAAAGATCATCAACCCAGTCACAGTGCAATTGAAATTGCCTCAATTGTTAGGGAAGATGCACCTGGTATTCCATAGTAGCCTCCTAAAACTACTATGGGTTTGACCCTAAGGCTCTACCTCGTGAGCCCCAAGACCAGTGGTGGGATTAAAAAAATTTTACTACCAGTTCTTTGGGTGTAGTTTGGTTGGCATGGCAGAGGAAGGTTACTGCAAAATCCCATTCCCTCCCCACCCCACTAACCTGCTTTCCAGCTCCGTTCTCCTGTGCAGGGCAACCAAAGAAAACCCAGCCCATCAGCTGGGACTTGGGAGGCAGAGAATAGATGGGGGAGGGACCAGTCAGAGGTGGCCTTTGCCGGTTCTCCAAACTACTCAGAATTTCTGCTACTGGTTCTCCAGAACTGGTGAGAACCTGCTGAATACCCACCTCTGCTCTATACTATACAAAATGCATCCTTTTAAGTGTGTGCAGGATGGTATTTACATTTGTCTGAGAACAATTTAAGAATAAGTATATCTCTGCACTTGGAATAATTGGAGCAGAAACACATTTGGTGCATCAATCACTAAAAGCCCCCATTTAAAAAATGCTATAGCTATAAAAGTATTTGAAATGGCCATTTCTGAAAAGTTTTCGCTATCCTTCTTGTTAGCCAATTCTTGAACAAGAACCCCATTCCAGCTACTTTGGCTATTTCTTTTTAATTCTGTTTCTATTTTCTAACAGAATGATCATATGCCAAGCTTAAATCCCACACATTATATTCTCTTAACTGACTGTTATTGAGCTTCACTGTTTAAGGGGAATGCCGTTGGACATAAAATAGTGCTTGCAAATTTTCTACTTTAGCATCATTGCTTTTTTAATAACACAGATTAAAGTACGATCATACAACAAAATTTCTTTTTTTTTTCTCTTTGTTTTGCATTTTAATACAAATATCAGTGGAATATGTTATATCTGATTACGTTTGAGATTTTTTCTCTGAAAATTGAAGAACGTCTTAAAAGATTGAAATGATGTTAATCCTTCTGGCTAGGGTCAGCTTTTCAGCAAATGCAATCAGTATTTTCTTAATGCCTTGTTAGCATTGAAGGAAGTTTATAATTCAGGCTGGGGAAAAAGATATATCCTGATATATGTTGACTGGAGATATAGCATGGCTTTTTTGTAACCTAAATGAGAAGACTAGGTATATTCTTTACGATCTGGCAGGGAAGGGTTATTTCAAAACGTAAACCTTTTTCAGTGGATTTATTTGCTTCTCCTATGCAAAAAATAAAAAGAAAAAAAGTTGTAAAACAAGGATTTTGTTAAGTACTGAGCGTGGGCGCAAAAGAATGGAGACGAGCCGGTGAAACGGTGAACTTCAACTCTTTATTTACATGGTGTGACAGCTCAAACTCAATGGCTGCAACAGCCGTCCTCTCTTCTCATTTGGTGGGCAAAGAATTTGAGCTTTAGGTTCAAGATCTGTCCTTCCAGAGCACAGTCAGGGTTGATTTCCCTTAGGACCAACTGATTTGATCACCTTGCAGCCCAAGAGCCTTCTCCAACACCACAATTCAAAAGCATCAATTTTTCAGCACTCAGCCTTCCTTGTGATCCAGTGTATGGTGGTGCAGTGGTTAGAGTGCAGTACTGCAAACTACTTCTGCTGACTGCCAGCTGACTGCAAATTTGGCAGTTGAATCTCACCAGGCTCAAGGTTGACTCAGCCTCCCATCCTTCCAAGGTGGGTAAAATGAGGACCCAGATTTTTGGGGGCAATAAGCTGACTCTTTAAACCATTTAGAGAGGGCTGTAGAAGTACTGTGAAGCAGTATATAAGTCTAAGTGCTATTGCTACTGCTATTACTACTGGGGAAACCATAGCTTTGGTGATATGGACGTTTGTCAGCAAGATGATGTGTTTCCTTTTTAATATGCTGTCTAATGTATGTGAATTAAATTAGCTGAACTCATTTAAGAGTTTACAATTCAGAATTGGACAACAAGAATACAGAAAGCAGGTACAATAACAACAAAATTTTCAGAACAGATGATTATCAACCAACCCAGAATAGGAAAACAATTTGCTCTCCAGTCTTCCAATACTATAGAATTAGGTAAAATCCAAATTAATGGAAACCCCATGGATCTGAATGCCTGCAATAAATGTTTTTAGCTCTTTTCATTCTTTCAGAAGTATGGGTCCTTCCAGAAAACCAATGTTCTTTTCACAAAGGTTAATCATTGGGTGAATATGAAGATTTTAGGCATACCCTTACAAATGGAAGATTTTACTGGGTCAACAAGAGTTGACTCATACCTTCTGCAGCAGTTACTTTCAAATGTTGTGGTGCCACTTTTTTGATTCTGTGAAAATATTAAACTATATACAGTATTGAGATGAAATGTAATGGAACACACACACAGAAACACACACATAAACAAACAAACACAGACTTACTTTTAATGAAGATGTATGTGCAAATAGGAAAGAATGAACATGTGAGTGAACATAGAGACAGTAACATAGGTTAGAATCCAATTTATCCTCACCTAATTTGGACACATACTGTATATTGTTGAATCTGAAACTTTCAGTTATGATCAAAGTGAGCCAAATATTTCCTGAATTTTTGTGAGATCTAAGGTTGCTCCTCTTTGCCAGAGGACAGAAATTATTGTTGAGTTTGGAACTTGCCTTTCAAAATAGCTTTTTATTCTTTTTGACTGAGGAAAAAAAAGGAGGAAGATGAGAAGAAGGAAGAAAAGGAGAAGTAGGAGGAAAAGGAGAAGAAGGAACAGGAGGATTCTGCTCTCATAAATGGTACATTTTTCATTTCAAGCAATAAAATTACATTCCCTTTAAAAGGATATTGGATTGTTTTGCTGATAGATATTTATAACATAGCAAGATTGATTAATATAACATAAATATTCATCTCCTAGGAACAATATTGCTCCCAAATAACTATTTTGAAATAACATCAACCTCTAAGCTCAAAGGACAGAATTTATAAAGGTAAAACATTGTTTTGATTCTGGTCAAACAATGGCTTTTGATGTTTTATTTCTCTATAAGTGGCCTGAATTGTAGTTTCACAATGTGCTATTCAATCAAAGGGTACTTGAAATATTTTCCAAGTCTAATATTCAAGGTCTCATCTAGCTGAAAAGATAATGACAGAGTCATTTTAAACTGTTAAAAGAGCTTATTATTTTGACACTGGCTTCTTCTTATTCCAGCAAAGTGGAGAAAATATATTCACCAAGAAAAATTGTGCTAACCAGCAAATTCTAGTTTTATAAACCTTCAACAGCAAGCTTTATTATCAATACTGGAAAGGAAATGTCAAATGAAGAAAAGTGAAATAGGAACACTACCAAAGGTGAAAAATAATAACAACAAGGGAAGATACCAACCTCAAGCCAACGAAGGAAAGAAAACATGGTGAACTGTTGCCTAAGGGTTTCTTTTAATGTAATTTGCTTAGCTTGAACTAGACTAGGGTAGGATAAAACAGAACAGGATAGGACAGAACAAAACAGAATAGAATAATAGACATAGAAGGGACCAGTGGTGGGATTCATTTTTTTTTTACTATCGGTTCTGTGGGCATAGCATGGCTTGGTGGGTGTAGCTGGTAGTCGTGGCAGGGGAAGGATACTGCACAATCCCCATTCCCTCCCCATCCCACTAACCTGCTTTCCAGCTCCATTCTCCTGTGCAGGGCAACAAAAGAAGACCCAGCCAATCAGCTGGGACTCGGGAGGCAGAGAATAGAGGAGGGCGGGGCCAGTCAGAGGTGGTATTTGCCGGTTCTCCAGAACTACTCAAAATTTCCACTACCAGTTCTCCAGAACTGTTCAGAACCTTCTGAATGTCACCTCTAGAAGGGATCTCAGAGGTTTTCCAGTTCAACCCCCTGTGCAGGCAGGAAATAGAATATCCAAGAAGAGACAAATGTGAAATTGAGACCATGTTTGCATTCTGAAATGGCGTGGCTAATTTGAAGATGATATTATGAGAATGTTTGTAGATCAGGGTTGAAATGAGGGATCCTTGGTGCTCTTGAGCTTGGTGGCATGAGCCCTGATGATGTCACCTAGTTTGAGTATTGGAAGGTCTGCAAGAAAACAACCAAGTTCAGAGAGCACCGAGGACCCCTCTGTTAAGTACTGAGCGTGGGCACAAATAATGGAGACGAGCTGTGAAACGGTGAACTTCAACTTTTTATTTACATGGTGTGACAGCTCAAAACACTGGCTGTAACAGCCCTCCTTATATAGGCAACTTAATTAGATATTCAACCAATGAAAACCAGGGAGCGCTAGCTCCATTAACCAATAAGACAGGCTCATTAATGGCCAATCAGATTCACCTGAATGGACCAATCTGATATCGCCATTTAACGGCCAATCAGAAGTGCAGAGCCAGAACCCTGTACTTGACTTCAAGCTCTTGATAACTTTATTAACACATTTATTCATTCACAACACCCCTTCCCCTTGGGTTCCATTTATGGGGTGCGGTTACGTAGTCCTTGAGGTAGGACAGCTGTTTCGTTAGTCTCTTTGATTTTCGTTGTGCACCCGGTATTTGGCTGCACTCTTGTTGAGGTAGGGCGTTGTTTGGTGAAAGGGGTGCCTCTGACTCTGAGTTTGAATTTCCGTTGTCACCAACATCTTCAGTATCATCATGAGGCGAGTCCACTCCCATCCCTGATTCCACTTCACGTGTTTCCGCTCCATTATCGTTCCTTTCATAAAGGTTTTCTGCTAATTCAAGTTCATCTTCCTCTGTACCTCCTCCCCCCTCAGTTTGGGCATCAGGGGACTCGGAGATCCCTGACTGCAGCCTTGATCGTAGTTGATCAATATGGCGCTTCCATAGTCTATCATCGCGGCATTGCACAAAGTATGATCGAGGGCGGGTTACTCAGACTACAGTTGCTTCGACCCACAACGGATCGCCCGACAAGATTTTAGCGAATACCAAGTTGCCTACCTGGAAGGTACGGCATCGCCCGCTGGATCCGTGTGGTTTCTCAGGTTCGAACGATGGTGTAGCCGGTCGAGGTGGGAGCGGAGCTTCCGCCCCATTAGTAATTCGGCGGGAGTTTTGTTGGTGATGCTGTGCGGAGTGATATGCTGCAAAAGGAGGATCCAGTTTATTTTTTCTTCGATGTTGTCATAGTCCATTTTTTGTAGCATTTTCTTGACAAATTGTACCATGCGCATGGCCCTTCCATTGGATGCAGGATGCGCAGGCAAAGTCAGCGCATGGCGAATACCGCGGTCCGCCAGGTACTGTTCAAAGGATAACGTGGTAAATTGGGGCCCGTTGTCGGATACCAGAACGTCTGGTAATCCGTGTGTTGCAAACAGTCTGTCCAGTTTCTTAATGACCGCTTCGGTTGTTGTGTTCTTCATTTGGTGGATTTTGAGTCAGTTCGAGTAGGCATCCACGGTTAGCAAGAATGTGTGGCCTTTGATAGGCCCTGCAAAGTCCCCGCGGTGCTTCCCATTCGGTTGGGATTGCTTTTGGTGGGGCATTGCTTACTTCCTGGCATTTGTGACAAGCTTTGATCCAAGTCTCGATCTGCTTGTCGATGCCTGGCTGCCACGCATAGCTTCGTGCGAGGGCTTTCATGCGCACGATGCCGGGGTGGCCATCGTGCAAGGTTTTCAGTACTGCTCGTTGTTGTCGCTCTGGGACAACGACTCTATCGCCCCAGATCATGCAGCCCTTCTGTGAAAACAATTCTTTTTGTCGACTTTTGAATGGGGTGAAGTCATCTGGTACCTGGTCCAATGGCCATCCGTGTTCCACCCAGCCGAGGACTCGTGCTAAGGTGGGGTCGCGTTTTGTTTCCATCATGATATCTCAGACTGTTAATGGTGGTGTACGAAGTATCTCGATCTGCAACATTGTCACTGTAGGCGCGGGGTCATCAATGGTCTCTGGAAGCGGTGCTTGGCTCAATGCGTTGGCGTGGGGAGTGGCTTTCCCCGGCCGGTGTTGCAGCTGATAATTATAGGCAGGCAAGAATTCTGACCAGCGAGTCATTCTGGGAGATAATATATAGGGGGTTGGCTTATCTCCCGCTATTATTCCTAGCAAAGGTTTGTAGTCACTATAGTAAAAGCTTGGCCGTATACATACTCATGAAATCTCTTGACAGCAGACACAATAGCAAGGGCTTCTTTATTAATCTGACTATAATTGCGTTCTGCTTTTGAAAGCGTCTTTGAGAAATAGGCAACAGGGGCTTCGCTCCCATTGGGCAAAACATAGCTCAAAATGGCGCCTACTCTGAAAGGCGATGCATCACACATGATTGTTAATGGCAAAGTCTCATTGTACTGCATCAGTACAGCATCAGAAGTCAGTAATTTTTTTACATTTCGAAACGCCTGCTCTTCTCTATGTCCCCATACCCAAATTGCTTTTTTATTCAATAAACGATGTAGGGGTTCAGCTACAGTTGCTTTGTGCGGTAGGAAAACGTTATAAAAATTGATAAGGCCTAGAAACGCCTGGAGGTCGGCCTTATTTTGGGGTTTGGGAGCGTTTTTTATTGCCCTCAATTTGCTATCGGTAGGATGAATGCCCTGACTATCGATTAAATACCCTAAAAATTCGACACGATCTGTACACAGTTTACACTTATTTTTCTTCACTTTAACACCTGCGTCTTTGAATTTTTGGAGGACCATCCTCAGGCGATCCCGTAAAATTTTCGGAGTAGGGGCAGCGATTAACACATCATCAAAGTATGGGACAACGCCTTTAATACCTTGTAATAGTCTCTCCATCAAGCTCTGAAAGATCCCCGGGGCTATGCTCACTCCGAATTGGAGTCGGGTACATTTAAAGGCACCTCGGTGCGTCACGATCGTCTGTGCCTGTGCCGTTGTTTCATCTACTGGCAGCTGTTGATATGCCTGAGCTAAGTCTAGTTTAGTGAAGACTTTTCCGCCCCCCAGGGAATGGAGGAGGTGCTGCACCACCGGTACCGGATATGTATTCTGCTGCAGGGCGTGGTTCAGGGTGGCACGGTAGTCCCCACAAATTCTTATTGATCCATCCGGCTTAATGGGTGTCATGATTGGGGTCTCCCAGGGAGAGTGATCAGTTGGCTCTAACACACCCTGGGCAATTAACTTATCAAGCTGCTCGTCAATCTTTGGTTTAAGGGCAAATGGAACCCGATGAGGCTTAAGGTGGATGGGAGCTACCTTTGGATTAAGGTTAAATGATATCGGGGTCCCCTTGTACTCGCTTAGTTTTTCTGCAAAGACGTCCTTGAATTCTTGGACGAGGTCCTCCTCTCAGTCACTGCTGCCGATTCGGTGAATGCCTGCCACTTCAATGCCAAGTGGCGCGAACCATTGGAGGCCTAACAGGCGAGGCTGGTCCTTGTCGATCACAGTCAGGGGTAGGTATGCTGTACGGTTTTTGAATGAGACCCGGACTCAACTGGATCCTACAACTGGAATCTGGTTCCCCTGATAGTCTTTAAGTATGAGTCTTTGGAAACGGAGGTCTTGTCGCTGGATAGTAGGGATGAGTTGCTTGAGGGTCTTCCAGGAAACCATTGAGAGGGACAATCCTGAATCAACTTTCATCAGGCAGGGCTGATTTTCGATGGCCACTTTAACTCAGATTTTCTTGGCATCCAAGGAGGAGGCATGACCAATAGTCATAGTCTGGTGAGCCTCTTCTCGCTTCATGGAGCAGTTTAGGGTTCTGTTTCTGTAGGAGTGGTTGTTCCATTGGTGGTTTACTGGTTCTCACCTTACAGGAGGGTTTACTGTTGGTTGGCGATAGTTAGCCCCCTTCGAGGGCTGGCTGGGTCCTAGGAGACTTCTACAGAACCGTCCGATATGGCCTCGTTTCCCGCTCTCATGGCAGAGTGCGTTGCGGAATTTGCATTCAGACCTGGGGTGGCTTGCCCCGCAACCAGCGCATGTGTGTTGGGACTTCTGGTAATGGTCCCATTCGGTCCGCAGTCGATGGACCTCTTCTTTGTCGCTGTCTGAGACGAAGAGAGGTCCTCGTGGTGGGCCGTCAGCAGCTGTCCTTCTGACTTGGGTGAAATGTTGCTGGTTGGTTGGTGAACTGGAGCGCGGTTGCGGCGCATTTGGGCAGCCGACTTCTTGGTTGCTTCTGCTGCAGTAGCATCCGCGATGGCATCTGTAAGGCTGGTATCGCCTTTCGCCATCAGCTCGCTCTGCACGTGCGGCGTACCTAATCCCAGAACTATTCGGTCTCTCAAGGCCTCTTCCAGATCAGCAAACCCGCAGAGGCCTCCCAGGTTTCGGAGGTCCGCGACGAAATCTGCAATGCTCTCTCCTTTCCGCTGATCTCTCTGGTAAAATTTGTGCCGCCTTACGAGGGTTGGCACGGTCGGTGCATAGTGGGCTCTCAGTAGGGATTCGAGGACGTCCCAGTCCATAGACTTTACTTCTGCCGGTTTTGCTAGCACCTTGGCCATCTTGAATACGGTCGGCCCGCAATGCGTTAGGAATACCGCCTGTTTCTTCCCGGTCGTGGCATCCTTCAAATTGTTGGTTTCCAAGAACATTTGGAAACGATCCATATAGGAGTCCCAGTCTTCTTGCGCTGGGTCGAATGGAGCGGGTGGTATGATGCCGCCGGACATGTTTCCGCCGTTGTGCATTCAGCCACGTGCTCGGTTATCTTCTTCGTAGTTCAGTCAGCTCTGACGTCTCCACATCCCACCTTCGTCGCCAGTGTTAAGTTCTGAGTGTGGGGGCGAAGAATGGAGACAAGCCAGTGAAACGGCGAACTTCAACTCTTTATTTACATGGTGTGACAGCTCAAAACACTGGCTGTAACAGCCCTCCTTATATATGCAACTTAATTAGATATTCAACCAATGAAAACCAGGGAGCACTAGCTCCATTAACCAATAAGATAGGCTTGTTAATGGCCAATCAGATTCACCTGAACGGACCAATCTGATATCGCCATTTAACGGCCAATCAGAAGTGCAGGGCCAGAACCCTGCACTTGACTTTAAGCTCTTGATAACTTTATTAACACATTTATTCATTCACAACACCCTCCATTTGGAGACAATGTCATACCCCAAAGCAGAAATGTTCAAACTTCTAATCCAAATTTGGATTTCAACATTCTTATTGCTATTCCACTGCAACCTAGAAATAATTGGCCATAATACTTGAGAATGATGTTGACATTATCTCATCTATGTTTTGTGAGATGGATAGCTGCATAAGTATAATTAATAAATAAAGGAGAGCAGTTTGGTCTAGTGGTTAAGTTCTAAGATAGAAATTGGAAGAGTGTAAGTTCTAGTCTTATCTTAGCCATGATAGCTGGCTGGGTGATTTTAGGGCTCTCTCTCTCTCTCTCTCCCTCTCCCCCTCTCCCTCTCCTTCTCCCTCTCCCTTCCTCCCTTCTTCTCCTTCCCTTTCTCTCCCTCACTCTCTCTCTTTCTCTCTTCCCCTCTTCTCTCTCAGTCCAATCTATCTCATAGGTTTGTTGTTTTGGAAAAAAATAGGAGGACGAAGAGGTGTGAGATATGTTTTCCACCTTCAGTTATTCATATAAACAATAAAAATTGGATAAAAAATAATTATAAATAAAAATATTTGTGGGTGCCATTTGTGGGTTTGATAGCTACATGAAAAGCATGTAAGAACCTGGGCATTACAGATACACCCAAACAGATAAACCAAAGAATTCTTTTAGCACTCCCCTTATCGTTGGCTTCATGGAATAAACTGCCTTGAGGAAGAGATTATGGTATTGTCCCATATTTGCCAGCTATCTTTAAACTGCCTTGTAGCAAAGAGAAACTATTGAGGCATGCTCCTTAATCTTCTGCAATCTCATTTAACCAATTTCCTTCTTGCAAAACCTTATCAGCCTGAGTTCAGGCTGAGCAAGGAAGCTGCTTCTTCTCCATTATTGCCAACCTATTACATCCACATCAGAATGGGCTGAATTGTGGCCTTGGATCAGAAGGGGGCCTTTTAAAACGCACCTGCCTGGATCCAACTGAGAAATCTGAGTCAACCCTGAATGGTGGAAGGGACGGGGAGGAAATGCTCAGGATAAAACATCTCCTTTTAAGTGAGAAAGCACTGTTTTTTCCTCTCCCTTTCTCTCTCTCTGAATAAATTGGTGCCTGCTGAGCATTGAAACTGAACCGTGGATCCTGTGATATGAAGTTTTGCATGTGGCAACAGAGTTATAATAACCGATAATGCTCTGCAGCACTCCGCCTCACAGCCACCTTGCTAAATGCTAGCAATGACAAGTCCAACCTAAATCAATGCAGAAGCATCTAAGATACCTGGAAATTAGAGGCTTCAGGGATACTCAGAACTACCAGCTACCTACTGCTCCTCACTGGTCAAACCTCGGCTGACTGTACTCTAATAGCTATTCCCCAGTTTCTCTTGATTATCCCAGGAGTACTTTAGAAGTAGCAGCTGAAGATGTCACGCAGCGAAGCGAAACCAAGGCCCCGTAATCAGATGGCGCATTTTCAACCATTTAGTACTTCATTTAGAATATGACACGATGCTACAGGAATTGCTGTTGGGTCATGTCTGATGCAGAAATGATTTTGGACTCTGTCCCTCTTCCCCCAAGAGAGCACACAGGCTGCACTAATGGAGGAAATCATTACAACCATTCTCGGTGGCTGGAGTAGCTTCCATCTCTGTTGAGAACAAGAATATGATTGTTTATTAGCTGGAAAGAAATGGAATGCGCAACTTAGCATCTCCTGTAGAAGGTCACCTTGCAGAGAAAAGCTAAGGGCATCTTGGTATTAGGTAGCAGAAGGATTATTTCATGCATTTGTTTGCACTTGGGTGTTTTGAGATAAAAGGGTGAGGTGGCTCAGTGGTTAAAGATGCTGAACTTGTCATCTGGAAAGCTGACATTCCAGGTTTGAGACCTGTCATACAGGGGTGGGATCCAACCGGTGTAATTACTGGTTCGGTGATTTTACATTTTGCCTGATATGCACTGCACGCACGTGTATATCGTCGTCATCTAGTTGCCTGGACAGCTGAGCAGTACTGCGCACAGGTGTGTAGCGGTTGAAAAAGCCACTTTTTTTCCTGCTTTTTCAACCACAGCTGTGTTGCGCAAAGCAGCTGAGGTTGAAAAAACAAGAAATAAAGGTCAGATAAGAGCCTAGATGGGCAGGTGGATGAAAACAGCAACAGACATAGCAGTTCTATGTATACTCTCTGTTGGATGCTTTTCAGAGCAACCAGTTCTACAGAAGTGGATAGAACCGGTAGAATCCCACCCCTGCTGTCATGCCCTTAGTAGAGTCGGACTCTGAGGGAGAGGAGGAACAACTAACAGGGAGTGGAGGTGTGGCTCTGGAGGTTGTGGAGGAGGCTGGGGAAGGGCAGAGTCTGGCTGAGCAGTCAAAGGAGTACCCAGGCCCATCCCCTCTCCATCCTAGGATACACAGGGAGGAACAGAGAAGAGAACAACTTGGCTTACAAGAGAAGAAGCAGAAGTGATCCTCCTCATTAGTTATAGCTGAGGAGATGTGTATATAAGAGAGAAGGCTAAAACACAGCATTGCCAGACGGAAAACATGTTTTATTTTGGGCTGAAGTTGTCTTGGTTGGCGTCCTTCCAACAGACCATGCCTATTATCTCCTTGGAGTTGGTAATTACTTATCCTGGTCCATTGTGGACATTCCTTCATTGTAGTTTGTTTTGGTTTTTTATATCACCTCTATCTGCTCATTAAGTTCGGACTGTATTGCTTTCTTTTGAAGACTATTTTTGAGTATGTTTTATCTTCAGATGAGTATTATTGAACAATGGGGTCAAGTTGGAGGCATTAAGGGACATTTATTTACATTTTGGGTTTTGTTACATTTGTGTTACACTCTGGGTCATCACAAAACCAGTGTACCGTGCAATGGGTTGCGTCCCTGTTCCTGCTCCAGCTCCTGCCCACCTAGCAGTTCAAAAACATGCAAATTGCAAATAGATAAATAGGTACCATTTTGGTGGGAAGGTAACAGCATTCTGTGTGCTTCGGCATATAGTCATGACCACAGAAGTGTCTTCAGACAATTCTGGCTTTTTCAGGAGAAATGGAGATGAGTACCATCCCCTAGAGTCAGGCATGACTGGGCAGGGGAAATCTTTTTACCTTTATTTTTCATCGTTCTGTCAACTGATTACACCCAGTGCTATAGATACTGTAGAACTCTAAGGTTAGTATTTAAAATGAACCAAATACAGCCAAGATGATTAGGGGACTGGAGACTAAAACATACAATGAATGGTTGCAGGAACTGGGCCTGGCTAGTCTAGTGAAGAGAAGGACCAGGGGAGACATGATAGCAGTCTTCCAATATTTGAGAGGCTGCCAGAGAGAGAAGGGATCAACCTATTTTCCAAAATACTCGAAGGCCAGGCAAGGAACAATAGATGGAAACCAAACAAGGAGACATTCAACCTGGAAATGAGAATTTGTCTGACAATCAAACAATGGAACATAAGTTGCCTTTGAAAGTTGTGGGAGCTTCATCGGTGTAGGCGTTCAATAAAAGATTGGACTGCCATTTGTCCAAAATGGACTGCTTGGACGGGGAGGGGGGCAGTTGCACTAGATGAGCTACAAGGTCCCTTCCAATTCTGTTAATCTGTTAAACTCTTCTCAACAGGGCCTCAAAATTTTTCCTTTTGACTTGTAAGTCTTCCAGCACTGCATCACTCAAGTTACCAGACCTAAAATCCTAGTTTTATAAGTGTACAAAACAGAGGAGACAGGATAGGTGATATAATCTGTATTGATAATCTCAGGGGAAGCAGAGCTGCAACTTCTATTATAAGGTACTATAACTGGAAAGATGCTTGCTCAACAGCGATGAAGCATTAAGTAGGATGATTTGGCTGCCTGAAGTTCTCAGGAATGGCTTCTGGAAAAATATTACATTGACCTGACCTTGTTCCCTGAAATCCATTAAGATAAGGGTAGTTCAAACATTGCTCTTCATATTTGACTGGGACCATTCATTCCTGTGCATTCCTGTGAGAATGATGCTCTATCTAAAGCTTTCAAGGTATGTCAAGTTCTATGTTGTTGTTGATAGATGAAAGTATTCCGTTAATTGCTTAGGATTGGTGAAGGCTCTTCACTTTACAGAGAGAGAGAGAGGAAAGGAGGGAGAGAGAGGAAAGGAGGAGAGAGAGATAAGGAGGGGGAAGGGATGGAGGGAGAGAGTGTGAGAGAGAAACAGAAAGAGAAAGATAAGAAAAATATAAAGGAGAGAGAGAAGGAGGGAAGGACAGAGAGAGGGAGGGAGAGAGGGGGGAGTAAGAGAAGGAGAGGGAGACAGAAAGAAACATATTTGCTTACAAGCCTGGAGACTAGCAGCATCTCTTGGAAGTCTCAATATACTGGATAATACTGAACAATTACAAAATACAGAATAACAATGTTGGAAAGGATTCTGGAAAATGGCCATTCTTGAAAACCTCCAGAGATGGGGTCAAGCCGTTCCATCAATTAATTGTTCTCACTGTCAGGGAATTTCTCCTTAATTCTATGTTGGATCTCACTCTGAGGAGCTGTTCCACCCATTGCTTCTTGTCCTGGCCTGGAGAATTGGTTGACACCTGCCCCTGTGACAGCACTTCAAATATTGGAAGATTATGCTATTGTGTCACCTCTAGGCCTTCTCTTTATTACATTTAACCTACCTGGTCCAAAAAAGCCTAAATGTGGGTGCTCTTATGCTACTGCAATTGTATACTTTTTTAAAAAAGATGTTTTTTGAACTTACTGAAGAAGAGATAACCTTTAACAGGAGTTCTCCTGCCATCCCTTTGCAGACATATTCATTGCAATGTTACCCACAACTTTAGTGGCTGAATATGCATGCAAGTTGAGTGATTAGAAATAGAATGTTCCTTTCCTGAAACATCTGCTGGAAGTACGGTAACTATGGAAAATGCCACCTTGGCTCTTCCTACAAATAAGACCCAGTGGATTTGTGTGGGCAGAATAAGAGATTATCAGCTGTGTAGGACAGAGAAGCAGAAGACTGGCAGAATGCATCCATGAACACCAATTGTCAGTCAGAAGACATGACAAAGATTATTTAATTTCACAACATATTGACAGATGTAACCACAGTTTCATTTGGGAAAATGTGACCATCCTCAACTAGGCCAAGTTCAAAAATGCTAGGGAATTTCTAGAAGTCTGGCACTCTGATAAATCAGCCATCAACAGACACATAGACATTAATAACATCTATAATCTATGCAAAAGAGATAATCAACCAGCCCAAAAGAGAATAGGGTAGGGAAGGGTAGGGTAGGGTAGAATAGAATAGAATAGAATAGAATAGAATAGAATAGAATAGAATAGAATTCTTTATTAAGTGTGATTGGACACATAAAGAACTCTACCACTTCTCCACCAGTAGTCAGTACTCAGATCAGCATAGATTAACTCCAAGGTAAACTTCAGATCAAAAATCAAGTAAGTAACACCCCAATTAAGAAACTGTCAAAGAGACTTCCAGTTTGAGCTTCTTCAGTGACAGACCGAAACCTCGTCTCTGCGAGGCTTCGATCCATGCTCACCACTGGAGCACCCTGAGCCGGCTGGTTTCGAGGCTAAGCCTCCCAGTAGAGGTGGTGAAGAGTGCCAGCAGGGTTGAGGAGAGCCAAATCTCTCCTCCCCAGATGGCCATTACTCCCTTTCCCGAAGGCGGTTGCAGTGGTGGTCAGAAATGGCCACCACAAAGAAGAACTCGACCGGAAAACAATGTGCAGGAGGAAGATAAGAAGAGAAAGTTTTGGTTGACTGGGTCAAACAGCAAAAGCAACAAATAAGGTACCCTGGAATTGAAACTGTTAAAAAACAATAACATTGTTCCCTAAGAAGATTTTTAAGCTGCGAAGGAGAGAGAAAGGGGAAAATATTTGGTTTTCTCCTTTTCCTATACTGACAGCTAAAAGACTTAAGCAAGAAATTGGAAAGAAATCCACTTTGACATCAATAGGCATTTAATGCTGAAAATAAAAAGTCAAAGGGATAATAAAGATTTCTGGATAATTAAAAGCTTTTGAAAACAGGAAAGGAGAGAAAAAGAATAAAGGGGTAGGATCTGGAAGGGAGGAGACTACCTGGAATTAAAAAAAGAACTTACAGCAAAATCTCAACAAGACTTCCAAAAGATACATTCTAACTGAAATATTGCAACAAAAACCCCAGGAAGAGAAAGTCAAAAAAGGACTTCTGGTTTGCAAGGTTTCAGCGGCGGCAGGGATTCGCGACACTGCACAATCCTTGCTGCGTTCGCCGCCAAGGTTCCCCTGATCCGTTTGGATCTGGGGGATATAGCTGCCCCGGAGAGGCAGCTGAAGACAGGGGGGATCTGGACAGGGGTTTGGGGATGCCACAGACCCCCTCCCCAGCCGGCTAAACTCCCTTTTCCCAAGGTGGAGGAACGGCAGTCAGCAATGGCCGCCACGAAGAAATCTGCAGCCGGACAAGCAAGTGCAGCAGGGAGAAAGTCGGAAGAATCGTGAAAATGGCTTTCAACCAGGACAAAGCAAGAAAAAGTGACTTGGAATCCTGAAGGCTGCTAAGTATACATTGTTTCTACTGAGAGTTACAAGCTGTGAATATTCTAAAAGGGAAAGTTTTTTTTTTTTTTTTTAAATTCACTCTCCTTCCTAATGTGACAATGGATGGAAAAAATCTTTTTGGCTGTGAGTGGGAAGGGAGAGGAAAAAAAATTGGAGCAAAAATTGAAAATAAGGAGAAGATTGCCTAGAACTTTAAAAAGTTGCTAAACATCAACAAGACTTCTAAAAGATATATTTTAAAGGGAACTTTGTGATTAAACTTTAACCCCAGAAAGAGAAAGTGAAGAAGGAGAAGGTATTTAAAAGAAACAACTTGTTTGGATTTTTTGGATTGTTTGGTGATTTTGGAACTTTTGAGAATTACTTCTGATTAAAAGCACTTGAGTGGTTGTTTGGAAAAACTTGTTCTCTACATAATGGCATTACTTGTGGATGGACTGGAACTTGTATATCAAAAATATGAAAAAGAAAAGCAAGAGGGGAAAGATGTTCTTGGCACTCTTTTTCAATTTCTAGAAATGGCGGTTTATACTTATGTAAAGCTGAATGAGCAACAGGATGATGGAGACAAAGAAGAAGCCATCTTTGATGAACAAATAACTTTGGTCGGAGAAGGGAAAAAGAAAGAGAAAAAGGAAAAGAAGACTGTAAGATCTGGAAAAACAACCCAAAAAGAGAAATATTATGTTAGGAATCAACAGAAAGGGGGAAAGCAGAAGAAAAGGGAGGTGGAGAGACAAGGGGGTAAAGAGGACAAAGAGAAGAAGAAACATGGGAGAAAGGAAGAGAGGAGAAGCCTTAATGGTGGGGACCAAGATGTGAAGAAGCAAAAGTTTTTTAGAGATAATGGATAAATTTTATTGAAAAGGGATTCTAGAAAGGTACATAAGATTGCATTTCTATATTTGTATTTAGACATAATTATAGAAAATTGGAAATAATATGTAATTTAAAATGTGATAAAATAAATAGTATAAACTAGTGAAACTTCTGTTAAGAAAAAGGGAGTACTGTAATGAAATGTGATTTAAGATATGTGATGTGGGGGGGGGAATAATTCTGGAAAGCATAAGTGTTCCCACAAAGGCATGATATTTAATTGAAATGGGTAAAATGTTTAAGACATAAATGATTGTTAATATTAATGGTTAGACTATGGTATCTTAGTGAATTTATTTTCTGAAATGAGAGATTTGAAGTAGAAGAAGGAGGAACATAGTAATGAAATAATGAGTTATAATATGTCATGTGGGGGGGGGAATAACTATGGAGAATAGGTGCTTCCATAAAAGTATGTGATTTAATTGAAAAGTAATATGTTAAATGTTTAAGATATAAATGAATATCAATATTAATGAACAGATTTGTATTGGCTTTGATAATATAGTATAATTCTAGAATGTACCAGACAGAATCCCAATGTAAGTTACGTGTCTTATATTAAGTATTATAAATATAGGGGAAAGAGAGAAAGGCATCATACTCCATTTAGTCTATAGGAGAAGTTTTTTTTTTTTTTCAAAGAATAAAAATAAATGGATAGCTGGAAATAGAACAGACAAAGGATAATAAATGTTATGATTTGAATTAAGAGGAGATAAATGGAATAAAATTGAGAAAATTTAAAAGAGAGGAGAAATTATATAGAAAATTGAAAATGCTAATGAGATATGAAATGGTATGTAAAGTGAATATGAATTTGAATTTGTGTCTGTACCAAGAGTTGTAACCCGGGATTAAGCAACTTTCAGAAAAGAGATTTTTTTATGCTTTTATGTTTTGTGTTGTTGTGTATTAGTGTTTTGTATGTCTTTGAAAATTAATAAAATTTGTTCAAAAAAAAAAGAAAGAAGAAGCTATAACTCGGGACTATCTGGATTACTTGATGATTTCTGGATTCTTGGTTATTGTTTTGAATGACTAAAGTCAATCGGGTGGTTGTTTAAAATTTTTTAAAATGGCTCCACTTTTTGAAGAACTGAAAATGGAACTTAAAAAGTACAAAGAAGATGCACAAGAAGGGAGAGGTTCTTTTGGCTTCGTATTTCAGTTTTTAGAAATGGAGATTTGGAATTATGAGAAACAGCAAGAAATGCCTGCAGTACAAGAAGGTTGTGACAAAGAAGAAGCCATCTTTAATGAACAAGTAATCTTAGATGGGGGGGGAAAAGGAAAGGGGGGAAAGAGAATGGAAAGTTTAAGATTGGGAAAAACAACTCCAAAAAAGAAAAATAGAGAAAAAAATAAGTATAAAATCAGAAAACAACAGAAGAGGGAAATGCAGAAGAGAGAATTAGAACTAGAGAGACAAGGGGGTAAAAAGGGGAGGGAGAAGATGAGAGGGAAGAAAGAAAGGAAAAGAAGTTATAAAGGACAGAAGCAAAATATAGAGAAACAGGGCCTATTTAGAGATAATGGGTGAAAAGTTAATGGAAAAGGGGATTCTGCAAAGTTACATAAGATAGTATGGTTATATTAGAAGCAGAAATAATTTTAGAAAATATGAAACAATGTATGATTAAAATGTCTGATAAAATAGCTATCATAATTCAGTGGAATGCTTGTCAATAAATAAATGTAACAAAAGGTATATGTTATGATTTATAAAACATATGTGAAGAGAAATAAGGGAAAAATTAATTATGGAGATTATATGTGTTTTTAAGGAAGTATGATATTTAATTGAAAAGAAGTGTTAAAGATGTTAAGATTTTAATGATTATTAATGATTGAACTAAATTGGAATGGAATGAGGGTTTATAATTACATATATTTATAATCTTTTTTTAAAAGAATATAGTGTGTATTATAAGAATGTACCAAGCAGAATTCGATTGGAAGTTATGTATTATGTATTATATTGAAAGTCATAAACTTAAGGTATATATTGAAGTTTAAATAAGAGTTGAATGGATGTAATTAAAAGATATAAAGGTGTCATACTCCAATTAATAACTACAGGAGAAAATTTGTTTAATGAGAAAAGATAATATGAAATTGAAACAGAACAGACAAAAGTATAAATATAATGATTTGAATGGAGATGAGATAATCAAAATAAAATTGAGAAAATTAAAAGAGGGGAAAAACTATATAGCAAATGTAGAATAGTATAGGATATGGAATAGAACACAAAAATGAGCATGAAATTGAGTTTGTGTCTGTATAAAGAAGTTCAATCCAGGACCATGCTATTTTCAAAAAAGATATTTTACTTGTATTTTGCTTGTGTGAAAACCCAAATAAAACTTTATTAAAAAGAAAAAAGAAACTGTCAAAGAGACATCAGTAAACAGCCCAACCAAAGAATCTCTTAAGACCACCACCACCTAAACTGACAGGCAAGTCACCAAAATATAAACTGACAGCAAACAGCACTCCTTACTAGCACTGATGATGTTATCTAGTTTGAGTAATGAAACATATGCAAGAAAACAAGCAGAGCTCAGAGAGCACCAAGGACCTTTCATAATCAGCTCTCTCAACCAATCAACATCATGCAAGAGGAAAGTTGCAATATTTGTTGAACTAACACAAAATGTTGACCGGGAGCTGTCCTTTGCAGATAGCATGGTTTTGCTATTGTGTACACGAGTGCAAAGAATGAGAATTTGAAAGCAAATTATGCAAAGGAACCTATGCATTCCAGGTTGAAGATGTTGTGAATGTATGTATTGCTATTAGACTATTTTTTTCTCTTCATCCATAATTCTAATTAAAATCCTAAGGGCATTTTCAATCATTTGATGTTAGGTTTCCAACCTCAAAATCTTTGTTTGCTTTCCAGCATTGTTCCCTTATGATTCTAATGTTTCAGAACTAATGATCATTAGAGCCAATATCTTCTCATAACAACAATCTTGTGTTGACATACTTGGCCCATTTCCTAGGACTATTAATATGCGGAATCCCATAAGTCTTACTCGTAATATTCTTAGCAATTCAAGAAATATCTTTCATACTCTAAAGGGAACGGAAAAAGGAAGCCCGGTGAATATAAAATTTAAAAGAATATTATTATGATCCTATGTTTTCAGGAACAGAAAGCTACCAGGACTACAGAAAGCATTAAGAGGGGGAATTTGATCTAAATGAAATGCTCAGTAGATCATTTGGTACTTCCAAAAGGCCCTTTGTAACTGCTTGCACCTGCCAAGTCATGTGTGATGACCCGGGGCATGGCACAGAAGCAACAAAGTCACAAAAGTAGGTAAAGTCCCTTTAATACCTCCAACCTGGCTCCCAAAGTCCAGTTATCATCAGCTGGAGAAAAAACTCTCCCAAGAACAGTTTTTAAAGGGAAGAAATTCAGTCTGAACCCAAAATACACATAGATTATAAATAAAACCCAACACAAACCACACTGCAGCAATTAACGAGACAGGGCAGGATAAGGAATTACAGAATTCAAAAGATAACGAAGCACACACAGTTGGGAGGATGCCAGAACCCAGATAAGACTTGACAAACAAAGATAATGCATGCTTTGTTTCCAGCAATGTGCTGCGCGCAAACACCCTTTATATTCTGTTGTCCCAGCTGTGGCTAATGAAGGGAATTAGGGCCCTTTTCTCCTCGTAACCCACATTGCTCCCTTATCCATTCCTCCCTGCGTGCTGTAGGATGAAAAGGAGGTGGGCCTGGGTCTTCCTCTGAATGCCCAACTGGACTGTGCCCTTCCCCAGTTTTCTCCACAGCCACCAGAGCCACACTCCCATTCCCTGTCAGCTGTTCGACCTCCCCCTCGGAATCAGATTCCAACAGGGGCATGACATCATGTCTGAATGGATATACATGGAAGTCCAATTCATTTTATTAGAAAACACTTAAATCCACTACAGGTAGCATCTGCTTCATTAAGCAATCAGTTAAAGTTGCAAGAGCACCAGAAAAAAAGGGACTTATGACAGTTTCTTGCATTTACGATCATCACAATATCCCCATGGTCATGTGATCAAAATTTGGGTGCTGGACAACAATTGCAATGTCCCAAAGTCAGTATTTGTGATCTTCACAATTGAACAGTCCTCTCTCAACAGAGAGAGGGGGATATGACAACATTTGTCTGTAGTCTACAACATAGCCCTTTCAGCAGTTCTAAGAAGGCTCCACACCCATTTGTACCACTCAGGCGACCTGAGGACACAGGTAAGTCCTCAAATGGCCTCAACGACTCTCTAAAAAGGATGCAAATGACCAGCTGTCTGCAAGGAGTATAAATCCTTCCATTTCCTACCATTCAATCAGAGCCGAAGAATGAGAAGTGAAATGTCTTCAGAGAAAACCAGGAAGTCCAGTTGCCTCTTGCAAAAAGCACCTTTGGAACAACCATGACCTGGATGACTGAGAATCTCCATAGAGATTTAGCTATACACTACAGAACTGAAGAAGCTTCTTGGGTGAGAAGCAAAACATCTCCAAAGAAAAACAAGAAAGTCCAATTGCCTCTTGGAAAAAAGTTCTTCTGGGACAATCATGACCTCAGTAGAATCTCCATAGACATTCACAACTGGCTTATGGCAAGCAAAGCCAATAGTGGAAATTGGATTTGTTCAACGGTCATGCAGTATGATTCCTTTAACACCTGTCATGATTTACTTAACAACCGTGGGAAAAAGGGTCCTAAAATCAGGTGCAACTCACTTGCCTTGTTTAGCAACAGAAATTCTGGTTCCAGTGGTAATCATAAGTCAAGGACTGCTTGAGTATGTTTTTTCAGATAATCCTTTCACAGCCCCTTCTCCCGACCCATCACTAGATTCTTTCACCTGAAATAATTATTACATTGTTATGCAGGATCCAGAAAATGTTAAAGAAAATAACCCTCTTAGCTTTAGTGGGCCATCCAGATTTAATGTTTAACCATCCAGATTTAATGTTTCTTCCCAGTGAATTTGAATTGGGACCAAATGGAGCCATTCCATTTAGTAGTTTTCCCCTTCCTATGATTCTTTTTTTGTTTCCATTATTATTATTATTATTATTATTATTATTATTATTATTATTATTATTATTATTATTTTAATACAATCATTTCATCTTCAGTTGAACCATTTGTTGTCTGGGTACAAACATCTTTGTTAAACAATAATCAAAACAACAATAAAATTACAACATCCTCCATTACATTTTAATTCTACAATATTAAACATAAGGCCCGTCTATTAATTATACTAATTGATTATACAATATTTAAAAAGTAGCATTCAACTTATCTCTTTTAACACATCATCTTTATTTTGTTTCCCTATTTCTAACTTCCATTTTTATTATTTAACCATTGACAGAATAGGTCCCATACCACATAATATTTGGTTTGTTCTTTTTCCTTTATTGCCAGTGTTGAATAGATTAACACATTTCCGCACATTCTAGTATTTTCCTAATCACCTTCTCATCTCTAGGTATCTCTTCACTCTTCCAATTTTGTGAAAATACAATTCTAGATGCAGTTATGGATACATTAAATATTTGTTCTCTTTACTATAAATTTCAGGTGGAATCCCTAACAGAAATATCTCTGGTTTTAAATCCCTAGGACTCTGACAGCTGATTAGTTCTGTCTCTGTCTGATTGTGAAATTAGTAAAACTTTGCAGGTGGTAGTCTCCTGATGGTAGAATCCAAAGTTCATAAGTTTACTTAGAACTTGGGAAAAGTTAGGTAAAGAGGAAGTGTGAGAGAAGCAACCAAGAACCAAGGAGAAATTTCCTGACAGTGAGAACAATCAACCAGTCTGGAGGTATTTAAGAAGAGGTTGGACAATCACTGAAATAGTATGGGGTTTACTGCTTAAACAGAAGTTTGGACTACAAGACCTCCGAAATCCCTTCCAACTCTAATTCTGTCTGTCTGTCTGTCTGTCTGTCTGTCTGTCTGTCTCTCTCTCTCTCTCTCTCTCTCTCTGTGTGTATACATATTTGTATTAATGCTTTCCTATAATTGTGTAATGCTAAATCTCTGCAATCATCAATTTTCCCATCACTTGAGACTCTACCATAATTTCAGAGATGGTATTCAGCAGGTTCTGACCAGTTCTGGAGAACTGGTGGGGAAAATTTTGAGTAGTTTGGAGAACCGGCAAATACCACGGCTGACTGATCCCGCCCCCATCTATTCTCTGCCTCCCGAGTCCCAGTTGATTGGCTGGGTCTTCTTTGGTTGTCCTGCACAGGAGAACGGAGCTGGAAAGCAGGTTGGTGAGGTGGGAGAGGAATGGAGATTTTACAGTATCCTTCTCCTGCCATGCCCACCAAGCCATGCCCACAGAACCGGTAGTAAAAAAAAATGGAATCCCACCACTGCATAGTTTGTATCTGCAGGGTGTAATGGAGATGGCAAACCTTTCATGAATTCTGCAGTCCAATTTTCAACATTTTATTTTTTTTAAAAAAAAAATCACAGCAACATTATAAGACAGTAACTTTACCATTGCCCCATCTATCTTGAACTACAGTAAATAAGATAGGATACAAAGGAGTTTTTGTGGTTTCTAAAGATATCTCTGCTTTTTGTTGTTATTGTTCTTTTTAATGGATGGGAAACCATTGGAAAATGGTTTGCAGTACAAAACTTTGGACCTCAAAATGATCATAGGTTTGCAATATGGAATATTTAAAAAGCAAAGCACAGACAGCTGAATGTTTTTGACAGTTACATAAGAAAAATAGAATGCCTTGCTGTTTGACAAGGCAATTGCAATAAGTTCATTTACTATACACATGAGAGACAGAAGGGTAGGAATATCAATGTGAAGCAATGTGTATTTGTGGAAATTAAACAAAACATGAAGAACAAATTGCAGTGTCTGTGTAGCCAGTTTGAAGGAACATATTTTTGGAGGGTGGAAATTGTACGTAGGCCCAAATATGAAGTATTTTCATTCTCAAAGAGAATACAGTCAGTTACATTTTTCCCCTCAAAAGTCAATGCCACACCAGTGTTATTCTTATTAACATTTGGAGAACAAAATAGGCAGGTGAGAAAAAAAAATAAGAAGAAAACAAATCATTCCTTTAACATCTGAATTGCTTTTTAAAAAATTACCTAGCCATATGTCTCAAATCAAGATTTTTTTTCACGACTAATAAAAACATTTCCTTTCCCATTTTAACAATTGTATCTGCCAACTTTATTCTACTTGGAAGAAGATAAAATAGTTTATTCCAAACCATTCCAACAAACTTATAATTTGAGAAACCTAATGTAGATCTGAAAATACAATATAATCAAATTTATTTTAATTTAGCAAGCTTCTTGGAGAAGGGAAATATTGTTTTCTATCTTTTTGCTATGCTGTCCTTTATCCTCGGAAAAACATGATCTTCATGTCCTTATTCATATTCAAGAGAGCAGCTAAAATACCACTTTTCCAGAAAGAACCAAGGAAGTTACTATTATTGTTATGCCCAAGTAACAGGCATGCTATCTGGGAAGATATTTTGTGAAAATATCTTTCTTTTTGGAAAATATAGAATAGAATTCTTTATTGACCAAGTGTGCTTGGATGTACAAGAATTTGTCTTTGGTGTATAAACTCTCAGAGTACATAAAGATATAAGTATTAAATCACGATCATAGTCATCATGATATATTCATCGTGTATCACAAAATATAACATTTTGTGATAGTCATAGGATACTAAATAAGCTACCAGCATAAACATATATTGATTACTGATCTACTAATTTGCTCGTTGATGTCATATCCACTATAGTTGCCTTAATTTATCAATGCTAAGGAAAATCCAAGATTGAAATGCAAATTTCAAAATTACAAATCCAATAAATAAATTGAATAGGTACTACTGATGATTCTTCTGCTTTAGGGAAGCCACTTTAAGCCTAATCCTAAACAAGATGGAAAAAATGCTCCAACACAATTGCTCCCTAGGTCAAAACAAGTTTACAGAGTTGGAAGAGATGAAAAAAAAAGAGGAGAGTATAACTTTCCATGGGTAAAGAGGGAGTGCCTATTCTTGGAAAGATCCTGAAATGCAGAAGGTTTTTAACAGGAAAAAAGGAGGAGGAGGAGGTACAAACACAATCACATACAATGATCTGAATAGTTAGATCAGGGGTGTCAAACCTGATTTCATTGAGGGCCACATCAGGGTTGTGTTTGACCTCAAGGGGCCCAGAGAGGTATGGCCAACTCGATGTCACTTATATCAGGGGTGCCTGTGGTTGGCCGAGCACTCTACCAGCGAAAATGGAACTCAGAAGGGCCATGTGTGACCCTCCTGAGCTCCATTTTCACTGGCAGAGGCACCATGGACTTGTAGGGTTGTAGGAGGCTGTTGCACCCAAAAACAGAGTTTGGGAGAGCCGTGTACAGCCCTCCCGAGCTCCATTTTCACTGGCAGAGGCACCATGGACTGGTCCTTCGCTTTTTCCAGGACAGCCCTGCAGGCCAAATCTAAGCACCCCATAGGCAGGATTTGGCCCATAGGCCTTGAGTTTGATACATGCCACATTCCTTCAATACATGGGTGATATAAGGAAGTCATGTGCAGGCATAATATGAGTATATAGTGACAGCTAGAGTGCTTTGGGGCTTTAGCATTAAGAAGGGTGAGTGGAACATTATCTGGACAGGCCCTGGTTGGTGATTAAATTAACCTTCTTTAAGAAACCTTGGCACTTTTCCTTTATGCCATCTGATTTTGAATATTCTGCTGCTATTTTGGCCTGCAAAATGCCTGCTTCTTTCCAGACTTCCTGGCAGACAGAAGGGCTGCAGAAAACATGGTTGCTAAGGCAACCAGACAAAGCTTCTTCCTCCATTCCCAACTGGCATTAGGCAGTATTAGACATGCCCGTCCAAGCACAATGGGACCCAGCAAAAGCAAAGTGAACCAGCTATGAAATGAAAGAGAAATGTAGATGGGCCAAATTCTTCAGTGCAGCCCTCTATAAATTACCAATCAGTTTCCCACACCATAAACCTTGTTTCTCACCATTCAAGATCTTAGAATATAGAATAACAGAGTTGGAAGGGACCTTGGAGGTCATCTAGTCCAACCCCCTGTTCTAGCAGGAGAGTTGATTTATACCCACATAGTTCGGGCTAAACTTCTGCTTGTTTTAGAGGTTTCTCTTCATATACCAGAATTTTAGGAAATGATGGGTGTCATGGCCCTGGTGGACACTGACTCTGAGTCAGAGGAAGAACAGCTGACAGGAAGTGGAGTGTGGCTCCAGGGGTTGTGGAGGAGGCTGGGGAAGGGCAGAGGCCAGCTGGGCAGTCAGAGGAGGACCCAGGCCCATCTCCTCTCCATCCTAGGGCACGCAGGGAGGAGAGGGTAAGGGAGAGACATGGTCTACTCGGGAGGAGAGGGCTTTGATCTTCTTCATGGGCTGCAGCTGTGACAACTGAATAAGAGGACAGACACGCATAGGAGCGAACACTGGAAACAAAGTGTGGAAATATCTCTAGTTTATGGTTCCTCTCTGATTTTGGCATCCTTCCCAGTGTGTGTTATCTGTGGACCTCCTCCAGCCCTTATCTTGCCTGGTTTGTGTTACTTTTTTTCCTTCTTCTTGTAACTTTTTGTGTGCGAGTTTTTTTGTCTTCCGTCAAGAATAGAACAAATAGTTCAGTTCCCTGGGAATTTAAGCTGAGGAAATCTTCCATTATATGATTAGAAATGGAAGTGCTTTGCATTAGGAATGGAATAGAATAGAGTAGAGTAGAGTAGAGTAGAGTAGAGTAGAGTAGAGTAGAGTAGAACAGAACAAAACTGAACAGAACAAATAGAATAGTACAGATCTGAACAGAACAAATAGAATATTACAGAACAGTTTAGTTCCCTGGAAGTTCAGCTGAGGAAATATTTCATGTTTTGTTTAGAAATGTAAGCTTCTTGCATCAGGATTTTAATGTCCCTATGATGCCATTGCTTTGGCAGCATTCAATAAGAGGAAAAACAAAGGAGTTTTGACACTCTATCTCCAGAACCTCTTTGTCTCCCTAGTACTTTCCCTGAAAATTGAAATTCAATGTAACTAAAATAAAAATTTCAGAATGAAACAATAGATCAGGGATCTCCACACTTGGCAACTTTGAGACTTGTGGGCTTCAACCCCCAGAATGGCTGAGGAATTCTGAGAGTTGAAATCCACAAGTGTTACTGTTGCCAAGTTTGGAGACCTCTGCATCAGATGGCGGCAGAGAAACTAAGAAAAATGAGCAGGAAGGCACAATCCAATCTTCTACCTTGACTAATACAAGAAGACAACAATCTCTCTGTTAGATCCCCCCCCCCAAAAAAAGGGGGCCTAATCTTTTTAAATTAGATCCAGCCGAACTGTCTCATCATTTCATTCCTTAAGACCATGGGTATTAAATCTGCACTTCTGATCTTCAAAACACACATTGTCTCCGCAACCATCCATCCTTTTGGAACATTTCAGTCTGTTCAAACTTCTTTTTAATTAATAAATCATGTATGGAAGTTCTTTTTAATTAGCACAATTATGAAACATCTGTTTCCTTATCTCCTGGTCAGTACAGAAATCATAGAGTCAATTAATATGCCATCACCATAACTTAATAACTAGATTATAGAGTGAAGTCTTTCTGAAGCTTAAAAGGGCCAGATGCTTTGTACTCTCGGTCTCCTCATACTTACAATGGTATTGACTTCTAAAGGACTTCTGCAGATGAAGTAAAGATTAAGTTGAAAGACAAATGTTTACACCTTGTCAGGGACAAGGTTGCCTAATCAGATTAGCTTTGTTGTTCGTGACTGTGACCCAATATGGGCCTAAACTGCATTTAAGGATAAAATTAATCCAAAAGCAGGGTCTGAAAAGAGAGAATAATATTGCCTGGGGAGCGGAAAGGAAAAGAACAAGGAACATCAAGATCAAAAGACCTTATCGCAATAACCTTGCATGGTGTTACAAGCCATTCTCCTAAACGAAATGAATACTCTTCACCCTTGCTATGACCTAATTAAATATTGGTAAGGGTAAGATTCGGTTCACCCATTTTTTTCTAACCAAACAATCTGATGATACACATGAATATGATAAACAAGTGAGTCTATAATTAAAAAATACAGAATAGATCACATCACCTTTTTCTTTATTGCTACTGAAGAATAATTAAAGTACAGTGCTCTTGTTTAGCTGATCATCTTTTTAAAAAAAGTCACACAGCATTGCTTAAAGCAGGGAGTGAATTGTATTTTATCCTCTCAGTTCCTGGGTCAGAGTTAAAAGAGAGATCAGCCTAGAATCTCTACATAGTCACAAGCAGACTAAATCCAACTTGGGTTCTATTGACCCTTATCTGAACAAGATTAATGTCCAAGTAATAGCATCTGCCTGGAGTTAAATAAGGGTAAATGGAACTCAAAGAGGATCAAACTTAGTCCTCTTATGGCTACGTAGGGATTCTAGGCCGATTCCCCTTTTAACTTGGCCCCCAGATTCTATCTCAACTTCCCCTGCAGTATGCCCCCCCCCCTGCTTTTTAAAGTATTTCTGGGATTAGGAGAAGATACACTTTAGTTAGTAAGAATCCTTGTCTCCTGAGCCCTGGTGGTACAGCGGTTAGAATGCAGCATTGCAGGCTGACTCTGCTGACTGCCAGCGATTTGATCCTGAAGAGCTCAAAATTGACTCATCCTTCCAAGGTCAGTAAATTGAAGGCACAGGTTGCTGGGGGAAAGATGCTGACTTTGTAAACCACCTAGAGAGTGCTGTAAACCATGCTAGGTAAAAGTAAAGGTTCCCCTCACACATACATTCTCGTCATTTCTGGCTCTAGGGAACAGTGCTCATCTCTGTTACAAAGCCAAAGAGCCAGCACTGTCCGAAGATGTCTCCATAATCATGTGGCCAGCATGAATAAATGCCAAAGGCGCACAGAATGTTGTTACCTTCCCACCAAAGGAGTCCCTATTTTTCTACTTGCATTTTTACATGCTTTCAAACTGCGAGGTTGGCAGAAGCTGGGACAAGTATAATGGGAGCTCACTCCATTACGTGGTGCTAGGGATTCGAATTGCTGACCTTTCTGATCGACAAGCTCAGCATCTTAGCTACAGAGCCACCACACTTGTAAACCATGCTATGGGTCGGTATATGAATCTAAGTGTTATTGCTATGTATTCAGCTCAACCTTCCTTTTTGGTGGGGATAGGAACCCAGCATGAGAAACAGGCAATAAAATAAGTATTATGACATCAAGCCACATAATTCTGCCTCTCGTCCTGGATGCAACTACACAAGTTTTGCACTTAGTCACAGTGCATCCACTAACTCTATTTGCTGCCTACTTTTGGCAATATGTCAGTAAGAGCCTTGTGTCTGGGCTTAAAATGGTAAATATGAACTCAGAATTCATCAGCAAAATAAATAGAAGGAGCTATTTCTGCCTATCAGCTATCATTGAAACAATGCAGTATTCATGAGATACCACACATTAACATGCAGGCAAAAAAAAGAAAAAAAAAGCTTGAATGACACACAATTGCATGAAACCTGACCTTCCTGTGGCTCAAATTATGTACCTTACCTAGAGATGGAGAAAGTAATGATGTTTTAAAGCTGCATTTAACATCCTTAGAAAGAGACCAGCATGTAGTTGCAGAAATTGAGGAAATGAGAGACATTCATGGGAAGGGAAGGGAGAATTAAAGATAAATACATATATATAAATCCGTTGTCTTAAATAAGGCCTCATTAACAAGAAACTGGCTGACCTAATGCAGTGACCATGACTTTCAGCCGTAATCGGCTCAAATAGCTAATTTGCTACATTTGCATATGATCCAGTCTCTAGTCCTCTTTTCAGGTGCTATTTTGGGAACATTCACAGGCAAATATTTTCATCGCTCATCCTGGAACAGCAAACAGGAAGCAAGAGAAGATACATGCTAATGTGTTTATTTGCAAAGGCAGTTTGCAAATTAGGGAAATATTCCTTAATCTTAGCCCAGATCTCATTTGGGGGATTAGGGGAAAACTACCACCTTTCTTAAAAGGAAAAATGACAAAATAATAATAATAAGGGGGTGGGGTGTATTTTAAATGTACTATAAAAATCATGCAATACTTTTCCATTCATTCAACCAATCAAGTTTATTTGCAAAGGCAGTTCTCTTAGGGAGATATTCCTTAATCTTAGCCCAGAACTTGTTTGGGCGATCAGGGGAAAACTACCACCTTCCAATCAATCCATCAAGAATAGAGCTGGAAGGGACTTTGGAGGTCTTCTAGTCCAACCCCCTGCTCAAACAAGAGACCTTATACTAGTGTGTCAAACTCACAGCCTGCAGCCTGGATGCATCACATGCTGGCCCTGTCCCCACCTGGTTTATCAAAGCAGGAAAAAGTCCCAATACATCAAGTGACACCAACATGACAATGCAAATTTGACATCCCTGCTTTATACCATTTCAGGCAGGTGGCTGTCCAGTCTCCTCTTAAAAAGTTCCATTGATAAAGTACCCAGCTTTATCCACCTTTAGCAGTTACAGAGCTATTTAATCCAGGACCCTCAAGTGCCTTACACATGATATGTAGGAAGTCTTCAATATACAACAGTTCATTTAGTGACTGTTCAAAGTTACAATGGCACTAAAAATGTGAACTTATGACCTTTTTTCCCACACTTATGACCATTGCAGCATCCCCATGGTCATGTGATCAAAATTCAGGCACTTGGGGAAACTCCGGTTGATGTCGTGGCAAGACAATCGGGGAGGAAAGCGGGGCTCCACTAAGGCCGATAAAATTCACTCCATCAGGGAGTCCCAAAGGGTCTAAGTCACTCTGAAGGGGTGATGAAGAAAGGAGGGGACTCTTGTTGATTGCAGGGAGATGGTGGTCTCTCTGTTCGATCTGAGGAAGCTCTCCAGACCTGTGGAGGAAAGGACAGCCATATTCATGTGGTCTGTTCGAACAGTCGAAGAGAGAAAGTATAATTAAAGATCTGTGGACAGTGTGTTAGGAGTGGGTGAGACCTATCCTTTTTCTATCACTCGGCAATTTATTTCCCAGGGGAAAAAGCCATTAAATAGAAGAAAGTTGCTAGAGCTGAAACAAAGAAACTTTTATTCCCTCCCAGGATCACGTGATCCCCTTTTGCAACTTTCTGACCAACAAAGTACAACAAAGACAGATTCACTTAACAACTGAGTTACTAACTTAACAACTTTGGTGATTCATTTAACAACTGTAGCAAGAAAGGTTGTAAAATAGGGCAAAACTCACTTAAGAAATGTCTGGCTTAGCAACAGAAGGATTTGTCTCAATTGTGGCCATAAGTCAAGAATTATCTGTACTGAATTCATAACCCTCTCCTTACAGAATGAACACATTGGCTGAAATAGAAGTTGTCTCCTCTAAATCAGGCTATAAAAATGTCAACAAAAGTTGCTAGGGATGCTACAATGGTCATAAGTGTGAAAAACAGCCATATGTCACATTTTTCAATGCTGTTGTAACTTTGGACAGTCACTCAATGAACTGTTGTAAGTCTAGGAATTCCTGCAGCTTGATGAGACAGTGTGTGTGTGTGTGTGTGAGTGAGAGAGAGACAGAGACAGAGACAGACACACACACACAAGGAGAGACAGTGAGACAGACAGAGACAGAATGAGAGAGAGAGAAAGACACACACCACACACAGAGACAGAGAGACAAACAGAGAGACAGAGACACAGAGAGAGAGAGACGCACACAGAGAAAGGCAGTGAGGCACACAGAGAGATACAGAGAGACAGAGTGAGAGAGAGAGAGAAAGACAGAGAGAGACAGACAGACAGACAGACACACAGAGAGAGACACACATAGAGAGACAGTGAGAGAGAGAGAGACAGACAGAGACAGAGATAGAGAGAAACAGAGAGAGACAGAGGTGGTATTCAGCAGATTCTGAACAGTTCCGGAGAACCAGTAGCAGAAATTTTGAGCAGTTCAGAGAACCGGCAACTACCACCTCTGACTGGAGATTTTACAGTATCCTTCCCTTGCTATGCCCACCAAGCCATTCCACCAAGCCACGCCCACAGAACCAGTAGTAAAAAAAATTGAATCTCACCACTGGAGAGAGGCAGGGAGAGAGAACACATTTGTGTTTGACACGTTGTGTTTTCCAATTGCATTTTCTTGCTATTTTCACATGTTTCCTGCATTACCTTTTATAAATTTAAGGACAAGGAAGGTCATTCAACCTGTTCAAAGAAATTTTGCTTTGAGAAGTGATGACAGAATAAGCCCTTGTATGCCTGAGGAAAAAAAGAGAAAAAAGAAATAAAGAAAGAAGAAAGAAATTTGCTATTGATAGATTCTGAAGGAAACCCCTCTCTGGGGCTTTAAATATTTCTAAATGGTATTTTAGTGATTATCACTTGGAAAGTATTTCCAGGCATACAGATTAAAATCAATAAAGAAAGCAGATTCAAAATTAGAAATATGCCTTCAGAAGAAGAACATTTTTTAAATATTGATGAAATGTCATCAGCAATTAACATCAACTGTTGGTTTTAACAAAGCAATGGTGACCTTAACTCTAATTGCAGGGGTTGAGAAGGGGATGGGTGGGAGGCCTACATATATATCCATTTGCCAACTGACTTGATGCTTCTGTTGATCTTATTTTTCTTCAGAAGAAAACTTGTTTTAAGGAAGCCAAGATAGCAACAGGAGTTCAAATAATGACTCAAAACAGAGAGCATTAGCTGATAATGTTAATTGCTTTTCTTATGCTCCGGTCCTATGGAACAGAACAAAACAGAATGGGTAGGAATTATGGAAGCGAGAAAATGACATCATCAGAAAACTGCATTCTGGTACATACTTAGTCCAAGACAATGCTTCCTGAAATAAAGGTTGCTATACTTTGTATTTCTTTCTTTTTTTAAAATCTTTATTGAAAATTTAAAACATTAAAATACAAGATACGAGTATTTAAAATGAAAGTGTTGTGTATATTACAATCCATTTTGACAGTGCTTACATTTCAGCTGTTATTCCAGTACGTATTTTATACTCCTAATTGTTCTTTTATATGTATATATATATCTCTATCTTTCTAAGTTATACATTCCTTATTTATTTAATTGATTGTTTCTATTATTTATCCAGAGGTACCAATTTTTCTATATTATATAATAATCTGAGTCTTCCTTCTCTTTTAATTCTAATGAAAGTTTGTCCATTTCCATGCAATCAAAAATCTTTTGGATAATTAAACTATCTGTCAGCATAGAATCTCCTTTCCAACATTGTGCAAGTGCTAATCTCACTGCTGTTATTATATACAGGATTAGATATTTTATCTCTTTCGTATAATTCCCTTTGATAATTCCCAGGAGAAATATTTCTGCTTTAAATTCTGTTTGGACCTTCCCAATTTCCTTTAACCATTTTCACATTTGGGTCCAATATTTCTTAATTTTGGGACATAGCCACCATACATGAAAGAAGGTACCCTGTAATTGCTTACATTTCCAACAATTTGGGCTTATGTTAGGATACATTTTAGCAAATCTTGAAGGGGCTAGATACCACCGGTAGCACATTTTATATTGACTTTCTTTATATGTTGCTGATTTTGACATCGTATAATCTTTTTTTAGATCTTCTCCCAGTCCACCAGCTCTATATTATGTCCCAAGATCCTGGTCCATGCTATCATCAGAGTACTTTGTATTTCTAGATGTGTAGTAAGCCTTTTGACTCATCTGATAGTTGGGTCAAATTCATCCTGATTGAGTTACAAATTCTTCCAATGAATCAGGAACATTTCTAAGGCTGCAGTATTGAAGATTTATTGAAGCTGTAGAAAGTTAGCACCACCCCTCTCCTAGAAGAACGAAATATTTAAAGGCAGATTATTATATTTCCCAAAGGGAGAAATGGAAAAACATGTTCTTGGAGACAGAAAGCAGCCACCCACCTTTTTGTAATAACCCATAGCAGATGTCAGCACTTAAGAGATAAAGAGCTTATTGAAAGAAGACAAGTATCTAGATAGCTCTATTCATAAGCAAATAGCCCTCACTCAAAATCCAACACAGGAAAAAGCCAGTAAGCCACAATAGGAATTGCCCAACACCCTTTCAGAACACAAGGCTCTGCACTGCATCACCTTCAGAAATGTTAACCAAACTTAGCCCAAGACAAACAGCTAGGATTTGCATTTTGCCTATAAAGCCAACTATGACCCCTACAAAACTCCTACATGGCCCCACGGGAGTCTGACAACAGCCAATAAAATACATGTTCTTGCACAGGAACATGAAACCCAAGTGCAAAGCCCAAGAGAAGGCATTAAACTCCCAACTTTCAACTTTATATGGTCAGCTGCCCAGAACCACAAACATGCGGTTCTGTTCATCAATAAACTGACCCTCTTTCCAATCAGCCTCCAGCCTCCATTTTGTCTTCAGTGCCTTTCTTCCAGCTTGAAACTGAACCAGATGGATAAGCCTACACTGTGAACTACACTTCAACAAGGGTTGAACTTGGATCTCTTTTGGCAATGTTAGAGTTCTAAACTGATGGCCTGCTTAACTCCACCCTCACTCTGCCTGGTCTTCTCCTACAGCTTAGTAAGGATATTGTTGAAAATACTGTTGGAAGAAATATCCTTCTGGGTTCAGTTTCAAGTGGGGAGAAAGACACTGGAAAAATGGAGGATGTTTGGAAAGATGGTTTAATGGTGGACAGGATCACATGCCTTGGAGCTCTTGGGCAAAGAAAAGGGGGAAGAGATGCTGAGAGTCCCAGGGTTTTATACCCTCTCTGGATTTGAACTTCCTGGGCACAGGAAGAGTATCCTGATTAGTTGCTGTGAGAGGTTATAGCTAGCTTTGTAGGTTGTCCATGTGCTACGTTTGGTTGAAATTTAGTGGGTGATGCAATGAAGGGCAATTAAATAGGCTCTTCCTGAAGGAGGTAGATCTTCATTATGTAGAATAAACTGGCCCAGGCCTTAATGGTCTATTAACAAAGTTGGAGCAGGGCTGAGTTTCTGCCCCTCTGAGTTTCTACTTCTCTTTTAGGGGAATTATTTTGCCTTTTTAAAATATAAAATATTTCATTTTTCTAGGAGAGGGATGGGTTTTAACATCCAACAATACCTTTCACTTATCTGTGAGCTTTCAGGCTTTGAAGATCTTTGAGGACCTGAAAGATGATCTCTGATTCACCTCCCTCACAAGGCACCTAAGTCTTTACAGTATTACTAGCTGCTAATTTTTCCCTCCTCCTTCTCTTACTTCTTGGATAAATTTTCAAACCTTAAATCTATTACACTTTAATAAGCAGTGTAATGTCACTTTCAAAGTGTCACCATAGTGTTTTTCAGCAGAGCAATTTGCAAACACACACCGTTTTATTACTGAAAGCTAAAAAAAAAGGGGGGGGGGGTTTACGGAAATTGTCCTGCTAAAGACTCATCAAGGCCTATATCAATTAAAGCCTTCCATCCAATATTTGTCTGCAAACACTGGGAACCTAGCTGTGTTTCTCCTTTTCCTGATTACCCCCTCCCCTCCAGCCAATTGTACTTAATTCCTTCCATACCTTTTAAGAACTTTTAATTTTCAGTCTCCCTCTCATCTTTCTTACTGCTCTACATAATTGCTTCTGTAACAGGGTTTGACAGAACTGTACAGTGAAAAGTTATACACAAGCTGTTCTAGACTGGAATTGAAAAACAGCCAATTTCTAATCCCTTTTGAAGTTGCTGTACTTGGTGGCAAAATGAGCCCAGTGGTTAGCTGGGCTCTTAGTTTCATATTTTCAACCCCCTCCCTAATATTCAGAAAACATGACAAGGTCATGTTGCATCTCAGCTCTCTTGTCACGGAGGAAGAAGCAGACTAAATCTGTCAACAGTGTTAGCTTAAGGGCATTGAGGGTACCTCAACTCTATCAGTCAAAAGCTCTCTGTGTAATTCAGAAAAGAGTTTGTGATGTGAGTGTTTCTATCTCATTATAACAGTAAATGACATTAGTGCCATCCCTTTTGACAATCCAGAAGTCCCTCAAGATCTAGTTATGATATCAAGTTTGGCCTCTTTGGCTGGGGCTCACAGATTTTGCCTTCAATAATATTTATCTTTTAATGCTAATTCTTATATTTTTATATTGTGTGGTTTTGTCTGCTTGTTGTAGGCCACTTACAGCCACTTGCTCTGGAACAAGCAGCCATGTCAATGTGAAAAAAGGAAGGAAGGAAGGAAGAATTTTCTATTCCAGTACTTCAAAGCATAGCTACTAATGCTTCATAGGAGAGAGAGAGAAAGAAAAAGGGAGAAGGAGGGAAGGAGAAAGAAAGAAAGAAAGAAAGAAAGAAAGAAAGAAAGAAAGAAAGAAAGAAAGAAAGAAAGAAGAAGGAAGGAAGGAAGGAAGGAAGGAAGGAAGGAAGGAAGGAAGGAAGGAAGGAAGGAAGGGAATGTCCTACTCCAGTACTCCAAAACTACTAATACAGTAATTCATAGAATGCTGAACATCAATTTAGATGGTTTTCTCTGCAGATGACTTCATAATACTAAATATGACTTTAGTGAATGTCTGAATAACTATTTACTAACTTCAAAAGAACAAGGACCAAACAATTCCCTCATTTTAATACAGAAAATACTGGAGGTATTTTAGAAATAATTTGGGGGAAAAATGCATTTCATTAGTTGATTCTTAAAAGCAAGAAAAATACCCTGCTTGACGGAATAGTAGAAAAGCGTTGAGCCTTGCTCATATTAAATTGTTGCCTTATTTCTCCAAATTATTTTTGAAGTATGCACAGCAATACTTCATAGAAGGATCTCTATCAAACATTAGTTTTCAACTCCTGCTATAATCATGCTTTAACCCAATTTGCTATTTGAGGATAAACAAGCATATATTTATGATGTTTGGCTTACTTTGTTTTTAACCCTGTTTATTAGTAGATACAAGCTATTTTTCTTTTTCGCTTCCTTCTTTTGGAGAACTGAAGTATGAAACACATCATTTGCTTTTACAAAGAACAATGTATTCAATCATATTTATAGGTTCAACTTTGTAACAAAAAATATTTTTTAAAAAAAATAGAGGATCCTTTATCCAACAAGAGAAATGTTGATTTGTTGTCATTTCTTTCTACACATTTTGTCTGCCCAGTCTTCACTCCAAGGTTAATTTAACTTTTATTTACTCACATAAGATCTGAAGCGCACATGCCAGCAGTGTTCATTATGCTAGAAAGGCCACATTTCCTGTTTGCGTCCAATTTTATGATGTACTCAGGAAACAAATCAGCTGTTAAGCTTTTTTTTTTTTTAAACCACTCTGCATGGTACACTGCTGACAATTTTTTTGTCTTGAGATAGTCAAGAGATGATTTTTGTTTGTCCTCAGGTGGCTTTATTTCACTGTGAAACCCAATGGATGACCACCTGAGCTTATACATTTCAGCTGCCAGTTTAGAGAAATTAGGAGATGCCAATCTGTATTATGAAAAGCTTCCAGACTGTTACTAAAATTGTTATTCATTAGAAAGGGGGAGAAAGTTAGGGAGCAGGGAGGGAGGAAGGAGGAGGGGAGAGAATAAAGGATGGAACCGAATCAAGGAAAGAAGCAACTAAGGAAACATTTCCTTTTTTCCCATTTTTTTTTTTTTTTTAAACATAAACAAACACAAACATAAACACAAAACATAAAACCATCTTTCCATTGTACAGTGTGTTGGTGGGTACATATCTTCTTGTGCACAGTATCAACAGTCTTTCCCTTCTAGATACATTATTAAAATTCATATTATAAATATGCATATTATATTATTATTAACTCCTTATCAGACTTTAATTATGAATTGCATCATCCTTTTTGAGCAAATCTCAATTTTTTACATATCTTGATTCATAATATCATTCATTTCATTGTAATCAGTTATAACATATTACATTGTCTCATCTTTACTCTATTATTATAATATTTATATTGTATTATATTTTATTTCCCTATTTTCTTATTTAACCATTGATAAAATAAGTCCCAAATTTTAAAATACTCTTTATCTTCTTGCTCTCTAGTTGCTAATGTCAATTTACTCATTTCTGCATATTCCATTATTTTCTTAATCACCTCCTCTTCTATTGGAATTTTTTCACTTTTCCAATTTTTGGTAAATACAATTCTAGCTGCTGTCAAAACATTTATAATCAAATATGTCAATTCTTTACTGCATCCTTCTGGTAAGATACCCAATAAAAATATCTCTGGTTTCAAGTCTGCATGCTATTTTGTCATTTTTTCCAGCCATGTATGAATTTTAGTCTAGTATCTCCTGGCTTCCATACACGTCCACCACATGTTATAGTATGATCCAGGTATCTAATGACACTTCCAACATTTCTCTGATTTATTCTTAAATAACCTTGCTATTCTTGCCAGGGGGTGATGCTACTGGGAGACATTTCCTTATGGTGAGGACAAGTAACCAGTGGAACAGTTTGCCTTCAGAAGTTGTGGATGCTTCATCACTGGGTTTTTTTTTTAAAAAAAAAGATTGGACAATCCCTTGTCTGAAATGGTATAAGGTTTCTTGCTTGAGCAGGGGCTTGGACTGCAAGACCACCAAGGTCCTGTGGGAAGAAATATCCATCTGGTTCAGTTCCAAGCCAGGAGAAAGACACTGGAAACAAGGAGGCTGATTGGAAAGATGGTTTAATGATGAAGCAGAGCCACATGGATGGTCCTGGGCAGCTGATGACATGGAGTTGAGAATGAGGGGTATTTACACTTTCTCTTGGGCCTTGCACCTGAGTGTCCTGTTTCTGTGCAAGAACATGTTTTCTATTAGCTGTTGGCAGATTCCCATGGGGCCATGCAGGGGTTATCTAGCTGGCTCTATATAGGTACAAAGTACAAATCCTAGATGTTTGTCTGAGCTAAGTTTGGTTAAAGTTTCTGAAAGTGATGCAATGAAAAACCTTGTGTACTGAATGGGTGTTGGGCAATTCCTATTGTGGCTTAATGGCTTTGTCCTGATTTGGATCTTGAGTGAGGGCTAACCTTATATTATTATTCTGCCTTTGTCAGCTTTGGAAGCCATATTTTAATTAGCAACTTCCCCGCTGCCACATTTTAGTGCCTGGGAATTTGAACGGGGTTTTTTTAAAGAGAGGTGAGAGTTTAGACATGACAATATTCTTCTTCTGAGTCAAGGACAACCCATCCTACACCTGAGAAAGGACAAGGGGTGACTTGGTAGCAATGTTCCAACATTTGAGGGGGGTGCCACAAAGAAGAGATCAACCTATTTTTCAAAGCATCAGAAGGCAAGACAAGAAATGATGAATGGAACCTAATCAAGAAGAGAAGCAACTTGGAACTAAGGATAAATTTCTTAACAGTAAGAACAATTAAGCCATGGAATAGCTTCAGAAGTTGTGGTTGCTCCAACACTGGAGTCTTTTAAGAAGAGACTAGACAACCACTTATGTGAAATGATACAGGGTCTCCTGCTTGAGAAAGGGGTTGGACTAGGAGACCTCTAAGGTCCCTTTCAATTCTGTATTCTGAATAAACATATAAACCAAACACTTGGAGTGTGACTCCTTTGAAGACGGAGGCACTAGAAACCTTCTCATAATAATCTACAACTGGGAAGGACCTTCCTTCCTGGACTTCACACTTCCTCAGGACAGTATACAATACACGCCTAAACTTAGACCTCAGAATCAAAGCCCAGGACAGGAATACACACACATACACACATGTCTGTCTGTCTGTCTGTCTATCTGTCTATCTATCTATCTATCTATCTATCTATCTATCTATCTATCTATCTATCTCTATCTCTCTATCCAGACTTGGTAGACCCCTAACAATGTAAACCACCTTCAACCATTGCATGTGGTTGGATGAAGAAAACTACTCTACTTCCAGCAGCTTCCTATTTGTATTTATTGTGTATTATAGATTTATTCATAGCCCGGTTTCAGAAAATTGGACCAAGTAAATTCTTCTAACAGCCTCAAGCCTATATAATATTCCTGTATTAGCTAGGAGAGAGAAGACCAGTATGTTTTTCAATTGGGGAGATCACAGAAACTTTCCCACAATAGAAGATAAAAACAGACATGGCAGTTTATTCAGGAAGTTGGTTTCTATTTAAACTCCAGTGTTCTCATAATTGTGTAGGTTGCATTTTCTTCCCCCAGGGGTTAGTTTGCACCAAATGAAAGACGTAAACTATTCCTTCTACTCCCAGCCAAAATTATTTGCAAGCAAACCTCATATCCACTCACTCTAAACACTGATCTTTGTGCTTTGGAGGCTGCTAAACTCTCTCTCTCTCTCTCTCCTTCTCTCTCTCTGCATTTATGTATTTGTGAAACCCATTGAAGCCAATCTGCAGTTGTCAAGATTCATAACATTCTTAGTTGTTATAGAAAGCAGCACAGAAAATAGGAACAATTTGCTATCTTGATCTCTGATCTTTACCAAGAATGGAACACAAAGAACATACTTCCCCTAGAATGGTAATAGTTTTACTAGCCTGTGGAAACAATTTATTTTATTAAGACCTTGATAAAATGCCCATATGGTTAGCACACCTTCACACTCTATTGTTCCTCAATCTTGTTGACCTCAAAGCCAGTGAACCACCCAGTACTATTATCGACTCTTTCTCTTAAATCCATTTTTTTTAACGAAAGCAACAAGACACATTAAGAATAACTCTGCACATCAAAAAGACAACCACTGAGATGAAATCAAAAGGATTAAATTGTCCATAGTTAAACTGAATAATTAGCTGTGTACTTTATAATCATACTTCAGAGGTAGAGTAATTTGGCTGTTTTATTAATACGAAGGAAAAAACGCTCTGAGGAAATTACTAAACCTCTAAATGACCTAATTTGCATTTTTTAAAAAAGTATTTGGATAACCTCTGTTAGTTTTTACAATGTGTATGTGTAATCATTATAGTGTAGTGGCATCAGCCTCGGGTGTGAAAGATCAGGTCCACACTTGAAGATCCAGTTAAACTGAGGTTATGCACAGGAATTTACCCCAGCACCTGTTTGGGGTTAGATAAGGGTCCAGAGAATTCAAGGGAGGTTGGGCTTAGTCAGGTTGTGGGTATGTAAGGATTCTAGGCTGCTTCTTCTTTTAACTCCACCCACACTGTTACTCCTTCTCCTACCACCAGGGAATTTCAGATTATCATTCCCACTCAGCAATGCAAACCTATTGGATGGTTTAGAGCAGGGGTCCCCAACCACTGGTCCCTGGACCGGTACCGGTTCATGGAAGAATTTCTACCAGGCCGCTGGTTTGCTGGGCGCCGCCATCTTGTTTTGATGAAAAAGTGCTTCCAGTGAGCTTTTCCGGGTAGAAAGCAGCGTTTGGGTGCTGAAAGAATCCTCACGCCTTAGTTTCATCAGGGGGCGGTGGCTTTGAACAAAACGAAGGCGCGAGGATTCTTTCAGCATTCATGGCAAGGCGAGCCGAGCGACCGTCCCGAAGCCGTTGTGAAGCCCATCGACACAGGTACAAAGGAGGAGTTGAAGGTGGCGGGAGAAGCGGGGGATGGCTGGCTGGCCGGTCGCTCTGCTCACCTTGCCATGCGTACTGATGCCGGTACCGGGCCGCAGATGATTTTGTGATGCCGGTACTGGGCCGTGGATGATTTTGTGATGCCGGTACTGGGCCGTGGCACAAAAAAGGTTGGGGGCCACTGGTTTAGAGTCAATTTCTTCCTTTCAGTCAGTGTGGTGTGGTAGTTAAGTGGTAGGATAGGTGCAGGGGTGGGCTTCAAAATTTTTTAGCAAAGGGTACTCTGCCTGGTTGCTGGATGGGTGTGGGCATGGTGGGCGTGGCCTAGTCAGCCTCCTGCAATATGGCAGGGGGAGCATATTTGCCCTCCCCAGGCCCTGGAGACTTTCCTTGAGCCTTCAGGGGGGCAAAAGTGGCCTCCCCAGGATCCAGAGGCTTTTTGGAAGCCAGAAACAGGTCCATTTTTTTTACTTTCCCAGGCTTCCATGCATGCCTTGCACTTACCTGCATCCAAAATGAGCCCCATGGGGATACTTGGGAGGGGAGGGGTGGTATTTGGGGGTTCTCCAAACTGCACAGAATCTTAGCTAGGGGCTCTCCCAAACCCCTGTGAACTCCCAGCAGCCTACCCATGGCTAGGAGCAAGCACTAGCCCCACCTGAGCCACCAAAATTTCCCAAGAGATGCCTAGCTCTATCTCATAGTCCAAGAACTGGTGTGTCTCAGTGGTGAAGGAGCAAGACTAGGATTTAGTCCCACCAGATCCATTGAAACTGCCTAGCTGACTTTAAGCAAATGTTTCTCTCTCTCAGTTGAAGAACCAGTGTATTTCAGTGGTGGTGGAGGAAGACTAGGGATAAGTAGCAATAGCAACAGAATTTAGACTTATATACCATTTCTTAGTACTTTACAACCCTCTCTAAGCAATTTATAGAGTCAGCCTATTGCCTTCCAAAATTTTGGGTCCTCATTTTACCCATCTCAGAAAGATGGAAGGTTGAGTCAACCTTGAGTCTGGTGAGATTTGAACTGCCAAATTTGCAGTCAGCTGGCAGTCAGCAGAAGTAGCCTGCAGTACTGCAGTCTAACCACTGTGCCACCACAGCTCAGACTTAAGTTCTAGTCCACCTTCAGTTCACTGGGCCTTTTGGATCAGCTCTTTTAAGCTCAACCAACCCACTACACAGAATTGTTGAGATTGAAATCAGAAGGACGATTAAGCCCACCTTAAACACTTGAATATACAGTAAATGAACAGATGGATAAGCAAATATATATTTTAGACAAATTAAAAGACAAAGAAGGCCTCTTATAATAACTTCTCCCCTCCCCATTCCCAGTGGTGGGCTAGTGCCAGTTCAGACCAGCTCACCTGTACTGGTAATTATAACCACCAGTTGGGCCCACCCACCCACCCAGGTGCTATCTTGTCCTATGTATCTTACCTCTTTGCTCCCTCACCCTGCCCTCGCTGCCCATCTGCTTTCCACACCTCACCCGATCCACTCACCCTGGCTGCCACGTGTAGGAAATTCTCTGGTTTTTGCAGCTGCGTGTATGGCATGCGAGCATGTGTGAAGCATGTGTGCATGCACGAAGGGGTTATGTGGTCACATGCTTACATTTTCAGTGAACCAGTTGTTAAACCAGTTGCAGCCCACTTCTGCCCATTCCTCGCCCCTCAACAGCTGCCTGAGGCAACCACATTCTTCTGCCTAAAAGCAGGAACAGAACTGGACTGTAGAATAACAGATGGGACATTGGAAATCTTCTAGTCCAACTCCTTGCTCAAGCAGGAGACTCTGTAATAACATTCCCAACAAATGGCTATCCAATCTCTTCTTCAAAACCTCCAGTGATGGAGCATTCACAAGTTCTGGTAGGCAAGTCGTTCCCCTGATTCAATTTTCTGTCAGGAAATTTCTCCTTATGCTAGGTTGCTTAATTCTTTCCTTGATTAGTTACTACCCATTGCTTCTTGTCCTGCTTTCAGGAGCTTTGGAGAATAAGTTAAACCCCTCTTCTTTGTGGTAGCCCCTTAGATATTGGAACACTGCTATTATTTCACTCAAAGAAAGAAAGAAAGAAAGAAAGAAAGAAAGAAAGAAAGAATGAAAGAAAGAAAGAAAGAAAGAAAGAAAGAAAGAAAGAAAGAAAGAAAAGAGGAAGAGGAGGATGAAGGGAGGGATGGAGGGAAGGAAAGGAAGAAAGAAAGAAAGAAAGAAAGAAAGAAAGAAAGAAAGAAAGAAAGAAAGAAAGAAAGAAAGAAAGAAAGAAAGAAAGAAAGAAAGAAAATGCTTCAAAAGCAAATGGCTTTGCTTACCAGCACAGAAGAAGCCCCAAAACAAATTGATTTCATCCTTACTTGGCCTCTTCAAAGAATTCTGCAAAACTATTCCCTTTGCCTTGGGGAATTCCCTGTATTTTATTAAATGTAGCTTCCAGGATACTTTGAGGGAGTTACGGCAATGAAAAAATTGATTCGGTTTTGAGACATTGCCATCTCAAGACACTCTATAAAATTCTTCCAAGGTGTTTTACTAAATTAGCATGACAATCTCTTGTTAATGCCAGAGTGATTAAGACATGTAAGGAACAAAAAAAGAGACTGCCTCTGGTCATCTTCAAAATTAAATGTGTGCCACCTAGCATTTTTCTTTCCTTGGATCTTTTCATATTGTCCTGCATTCTGGCTTTGTGTTTTTCAGCTCCAATTATTCCTAGCTTCATTACTTCCTGTCCCCTCCAACCGCATTCTAGACCAATATTTGATTTGCTTTGAGAAAGCAAAACCCGAGCAGAGACAACACAAAGGTCTGAGGATAACCAGATGGTGTTCTCTTTTGATGACCTTTCACTCCAAGCAATTATTTAGTTAATTTTTCCTCCATAAGATTTAATGCTCTGCCACCCAGGTTATTAGATAGAATATGTCATATAACGGCCTAAATGTTTCATATTCATGCCTATTGGGGAGGAAGGAGGAACATTGAGAGAATTATACATGTATTCCTGTTTTAGCCATTCTTGCATTTTACCTAATAGTCTTAACAAGCTGGAGAATAAGATTATTTTCGTCTTTTATTATTTGCCAATTTGGTTTAATGGTTTGGGGATAAAACTTGGTTTAATGATTTGGGGATTTCAGTTTCTCTTCACTTCCTTTTGTTCTTTCTTTCTTTTTGAACAATTGCTGTGCCACATTTGTGTCCATTTTCTCTTGGCTCATCCCATCCCACTGATGGTTGTGGGAAAATTGACTCCCACAACCTCCAGTGATCTTGGAGAAAAAGTAGGGTATGGGTTTTACAAAGTAAAATACCTACTTAAATAAAGTATTATTGCCTGCAACTTTTTTTAACTGCATAATACATTTTGCAATAGGAGCAAAACTGGATGGAGCAACCCATCTGACCTTGATTGATGTAAAAAAAAATCACAAAGATTTTTTACTAAATCAATAGCAATCATCTCCAAAGACCACAGGAAAAAAATGGTATTGTTTCCAAGAACACCACATGAATGGATCCATTTAATCAAAAGGAATTGAGTTTGACTTGAGGAAATCTTTACTATTTTTAAACCGGGTGATAAGTAATCTAAGACTGGACATCCTGTGATTAGGCTTATATGGAATATGTGGAGAAGTTGAACCCTTAGTCTTAATAGTATGATAAGGTTAAAATTAACACAGACTTTCAAAACCATTCTATTTCTTTGCTGCATTGAGAATATGGAATAGACATAAAGTCAGGTTTAGCCTGAAAAAAACTAATTGGATCTCAACTTAAGAAGTATATTGTAGAAGAAAAATGCCAGATGAAGATCAAACACAGAACAATAGAACTGGAAGGGACCTTGGAGGTCTTCTACTCCAACCTTCTGTTCAAGCAGGAGACCCTATACCAGGGGTCTCCAACCTTGGCTCCTGGAAGCCTGGCGGACTTCAACTCCCAGAATTCCACAGCCAGCTGGCTGTGGAACTCTGGGAGTTGAAGTCCGCCAGGCTTCCAGGAGCCAAGGTTGGAGACCCCTGCCCTATACCATTTCAGACAAATAGTTGTTCAGTCTCTTCTTCAAAGCCTCCAGTGATGGAATACTCACAAGCCTCCAGTGTTGTAGAAACCTAACAAGAAGCATCCTAACAATGAAGGCAATTAACCAATGGAACAGCTTGCCTTCAGAAGTTGTGGGTGCTCCATTACTGGAGATTTTTAAGAAGAGCCTGGACAGCCACTTGTCTGAAATGGTATAGGGTCTCCTACTTGAGTAGGGAGCTGGACTAGAAGACCTCCAAGGTCCCTTCCAGCTCTATTCTGATTGTGATTCAGTAGCACCCACAACTTCTGAGGTTAACCTATCCCACTGGTTAATTGCTCTCACCACTAAGAAATTTCTCCTAAATTCTAGATTTCTTTTCTCCTTGTTTTGTTTCCATCCATTGCTTCTTCCCCTGACTTCAGGTACTGGAGAATAGGTTGAGCTTCTCAAATATTGGAACACTGCTATCATGACCCCCCAGTTCTTCTTTTCATTAACCTAGATATAACCAATTCCAGTAACCATTCTTTGTACATTTTAGCCTCCAGCCCATATTTTTTGTTGCTCCTCTTTGCACTCTTTCCAGAATCTCAACATCTTTTGTTTGTTTGTTTGCTTTGTGGTGATACAATATTCTAAGTGTGTTCTTACTAAGGTTGGGTACCAAGAGAAATGGAGAGTTATCCAGGGAAACATAGAGAAATGTAGAGAAAAGTAAAGTCCTACACTTAGGCAAGAAAAACCAAAAGTGCACATATAGACTGGGTGAAACCACGCTCAATAGCAGTAACTGTGAGGGATCTTAGAGTCTTAGTGTACAACCAGCTAAATATGAGCCAGCAGTGTGCAACAGAAGCCAAAAAAGCCAAAGTAATCCTAAGTTGCATTAACAGAGGGATACAATTTAGATCAAGTAAAGTACTAATACCATTCTATAAAGCCTTAGTAAGGCCACACCTAGAGTACTGCATCCAGTTTTGGTCACCACATTATAAAAAAAATGTTGACTCTAGAAAAAGTACAGAGAAGAGCAACCAGGATGATTAGGGGACTGGAGGCTAAAACATACAACGAACGATTGCAGGAACTGGGCCTGGCTAGTCTAGTGAAGAAAAGGACCAGGGGAGACATGATAGTGGTTTTCCAATATTTGAGGGGCTGTCACAGAGAGGAAGTGATCAAGCTATTTTCTAAAGCACCTGAAGGCCAGACAAGGAATAATGGATGGAAACTGAACAAGAAGAAATTTAACTTGGAAATAAGGAGAAATTTTCTGACAGTGAGAACAATCAACCAATGGAATAGCTTGCCCTCAGAAATTGTGGGAGCACCATCACTTGAGACTTTCAAGAAGAGATTGGACTGCCATTTGTCAGAAATGGTGTAGGGTCTCCTGTTTGGGCGGGGGGTTGGACTAGATGACCTACAAGGTCCCTTCCAGCTCTGATTATCTGAAACTGAAAAGCAAATCAAGGGAGTAATTAATAGCAGAAGGATTCAATTGTCAATGGTTCTCTCATTCACAGTCATTTGAAAGATTTGAAATGGATACTTAGGACCACAATTGAGCCCAAAATTTCCATTGCTAAGCAAGACATTTCTTTTTTTTTTGTAAAAAAGTTTGGTTTTTTTTTGACAACAAACATAAAGAAGCATAAACATAAAACAACAAATAAAACCTTCTTTCAATTGTACAGTGCGTTGGTTGGTACATATTTCCTGTGCATAATATCTGTGGTCTTTCCCTCTTAGATTTAAATTTATATTCAAATTATATTAATCAACTTTCCATGTCATGTTATGCTATTATTACATCATCATTAGACTTTGATTGCAAGTTCACATTATCCTTTTAGAGCAAATCTCTTTACTAATTCTAATTCATATTTAATTCATTTCATAATAGCCAATTATAACATATAATTACTGTTGTATTATATTTACTATTGTATTATATTTATATTATAATATATTTCATTTTTCTCATTTTTCTATCTAGCCATTAATAAAATAAATCCCATATTTTATAATATTATTTTTCTTCTTGCTCTCTAACTGCTAATGTTAATCTACTCGTCTCTGCACATTCCATTATTTTCTTAATCACCTCCTCTCTGTCGGGATTTTCTCAGTTTTCCAATTTTGGGCAAATACAATTCTAGATGCAGTTAAAACATGAATAATCAAATATGTCAATTCTCTATTGTATCCTTCAGGTAAGATACCCAATAAAAATATCTCTGATTTCAAGTCTATATGCTGTTTTGTCATTTTTTTCCAGCCATGAATTTTAGTCCAGTATCTTTTGGCTTCCGCACACATCCACCACCTATGGTAATATAATCCAGGTATCTGATGACATTTCCAACATTTTGCTGATTTATCCTTGAACATCCTTGCTATTCTTGCTAGGGGTAGATATCACCTGTAAAACATCTTATACATATTCTCTTTATATGCTGTCGACATTGTTAATTTATAGTTTTGAGTACATAATTTCTGCCATTTTTCCAAATCTACCCCATATACAAATTTTTTCCCCCAAGCAATCATTGTTTCTTTAACTGCTAAGCAAGACATTTCTTTAGTGGGTTTTAGCCCATTGTAAAGTTTTCTTGCCACAACTGTTACATGAGTCTGCAGTTTTAAAATTAATAATGGAGTTGTCAAATGACGGTCCTATGACCCTAGAACATACCAACCATCATAAATACATGCCAGTTGGCAAGGTCCAAATTTTGATCATGTGACCACAGGACGCTGCAATGTTCATAAGTGTGAAAAGCAGGCATAAGTCACTTCTTCCAGTGACGTTCAAATAACTTTGAAGAGTCACTAAACAAATAGTTGTCAATAAAGGATAACCTATCTCTACAATTTTGTACATTTTTGTTCATCACACTTAACAATAAAAGGTCTGAAAAGATTAAGGTGTCAGCCTTGGAAGCCATGGTTTACTTAGAGGTTTTGAGGCTGCCACATTTTAGTGCCTGGGAATTTAGGAGGGGGGATTTCATAGAGCGGAAGAAAATTAGACACAACAACATTCTTAGAGAGTCAAGGACAAGTAACCCCACACCTGGGAAGGAGTGGCTGGAGGAATGTCTTCAGTTGGGACGATGAGTGATTGGATCATGTGATGGACTGGTGGGTGCAGGGGATGGATTTTGATTTTTCAATTGGGAAGGGAAAACCCAAAACTCTCAGATCCAGATTTTCCCAGATGTGCCAAGATGACTTATTCAATAAATTCTTACTTGGATGAACTTAGTTTCTGAGTGCTGAATGAAATGGGGAGTTTCATTGGAATGCTGACATGAGGTTTATTTTAAATTTTTCTATTCCCACCATGTGTAATCCCCAATTTTTACAAAAAGTTTCAATATTGCCAAAAGCCACTGTCCTCCTTCATGCATGATGCATCTGACCTTTAAGTTTATCTATTCCTAAAATACAGCTTGCCTATCAAGCCAACTCATAATCACTTTCTCATTTCAGACATTGAAATAAAGATTCTATTTCAATAAAGGAAAGGTCATCATCCTTTTAAAACAAAGATTATTATTCATACATTTTTTTTTTATTCTGTGTAAAATAGGGAAATGGGAGGGTGGGGAAATTAGCAGGGAATGAGTAGGGTTCTCTCAATATCACTCTTTCTACTTTGAAGTTGCTGAATCAGCAGTGGTCAGGATTAAATTTAATTATGCAGAATTACCAAAGCCGGTGAGAAAAAAATTAGCAAAATTGAAATGCAGCTGAACTTTCCACATGTCTAGTCTCAAGCAGGACCAAAAATATTCCCTTTTCCACCTGGGAATTTTGCTTTAGCTTTTTTTTAGCTGTTATTTAAATTGGGATTAAGTCTCAGGAAGTAGCAAGGGAGAAGTAAGTTTAATAATCAGCAGAAACCTTGTTTAGATGAACAGGAATAATCCTTTTACTTGGTTGCAGACAAAAAAAGCCCAGAGCAAATGGCCATTGATTCATTTCAAGGCTGTTACATTTCACTTTACAATATTTCTACTGGTTTAGGATACATGCAGCTATATTTAACAGCTTGTGATGAAAACATACAATGAGAAAATGGTAACTGAGATCTATATGTTGTCCCACATAAATGTCTGCCTAACTCCTGCTACAGTGACTAGAAATATCTTTATTTTAGAATGTATGACATGCCAAGTCAAGTTGCATTTCCCAAATTTCAGTCTTCATGTTAAGACTTGTCTTCTCAATGGAGAAACACATCAAATTTTGGATGCTGTTTGCATTTTATAAGATTTGCAAATACCATGTTTCCCCCCAAACAAGACACTGTCTTATATATATTTTGCCACCAAAAAAGGCACCAGGTCTTATTTTCAGGGGATGTCATCTACTGACTCACCTTACTTGTGTGCGTCACCCCTGGCCTCCTTTTTGCTGTCAGAAGCCATCAGGAACTTCTTCTGTAACTGGTAAGGCTTTCCTGAAGGCCTCTGCAGCCAATAACAGAGCTCTGGATCTATCCTAAGCTTTGTTTATCAGCAACAGAGGCCTTCAGGGAAGCCTTGCCAGCTCTGCTGGCTGCAGAAGAAATGGGCCAGCAAGGCAGGTGTCTGGGTGTGCAAGGCCTGGCTACAACTGTCCAAAGGTAAATAGTAGGGCAGCTCTATCCCACATCACCACCCTAGCTTAATTTTTACTGGTGCACTCTAGAGTGGGCGGGATCTTAATTAGGGCTTATTTGGGGGGTAGGGCTTATATTGGGCACACATGTAAAAATCAAGCTAGGACTTACTTTCAGGGTAGGTCGTATTTTTGGGGAAACAGGGTAGTTTCTAAGAAAAAACTTTGTATTGAAGAAAGGATATTTTCAAATAACATCTAGGATTCATAAGTCTCATGGCCAACATCTTTACTTTTTCTTTCTTACCGTGCCATCAAACACTAGATTGATGTCCCTGAGTGAGACCTTAGTTGCGTGGTTTTAAATAATGAAAGTTACATTTCCTCCCCTATTCCAGGGCATCCTAAAGTTGTGTAAAATGGGTCTTTGTCTTTATCTTGGAGACGCATTGATGGACTAGCAGTGACTAGAAACATATGAAACAGAGCAAAAAGATAAATATCACTTAACTTTTTCCCAATATGAGTAAGGATAGAGAGCACTTTAGCAATAGCTAAGCAGTTTATAAAATCAGTGCATTGACACTCTCCCAATCACAACCTGGATCTTCATTTTACCAGCCTTGAAAGGATGGAAGGATGGGTCAACCTTGAGTCAGTCAGAATCGAACTTCTGATAGTCAGCTGAGATAGCCTGCAATACTGCATTCTAACCACTGTGACCCCAAAGATCTTCATAACCTCTGGAGCTCATGTTTTTTTTCTGAAGAGACATCTTCCAAATATTTCAAATTTCATTTCAATTGCATCATACACAGGTGCAATTATTTTCCATTATTCCACTACAACCACTACTAGACTTTAATTCAGGAGTGGCCCAAGAGGCCCAAAGAAAGATTTACTTTAGAAGTTGGTTGTCTTGTTGTTTCTTCATATGCATTGGGATACGTAGGACTTTACACAGGAACTCTGCAGTGCTGCAGGCTATTCTGCTGACTGCTGGCTGCCTGCAATTTGGCAGTTCGAATCTCACCAGGCTCAAGGTTGACTCAGCCTTCCATCCTTCCGAGGTGGGTAAAATGAGCACCCGAATTGCTGGGGGCAATATGCTGACTCTGTAAACCACTTAGACAGGGCTGCAAAGCACTATAAAGCGGTGTATATAAGTCTAAGTGCTATTGCTATTGCTAACTGAAGGTATTCTGTCCTTGATTTGATGATGGAAAAGGATCCAGGGAACTTATAAAGCATGGCAAGTTAAGTTCTTTGCTCTGATTTGAATATGTTTTGGAATGTGCGTACTATCAATTCAACAAAGGTTGGTTGAATTAGAGCTTTGCACCCTTTCAATTTGGAGACTTAGTTAGAATGTGATTGGATTCATTAGAAACTGGGTATGAAATGCTTCATAGTCTTCTAAGTTCTTAATGGTATGTTAGAATATATTTACCATTTAATACTTTAGATTGGTGAGTTATCCAATGTCGATAGAACTGCCTATATTTCATTGTTATTTTTCTATATTATTTTAAATATGTATTTGTGTCAGCATTGTTTTTTTTTTTCCTGGGGGGAAAGAGGAGGAGGAGGAGGAGGAAGAGCACACTAATGTCCAAGTGTAATAAGAACATGTAAAAAATAGAATATAGAATAATAGAGTTGGAAGGAACCTCAGGGACCTTCTAGTCCAATCCCCTGCTTGAGCAGGAGACCTATACCATTTCAGACAAATGGGTGTCTAGTCTCTTTTTGAAAGTCTGCTGTGATGAAGCACCCACAATTTCTAAAAGTAAGCTGTTACATTGGTTGATTGCTCTCACCATTAGGACATTTCTCCTTAGTTCAAGGTTGCTTCTCTCCTTGTTTAGTTTCCATTCATTGTTTCTTGTCTTGCCTTTTAGTACATTGGAATATAGTTTGACCCCTTCATCTTTGTAGGAGCCCTTCAAATATTGGAAGATTGCTATCATGTTCCCTTTAGTCCTTCTTTTCATTAGAAATATATATATATATATATATAATGATGCCTAAACTGTTGATTTTCTACTTCAATGTTCCTCAAATTTCACATCTCCATCCTTTTAATGTGGGGTTTGACTGCAGTAGGGTTACAATCCTATAGTCACTTCAATCTATGAAGTGGAAAAATATAAAATATGCATCATTTGTTACTTTAAGTGTAATAAAGGGTTTTCTCACAAAACAGCCTTTAACCTGAGACATTTCTTCTGTTGGGTTTGTCTCCTGGGACAAGTTGGATAAGTCATTAAGGTAACAATTTATTTTAAGCAAGGAAATACGACAGGTGGGGGGGAGAGAGAATGAAAGAGCATTACTTCATAATATTCTAATTTACAAATGGTTGTTTTTTGAAGCATGCAGAGACCAGATATGCAAGACCAAATATGCAAGTATTTAGTTAATAAGACCATTAAATTACAGGAAAAACAAATTTTCAGCACCCCATGACACTCATGGCTTTCACAGTGTGCTTTTATTCATTTGTTAATGCTAATACGTTTTGGTGGAGGGTTTTGATCAACCACAGCCAGAAAAAAAAAAAAGGAGAAAATGTTTTACAATCTTGCTTACTCCATCAATATTTATTAATATCTCACTTTGTGTTTAAGGTTATCTTTATTATAGATCTTGGCTGATTGGGTTATTCTATTATTATGTGAGGTAACATTCCAAAGGGGTGTAGGACACCTTGGTATGGCCAACTTCACCATGGCTATGGTCAACTTACTGTGGGATAACTTATCACAGCCAACTTGACACAAGGCAACTCACTGAAGGATAAGAGTAAAAGTAATATCAAAGAAATGGTGGGCTAGAATAATTGAACAAAGGATGTCAGACCTGTCCTGACCTGCTCGTTCAGTTAAAAAAAGACCCCTGACTCCATTTTTAGTGGAAGGCATATTTTTACTAATAACCAAGTGGATGTTGTGATTTGCCAGCAGCCTGCGGGGTGAAGTCTAGGCAACTGAATGGAATTAGCAGAGTGTTTTAATGGCTGGATGCCTTTTCTGTCACCAATGCAGAGGTTTTTTTTCAGCAGATATATTCCCAGGGTGCCTGGAGAGATAAATAACTGCCTCTACCTAGGATTGAACTCACAACCTCCTGATTGTGAGGCAAGAGCTCAACCTCTCAGCCACTGCACCACTCCCCAAATGGTCACTAAATGAATGGTTATAAGTCAGGATCTATCTGCCTCATCCCTAACTAAAGAGCAAATGACAAGTTAAAAAAAAGAGGATAAATATATAGAATCAGAATAGAATGTGATGACCCAGGAAGCAGCACACACGTAATAAATTCCCAAATGTAAATAAATTTCTTTTATTGCCTCCAACTTGGCCCCACTGTTCAATTGTTCGCAGTTGGAGATTAAACTCTTTCCAAAATAGTCTCCAAAAAAAGAAATTCAGTACAAACTCAAAGAACACATAATGAAGAAATAAAAAACCAAAACAAACCTCACTGAAGGAATTTCCATGACAGACCAGGGTAATTAATTACAAACTTCAAGACGATAACAAGGCACAGTCCATTGGAAGGATGCCGACCAAGATAACCTCAACCCAAAATAAAACATGCTTTGCTTCTAGCAACACTGTGTTTTAACTGTCTCTCTTATATACTATTCTCTGCAGCTTCAACCAATGAGGGGGAGCATGGCCGCTTCCTCTCTTGTAAGCCAAGTTGTTTCCTTCTCTGTTCCCCCCTGTGTGCCCTAGGATGAAGATGAGATCGGCCTGGTTCTTCCTCTGACTGCCCAGCCGGCCTCTGCCTTTCCCAGCCTCCTCCACAACCTTGGGAGCCACACTTCCACTCCCCTTTGGCTGTTCCTCCTCTCCCTCAGAGTCAGTCTCCAATAGGGGCATGGCATAGAGCTGGAAGGGGCCTTGGAGGTCTTCTAGTCCAGCCCCTTACTTGAGCAAGAGATCCTGTCCTGTACCATTTCAGACAAGTGATTGTCCAATTCCAATGATGAAACACCCACAACTTCAGAAGGCAAAGCTGTTCCACTGGTTAATTGTCCTCAATGTTAGGAAATTCCTTCATTCCAGGTTGCTTCATTCAATGTCAGAAAAATTTGGGACTGGGATAATTTCAAAAACTGAAAAAACAGTGGTATAAATCACATTTTCTCCTTCCTCCATAGACCAGGCTAAGCCAAGCAACCATGTGTCATAACAGAAGCAGGCAAAATTTGTCCTTTTATTGAAAACTGGAAAATGTACAGTATACATGTCTAGAGACCTATATGCCTTGTTCACTCAACAAACACATGTTAGCATTTATTACCCTCTAAATATCATCAAAAATTTGGTAGTTCATGAAATGCAGTTGAATAGGCTGGTTCCCAAGTGCCATTAAATACAGGTGAATCCAGCTGAATTATTTCAGGGAAATTTGTATATGTGCATTGTGGGTTGTGTTTTGTGTGCAAGAGTTCATAATCTTTCTTGAATAAACCAGCCTCTTTAGCTAGAAGATGAAAAATAAAAGACTATAACTGCAGTGATCTACTTTCGCTCCCTTTACCTTTTTTAGCCATAATTATATCTGCCAAAGTAATTGTTGAGCAGTGTATCAAAAAGATAGTAAATATTTAACAGCTGGGCACTAAATTAATTGTTTGTCACCTCTGAAGCAGCTGTGAGATCTGAGCTGGAAATGGAAAGGAAAGAAAGGAAAACAATGAAGCATCTTGTCACTTGTTCAACTAGCTTTTTCCTTTTCACCTCCTGAAAAACCAGATAACATATGGTGCATATCAGAGAGGGAGCAGAAATAGCGAAGAAGCCATTTTCCATTCCTGCCTTGTTTCTCTTTCCTACAGATCTGCAGATATAGTTCAGTTAGGGGAAACGTTTCTTTCTTTTTTTCTCGTGTTTCCTATTGCATCTCTACAGGCAGTCCTCGACTTATAACAGTTCATTTAGTGATGCCCCTTTTATTCCTTCACATTACTTCCAAGCTCCAAATATTCTTGACAGAAGACAAAAATCTCCCACACAAACAGTTACAAGAAGGAGGGAAAAAGCAACACAAACCAGACAAGTTAAAGGGCTGGAGGGTGTCCACAGATAACACACACTGGGAAGGACGTCAGACTCAGAGAGGCACCATCAACTAGAGATATTTCCACACTTTGTTTCCAGTGTTTGGCCGTACACAAGTCCATCCTCTTATTCAGTTGTCACAGATGCAGCCCATGAAGACGATCAAGGCCCTCTCTTCCCAAGTAGACCTTATCCTCTCCTCCCTGTGTGCCCTAGGATGGATAGGAGATGGGCCTAGGTCCTCCTCAGATTGTTCATACTTCTGTTGGAATATTAGGCCCTTTCCACATTTGCGCATAAGCTTTATGGCTGCTGTTAGAATATATAAGATTATGTATTTTATCTTTTTGGGGTATTGGTCTTTAATTATTCCCAATGAATAGCGTTCTGGTTTGAGTTCAGTTTGGTATCCTGTGATTCCTGGTATCCAATCCTTAATTTTGGTCCAATAGATCTTGGCCTTGGGGCATAGCCACCACATGTGGTAGAAGGTACCATCAACTTGGCATTTCCAACATTTTGGGCTGGTATTTGGGTATATATTTTTTGTCATTTAATGATCCCGTAATCCATTGCATCGGGGTGGAGTTGGGGCATCTGAATGGAACTGAGTGTTTACTGGCCAGATACCTTTCCTGTCACCAATGCAGAGTTCGCAGCAGATATATTCTCATTGTGTCATAGAGAGAAATATCTTCCTCTGCCTAGGATAGAACTCACAGCCTCCTGATTGTGAGGCAAGACGTCCACCTCTAGGCCACCACACCAATTGTAGCATCTCCATGATCACATGATCAAAATTCAGATGCTTGACAACTGACTCACATTTATAATGGTTGCAGCATCCTGGAATCACATGATTCCTTTTGTGACCTTCTGGCGAGCAAAGTCAATGGGGAAGCCAGATTCACTTAAACAACCATGTTGCAGGGTGTGCCCTTAATTTGAGTAAAATAAAATAGGTGGTAAGCTGGAAATGAAAATAACAGGGGATAAAGAATGGAAAATATGTTTAAGGATGAAATGTTTTTGTTACTGGATTAATGAATTGAAAATATGAAGCGAAGATTTATTTAAAGATTAATGGAATAGATAATGATTTGATATGAAACTAGATAAGAAAGCTGGAAATGTAACTATGACTATGTATGTATGTTGTTGTGATGACCATTTGTGTAAGACAAATGTAACATTTGTGTAACACAAATGTAACAAAATCCAAAACATAAATAAATGTCCTTTAATGCCTCCAACTTGGCCCCACTGTTCAATAATTTTCAGTTGGATATAAAACGTACTCAAAAATAGTCTTCAAAAGAAAGCAAAAAAGTCCAAACTTAATGAGCAGATAGAGGTGAAATAAAAAACCAAACAAACTACAGTGACAAAATTTCCACAATGGACCAGGATAAGTAGTTACCAAATTCAAGGAGATAACAAGGCACAGTCTGTTGGAAGGACGCCAACCAAGATAACTTCAGCCCAAAATAACACACACGTTGCTTCTGGCAATGCTGTGTTTTAACCATCTCTCTTATATACTAGTCTCCCATCTGCAACCAATGAGGGGAATTATGTCTGATTCCTCTTTCATAAGCCAAGTTGTGCCTTCTCCATTCCTCCCTGCGTGTCCTAGGATGAAGAGGGGATGGGCCTGGTTCTTTCTCTGACTGCCCAGCCAGCCTCTGCTCCTCCCCAGCCTCCTCCCCAGCCTCCTCCACTACCTCGGGATCCATACCTCCACTCCCTGTTGGCTGTTCATCCTCTCCCTCAGAGTCCGACTCTACCAAGGGCATGACAGTTGTAACCTGGAATCACAGTGCTCACTTGAAAATATGTATAATTTTTTAAAAAAAAATCATAAAAAAATAAACAACCATGATGCTAACTTAACCACTGGAGTGATTCACTGAATGAATGTGGCAAGAAAAGTCGTACAATGGGGCAAAATTCACTTCACAATTTTTTCTCTTAATAACATAAATTTTGGGCTCAATTATGTCATATGTTGAGGATTACCAGTACAATGTAAGACTAAGAAAATAATGGCCTCCACTGTCAAATAGAATTGAAACCTGAATTGTTTTCCTGGGGATTATTAAGGGAAAATACCCCCCAAAGATTAAATATTTGATTATACATATTGTCACAGCAGCGAGAATTGCACTAGCACAAGCTTGGAATATGTCTACCATAACGACAGATTGTAAAATTTTTGAGTGTGCAGAAATGGATAAACTCACTATAGAATTAAATAACAAGGAAGACTCGGAATATTATTCAACTTGGGATAACTGATACCAATGGATAGAAAGTGGGAATATGAAACATATAGGTTAAAAATAAGATAAAAAATTTTGTATATGTCCATGGTTAATTAGAAAATGCTGAAATGTATGAATATTTAAAATGTATGAATATAGCCAAGATTTTTGTACTGTCGAAGAATGATGGTGAATTGTACAAATTTATTTTCTTTATAGACATACTTCTATTTTAATATTTTAATCTCAATAAAGGTTTTTAAAATTAAAAAAAAAAAGAAAAGAAAAGAAAATAATGGCTTCAGAGTCCATTTCTCTTGTTGGTCTCCAATCCACTTCTCTGATCATGGAGCAAGCTTCCATTTTAAAAAATAATCCTCCAAACTTCCTTTTTTATGTAAGCATATGTCTGTTTGTGGACAACTACTCCCCTGTTAAAGAACCATGCTTGGATTACTGCATCTAGTTCTGGTCACCACAATATAAAAAAAGATGTTGAGACTCTGGAAAGAGTGCAGAGAAAAGCAACACAAATCACTAGAGGTCTCAAACATATAATGAACAGTTGCAGGAATTGGGTAGGTCTAGTCAGTGCTGGGATTCAGCCAGTTTGCACCACTTCGGGAGAAGCGGTTGTTAACTTTCTGAGCAGTTTGGTGAACTGATTGTTGGAAGAAATCATCAGAGCAGAGAACTGATTGTTAAATTATTTCAATCCCACCACTGGGTCTAGTCTAATGAAAAGAAGGACTAAGGGGGTGACATGATAGTACTGTTCCAATATTTGAGAGGCTCCTACAAAGATAAGGGGTGGGGGGGGTGTCAAACTATTTTCCAAAGGACCAAAAGGTAAGATAAAGAAACAATGAATGGAAACTAAACAAGGAGAGAAGCAACCTAGAACTAAGGAGAAATTTCCTAAGAGTGAGACCAGTCAACCAATGGAATAACTTGCCTTCAGAAGTTGTGTTTGCTCCATCACAGGAGGCTTTCAAGAAGAGACTGGAAAGATATTTTTCTGAAATGGTTTAGAGAGTCTCAAGCAAGTGGTTGGACTAGAAGACCTCTGAAGTCCCTGTCAACTTTATTATTCTATGTTCTAAATACCTACAAAATCTAAAGAAGGCATAGGAAGGGAGGTCAGAATGATTCTGGGGCTAATATATGTGAAAGAAAAGCAAAATGCTTCTGATATATCAGATTTCTCTGCATATTTCACCATCCAGACACCACCAGTCATAGAAAACTCTTACAAGATTTTTGATAATATATCATACTTGTCATAACTACCGTGTGTTATTTTTTTTCCTTGCTTAAAACACTGGGTGATTGTCAGCTCAGCACAACTCACAATCTTCATGTACCTTGAGCTCCTGAAAGAAAGGAAAAAAGCAGAGTACAAATTGGACAACTAAAATTAATAAAGCTTCCCATTATATGCTGATGCACTGGGTAAGTTCACATTGCTGTTCCCCTTCCTGCCAAAAGAAACTTGAGTCTTCTCTATACTCATCACTGTAGGTGTAAGGACCTGCTTCTCCTTCTAACTCAAGAAAGTAAAAACTATTGAAACTGAATATTTTAAAAGGAACCTTTTATTGAGCAGAAGTGAAAACAGGACAAAGGCAAAGCAGACTCTAAATCCCCCGAGGCAATACAGCATTAGAAACCCCTCCCTCCAGTTCAATGTGGATTCAGCCAATCTGTTATAAACTTGGACATGGGTTGGAGTAAATGGAGACAGTCTTGAATGTGAACTTTCAGCTCTTTATTGCATAGTGACTTCTCAAAACAATAACAATGAACTCTGCCTTATATAGGCAACCCTTGTGAGAATTGTCCAATAGCGAGCTATGCACGCTAGCTCTTTAAACCAATAATAATCCTCTGTTAAGGGCCAATCGGATTCCTCAGAAATAACCAATCCGATCTGGCCGCCTAAAAGCCAATCAGAAGTGCAGGGCCAGAACCCTGCACTTTACCTCAAGCTCATACTTTATTAACTATGGTACATACATAACACCCCTTCCCACTGGCTTCTTAAATTACGGTGTAGTTATATGGTCCTTTAAATAGGACGGTTGTCTTTTGAGTCTTTCGGATTTTCGTTGGTCTGGTTGATTGCAATCCTGTTGAGGTAGATTGTTGTTTGGCAGTGGATCTGCTTCTTGCTCAGGTGCAATTTCTTGTGGTGCAAACAATTCTCCTTCCTGCTCCATTTTCTGAGTTTCACTTGATTCGTCACTCCCTTCGAGCAGGTTCCCTGGGACGTCATCTTCTTCTGTACCTCCCCCCCCATCGGTTTGGTCATGGGGGAGTTGTTGACTGGCCGTTGTGAGTCGTGACCATAATTGGTCGATATGCCGTTTCCACAGTCTATTGTCACAGCATTTCTCTACGTAGGATTTGGGGCCGGTCACTCGCACTACCATTGCCTCTATCCATAACGGATCGCCTGATAAGTTTCGTGCGTAAACGCGGTCTCCTACCTGGGAAGTGCAATAGCGGCCACTGGATCCTATTGGCTTTTCCGGTTCGTAAGCAGGATGCAACCGGTCGAGGTGGGAACGGAGTCTTCGTCCCATCAGTAGTTCTGCGGGAGTTCTGCCGATGACGCTATGTGCAGTTATGTGTTGCAAAAGGAGAATTTGGTTGACTTTGTCATTGATATTGTCATAGTCCATTTTCTGCAAAGTCTTTTTAACAAATTGGACCATGCGTTCCGCTCGGCCATCGGTCGCAGAGTGCACAGGCGAGGTGAGAGCATGGTGGATGCCGCGGTCAGCGAGGTACTGCTCAAACATTAGTGCCGTAAACTGTGGCCCATTATCGGACACCAGGACATCAGGCAATCCGTGGGTTGCAAAGAGTCTATTTAGGATTTTAATCACTGCCTCGGAAGTTGTGGCCGTCATACGATGAATTTCTAACCAATTGGAGTATGCGTTGACTGTCAGCAGGAAGGTATATCCTTTGGTCGGCCCCGCGAAATCCAGGTGGATTCTGGACCAGGGTCCACGTGGCGTCTCCCATTCAGTAGGCATGGCTTTTGGTGGGGCGTTGCTGGCTTGTTGGCACTTGGTACATGCTTTGACCCACTGCTCGATTTGCCGGTCCATGCCCGGCCACCATGCGTAGCTTCGTGCAAGCGCTTTCATCCGCACGATGCCGGGGTGGCCCTCGTGCAGAATTTGTAGCAGCGTCTTCCGGAGTCGTTCTGGGACGATGACTCTATCGCCCCAGATGACACAGCCTTTTTGGGAAAAAAGTTCAGTCTGTCTTGCTTTAAATGGCGCGAAGTCATCTGGGACTTGGTCCAATGGCCATCCGCGTTCTACCCAGCCTAGGACTCGAGCTAGGGTGTGGTCTCGTTTGGTTTCTCTCATGATGTCTTGGGCGGTCATAGGTGGTGAGTTGAGTGTTTCGATCTGCAACGTGGTTGCCGTTGGTGCCGGATCGTCAAGAGTCTCTGGAAGCGGTGCTCGGCTTAGTGCGTCGGCGTGGGGAATGGCTTTCCCCGGGCGATATTGCAGGCGATAATTATAAGCAGCTAGGAATTCTGACCATCGAGGAGTCATTCTAGGGGATAATATGTAGGGGGTTGGCTTGTCCCCAGCGATTATCCCTAGCAACGGTTTGTGGTCAGTTATAATGGTAAATGTCCTTCCATACACATATTCATGAAATTTCTTTACAGCTGAAACGATTGTGAGAGCTTCTTTATCAATTTGTCCATAGTTCCGCTCTGCTTGTGAAAGAGTCTTCGAAAAGTATGCAACAGGGGCTTCGTTCCCATTAGGCAGTACATGACTCAAAATGGCGCCCACCCCAAAGGGCGAGGCATCGCAGGTTATAACTAATGGTAAAGTCTCGTTATACTGCATAAGTACAGAGTCAGATGTGAGCAATTTTTTAACATTCCAGAACGCTTGTTCTTCCCGGTAACCCCATACCCACAATGCTTTTTTATCTAATAACCGGTGTAACGGTTCAGCAACAGTCGCCTTGTGCGGTAAAAATAAATTATAGAAATTAATGAGGCCTAAGAATGCCTGGAGATCAGCCTTGTTACGTGGCCTGGGAGCATTTTTTATCGCCTTTAATTTACTTTCGGTTGGGTGAATGTCCTGGCTATCAATCCGATACCCTAGAAACTCAACACCGTCAGTATATAAGTGACATTTATTTTTTTTCACCTTAAGTCCTGCCTCTTGGAATTTTTTAAGAACACATTTCAAACGATCCTGCAAGACTTTTTTGGTAGGGGCTGCAATTAATATGTCATCAAAATACGGAACCACACCCTTGATTCCCTGTAACAACCTTTCCATCAGGCTTTGGAATATCCCCGGGGCTACACTAACCCCAAATTGCAATCGAGTACATTTAAAAGCACCTCTGTGTGTTACAATTGTTTGGGCTTGGGCCGTCTTTTCATCCACTGGTAGTTGTTGATAAGCTTGAGCTAAATCTAATTTAGCGAAAACCTTTCTGCCCCCCAAGGAATGGAGGAGGTGCTGCACCACCGGAACTGGATATACATTCTGCTGTAGGGCGTGGTTTAAAGTGGCCCAGTAGTCCCCACAAATTTGGATTGACCCTTCTGGCTTAATGGGTGTTACAATAGGGGTTTCCCATGGAGAGTGGTCGATGGGCTTCAATACCCCTTGAGCAATTAGCTTGTCGAGTTGTTCGTTGATCTTAGCTTTAAGAGCGAATGGAACTCGACGGGGCTTCAAGCGAATTGGGGCTACTTTTGGATCTAGACTAAATGAGATTGGGGTCCCTTTATACTCGCCTAAATGGTCCGCGAAGATGTCGCTGAACTCAGAAATAAGGTCTTCCTCCCACTCACAACCATCGACTCGGTTCACGCCGGCTACTTCGATGCCTAGTGGCGCGAACCATTGGAGGCCTAATAGACTAGGCCTATCTCTATCGATGATCGTTAGCGGTAAGTACGCTGTATGCTTTTTTTTTTTTTTTTTTTTTAAAATTTATTGATTTTACAGAACACAAACAAAACTAAAAGATCTTTTCTGAAGGTTGTCTGATCCCGGATTGAAACTCTTCGCACAGACACAAATTCAAACATCATATTCACTTTATATATCCTTCCATATCTTATTATCATTTTCTTTTTTATATTATATATATAAACCATTTTTATCAATTTTATATAAACAATGCACAAGGCATAACAGCTTATAAGTTCTTTTCTAAGAAAAAATAATAAAAGAAAACCAATAGAACATGACAATCCCAAATTATAGTATCAATACTTTGTCTATTTAACTTCATATCTTATCCCAACTTCTCCTTTTCATCCAAATTATTTCTTATTAATTAAAAATTTTTTTTTTGCCTTTTTTCAATATACAACATCCAGAAAAAAAAAAAAAGCATAACAAAACCTTTATATATCCTTTCATATCTTATTACCATTTTCAATAATATTCTTTGTCTGTTCTATTTCCAACTATCCATTCATCTTTTTTCTTTTATTATACTCTCCTATACACCAATTGGAGTAACGTCTATAACTCATTACCCTAACTTAAAAGTACTTCATATAACAATTTTTCTTGGGATTCTGTTTAAAATATTCTAAAATTACACAATGAATTTTATACTTTAAATACACATATAAAAAACACAATCTTATGTACCTTCCAGAATCCCTCTTTTATCCTAAATTAAATTCACCCATTGTCTCTGAATAGACTTTTTTTCTTTAGGTCTTGCTTCCCCCCATTGAGGCTCCTCCTCCCCCCCCTTTCTCTCTTGCTTATTCTTCTCCTTGCCCTTTTTACCCCTTTGTCTTTCCTCCTCCCTTTTCTTACTCCTTTTCCTTTGCTTTCTAACCTTGCCTCCATCTTTCTGCTCATTTTTCTCTTCTTTGGTTGTTTTTATAATTCTTAAAATCCCCTTTTTCTTATCCTTTTTCTCCTCCTCCCCGGAAAGAACCCATTGTTCATCAAAGATGGCTTCTTCTTCCTCTTCTTCTTTGTCCCAGTCCTTCTGCTGCGTAGTCAACTTTTCATAAGTACATAACGCCATTTCTAAGAATTGAAACAAAGTGCCCAAAGTATCTTCCTTTTTATATTTTTGATATTCAGTCTTTAGTTCATCCACAAGCGATGCCATTATGAAAAGAGAAACTTTTCCCAAAACAACCACAAGTATTTTTAATCAAAAATAATTCAAAAAAAAAGTTCCAAAGATTAATACTTTTCTTCCTTCTCTTTCTCTTTCTGGGGTTAATGTTTAATCAAAGAGGTCCAATTACCATATACCTTTCTTTGGGATTCTAGGCAATCTCCTCCTTTTTCAGCTTCTGCTCCAATTTTTTTTCCTCTCCCTTCCCACTTGCAATATCAATTTTAAATAATCAAAAATCCATATCTCCAACAAGGGTTTTCCAATTTCTTAAGTTTTTCAATGTCCAAAAATCCTTTTGTCCCTTAGCTTCAACTCTCAAAACAATTCACTTTCAATGTCCAATATGTCCAAACATTTCTGCTGTTTCCATGGGGTGGGAGAGTAAAGAAAGAAAGAAAAAATCCCTTTAACAGCTTCTCCGCCGCTTTCGATCTTCTTAGGGATACAATGTATCCTCCAGCAATTCAAACAGCTCAGTTCCAACAAATTTGAAAGATGTTACTTGACCCGGCTCAGACAGCACTTTCACTCTTCTTACTTCCTCCAGCGCAATCTTACCCGGTTGCTGGCTTCTTTGTGGCGGCCATTGCTGACTGCCGCTCCACCGCCTTGGGAAAAAGGGGTTTTTCCGGAGAAGGAGGGGGTCTGCGACACCCCCAACCCCCTGTCCGACTCCCCTCTCTCTTCAGCTGTCCCTACAGGGCAGCCATATCCCCCTGACCCATCTGGATCGGGGGTACCTCGGCGGCTAGCACAGCAGGAATCACGAGCTGTCGCGAATTCCTGCTGCCCCGAAGCCACGCAAAACCGGAACCACCGTACGCTGTATGCTTTTTGAAGGAGACTCGGACTCGGCAGGACCCGACCACGGGGATTCGATTCCCTTGGTAGTCCTTGAGGATGAGGCATTGAAATTAGAGGTTTGGCGTTGGATTGTGGGGAAAAGTTGCTTGAGTGTCTTCCACCACACCATCGAGAGGGACGATCCCGAGTCGACCTCCATGTGGCAAGGCTGGTTCTCGATGGCTACCATGACCCAGATTTTCTTAGTGTCCAAAGCTGAGGCGTGACCGATAGTGATAGTATGGTGAGCCTCTTCTTTTTGCAAAGCTCGATTTCTGTAGGAGTGGTTTACTGGCTCTCGCCTTACAGGATGGTTTCCTGTCGATTGGCGATAGTTAGCCCCTTTTGAGGCCTGGCTGGGTCCTGGTAAGCTGCGGCAGACCCGGCTGATGTGGCCTCGTTTCCCGCACTCATGGCAGAGTGCATCGCGGAATTTGCATTTGGCCCTGGCATGGTTTGCTCCACAGCCAGTGCAAGGGAGTAAGGGCTTCGGGCGAGGGTCCCGGTCGGACCACAGTTGATGGACCCCTTCTTCGTCGCTGTCTGACGACGAAGAGAGGTCCTTGTGGTGCATTGTTGTAAGCTGCCCTTCTGAGTTGGGAAAGATTTCACCAGTCGGTGGTGTTGCCGGAGTGCGGCTTCGCCTTAATTGTGCAGCCGACTTTTTGGTCACCTCCACAGCCATGGCTTCGGCGATGGCATCAGCAAGGCTGATGTCGCCTTTCGCCATCAGCTTGCTTTGCACGCCTAGTGCATCTAATCCCAGAATTACTTGATCTCTTAGTGCTTCTTCTAAATCGGCGAACCCGCAGAGGCCCCCTAAATTCTGGAGGTCCGCCACGAAGTCAGCCACGCTCTCTCCTTTTCGCTGGTTTCTCTGATAAAACTCGTGGCGTCTCACGAGTGTAGGCACGGTTGGCGCGTAATGGTCTCTCAGGATGGGTTCGAGGTCGTCCCAGCTCATGGCTTTCACTTCTCGAGGTTTGGCGAGTGCTTTAGCCATTTTAAAAACAGCTGGGCCGCAGTGCATCAGGAACAGTGCCTGCTTCTTTGCTGGTGTGGCATCCTTCAAATTATTCGTCTCAAGAAACATTTGGAAGTGATCTATGTAGGATTCCCAATCCTCTTGGTTTGGATCGAATGGATCGGGTGGTACGATGCCGCCGGACATGGTTCCGTTGTTGGCGTCGTCTTATCACGTGCTCGGTATTGCTTCCTGGCTTCTTAGGTTCAGATGTCTCCAAATCCCATCCTCGTCGCCAGTGTTATAAACTTGGACATGGGTTGGAGTAAATGGAGACAGTCTTGAATGTGAACTTTCAGCTCTTTATTGCATAGTGACTTCTCAAAACAATAACAGTGAACTCTGCCTTATATAGGCAACCCTTGTGAGAATTGTCAATAGCGAGCTATGAACGCTAGCTCTTTAAACCAATAATAATCCTCTGTTAAGGGCCAATCGGATTCCTCAGAACTAACCAATCCGATCTGGCCGCCTAACAGCCAATCAGAAGTGCAGGGCCAGAACCCTGCACTTTACCTCAAGCTCATACTTTATTAACTATGGTACATACATAACACAATCTATAGGTGTGAAGATGTTATTGCAACAGCTGTCCTGAGAACCAGATAAGCGGGCATTCCCAGGGTCATCTTCTGTCGGCTTTCAGAGTGAAACAAGCCACATGGCCCACCCCACTTAGTACATTCCCCAAAAGGTGAGAAAATCTCAGGGCGCTCAGGTGCCAGGATAAAGGTTATAAAATAGCAGTTGTCAGAGGAAATAAGAAAGAATAACATTCAAGCCCCCCCCCTTCTCCCAATTAAAACCAATTAAAGCCTTAGACTGTGTACTGTTAACCTCATTCCATTCCTAAGAGGTCTGTAAGGGGCGTGCATAAGAGGACCAAGGTGCCTACCATCCCTGTCCTAATATCCCCTTTTATTCATACCCATTTCATGTACTCATAATCATGTTCCTAATTATATTTGCTATCTAAAACGTGCTTGACAAAATAGACAGACAGACAGACAGAATGGCAGTATCACTTTAGGGATCTGATAGTAGGGGAAAAATGGCAAGCACTCATCCATACTCTGCAGATATGGTACCTTACATTACAGTGATTAAGGGTGGCATCTTTCATTGCTAGGAAGCTTTGACCCATGAGTGAAGGCTTTTGAGGAACCAGGAAGGATGGATGGGGTGACTGAGAAAGTTGGCGACGGGCAACATAAAGAAGGAATCATTCCTTGAGAAAGAATAACAGCTAGAACAAATCTTTGGAGGACCCAGTCAATAGAAGCTCTACTACAATTTTTTTCTCAATCTTTGCAATTCATTTATTTATATATTTGTAGCCTGTTTTTTAAAATAATAATAATAATAATAATAATAATAATAATAATAATAATAATAATAATAATTATTATTATTATTATTATTATTATTATTATTATTGTTGTTGTTGTTGTTGTTGTTGTTGTTATTATTTTTTACAGATAACTCAAGGAGGCAAAGATAACCAACACACCTCTCTCCTATTTTCACCACAAAACAACCCTGTGAAAGTGGGTTGGGCTGAGAAAGGACTATTCCAAAGTCACCCAGCCAACCTTCCTGCCTAAGGTAAGACTAGAACTCACCATCTCCTAGTGATTGGCTCAAAGTCACCCCACCCAGCCTTCCTGCCTAAGGTGAGATCAGAACTCACCATCTCCTAATGATTGGCCCAAAGTTACTCGGCCAACTTTCATGCCAAAGGTGGAACTGGAACTCACTGTTCCCTGGTGATTGGTACAAAGTCACCCAACTGGCTTTTACGTCTAATGTAACACTCGAACTCATGGTTTCCCACTTTCTAGCTTGGCGCCTTAACCACTAGACCAAACTTGTTCTCTTTAAGAAACCTGGACTTCAACTCCTGGAATCCAAAAGTTGAAGTCCCGACATAAATTTTTGAGGGTTGAGAAATACTATTCTTATTGTATCTTATACTCTGGCAATGTGGGAGTTGCTGAAAAAAGTTCCCAAAATATTTTTTAAAGTCTGTTATTTTTTGAGAGGTGTATCTTTCTGGATTAGAGTAAAAACATCATGAATCACAAGTACATATCAAATTTGCATAACTGCAGCAAGCTCAGATGATGTTTCTCCCCTGCTAGCTGCTGCCCTCCCCCATGCTGTGTTTGAAGAGAAAGGGATGACAAAAGAATAAGTCAGAGGAATATTGTTTGCCATCAGCCTACCTTATTCAGTGTCTTAATGGCTGGTGTCTTAATGGCATGTTTTGCACAGGTCAGATTTTTCTGCAGTACTAGCAGACTTAAAAGGACAACAAAAAACTGAAGGTCTTGTACTCCAGAGACTCTTCTTTTTTCTCCAGATTGAAGGACCTATTAATAAACCTAGTGCTACATTGGGCAAAGAAAGTGACCATTAACAAGATTAGAAGGCACTTGGCTGCCAAAACTATTAAGGGTCCTAGAGGTGCAATAGGATAAGAAAAAAATATTTCAAATTGTTCTGGATATAAAAAAGCTACATGCTTCCCCTTAAGCAGAATGGACACATCTTTTTAAATCAGTTTTATTTCCTTTATATTCTTCACCATCCTCTTTTCAATCTCCATTAGGGAGTTTCTGTAATGTGTCTGAGTATGCCAAGGAAAAGAAATCATAAAAGTGAACCCTCGAAGAGGGAAAAAAATATTTTTAAAAAGATGACTCAATAATGCCACACTAAGGATGCTTACACATCACCTCTGCAGTATGTTGAATAGTATGAATAAGACATGATAAAAGTTAATATTCTTGAATGTCGAGTCATCAAACCAAAAGGTAGCCTTTTCTGTTACAAGAGTCAGAAGCAGAGATACGGAGTTAAAGCATAATGAAGTGGAGAGGCAGATTCCAAGAACGTCTTCACTGGGCTTAACCTTTGAAAGTTTATCATAAGAAATCTTGATTATGTCAATATTTTTGTGTCAATATGATGAGCTTGCCTGGCTGCTACTAAAAGGAAATAGCAATAGCACTTAGATCAGTGGTGGGATTCAGTCTTTTTTACTACTGGTTCGGTGGGCATAGCTTGGTGGGCATGGCAGGGGAAGATTACTGCAAAATCCCATTTCCTCCCCACCCCACTAACCTGCTTTCCAGCTCCGTTCTCCTGTGCAGGGCAATGAAAGAAGACCCAGCCAGTCAGCTGGGACTCGGGAGGCTGAGAATAGATGGGGGTGGGGCTAGTCAGTAGTTCTCTGAACTACTCAAAATTTCCGCTACCGGTTTTCCAGAACTGGTCAGAATCTGCTGAATACCACCTCTGATTTAGACTTATGTACCACTTCACAGTGCTTTATAGCCTTCTAACAGTCTGCAAATTGCCCCCAACAATCTGGATCTTCATTTTACTCACCTCAAAAGGATGGAAGGCTGAGTCAACCTTCAGCTGGTCAAGACTGAACTCCTGGTAGTTGACAGAGTCAGCCTGTAACACTGCATTTCAACCACTGTGCCACCAGGGCTCCTAAAGTTAATAACATAGTCTACATGTTCTTGGTTGTTCTAAATAGTCTTTATGGAAAAGGCTATTGACCATTTGAGTGATGACGAGGCAGTGTAAGTCAATCTATGGGTGCATCTGATGAGCCTCATCAAATTTGGAAGACCAAAACTTGGAATGCACTTGAAATAATTTTCAGGTATAGCAATAGCAATTAGACTTAACATTGCTTTACAGCCCTTTTTAAACAATTCACAGAGTCAGCCTATTGCCCCAACAATCTGGGTATTCATTTTAATAAGCTCAGAAGGATGGAATGCTGAGTCAACCTTGAGCCAGTGAGGATCGAACTGCTGACAGCTGGCAGAATTAGTCTGCAATACTGTATTCTAACCACTGCGCCAACACATCTGTTAGAAGGGGAAAGGGAATACAGCTGTGTTTCTAGGTAAGACATGTTTCTTTTGAAGACATATTACTTACATAGGCATTTGGGAGAAAGATATGAAAAAAAATTCTTTGTTCATATTTACAGATTTAGTTCATTTAGTGGCCATTCAAAGTTGTAACAGCACTGAAAAAAATGACTTATCAATCATTTTTCACACTTATGACCATTGCTGTATCCCCATGGTCATGTGATTTACATTTGGATGCTCGACAGTTGGTTCATATTTAAGATAGCTTCAGTGTCCCAATTTCACATGATCCCCATTTATGACCTTCTGACAAGCAAAGTCAATAGGGAAGCAAGATTCACTTAACATTAATGTTACTAATTTAACCCTATACCATTCCAGACATATGTTATCCAATCCCTTCTTAAAAACTTCCAGTGTTGGAGCATTTACAACTTCTGGAGGCAAGTAGTTCCACTGATTAATTGTTCTCACTTGTCAGTAAATTTCTCCTTAGTTCTAGGTTGCTTCTCTCCTTGATGAGTTTCCACCCATTGCTTCTTGTCCTGCTTTCAGATGCTCTGGAGAATAGCTTGACTCCATTTTCTTTGGAGCAGCCCCTGAAATATTGGAACACTGCTGTCATTTCACCTTTAGCCCTTCTTTTCACCAAACTAGACTTACCCAGTTCCAGCAACTATTTTTTAAATATGTTTTTGTCTCTGGGCCTTTAAACTTCCTAGCTGCTCTTCTCTGCACTTTTTCCAAAGTCTCAACATTGTTTGGGAATGTGGTGACCAAGAATGGATGCTATCAACTCAAAAATATTTCTCTGGTCTTTTAGAATTGTCAGCAGAAAGGGAGTGGGGAAAGTAATGCATACCTTAGATAATTGCTAGGCAACTGAAGCTTCTGGCATGCAAGATTATTACTGGAGAGCATGACTGATGACTCTTGGCTATGGATGTGTCCCATTGGAGAATTTACATCCAGGGGGTGGGAGAAGACCAGGGTGAAGGGTGAGAAGAATGATGTGTCTCAGAGTTGGCTGCACCCAGGTAACCTAGTATTCTGGCTGTGGTTTTAGTAAGGTTTTATAAAGCGGTACTAATACTTCATGCAATTTTGATTCTATGCTTCTGTTTATACTTAAGGATTGTATTTGCTTTTATGGAGTTGCACTGTTATGGTTAGTCAGAAGCAGGTGCAGATGGCTGTGGAGAGTGAGGACTCAGTTGAGGGCCTAAGACCATTAGGAAATGGACTGCTGCCATCAGAGATTGTGGGGGCTGGCAGCAATGATGAGGAGATTCTCAAGGAGCCTGTGCCAAGTGTGTGTGCACGCAGGATTGCTCATAGGAAAGAGCACGGACGATTTGGAAGTAAGGCTGCAAGGTAATGGCCCCTCCCTCAAGAACATAAAAGCTAGCTGTGAAATAAACCTTCTTTGCAGAAGGCAAAAACATTTTGAAACTCAGCCTCATGGACATTACAGTTGGTATTTGAAGACTCTTGTGTTGTAAACTATTTCTTATCTGTTGGTTATTGGCAGTCTTGCAAAAACTTGGCAAGGCTCTTTCTTGTTGGAGCTAATTAGTTGGAAGCAGCCTTTTATCTGTGAAGAAACAGAACTCATAAATGAAACAGAAAAAGGTTGTGCTGCTCCCTTTGTCTTGTGTTTGCTCTCTTAGGAACAGGTTGGGTCAGAACATGCACTCAATTCCAAACCCCAAAAAAGTGGAGATCCATTGTTACATTAGTTTGTTCAGCATTGTTACCTATGAAAGACCTTGAGTTAAATGCATTACATTGGTTTCAGGTTGATGGATAGTGGAGATCCAGTAAACACTGAAAAAAGAAAATAATCCTGATGAATCCTTCTTCCTTAAAATACTCCCCAGAAACTCCTGAAAATTTATGCTAGGCTTAAACTGACTGTAAAGCCATCTTCACTATCTATTAGTGTGAAAGAAGTAAGCAGCAATAAAGAGATCTTTTAAGAGCATTTTGATGAATACTTATGTCATTTCCACCCTGCCTCCAAGCACTCAGATAAAATGTATGTGCTCCTTAAGAAACGTGTAATGTAAATTTGTTTTATCATACTAAGTTGTTTCATAACACCAAAGGGGGAAAAAAAAGTTATTTTCACTGAGGCATTTCAAAACCAGAAAAAAAAAAACAGAAAACTGCTTTCTATTATCTTGGACTCACTTTGTGCACATATTTTTCTTAGATAATTAAAGATGCAGTTCTTTATGCAAGTGTCCTTTTACCAGCGAACCCCAATTTTGAGGCCATCAAATAGACACCCCTACAAATTGGCATTATGTCCAGGCACAAAATACTCAGACACCAGAAGGAAAATAAAGTTATTGATTATACAGTATCTACCCCTCCTTTTAATTTCTTAGAATGCTTCTGACTTCTAAAGAGATTCCAAAGTAGAGATGTGACATTCTAGATCACACGAATCCGGCTGTTCTGGAGTAACCCATTATATAAAAAAGTAAATCTTCTGGAACAATAAGAAATAAGCTGAAGAAGCTTCTTGCAGGAGAAGCGGAATGTCTTCAAAGAAAAGCTAGAAAGTCTACTTGCCTCTTGAAAAAGCACCTTTGGGACAACCAAGACTCGGATGACTGAGAATTTCCACAGACATTTAGCTATGCACTTTGGAATAAGGAATAATTCTTCTTAGAGTATCATGTGCAAATATACTGTCTTGGGAGATTTATTTCCAGAAATAAATAAATGTATTTTAGTTTGGTCTCTCCAGTACTCAGTAAGCCTTTATGGTATATTAACTTCAGTGCCTCTTCAGTTTGTGTGTGTCTGTCTGTCTGTCTGTCTGTGTCTCTGTGTCTGTGTGTGTCTATGTCTCTCTCTCCCTGTGTCTGTCTGTGTGTCTGTGTGTGTATAATCTTTTGTTGTCCTGCACAGGAGAATGGAGCTGGAAAGCAGGTTAGTGGGAGGGAATGGGGATTTTGCAGTATCCTTCCCCTGCCACGCCCACCAAGCCATACCACACCCACCAAGCCACACCCACAGAATCGATGGTATTTTTTAAAAATTCCCACCACAGTATGAACCCATAGGTATCAGTTATCCAACAGCCCCTTCATCAATCTCTCATGAGTCTAAATACAATTGAGGTTAATTTAAATACGTTATTAATTATTTTAAATTAAGATAATTTTCTGATTCCTACTGCTATTCAATGTGTTGAATACATTTGCTGGTCATGTGGACTTTGAAACACCTGTTTGGAGTGGACTTCTTGGGGATGACTTTATTAACACTGTGGTGGTATTCCTGTATGGCGGGGGTGTCAGACTCAATTTCATTGAGGGACTTATCAGGGTTGTGTTTGACTTCGGAGGGCTGGGATAGGTGTGGTCAGGGTGAGTGTGGCCAGCTCAACATCACTCGTGTTGGGTGTGCCTGTGGCGGCCTGAGTGCTCTAACAAATGAAAACAGGCTCCTGACTCCATTTTTGGCCGCAATGGCCTCCTGCAACCCTCTGCCAGCAAAAACAGATCTGGGAGGGCTGCCTGTGATCCCCCCAAGCTCCATTTTCACTGTCTGAGGTACCTTGAGCTTGTCTGCTGTTTCCACGGCAACCGCATGGGCTGGATCTAAGCACCTCATGGGCCAGATCTGTCCCCACAGGCTTTGAGTTTGACACCCTGCTGTATGGAGATCAAGTTTTTAACATCTACCCCATTTCCCTCTTTTACTCCATAATACACACAAATCACAGTCAATTAAGGGAACAAAGGGGGGGGGGGGGCGAAGAAATTTCAATAGAATTGATGCAAAATAAATCAGTAATGCAAATCTATTTACTTAACATAAAGAACCCACTTCAATTTTTCTCCTCCCCGAATAGGGCCAAGTTTCTGTATAACCCTGTCCCATAGACATATTTGTTTATAGTAGAAATTATGAGCGTACAACTGGCCTAAATCCAAGGACTATATCCCACAACACTTGTTTGCAAAGTCTTTAACAGATTTCCATTATTACTGCAGCTGCACTTAGTTGGAATCTGAATTCCCAAAAGGTGATCTGTAAATTGCTGGATGCTGATCTTACTTCTGGAGGATTTATTCCAATTTACCAACCAAGTTACCGATGGGATAACAATTTGCCTTTTCTAATCAAGACAGCAAACAATATGTTATGTGAATCCAAGGAAAGCCCTGATGTTCATTTTTCCATATGTATGGCACAAAAGATAATGGTTTCAATGGGCATTTTCGCATAATCAACAAAGGAGATATAAGACTCGTCCAATCTAGGGGACTATGCACAAAGCAATAGGGAGAAACTGGCATACTTTTTGCATTTTCATACTTGCGCTTCTTGCCAAAGAGTCATACAGAATACAGAATAACAGAGTTGGAAGGGATCTTGTAGGTCTTCTAATCCAACTCCCCACTCAATCAGGAGACCCTATTCCATTCAAGATGAATGATTGTCCAATCTCTTCTTAAAAACCTCCAGTGTTGGAGCATCCACAACTTCTGGAGGCAAGTCATTCCACAGGTTAATTGTTTACACTGTCATGAAGTTTCTCCTTAGTTCTAAGTTGCTTCTCTCCTTGATTAGTTTCCATCCATTGCTTCTTGTCCTGCTTTCTGGTGCTTTGGAAAATAACCGTATCCAATTCCTGCAACCTTTCTTCATATGTTTTAGCCTCCAACTCCTAATCATCTTTGTTGCTCTTCTCTGCATGCTTTCTAATGTCTCAACATTAGGGCATAGAAAACTTTTGCCAGACTAATTCTTGAATACAGCTCATCTGCCTGGAATCCACACTGAATATCGAAGATTATCACAATCAAGCAGGTCCAGAGGTATTTCACGAGAAGAGCATTCCACTCCTCTACTCACAAAGAATTCCTTAACCCTTTGGCTTGAAATTCTAGGCTTGGACAATCTGGAACTGTGCCACCTGCGGTCCATTCTAAGCATAGTACATAACATTGTCTGCTACAACATCTTGCCTGTCAACAACTTCTTCAGCTTCAACCACCATAATACACAGGCAAACGACTGATACAAACCCAAGGTAAACCACTCCAAACTCGATTGCAGAAAATAGGACTTCAGCAACAGAGTAGTCAATGCCTGGAATGCCCCTCCTGACTCTGTTGTTGCATCCACAAACCCTCATAGCTTCAACCTCAAACTGTCTACTGTGGACCTCATCCCATTCTTAGGATGTCCTTAAACATGCATGCACAAGCGCACAAGCGCACCTACTATCCCTGTCTTACTGTCTCCATTTATCTGTATTTGCTTCCTTGGTTCATGTCTATATATTTATACCTGCTATCTTGTACATGTTTGACAAACAAACAAATAAAATAAATATCTTTTTTTATATTGTGGAGATCAAAACTGGATGCAGTATTCCAGATATGGTCTTACTAATATTTTATAAAGTGGTGCCAATGCTATCACAATTCATTTTTCCCTCTGTGTTTCCCCCAACTCTTTTTTTTTCCCCTCAGTGCCATTTGCACACAGCTCTAATGAAGCCACATTTTTCCTGCAGGGCAATGATTAATGATCCTGTACGAACTCTTTTGTCTAGCTCCTTGTGACCTTTGCAAGAGCCTGTCAGCACCATCAAACAAAACAGAAGATTCCTATTTTCAATACAATACAGATGTAATTTTTGGAAGATGTTTCTCCATGCCACCTGAGAAAGCTATGAAAACAAATGAGCTACCATGATGGGATGGGCTGAGATGGGGAGAAATATTCCAAGCACGATAATGATTCATTTCTTGCTGGTGAAAATTCAATAGATGAAGAGAAGGGTCTCTTCTATTATTTGTACTCATTTTTCTATTTCTATTTTTTTTTTCTCCCATAGTTGCAAGGAAGATTGATTCTACTAAGAATAAATTCCACAATTTATTTGAATAGTTGCAATACTTTGGATCACATTTCTAAACATAACTGGACTCACAGACTAAAGACCTTGGAAATATCTTATGGCACTGCACAATAAGGCTCAGCTCTTGAAATGGAGCATGTGCATGACTTTGAGAAATGAGAAGAAGAGATACTGCCTTGTAGACAATCAGGAAAGAGAAGGAGGAGCCAACAATGACTTAAAGGTCAGAGAAAGAAACTTAAGAAGGATTGATTGAGTGGTTAAAAGTGGTGGCAGGAAGTTTGTTCTTTCAGGCTTGCAATATTGTAAACATAACCTTAAAACAAACTATATTTATCTCATCTAGATGCGTTTCCTGTCTGGTTATGTGGGAGGGCTACTAGATTTTGGCCTTTTAAACATATTTTTGCTTTTGTTGTTTTAGCTATTTTTTGTTTGTTTGTTTGTTTGTTTCCCTTGAAACATATCAGTTGTCTGGACAAGTTCCTGAAGTATTCTTGGCAAGATTTTTCAACAGTAGTTTGCCATTGCCTCCTTCCTTGGGTCGAGAACATGGGTGGGATTCTACCAGTTCGCCCCTATTTCCTAGAACCGGTTGTTAACATTCTAAGCAGTTTGGAGAACTGCTTGTTAGAAGAAATTACTGGCCTAATCCTGAAAGGAAGGCAGGAAGGAAACATTCTGGTGTTGCTTACAGAAACTGCCTCTCCGTTAACCCTTATTACATTCTTGGCAGGACTAGACTTCCTGCCTCAGGAACTTCTCTGGAGTTTTTTCCCCCTCCTTTGTTGGTACTTTGCTTGTGTGGAGTGACCATTCAAAGTTACAATGGCATTGAAAAAAGTGACTTCTGACCCTTTTTCACACTGACAACTGTTGCAGCATCCCCACAGTCATGAGAGGCCAGGTGAGGAGATGCATGCCTGGATGTGAGTGATAATGAGTTGGCCACACCCAGCCAATAACAGGACCACCAAGCCATGCCCACTAACATAGCCACACCCACAGAACCGGTTGTTAAAAATTTTGAATCCCACCCCTGGTCGAAAGACTGTGACTGGCCCAGGTCATAGAGCTTTCTTCATGTCTAAGCTGAGGCTAAAAATCATCCTACTTTCTAACTTGTCTCTTGGCTTTCTTTTACTTTTTACAGAATTTGTATAACTCTTCTTCCATGTTCACAACATAATGATATTAGGTCATCAGTGTTTAATTGGATGGGTGAACTGATGTTGCACTGAAATCTTCGAACAGTGAGGTCATTTCAACTTTGTTCCTAGGAATAGAAAGTCATTATGACTTTCTGACAGTGAGAATAATTAATCAGTGGCCAGTTTTATTTTTCAAATAGATAGATTTATCTATTTTTATTTATTAACAGAATTATATCCCAACAACAAAGATTATTAGGGGACTGGAGGCTAAAACATATAAAGAATGGTTACTGGAACTGAACATCTCTAGTTTGATGAAAAGAAGGACTAGGACATGATAGCAATGTTCCAATATCTCAGAGGCTTCCACAAAGAAGAAGGAATCAAGCTATTCTCCAAAGCATCTGAAGGCATGACAAAGAAGCAATAAGCGGAAACTAATCAAGGAGAGAAGAAACTTAGAGCTAAGGAGACGTTTCCTAACAGTGAAGACAATTAATCAGTGGAACAAAACTTTCCTCCAGAAGTTGTAAATGCTCCAACGCTGGAAGATTTTAAGAAGAGATTGGATTATCATTTCTCTGAAATGGTATAGGGTTTCCTGCCTAAAGAGTGGTTTGGACTAGAAGACCTCCAAGATCCCTTCCAACTCTGTTATTCTATTCTATTCCATTTGCAAAATATTTCATATCTATATTCCCTTAAATTAAAACTTAAATTTCATTGATTTTTTTCTGCATACTCCTTTCCATTGTGGCATTGTGATTGTTTCTTTCAAATTTTACATCCACCGAAATTAGAGAGGTTCTGTTTGTGGACTACGTTGCCATTAATCCAACAATTGTCCTGGCTGTGACTCTTTTTTCTGTTTATCAAATACAATTACAGATTCTCAGAGGGATATGTTTGGGAGAGGGAGGGGAAGATTTCTGAGGCTATTTACTACAACTAGAAAAATAATAAAAGGTACAAATGTGAAAATAAAAATATATGTAATTCAACTTTAATGTGTATATGAAACTCACTCCTTTTTAAGGGCTTTTAAAGTCTATCTCAGCATCTCTGACAGCAGCCAGCAAGCACAACTGCAGACTTTAAAATTCAAATTAAAATCACATAAAATTCCTTAGAATAACACCCCAGATGTTCTTTTTCAACTCATTATTCTTGGTCCTAAGGGATGACTTAATAATATTCTAATTGAATAAAGAGGCAGATCATTTGCTTTGCTTAACAGCACATGAACAGCAGAGCTATAATTACAAAGTTAGCAAAAACCCTGATACATGGATATGTTCGAAAAAAGGGAAACATTTTATGATGAGTTGGCAATCTTACATGCCAAACACATTTGTATGTGCATATAGCAGTATAATTTATGAACCTTGTGAAATTATTTTGAGGTAAAAACATACAAACATAATTTTGCCATCTGGAGAATTTTAGAAGACTTCCAAATGAAAGAACCTAGAATGAAGGGGAAATTTTCTACCAGTGAGAACAATTAACCAGTAGAATGGCTTGTTTTCAGGAGTTGTAGATGCTCCATCACTAGAGGCTTTTAAGAATAGACAGGAAAGTCATTTGTCTGGAATGGTATAGGATCTCCTGCTTGAGCAGGGGTTGGAATAGAAGACCTCAAAGGTCCCTTTGATGCAGCCACTCTTTCTCCTACCTCAAGGCATTTTTTAAAGATATTCTTGGTTGTAAAAATACTATAAATGTTAATCTTCTCATCACTCCTTATCACCCATCCCCTCTCACTGTATGACTGTAACTTTGTTGCTTGTATCCTTATGATTTATTGTCACGACTACAAAACACAAGCATTTGAATCGAAACCACAGTAACCTGAAGGATGGCATTCCTCTTCATCAGAATAAACTCTGTATCATAATAATATGTGCGGTCTATGTAAAATGCTGTTAGGTGAAGCTCTACGCATTAACCACGATTCATGTGATTGAGTTCATATAAATAATTATCATTAATAATGGTAATCATGGGTAATAAGGGTAATCGGGGTAATGAAGGGTAATGAGGGGAAATTATTATAAATATCAAATCCCAGGAAACTCGGGTTAGATCCAACTTTATTTTGTTTGCTTAGCTATTATCTTGAACTCCTTGCAGAGGAAGGAATAAACAATAAGCTTTTGTTTTACCAAATACTGAAGCAAAGAGTGTCTTATTTTCTCCCTGCATTTGTGCCAAAGAGTAGCTGAGAGGAAAGTTGGATCTCAGGCAGCAGTTTTGGTGGCTACATATGAAATCAGACATTGAACAGTAGGTTAAAGAATGCCACATTTGTGCTACTACGAAACCTCAAGTAGGAAAACCATTAGGACTATTACAAACTGTATCGGATCCAAACTGCCCTAGGCAAGATATAGCCATGGACTTTATTGTGGAGTTGCCCAGCAGTAACAGATATACAGTAATCTGGACTATCATAGATTTATTTTCAAAACAAGCTTACTTTATACCATGTAAAGAATTACCTTCGGCAACAAAATTAGCCAACCTGTTTATAAAACATGAATATAGACTACATGGCACACCCAGGAGGATAATTTTGGATAGAGGTGTACAATTCACAGCACGATTTTGGAGAGCATTTGTATGCCTTTTAGGATGCTCTCAAGGTCTTAGCTCTCCATACCATCCCAGCACCAATGGTGCTTTTGAAAGATCTAATGTGATGATTGAAAGGTATTTGAGATCATATACATCTTACCAACAGTGAGAATGGGCTGATTTACTTCCATTTGCTGAAGTAGCATAAAACAATGATATACATGAAAGCACAGGATATAGCCCATTCCAGGTAGTAAATGGGATAGAATTTGTGCCAATCCCTGATTTACAATGTGATGAACAACAACCCATAAGTGTCCAAATGTGGATGAAAAAAATTCAGGATAGTTGGGATAAAGAAAAGAGACTCTCAATAAAACAGCACTAGAATATAAACAACAAGCAGACAAGAAAAGAAAAGAGTATAAAGCATTCAAGCCTGAAGACTATGTTTATCTATCAACTACATATATAAAATTACACCTAAGTAGTCAAACATTGGAACCAAAATATATTGGACCTTTCCAAATTACGAAAGTGATAAACACCATAACTGTAAAACTTAAATTGCCACCACGGTTACATCGAATACATCCTGTGTTTCATGCTAGTTTACTGAAGCCTGTAGAACACATTGATATACCTCAACTTGAGGAATCTGTAATAGCTAAAGATGTAACCCATGCTGAAATTGATAAAATTCTAGATTTGCGGACATGTAGAAAAATGTTACAATACTTAATGAGATGGAAAGGATATCCTGAAACAGAGGCAACCTGGGTGAAAGTAGCAGATGTCTGTGCAAATAGACTGATAGGGCAATTCCATACCAAATATCCCGATAAACCTGGACCACAAGTAGAGAAATCATTAGTGATATAATGTATATTGTTTTATAGACTGGTTCCTGGTAGAAGGGGATGCATGTTGTGACTATGCAACACATGCATTTGAATTGAAGCCACAGTGACCTGAAGAATGGCATCCCTCTTCATCAGAATAAACTCTGTATAATAATAATATGTGCGGTCTATGTAAAATAGACTGTGAGGCTGTGAGGTGAAGCTCTACTCATTAACCATGATTCATGTGATTGAGTTCATATGAATAGTTATCATTAATAATGGTAATCATGGGTAATTAGGGTAATGAAGGGTAATGAGGGGAAATTATTATAAATATCGAATCTCAGGAAACTTGGGTTAGATCCAATTTTATTTTATTTGCTAAGCTATTATCTCGGACTTCTTGTGGAGAAAGAAATAAACAATAAGCTTTTGTGTTACCAAATACTGAAACAAAGAGTGTCATATTTTCTCCCTGCATTTGTGCCAAAGTGTAGCTGAGATTTATATTGACTGTTTCCTAGTAGAATTTGATTGTTTATTGTACCCTATGACTATCATTAAGTGTTGTACCTTATGCTTCTTGATGAATGTATCTTTTCTTTTACATATACTGAGAGTATTTGCACCAAGACAAATTCCTTGTGTGTCCAACCACACTTGGCCAATAAAGAATTCTATCATCTTCTATCTATCTATCTATCTATCTATCTATCTATCTATCTATCTATCTATCTATCCATCTATCTATCCATCTATTTAAAAAACAATAACAATGCTACAGGCATAAATGCTTCTATTCCTATAAAACACAGAAGATGCTGGAAGAATCAAGAAGTCTAGTTCAGTTTATATTCCACATACCCAAAGGGGAAATGAGACATATTCTTATAATCTTCTTACTTTGCTGGTCATGGATGCTTATTAAATATGTCTGATTTGCTATTATAAGTGCAAGATCATATAGAACTTGTTTCTACCTAGAATGAAGAACAGAATAGAATAGAATAGAATAGAATAGAATAGAATAGAATAGAATAGAATAGAATAGAATAGAATATTGGATGGAATTGAATGGAATGGAATTCTTCATTGGCCAAGTGTGATTGGACACACAAGGAATTTGGGCATATGCTCTCAGTGTACATAAAAGAAAAGATACATTCATACAGAAAGAACGGCTAAGAATACATTTCTGACATGTCTCTCCGAAGTCAATATATGATTGATTTCTCATTACAGCCTTAATTTTGCCATTTCATTTTCAAGAGATTGCCCCACTGTGTTCTATCAGTACAGATGGGAATCTGTGTACATTTTTCAAATGATCCTTTTTCTTCCACTGGGGATCCAACTGGTAGCTTGTGTTGCATTATTATATTTCAGAGACAAATGTTGTCTGTAGCTTTGGTCTACTTCGGACCTTGTTAAACATGCCATGCTGGTTTTTATTTGTTTGTTGGCTGCTGCTTCTTTTTTTGCATCGGTTTACTTGCAGTTCAGTTTACTTACTTAACAATGTGGCAGGCTTCCACAAACTGGCTAGTACCAATTACTTTTCTGCATTTTGAAACATTGCTGAATGCTCCAATAGAGAATAGCAGTAGCTTATTGGAGGATCAGCTTTGGCAAGGGAGAGACAGATGACAATATTTGATCAGACTCTATTGTGTGGGAAGAATCTACATTGTTTCTCCATCATTCTTTCCACCCAGCACTGTGAAAGCATGAAAATGCAAGAAGATAAATAGGTACCACTTTGGTGGGAAGATAACAGGTTCTGTGTTATGCTGCATGCTCTGTGCTGTGGCCTGATGTCACGTTGGTCATGTGACCCTGGAAACTTCTTAAGATCATGCTAGAGATGAGACCATCCCTGGAGTTGGACATGACTGGATAGAGGAAACCATAAGAGCCTTGGTGGTGTAGTGGTTAGAGTCCAGTACTGCAGGCTACTTCTGATGCAGCCATCTGCCTGCAATTTGGCAGATCAAATCTCACCAGGCTGAAGGTTAACTTAGCCTTCCATCCTTCCAATGTGGATAAAATAAGGACCCAAATTGTTGGGGGCTATATGCTGAATCTCTAAACCACTTAGAGAGGGCTGTAAAGCACTATAAAGTGCTATATAAATCTAAGTGCTATTGCTATTAACCCTTATCTATATCCTTCTTAGCTTCATTCTTTCCTTTTTTTACACAGAATACTCATCGATGAAAGTCAATGGCCTGATATTATTAGTTTTCCTTGTTATATACTTTTTAACTTCAGGAACTAAAAATGCAAGGCCATACCACCAGGTTGCTAAAAAGGAGTGATGAAGAGGTTTCAAATCTCACCAGATCTGGATAGGCTGTCAGCTAAGTAGAGTGTTCTTGGAATGTTAATATTCCAACTCCTAAACCCTTTCTCCTAAGTGGGTTTTAAGTGTGGCTTCCCTGGTGAACCTGTGGTCTTAAACTTCCTGGTGCCAGGGCTTCAACAAATCCACCCCCATTCAAATCATGAGTCTCTAGCCACATCTCTCAGAGTTTTTTTTTTTTTTTTAAATATTTTATTAGGAGTGGACATGTTGGCATTACCTGGGTGCAGCCGACACCGAGACACATAGTTCATCTCACCCTTGACCCTAATCTTCCCCCACTCCCTGGATGTATATTCTCCAATGGGACACATCCACACCCAAGAGTCATCAATCATGCTCTCCAGTAATAATCTTATGCACCAAGAGCTTCAGCTGCCTAGCAATTATCTGAAACATTTAAGGAATACACTACTTTCCCCACTTCCTTTCTGCTGGCAACACTAAAATAAAAGATCAGAGAAATATTTTTGAGTTGACACTTGGAGAGTGACTCGAGAGCAGAACCAAAAATGGTGGACAAAAATGAGTAGGAAATTTATAGTTCCTGGTTCTTCAACTTCTACTTCTTCTTCTCCACCATCTGGAGGACAACGTTCAATACAGACAATGTTAAAGCAAGAAAAAGAACAAGAAAAAGTGACTCTGCAGATGATTATGCAAGGAATTCAAAATATTCAAGCAAGATCAGAGAATATTGAAAAGAGAATAGAGAACATCGAACAAAGAACAGAGAACATTGAATAAAGAACAGGGAAAACCAATGAGAAAGTGGAGAACATCCAGCAAATGTTGTTGAAGTATGATGAGAGATTCCAAAAAAATTGAAGAAGAACATAAACAAAGAGATGAGAAGATTGGAGATATTGATAATAGATTAACTGTGGTTGAACAGGATAAAAGTAGTATGTTGAGATGGGAGATGGATAGATCAGAATTCTATCTTAGATTCCAAAATGTAGAGGAAGAAAAAGGACAAAACCTAGCTGAGATAATTATAGAAATACTGGCTGAAGCTTTGGAAATAACTCAAGAGAAGATGATGGATAGAATAGATGAGGTTTATCGAGTGTTCACAAGATATGCGATGAGAAAGAGAAGTTCACATTAGATTTACAAAGAAAGCCATTAAAACGCAAATATTGCAAGTGGCAAAAGAGAAAACATTGAAATACAAAGACAAGGAGATTGTGGTCTTGAAACAAAGAATAAGAAATATATATAAGAAATATAAGAAATACTAGATTGTTGGCATTAAAAAGACATAACTTGTTGTTGGGATGGCATGCTTTTTTATGGTACAAAGGAACTAAAACACAGGGGTATTTTAGAAGACATTATATACAGGAATCTCTGTGGTTAAACTGGGAGAAGATTAAAAGACAATGTTATTTGAAAATTCCAGTCTGGTTATTGACTATTGAAGCATTTTCGTATACTATGATATACAAAAAGGAACAAACAGTTAGATATAGTGAAATATTGAATGAAAAGGTTGAACTTAAATCTATGCAAAAACTAGAGGAATAAGGTATAAAGATGAATTGGTTTTCATATGCACAAATACATTCAAGGTATGATAAAGATTCTAAAATAGGAGGTTTCTATGATAAACTGACTGACTTCGATAAGATTTTGACAGGTACTGATGAAAAGGTGATTAAAAACAGAATGAATATTTATTAGAAAATTAAACTAGAAGAAGAACAAGTTAAAGAAACTATGATTGCTTGGGGGAAGAATTTTGGATATGGGATTGATTGAGAGAAATGGCAAAAATTGTGGTCTCAAAATTATAAAATGACAATGTCAACAGCATATAAAGAAAATTTGTACAAGATGTTTTACAGGTGGCATTTTCCCCTGACAAGAATAGCAAGAATGTTCAAGAATAAATCCAAAAAATGTTGGAAATGTCATCAGATACCTGGCTCATATTACCATATGTGGTGGACTTGTGCGGATGCTAAAAAAATACTGGACTAAAATCCACATGTGGTTGGGAAAAATGACAAAAAAACATATGGACTTGAAACCAGAAATATTTTTATTGGGAATTTTACCTGAAATATATAGTAAAGAATTGAAATACCTGATTGTAAATGTATTAACAGCGGCGAGGATTGTATTTGCTAAAAACTGGAAAAATGAGAAAACACCATCACAGGAGGAAATCATTGAGAAAATATTGGAATGTGCTGAAATGAGTAGATTGACATTTGAAATTAGAGAACAAGATGTTAAACAATTTTATAAAATTTGGGATCTTTTCTATCAATGGTTAGACAATAAAGTACAGTAATGAAATATGTAGACTTTTAGAAAATAATAAATATATAACGATGTACTTCTTTCTTATTATATCTACAAAATGATTTTAGGATAGATTGGGGATGATAATATGAACTGTTATAAAATAAATTAAGTAAATTATGGTTATCTTGTAAAACATGAATGAATAAAAGTATAGTCAAATGATTGATTAATAATGATACTAAGGTCTTTAATTTTTGATTGACAATATGAAATTATATATAATGTAATTGTAATTGAAGACTATGAAATGGAAGCACAAAACAATTTGTAAATGGCACACTGTATGTACACCTATGGAAGATAGCTTGATGTTTTTCTTATGTTCTGTACATGGGTGCAAGGAATGGTCACAAGATGGTGAACAGTGTGTTACGATTGGGGTTTCCCAAGGAACATGGTCTGTTGGTTCTAAAACACCCTGGGCTATTAATTTATCAAGCTGCTCGTCAATCTTTGGTTTAAGGGCAAAAGGGACTCGACGAGGCTTAAGGTGGATGGGGGCTACTTCAGGGTTAAGGTTAAATGATATCAGGGTCCCCTTGTACTTGCCTAGTTTGTCAGCAAAGACGTCCTGGAATTCCTGGACGAGGGCCTTCTCCCAGTCGTCGCTGCTGGTTTGGTGAATGCTGGCTATCTCAATCCCAAATGGAGCAAACCATTGAAGGCCTAACAAGCTAGGCTGATCACGGTCGATGATGGTCAATGGTAAAGATGCAGTACGATTTTTGAATGAGACCTGGACTAGGCTGGATCCAACGACCGGAATTCAGTTTCCCTGATAATCCTTGAGTATGATTCTTTGGGTTCTGAGGTCTTGCTGCTGGACGGCAGGGATTAATTGTTTAAGGGTCTTCCAGGAAACCCTCGAGAGAGACGATCCTGAATTGACTTCCATCATGCAGGGCTGGTTTTCGATGGTGACCTTCACTCGGATCTTCTTTGCATCTAATGATGAGGCGTGACCAATTGTAATGGTTTGGTGTGCCTCTTCTCATTTCATTGAATTGGCTAGTGGTTTATTTCTGTAGGAGTGGTTGTTCCATTGGGGGTTCGAATGTTCCCGATTCACAGGACGACTTCCTGTGGTTTGGCGGAAGTTGGTCCCCCTCTGAAATGGGCTGTATCCTAGCTTGCTTCTACAAACCTTTCCGATGTGGCCTCTCTTCCCACAAATATGGCAGAGTGCATCAAGGAATTTGCAGTCTGATCGTGGGTGGTTTGCCCCACAACCTGCGCATTGATACTGCAGTCTCTGATTTCGCTGGTGGCGTTGGTCTCATTCAGACCGGATCTGGTTGACCTCCTCCTCCTCACTTTCTGATGATGATTCGAGGTCCTCGTGGTGGGTTGCCGTTGCATGTCCCTCAAGGCGAGGTGAGGTTTCGCCGGCAAGTTGGCGGAGTGGGGCATTGGTGTGGCGCATTCGGGCAGCCGACTTCCTGGTTGCTTCTGCTGCAGTAGAATCAGCGATTGTATCTGCAAGGCTGATGTCAACTTTCACCATCAGCTTACTTTGCACGTACGGTGCATCTAGTCCCAGAACTATTCGGTCTCTTAGAGCTTCTTTGAGGTCAACGAAGCCACAGAGGCCTCCCAGGTTCTGGAGATCCGCGATGAAATCTGCAATGCTTTCTCTTTTCCGCTGGTCTCTCTGGTAAAATTAATGTCTTCGGACAAGTGTTGGTACGGTAGGTGCATAGTGGGCCCATAGGAGGGGCTCGAGGACGTCTCAGTCCATGGATTTCACCTCAACCGGTTTCGCCAGTGCCTTAGCCATCTTAAAAACGGCAGGTCCACAGTGGGTCAGGAATACCAATCGCTTTTTCCCAGTAGTGGCATCCTTCAAGTTATTGGTCTCCAGAAACATCTGGAACCGGTCCATGTATGAGTCCCAGTCTTCTTGTGCCGGGTCGAATGGAGCGGGTAGTATGGTGCCGCCGGTCATGGTTTCCACCATTGATGCACCTTCAGCCACGTGCTCTGTTAGTGCTCTGTAGTGTTCAGTCAGCTCTGACATCTCCGCATCCCACCCTCGTCACCAGTGTTATGTTCTGCGCATGGGCGCAAGGAACGGAGACGAGATGGTGAACAGTGAACTTCAACTCTTCATTAATCATTCTGAACAGAGCAAAAACCTAGGGCAGCAGCAGCCCTTTTATAGGCAAGCTGCTGATCTAGTAACCAATGAGAAACGTGGAGTGTTAACCCCCTTAACCAATGAGAGTGGTTCGTTAACAGCCAATCAGATTCTCCTGAATGGACCAATCCGATATCGCTATTATCGGCCAATCAGAAGTGCAGGACTAGAACCCTGCTATTTTCTAAAGGTTTGAAAAAACTTTATTTAAGCATTTTATTAGTTCATAACAGTTTTTATGTTTTATTTGTTTATGTTTGTTTTTAAAAACCAATAAACTTTTTAAAAAATGGTAGACAGGTTATGTCTGAGGTCTCCATGTCTATTGAGGAACAGATTTTCCATGTTGGCAGAAATGGATTCTGTTGTGTATGCATAAAGATTTAATAAAGTGTGAGCTTGGAGTAAGTGCAGGGTTCTGGCCCTGCACTTCTGATTGGCTGTTAAGCGGCCGGACTGGATTGGCCCATTCTGGGGAATCTGATTGGCCCTAAACAGAGAGTTCCTATTGGTTATAAGAACTAGCGCTCCTAGCTCGTTATTGGTTAAAAGTTACAGGGTTTGCCTATATAAGGCGGGTTTAACTGCTATCGAAGAGAAGTCACAATGTAAATAAAGAGCTGAAGTTCACCGTTCAGAGGCTTGTCTCCATTCTTTCTCACCTATGCTCAAAACATAACACTGGTGATGAGGATGGGATATGGAGATATCTGAACCAATGAAACTTCGAAGAACACCGAGCACGTGACAGATGACGCCAACAATGGAACCATGTCCGGCGGCATCGTACCACCCGCTCCGTTCGATTCAGCACAGGAAGACTGGGAGCCTTACATGGATTGCTTCCAAATGTTCTTAGAGACGAACAACTTAAAGGATGCCACAGCCGGGAAGAAACGGGCGGTGTTCCTAATGCTTTGCGGTCAAACCGTATTTAAGATGGCTAAAGCACTAGCCAAACCCCGAGAAGTGAAGGCCATGGATTGGGACAACCTCGAACCTCTCCTTCGAGACCACTACTCCCCGACTGTGCCTATGCTCGTGAGACGCCACGAGTTTTATCAGAGGAGCCAGCGAAAGGGAGAAAGCGTGGCTGACTTCATAGCAGACCTCCGAAATTTGGGAGGCCTCTGCAGATTCGCCGATTTAGAAGAAGCACTAAGAGATCGCCTAGTTCTGGGACCAGATGCACCAGGCGTCCAAAGCAAGCTGATGGCGAAAGGCGACATCAGCCTTGTCAACGCCATCGCCGACGCTACTGCAGCAGAAGCAACCAGGAAGTCAGCTGCACAACTACACCGAAACTGCGCTCCGGTATCACCACCGGCCAGCGACATCTCACCTAGTTCAGAAGGGCAGCTTGCGACAACGCACCATGAGGACCTCTCTTCGTTGTCAGACAGCAACCAAGAAGGGGTCCATCGACTGCGGTCTGACCGGGACCATCACCCGAAGCCCTTACGCCCTTGCGCTGGTTGTGGAGCCAACCATGCCAGGTCCGAATGCAAATTCCGCAACAAACTCTGCCATGAGTGTGGGAAACGAGGCCACATCGGATGGGTCTGCCGCAGCTTGCCAGGACCCAGCCAGGCCTCAAAAGGGGCTAACTATCGCCAATTGACAGGAAACCATCCTGTACGGCGAGAGCCAGGAAACCACTCCTACAGAAATCGAGCTTTGCAGAGAGGAGAGGCTCAACATACTATCACTATCGGTCATGCCTCCGCCTTGGATACTAAAAAAATCCGAGTCACAGTAGCCATCGAGAACCAGCCTTGCCACATGGAGGTCGACTCGGGATCGTCCCTCTTGATGGTGTCCTGGAAGACACTCAAGCAACTCATTCCCACAATTCAATGCCAGGATCTCCGCTCCCAACGCCTCATCCTCAAGGACTACCAAGGGAATTGAATCCTCGTCGTCGGTTCCTGCCGAGTCCGAGTCTCCTTCAAGAAGCACACAGCATACTTACCTTTAACGGTCATCGATAGAGATAGGTCTAGCCTACTGGGCCTCCAATGGTTCGTGCCACTCGGCATTGAAGTGGCCGGCATAAACCGAGTCAGCGGCGGTGACTGGGAGGAAGAACTTATCTATGAGTTCAGGGACGTCTTTGCGGACAGCTTAGGCGAGTACAAGGCGACCCCGATTTCATTCAGTCTAGATTCAAAAATAGTTCCCATCCGTCTAAAGCCCTGTCGAGTTCCGTTTGCCTTAAAATTGAAAATCGACGAACAACTCGACAAACTGATAGCTCAGGGGGTGTTAGAGCCCATCGATCACTCCCCTTGGGAAACCTCAATTGTAACACCCATTAAGCCAGACGGGTCAATCTGAATTTGTGGGGACTACCAGGCCACTTTGAACCATGCCCTGCAGCAGAATGCTTATCCAGTTCTGGTGGTGCAGCATCTCCTCCATTCCCTGGGGGGGGCGGGAAAGTCTTCGCTAAATTAGATTTAGCTCAGGCATATCAGCAATTACCAGTAGATGAAAAAACGGCACAGGCCCAAACTGTTGTGATGCACCGAGGTGCCTTTAAATGTACCTGGCTGCAATTCGGAGTTAGTGTAGCCCCGGGGATTTTTCAGAGCCTTATGGAAAGGTTATTGCAAGGAATAAAGGGTGTGGTCCCCTATTTTGACGATGTATTAATCGCAGCCCCTACAAAAAAAATCTTACAGAACCGGGTATAATTAGTCCTAAAAAAATTCCAAGAGGCCGGTCTTAAGGTTAAAAAAAACAAATGTAAATTGTGTACTGACAGTGTTGAGGTTTTAGGGTACCTGATTGATAGCCAGGGCATTCACCCTACCCAAAGTAAACTAAAAGCGATAAAAAACGCTCCCAGGCCACGGAACAAGGCCGATCTCTTAGCGTTCCTAGGCCTCATCAATTTTTATAATGTATTTTTGCCACACAAAGCAACGGTCACTGAACCGTTACACCGGTTGTTAGATAAAAAAGCAAATTGGTTATGGGGTTACCGTGAAGAACAGGCATTCAGAAATGTTAAAAAACTGCTCACTTCTGACTCTGTACTCATGCAGTATAACAAGACTTTGCCATTAGTTATAACATGTTACGCATCGTCTTTCGAGGTAGGCACCATTTTGAGCCTTGTACTGCCTAATGGGAACAAAGCCCCTGTTGCATATTTTTCAAAGACTCTTTCAAAAACTGAGCGAAATTATGGACAAATCGATAAAGAAGCCCTCGCAATTGTCTTTGCTGTGAAAAGATTCCACGAATGTATGGCCGGGCTTTTACTATTGTGACTGACCACAAACCATTATTGGGGTTAATAGCCGGAGATAAGCCCACTCCCTACATATTATCGCCTAGAATGACCCGATGGTCAGAATTCTTAGCTGCTTATAACTATCGGCTGCAATACTGCCCGGGGAAAGCCATTCCCCAATGCCGACGCATTGAGCCGAGCACCGCTTCCAGAGACTCTCGATGATCCTGCACCAACAGTAACCACGTTGCAAATCGAGGCACTCAACTTGCCGCCACAAACCGCCCGAGATATCGCGAGAGAAACCAAATGCGACCACACCCTAGCATGAGTCCTAAGCTGGGTAAAACGTGAATGGTCATTGGACCAGTTATCAGATGACTTCATACCATTCAAGACTCGACAAACCGAGCTCTTCTCCCAGAAAGGCTGTGTCATCTGGGGCGATAGAGTCGTTATCCCAGAACGACTCCAGAAAGCGCTGCTGAGAACCTTGCACGATGGCCACCCCGGCATCATGCAAATGAAAGCCCTTGCACGAAGCTACGCATAGTGGCCGGGCATTGACAAGCAAATCGAACAGTGGGTTAAAGCTTGTCCCAAATGCCAAGAAGTCAGCAACGCCCCAACAAAAGCCATGCCTACTGAATGGGAGACACCACATGGACCCTGGTCCCGAATTCACTTGGACTTCACGGGGCCAACCAAAGGCCACACCTTCCTGCTTACCATCGACGCCTACTCGAATTGGCTCGAGATCCATCACATGACAACTACGACCTCCGAGGCGGTTATCAAAACCTTAGACAGACTCTTTGCAACCCACGGATTACCAGACGTCCTGGTATCCGATAATGGCCCTCAATTTACTGCACTAGCATTCGAGCAGTACCTCGCTGACCGCGGCATTCGCCATGCGCTCACCTCGCCTGCGCACCTTGCGACCAATGGCAAAGAAGAATGTATGGTCCAATTTGTGAATAAAACCTTGCAGAAGGTAGACTACGACAACATTGACAACAAGGTCAATCGAATCCTTTTCTTGCAACACATCACCCCACATAACGTCACTAACAAAACTCCCGCCGAACTGCTAATGGGACGAAAGCTCCACTCCCACCTCGACCGGTTGCACCCAGCTTACGAACTGGAGAAACCACTAGGATCCAGCAGCCGCTCTCGTACCTTCCAGGTAGGAGACTTGGCATATGCTAAAAACCTATCGGGCGACCCGTTGTGGGTGGAAGCGACAGTAGTACGTGTAACCGGCCCCAGATCCTACCTTGTACAATGCCTTGACGATAAACTTTGGAAACGTCATATCGATCAATTACGATCGCGGCTTCCAGCGGCCAGTCCGCAACTCCCCTATGACCAAACTGAGGGGGGGGGAGGTACGGAAGAAGATGAATTCCTAGAGAACCTGTTCGAAGGAAACGACGGCTTGATAGAGACTTAGGAAGCAGAGCCGGAGGGAGAAACGGTTGCACCTCAGGGAATTGCAAAGAATGTGGGCAACGACGTAGAAATGAACTCTGAACCAGAGGCAGATCCACTGCCAAACAATGATCTACCTCAGCGTGGTTGCAGCCAGCTGATACAACAGAAATCAAAGAGACTAATAAGACAACCGTCCTACCTAAGGGACTATATAACTGCGCCCTGCAAATAAGAAGCCAGGGGGAAGGGGTGTTGTGTATGCATAAAGATTTAATAAAGTGTGAGCTTGAAGTAAGTGCAGGATTCTGGTCCTGCACTTCTGATTGGCTGTTAAGCGGCCGGACCGGATTGGCCCATTCTGGGGAATCTGATTGGCCCTTAACAGAGAGTTCCTATTGGTTATAAGAGCTAGCGCTCCTAGCTCGTTATTGGTTAAAAGTTACAGGGTTTGCCTATATAAGGCGGGTTTAACTGCTATCGAAGAGAAGTCACAATGTAAATAAAGAACTGAAGTTCACCGTTCAGAGGCTTGTCTCCATTCTTTCTCTCTATTCTCAAAACATAACAGATTCCTTTACTGCTCTCTCAAACTGTCAAACAAGATAGAATGGATGAGGAATCTGGGGGGAAAAAAATCATGTAACAACAGGGGTGGGATTCAACCTTTGTTCTGAAGATCAGCTGTCTCTGAACCAGTTTGCTGAGATGAGCATGTGGGCCCACCCATCTGCCCACCCCTGGTCTTTCCTGTCCTTTACTTCCTTTATTTAAAGCACAGATGATTTGCATAGCAGAACAGTTTGCTGCTGTGCCTCAGCTGTTTTCTTCATGGGTACTGCTGTAGAAGGGAAGTATAGCTGTTTGAATTGCAGAGTGCACATGTGAAGTGAATGATCACCAAACCAGTTGAATCTCACCCCTTCTTAACAGCAGGATAGTTTCTTCAAGTAATGGGATCCCTCACCTCTCTCTCTATATATAAAGTAAGTCATCTTTTTGGCTTTTGAAAGATTAAAAACAATTAAAGGGCTTTTCTGCCAAGGAAGTTACCTGACAATTTGCAAAAGAAACTTTGAAACATTTTTACTAGGCATGAAGGCCTGTCTCAAGAATGTTCCACTGGGATCTGAATTGCAAATTCTAATGGGGCTTTTCTGTAAAAATACTCCAAGGTGTTGGGTGAAGGCAAACATGTTGATGAATAGATCCTTCTGTTGTTCCAAATGTGCCTTTCCTTTTTGTCCTTGAGAACCTTTTGCTTCTCACCCAAAAAGCTTCTCCAGTTCACTTTAAAACTGAAGAAGCTGTTTAGATGAGAAATGAAAGGTTTTCAAGGAAAAAAAAAAACCAAGAAAGTTTAATTGACTTGAACAAAAGTACCTTTAGTACAACCATGATCTGGATGGTGGAGGATGTCCATAAACATCCATTTATTTATTTATTTGTTTGTTTGTTTGTTTGTTTATTTATGTATTTATTTATTTGTCAAGCAAGCATTAGATAACAGATATAAGTATAAACATGATTATGATTATGTGAAATGGGTAAGAATAAAAGGGGAAATTAGGATAGGGACTGTAAACACGTTGGTGCACTTATGCTTGCCCCCTACAGACCTCTTAGGAAAGGGGTGAGGTCAATAGTAGACAGTCTAAGCTTAAAGTTTTGGGGGTTTGGGGAAGAAACCACAGAGTCAGGTAGAGTATTCCAGACATTGACCACTCTGTTGCTGAAGTCGTATTTCCTGCAATCAAGTTTGGTGCAGTTTACCTTGAGTTTGTATCTATTGTGTGCCCTTGTATTGTTATGATTGAAGCTGAAGTATTCATTGACAGGTAGGACATTGCAATAGATAATTTTATGTACTATAGTTATAATGTGTTAGTTTTAATATGTTAGTTCACCCTTCTGCCAATGGAAAACCCCCATACAACCTCATTGCCTGTGCAGAAGTATGGCATACTAGCCTTTTTCTAGGGGACACGTTCACATGGCACAATTGTACCTATAATTGTGGCGTTCCAATCAGTGGTGGGATTCAAATTTTTTTTCTGCCGGTTCTGTGGGTGTGGCTTGGTGGGTGTGGCAGGGGAAGGATAGTATAAAATCTCCAGTCAGAGGTGGTATTTGCCAGTTCTCCAAACTACTCAAAATGTTCACTACCAGTTCAGAATCTGCTGAATACCACCTCTGGTTCCAATGCTTCATTGATTATATGCATTCTGCATGTATTGAGACTGCACACTGGTTGAGAATTCCAGGCGTTGTGATTTCAACCTATTTGAAGAGCAACAGTTTTGGCAAAGTGGTCATAAAAAGTGGACAAGAAACATTATTGTCCCTCTGATGGAACCCATTATAGAACATAGGGAATATAGATTAGTAATTGTTAGCTTCTGTGTATTTTGGTACACTATTATCCAAGGACATAATTGTTCTGGATCACTTCCAATGTTAATAGTAAAAAAAAAAGAGCTTAAATATTGTTGGGCAATGATTCCATGGTAAAAAAAAAAAAAATCCACATTATGCATAAAAGAGATACAACACACTTAACTTTTTATTACCTCATTAAAAAGATGATAGTTCCTGAAACTGCATAAAATTGCAGCACAAAATTTAAACTAGTCAGTGCTGGATCAGCTCATACTAATGCAAGAGAAACTTGGACTGTGTAAGTTTTATATGTCACTCTTGAACAAAAAAACAAAAAAACAAAAAAAACACCTTTTTATGAGTGGAAAAGATTTTTCCCTACACATATGCAGATATACTTCAATCAAAGGATACACAGACTGCATAATTAGCTTGACTTTTTTGACCCTAGCAACTCACAGTGAAATGATATAGGGTTTTTAAAAATGAGGGCAATCTTTCTGGTATCTTCTACTCATTTTGGTAGCATCAAAATAAGAATATGGGGATGCAGTCATCTTGTGTACATTCAGTAATGGACATTATCAGAGTTCGTATTTATGAAGACCTACAACCTCAGAGGCAGAAACTCAGCCCCACCCCACATCTTTGTAAATGGGCCATCAAGGTCTGGGCCAGTCTATTTTACACAGGGGTGGGATGCTGGGGACTCACAGCTAAAACTCTATGGGGCTCAGAGAGCCCGCAACAGGCTCAGAAAGAAAAGCAGCAAGGGAAAGTTCTTAGTAGGCTTAATTGAACTTCCTGGTGATCAGCCAAGAGCATTTCACACGTCGTAAAAGTGTTGCAAGCTAGATAAACAATCCACTTGGCTCTTGCCAAGAGAGAGCCATTGAGAAAAACAGATAACATAGCCACATTAATCCTCTGAGGGGATTAATTCCCAAATAATAAGAATCACATGACTCACCAGAAACTCCACAAAGACTCCAAGATCCCTCTCACAGTCACTGCTATTAAGCCTGGTTTCACCCAGTCTTTTATTTAAATATTAAATACATGAAATAATAAGCAACTTTTTGATATATACAGTATCTTTGTTTTAGGTAATTAGGTCAAAGAAGCAATGTCAAGTTGGCTGCACCCACCCAGTCACATGACCAGTCATTAGGGCAGAGAGCCCCTTGCTAAAAAATTTGAAGCCCACCCCTGATTTTACATAACAAAGATCCACCTCCTTCAGGCAGGCCCATAATAGGAATTGCCCAAAGCCCTTTCATTACATCATCATCCAGCAAAGCTCAACCAAGCCTGGGACTCAGGACAGCCTACAGAATTGCCCCTGCATGGCCCCATGGGAGTCTGACAACCAATCAGAATACAAGCTCAAATTCAAATCCCAACAGAGGACATAAAACTAAGGCATTCTCAGCATCTTTTCCCTTTTTTACTTTCTTCTTTACCCAACATCTTGAAGCATGTGATCACCTTTCTTCATCCAGCCATGTCCTGTCCATCATTAAACTTTCTTTCCAAGCAACTTCCATGGTTACAATGTCTTTTTCTCCACTTGGAGCTGAACCCAGAAGGACATTTCTCCCAACACAGTCATTGTCCACTTTAAATCTAAACAGTACAATTAATATATTTTCTCAAGAAGTGTATATCTATGGAGATCATCAGTCATGCAGGTCATAGCTGTCCTGAAGGTGGGTTTTTTTTTTTTTTGCTTTTTTTTTCTTTAAAAAAGGACTTTTGGGTTCATCAAGAGGTTTTAGGGCACAGTCAGAAAGAAAAAAATAAACACGTGAACAAAGAAGGACCAATAAAACCAGGATGATTGATATTGCACATATGGGAGATTTATGCAGCTAAAAATTACATATCCAGGACGGATAGATAAATAATAGATGGATGGATGGATGGATGGATGGATGGATAGATAGATAGATAGATAGATAGATAGATAGATAGATAGATAGATAGATAGATAGATAGATAGATAGGAGAGACAGATGAATAATGTGTAGTTGACACAAACTGCTCAATATTGAAATCTGGCTGCCTATTCTCTCTGTCTCTCTGTACATATAGTATATCATTACACTCTAATTATATATGCTTAAAGTTTTTTTTAATCATTATGTATTATTTCATTAGTTCAGTCAGTTCAGTTCATTCCATGAAAGGAGACTCAAGCAAGAATCATTCTCTAAATGCCAGCTTGACTGACGCAAATGCTACCATTTAAGCTTGATTGATGATAGGTGTATTTGAATAATTACTTCCTGCACAAATGAAAACACCGTATTCTAATTGAAAACTTTTGTTATTGCCTGTGTGTGAATTTTGGATTCTACTGTGACTTAATAAGATCCATGATGGAAATGGATCTATACTGTATATTCCTGCTTCACGGGCAAGCTTTCTTCTCAATAACAATGTTAGGGATAACATTGTTTACCCTAACTGGTTTAGGTAAAATAATAAATATGTTATCATGGTTTATTAGTTAAAGTGTCTGCAACTTTAACTGTGGGAATGTAATTAGGGGAGTGGTTATGAAAGCACTTTAAAAGAAGCAAAATGACAGCTTGCTCTCTCTCTGGCTTTATGATCCCTAATTACTGGATGGATTCAAGACTGCGTTTTTCCCCTACTGGAAAAGGAGAGAGAAAGGACTGATTTGTAAGTGAACTGACATTGGATATTCTACACGGATTTTGCTAACTGAAAATCCTTGAATGGACTGACAAAATGATACATGACTAATGGACTGTTATTTTGACTATGCTATAAACTCTAAATGGAATGAACTATATTTTGATAGCACAAGCGTATCTGTTATTTTTACTGTATGTTAACAAACATACAAGCTTATCTCACTTATTTATCTGTGTGCCTATCTGACTAACGCTGCACATTCTGTTTAGCTTGTCTCCTTAACCCTGGTTGGGGAACACAGGCTTAACAAACGAGATCTATAAATAATCAAGAACACATAGGGATTTCTAATGGTTGGATTTGTTTTTCTTGCAACAGTGAACTCTTTTTCCATGTGAGCAATTGGTCAAAGATAATCACTGCAGAGTTTTCAATCCTCTTTGAACCTGATTGTTTTGTTCGTTTAGTTTAGCACATCATACAATGAAATCAAATACCATCTTCGGTGTACTATACAGTAGAATTCAATAGTTACTGCCTTGGGATAGAAGCTGTTTTTCAGCCTATTTGTCCTTGTTTTTTTATTCTGTACCATCTGCCAGATGGTAATTATTCAAAGAAAGGGTGCCCAGGATGAGATGGATCTTTGAGAATGTTTTGAACTTTCTTAAGGCAGCGGGAGCTATAAAGCTCTTCCAATGAAAGGAGAGGGCAACCAATGATCTTCTGGGCAAAGACGTTAACCCTCTGGAGGGCTTTTCTATCGGCCATTGTGCAGTTGGCAATTGGCAAACCCTACACAGGTGCAGTAAGTTAAGATACTCTTTATGGTGCAGTGGTAGAAAGTCACCAGCAGCTTTTCATTCAGTTGCTGTTTTCCGAAAAGTCTCAGGTAGTATTATCTCTGCAATGTGAGCACCCCAGGTCAGGTCCTCTTTTATAGTAACACCCAGAAACTTAAAACTGGTCACCTGGTCCATTCAGTCTCCATTGATAAGCAAGGGCTGGATGCCTGATCTGTTCCTTCTATAGTTTACTATAAGTTCCTTGATCTTATTGGTGTTGAGGCCCAAGTTATTGTCTCCACACCACAAAAGCAACCATTCCACCTCATCTTGGTAGGCAGACTCATTCTTGTCTATCATTACCAAATTAGATAACATCAGCAGCACCTCACAGTTCAACCCTGAGCTACGAATATTCCCTTTCATTGGTAAACACTCATTTGTCATGAAATTGGATGGTTTGACATTAAATGAACAATAGAAAACTAACTATATTACTATTCATTGAGATACATCAAATTCAATTATGCAGATATTTCAAGGCTACCTCTCCTCTTTAAAAATGTTATTTTATAATAATTAGAGGATTGCAGGATGCTTCAAAAAACCCTATTAACTAGGATTCTTTCTCATCCCACATTTTTGGAATGAGTTTAATTTCTTTGCACTCCAATATAACCTTTCAAAATGTAACACAGTTATCTGGTGAAGCAGAGAAACCTCCAAACCTCAATTCATTGTTTCATTTAGTCCTTCAATTCAAAGATGACTTAAAATGACCCTTTGCCTTCATCAAAAAAAAAAAATGTCCCCTTTAAATAAGCATTAGTGCAAAATTCTAACATTGTATGTCAATTATAGCTAGATTAGGAATGAATTTATTAAGCTCACTAGGGAAGAGGATTCAGTGCATGTGATCCTGCCTGATAAAATCCCAATCTCCCTGAAAAGGGAAACTGAGTTAGTGAAACAATGTATTTTTAATACAGTCTCGCAAGATTGGCTAATTATATCTGAACTGTTTTGTGTGTTTTGGGCCTCTTTATGTTGTGGGCCCCTTAAGAAAGATGGAGCCAAATCATTCTCTTATGAACATTTCAATATGAAGATCAAAGAATGGCTGAAGCTCAGGTTTTCACTGTCAGGATTCCAGCAACTACCCCAATTAAATCATGAGTCTCGAGCCAAACTTCCAAAACTTCAAAAGGATTTATTGGGAGTTAACATGTCCTGCACTGCCTGGGTGTAGCTGACTCTAGGACACATAATTCATTGTCACCCTTGACCCTGGTTTCCCCCCACCTGTGTGTAGCATAATTCATATTCTCCAATGAGACACACGTTCTCCAGTTAGAATTTTTCATTGCAAAAATTTCAGTCACCTAGTTACTATCTTTGAAAACTATTTATGGAATGCACTCTTGATTTCCAAGCTGCCACTTTTCCCCTCCCTTTCCATTGGCAACTCTAAAAACACCATAGAAATATTTTATTCATTGACATTCACTTTGTTTATTGATATTTTCTATCTTGGTTGATAACAGTTCTACATGCATGGTTATTATTGATTCTCTTCAGATAGATAGATAGATAGATAGATAGATAGATAGATAGATAGATAGATAGATAGATAGATATAGATACACACACACACGTGCACACACGCGCACGCGCACACACACACACAGATATATATATATATATATTCTTAAGTTTTCATGGGTACTTACATGTATGGTATTCAGCTTTGTTCGGTATTTTCCCACGTCATTATAGTTGTGCTTTTAAAGCTGTAGCAACTTTTCAGCAGAATCTCATCTGCCATCATCAGGCTTCTGTATTATGTTCATCTGTGAGTCAGACTTTCACAGCCATTTCAGTTTTAAATTTGGGGCTAGCCTACTGCTGTGCCAGAATGGTTTTTTCTTCATCCTGATTGGTTGGGAGTCTTGGTCTGTGTTTATTTGTCTTGGAGTTTGCTGTGTTCTGCTTGATTGGTGTTTCTAATATCTTCTGTCTGTTTTGTAGCTTTTTTCGTCTTGATTGGCTGGCAACATTGTGTTTCCTGTATTGGAGGATTTTAGTGCAGCTTGGCTCTGAGTTAATGGACGGCTATCATTAGTTAGGAAGCTAGGTTTCATCTGGGTGCCTGGTTGGGGTGTGTTTGAGCTGGAGGTATCAGAGGGGATCTGTTTGTGCCCAGGTGTTTGCCTGGCTTGTGGTGTGGAGATTTTTTTGTTTGTGAGTGCAGGCTTCCAAATGATTGACAGCCTGGTGGAATCATCTCTTTTATTCATGCTTTCTGGTCTTTTTTCAATCTCGATGGCTTCTCTGATGATTCTGTGGCTGGGGTTTTCTATAGTGGCTAGGGTTTTGGTGCCCTAGCCACTATAGAAATCCCAGCCACAGAATTGCCTGAAGGCTGTGACATTCAGGATGGGAAACAACAGGCTTCAGCTGAACTCTGGGAAGACTGAGTGCCTTTGAGGTTTGGGCCTTACTAGTTCTGATTGCGTTGGAAGTGGTGGTGGGATTCAAATAACTTAACAACCAGTTCATTTGAACCGCTGTGAACCAGCTGAATCCCACCACTGGTTGGAAGTATATTCAATTGGAATAAACTCTCAATTTACTTTGCTCATCCCTCTTGGGGAAAAAAGGGCCCTGCTGTGTTGAGGCTATACAGCAAATTAATGGCTGAGTGGCCTGCTGTACAGCCAGAAGGAAGGTTAGATAGATGGACAAAGAACAGACAAACAGATGGGAAGATGAACAAATGAATAAGCAAATAGGCACATGGCAGACAGATGGGCCAACAGACAGATGGATGGAAAAACAAATGGACAGATAAAAGGACAGACAGATGAACAGATGGACAAATTGACAGAGCAATGGACATTTGGATGTATCAATGGACAGATGAATGGACAAAAGGCAGCTTAGAATACCATGCAGTTATTCTTGCCTGTTTACTTCAAACTATAGATGTCATCCATTCCCAATAGGAACAACAAGAGCACTGACCATTTTGTCAAGAAGCATTTGGAACTGTTGGTGAGACCAGTCTTCTGTTTCTACTCTTGTGTTCTTCATTTCTCCTTCTTTAAATGCTTCTGCAATTGCAATTCTGTTCATTTCCCAAAAGCTGGTGAGGGAGGGAAACTGATAGATAAATAAGAATACAAGAAGTATGATGCATGAGAACAATCCTGTTTTGAACATTAAAATGTTCTCATGCCATCTGAAGTCAGATTAGCACCGAGAGCTTTGAAATGACCCTTCTATGAACCAAATAATCTATGCTCAGAGGGGGAATGGTTATGGTAGAGAACATTACTGGAATTAAATCTTTTAGACTTCAGAGTGCTCTCTTTCCCTAAGGCAATTGTTATCAGAAAAGCTGGATCCATTTGTACAATGTTGACTGGTGACACATATTATGGTTCCATTTATTCTGTGTACTTAAATTGCTTCTTTCGCTAAAGGCAGTCATTATAATGAGAGTTCATTAAAATATGCCATTTTGTCTCACATTTCTTTGTTGTCACGTAACAAAATCCTAGCTTGTTGGAAAACAAAAGACTTTTGGACAAAACTTTACGGAATAATAGCATTGGAAATGACTCAGAGAAAGTGGGAATGTGTAATAAAGACCTTAAAGTCAAGTTGAGAGATAATGATAGCTCCTACCTGTTGAAACTTTAGTGCTAGAACTAAAATGCTAAAACTTGGTGGATAAGGAATCATAGAAACATGGACATGTTAAGCTAAACAAGAGGGAGACAATCCTATTGGTCACAAGGAGAAATAGACAACTAGAATAATAGAGTTGGAAGGGACTTTGGAGGTCTTCTAGTCCAACCCCCTGCTTAAGCAGGATACTTTGTATCATTTCAGACAAAAGATTGTCGAGTCTCTTTTTGAAATCCTTAATTGATAGAACACCCACAACTTCTGAAGGCATGTTATTTCATTGGTTAATTGCTCTCACCGAATGCTCTCAAATCTCTCCTTAGTTCTAGATGATTTCTCTCCTTGGTTAGTTTCCAACCATTGTTTCTGGTCTTGCCTTTTGGTGTATTGGAAAATAGTTAGATCTCAGAAATGCAAACAAACACCTGCACATGCTACCACGTGTGGTGGACATGTATAAAAGTAAGGAAATTGCTAAATACATATGTGGTTAGGAAAAAAATGATCAAACAACATATAGATTTTAAGCCAAAATTGTTTTTATTAGGTATTATATCAGATGGCTATGATAAAGGGACAATATATCTACTATTACATGTTTTGACGCAGCAAGAATTGTATACATGCAAGCAGTGAAAAAATGAAAATACCCCGACGATAAGGAAGATACTAGACTTTGCAGAAATGAACAGACTAATGCTAAAAATAAAAGATAAAGGTGATATAGAATACTATTCAACATGGAATAGGTTCTATCAATGGTTAGAAACACGAGGTAGAAGTCAGAATGCATAAGAATCAGGTTAGGTGGACATGGAAAGAGATATTATTTTTAATATCGATATATGAATGTAAGTATTAAAATGATAGATAATTTGACATATTAGAATATGATGGTCAGAAACTATTGTACAACACTAGCACTGTTTAAGAAAGTATGTATATTACTCTGTTTTCACTTTTGTTTTACAGTAATTGGAATGCCAGGACAATATTATATATTGTATTCAATATATTTATATGTAAACAATAAAACTATATCTAAAAAGAAATAGCTTGACCCCCTGTCTTTTGTAGGAAGCCCTCAAATATTGGAATAGTATTATCATCTCTCTCTCTCACACCCACACACCCACCCACACACACACACAAACTGTTCATTAGATCAGACATACCCAATTCTGTACTTTGTACATTTTAGTCACCAACCCAAGACCATAAATCTATTCCCTCTAGGAACATGGAGTAGATTTATTGTCCACAGCTCTTGTGGGTGGGACATGAATGAATGGGTGTAAATTTTATGGAAGAAAAACCAAACTGAAAAATAAGGAAGAATTTTCTGATGTTGAGAAAGATTGACTGTAAAAAGAATCTCCCTTCTGGAATGTAAGAACTTTATCCTGAGACATTTTCACTCAAAGATGGTGAAATCTGGAATGATATGAGTATTCTACTCTCAGCAGAAGATAGACCATAAGACTCCCAAGCTCTTTTCAAATGCTGTCATTGTTTTTATGAATTATTTGAAAATAACAACTAATGAAAAATGCTGAAGATACTGAGTGTCAATCCTTGCACAAACACATTCTTGCTTTCAATCATAAATCAATGTGCCAAAATGCACCTAGAATTAAATACCAAACACAGCCACCGTTATCCATTACTCCAAGGAACCTTTGTTATCAAACATGCTTCCTTACACATTATTTATAAACCACTATTGAAATACTGTCTCCACAGAAATTCTAACAAACAATGCAAAGTACTAATAAATATTTGAATTTCTTTTCCCTTGGAGACTCACCAAAACATGACCCTTTTAGAAAATGTGGATAGGGATAGGAAAAGATTATTGATATACTTTATTTCTCTGAGACTGAGAAATTAAATCTTGATTTTATTTTCTTTAAAAAAATATATTCTGTTTTATATATTTTGAGGTACTATTTTTATACCATCCTGGTGAGACAGCAGAACTTAATCCTAGTCATAATCCATAAATGGCTTAGTGAATGTGATTTGTATATTAGTACAGTACACACCTTCTATGTTGTGTATAGTATTTTGATCATGTGAATTAGTAAATCATGTCCACCTGCACATTGGCACTTTATACAGAAATATATTAAATTTCTCTCTCTCTCTCTCTCTCTCACTCTCACTCTCACTCTCACTCTCAATCTCACTCTCTCCTCCCCCTCCCTCTGTTGTGTATGCAATATAATTAATAAAGTGTGAGCTTGGAGTAAGTGCAGGGTTCTGGCCCTGCACTTCTGATTGGCTGTTAAGCGGCCGGACCGGATTGGCCCGTTCCGGGGAATTCGATTGGCCCTTAACAGAGAGTTCTTATTGGTTATAAAAGCTAGCGTTCCTAGCTTGTTATTGGTTAAACGTTACAGGGTTTGCCTATATAAGGCGGGTTTTACTGATGTTAAATGTCACGATGTAAATAAAGAGCTGAAGTTCACCGTTCAGAAACTTGTCTCCATTCTTTCTCGCCCATGCTCAAAACAAAACACCCTCCTCTGAGGAAATCTAGTTTATTTTGGGCTAATTTACTCACAGGACCAAGTAGTCAGGAGTTCATTGGAATGGATGAAGGCTTTTGAAAGCCAGCTAACATAACTTGTCCCACAACAAAATTGGTAAGAACAGAAATTTTACTTTAATAACAATATCAACAAGAAGAACCAAGAAGTAAACTAAAATCTACAATTCCAGGCAGCGTTTTCATTGATAGAATGCTATAGTACCTTTGATAAATTCTTATGGCAGCATCAGTGCTTCATTTGCATTTGAACTTTGAATATTTGCTCAAATATAAACAGCATGTTTTTTAACTTTTTGAAAATCCAACATGATTTGTATGACTCTGTGTTTTGTTAAAAATGCTTCATTTCACTGAACTGCACCAAAGTTGCTTTGAGATGAAACCTGGAGTTTGGCAAAGTGGTCTCTAGTGCCAAGTTTCTAGGACAAAATAATAAACATTTCATAAACAAGGAATCAGCACTAGATCAGCATGTATTAAGTTCACATTGGTGCTATGCATTTGTATCTAAAATAGTAACTGTCAGTGCCTGGAACATTTCCACAATTACAACAAATCCAGACTGACAAAAGAGCTAATGTGCCTACAGTGATGTGCACTTCTGCTGACTTGCACTCCATCTCCCAGTGATGTGGTGTGACATAAAATAGCCAGGGAATGAATTGGTGTCAAAAGACAGAGATGAAAGGCAAAGCAGCTTTTTAAAGAATTCTGAAAAGATCCTATGTGACTTATAGATGATATTTGCTGTGCTAACGAATCCACTTCATAATTTCATTGTCATGCGAACATTCATTGTTTGCCTTCTGAACAAAAGAATGTCTTAGATTTTGTATTTATGACACACACACATGCATACCGAGATGCTCACAGCAATATGTATATGCTCACTTTGAAAACATATAATTACAAAGATTTATTTATCTGACTCTTCTATATGTAAATTCTGAAATCCCCTTGATGACATTTTCAAGAGATACTATATCTCTGAGTTCAACACGTGCTTTAGCACTTCAATTAGTCAGTTTATTAGGAGCTGTGGTGGCACAATGGCTAGAATGCAGTATTGCAGGCAAACTCTGCCCACAGTTTAGAGTTCGATCCTGATCACCTCAAGGTTAACTCAGCCTTCCATCCTTCTGAGGTTAGTAAAATAAGGACGCGGATTGTTGGGGGCAATAGGCTGACTCAGTAAACTGCTTAGAGAGGTCTATAAAGCACTGTGAAGTGGTATATAAGTCTAAGTATTATCGCTATCTTTAAGAGCTGCGGTGGCCTTGATATTCCAGTTATATCCAATAATAAATTGAGGTCTCAGTTCTCAGTTCTCAATTCTAACAACCACTTCCACTGCCTTCTTCTGCTCTCCCAGAATTGCCAGTCTCAATAGCCACCACCACAATTTGCACGGTTACTCCTCCATTCAATTTCAAAGGTTTCAGGGTTTCTGCCGCCCACAAAGTGCTCTCCGCGATTTGTTCATATGGCTAGAAGTAAAAAAAAAATTCCCCAACTATAATCACTCTTCTCTCCTTTGCACTTTCCTATTTAGAAATAAGTTTTACTTTATCCAGAGCTGGGGGTAAGCAACTCAGTCCTGCCGCCACTTTCAGCTTTCCCCCTTTCGCATCGGAATTTCAGACATTCACCACTTGCTTTCCCAAATTATCACAAGTTATAATCCAACAACGATTTTGCCTCCAATATCTTTCCCAGACTCAAATTCAATATCTTCTCTCTGCTTCCTTCTTAAGTTTGTTCTGTCGCATCTTCGGGCCAGCCTCAACAGGATGGCTTCTTTTTGCCCTCAGCTTTGGGCTCCCTTCTTTACCTCCATGGTTGCAGTTCCTGGTTAGACTCTGAGAGTTTTCCCTCACTTGATCTGATCCCACCTCAAATGGTCACCCATGAACAAAAACCCCGATGTAGGAGATCGCAGCAGAGTTCTCCTACCTCGCCATGTCGCAATGTCACTGGAAGTAGGAAACTGTAAAGCCGCCTCTTATCCAGCGTTCGCTTTTCTTTTCTTTTTCTTACTTTCTCTTGGAACTGATTGAAGTGGCATAGATTCATTTTTTATTTATTTCCAGTATACATTCATGTAACAAGAAAATAAGATTGATTTAACTTCAGTAAGTGGTATTTAATCCCCTTGGATTATATTCTATAGTTTTTTTTTTCCGTCTTCTTTATTTTACATATATACTGATTGAATATAGATGAATGAATTTAATATATTGATTAATATAATGATGAGTTAATTGATTGTTCCCTCCCTCTCCCTCTCATATCTCCCTTGTATTGAATACTGTGATTTACTGGAACATCAAAAATATAAATTTGAATTTTGAACTTTTATTATATGTCTAGGGTAATATTAGCTGAAATACAGTAATTAATTGAAGAAGTGACTGGGGTTATATCATTGCTATATATTTAAGTCCAGCTGAGTGTTTTTCTTTCTTTTTCTTTCCTTTTTCTCTTTTTTCCATTATCTGTTAGACGATTTAATAACTGATGAGTAATTGAATATATTAAGATTAGGTACTGTATGAATACCAGGTGAAGGGAATATTTAGAGTAATATTTAGAGTAATAGGTGGGTTTGGTAGTTTGAATACATAATTATTAATTGATGATAATTCCCTAAATCTAATGGTGTTAGGAAATTAGACTAAGTAGGCAAACAGTAATCTAAAATAAAATATTAGACAACTGAGAAAATTTAATTGTAAAATACGGATAAGATTGATCGTAGTTGGCAATACAATCTGGGAAAATATATTTAGGATACTGAAGGAGCAACAAAGAATTATCAAAGATATGACTAGTACAACTACTGTTATTATGAAAACAGGAAGAAAAATGGCATCAACAGTAACACCATCTACCCCCACAGTAACATCAACCCAAAAAACGATTGAAGGGATGTTGGCGTCAGAAAAATCCACAACCCAAACCAATACACAATCGGTTCAGACTACATTATTAACCATTCAAAGCACAATATTGGCAATGCAGGAGTCAATGTCTAAAAATCATAAGGAAAATAAAGCAGAAAGAGAAACAATGAAAGAAGAATTTAAAAATGAGTTAGGAAAAATGAGAAGTGAAATTAAGAATCTGGATGGAAAGATAAGCCAGATACGGGAATTGATTAAAATAAATGAAAAGATTAAAAAGATTGAAAAAATTGAAAAAATTAGCTGACCAAATGGAAAAGAAGTTGGAAGGCATGGAACAAAAAATTATGGAACAGAACAAAGAGATAAATGAGACCCTGATTCATCTCAAGATGGATAAGGCCTCCTACTATCTAAGGTTCCAGAACGTAGAGGAAGAGAGGGGTGAGAATTTACCATTGGTGATGGTGAAAATATTGGCAGAGCTTTTGAATAGAGATGAGAATGAGATGGTGAATGAGCTGGATGACATATATAGAGTGTATACGAGTTACATGAGATGGCACAGATTACCCCGAGAAGTGCATATTAGATTTGCAAGGAAGCGAGTGAAATATATAATTTATAGAATTACAAGAGATGAAGGAATAGAATATAAAGACAGAGAAGTGATTGTTCTAAAACCGATTCCAAGAAGAGTTCGCGAGCAGAGGAGAGATGATTGATTTCTCACGAATTATCTAAATAAAAAATATATACCTTTTAGATGGATCATCCCAGAGGGCATCTTTGTAATATGGAAGGAGAAAAGGGTGAGAATAGATTGTCTGACTAAAGCTCAAATCATGGTCCAGGATAGATATGACTTGGGTAAATAGTGAGTTATGCAAGGAGATTCAGGATATAAAGATTTTGGCTAATATGTGGGCAGATCATAATCTGATACAGATAATATGGAAAAAATAATCTCTATAAAAAAGGTAGATGGACATCAATTCACAACTATTGAAGGAGGAAGAATCTATTCAAAAAGTTAGGGAGGAACTGACCAGTTTTTTTAAATTTAATAAGAAACAGGATATCTCATTGCAGAATCTATGGGATACTATGAAGGCATATTTAAGGGACAATCGATAGCTTTTACAGCAAATAGAAATAAGGAAAGAGAGGGAAAGTGTCAGAGTTGAAGAGCCTCAGAACATCTCCGTCACACACCTTTTCAGTCACTTTGTCAGTGTCGCTCTCAATGTCACTATCATCTCAAGGTACAGTTACTGATGAAGTTGCACTATTCTCTCTTCTTGGTTGCTTCCCTACGTTACCAGAATCTCACCACTGGACAAAAGCAACCAAGAATTAAGGTGTACTATATACTTGTTGTACTGATCTAAATCTGTAAAATAGCAATAGCACTTAAACACATATACCATTCCACATAGTGTTTTACAGCACTCCTTGGGTGGTTTACAATGTCAGCATATTGCCCCCAACAATTTTTATATATTATAATAATAAAGCAAAAAAAAAAAAACTTGGAAAAAAACAGACCTACAAAGAAGACTGGGTCAAATTATTCTCTAAAGCATCTGAAGGCAAAACAAGAAACAATGGATGGAAACTAATCAAGGAGAGAGCCAATCTTTAGAATGAGGAAGAAATTTCTTGAGGGTGAGAACAATCAGTCAGTGGAACAATTTGCCTTCAGAGGTTGTGGTTGCTCCATCTGGATGATTGAGTCTTCATTGACATATTGAAAGCCCTTCAGGGGAGAAAGCCCTGAAGCTGGCTTGGCAAGAGCTGGTACATTCCAATGACTCTCTGAGTCAGCCTAACTAATGTTGCTCTAATTGATGAAGTTGCTTGGATGAGCAATGACACCACTCAGATTACCAAAGGTTGGTCCATTTTCCCTGATTCAGCCTTTAAATACCTTTGACCAGGATGATTGAATCTTCACTGACATATCCTCTGAAATGATTCCTGTCCTCTTGTCCTCCTCCTGTCCTCCTACTCAGTTTGGACAGCTAAATTTATCCGTGCTACTGCTCTGTTTGGAAATATCATTCATTATCAACCTACACATTCTAATTATACAAGCCTTTAAAGCAATACCAGAAGAGGCTTCTTTTTAAGGATGGTTCTCTGTTTTGCTAATGTTACAAACCCATCCGTCTAATTGTTTCATTTTGAGAAATGTATCTTAACAGGCTAGCGGAACACAATTTATATGGGTACACATCAAAACATGAAAGAAATTAAACAGAATAATAAAAGCCAGTTTGGTGCAGTGGTTAAAATGCAGGCCTAGAGATTATACAGGAAGTTCTAGTCTCACATTAGGCATGAAAGCCGGCTGGGTGACTTTGGGTCAACCACTAGGAGACTGTGAGTTCTAGTCCTGCCTTAGCTATAAAAGCTGACTTTGGAGAGTGACCAGTTACTCTTTCTCAGCCCAAGTCACTTCACAGGGTGTTTGTGGGGAAAATAAGATGTGTGTGTTTGCAAGTTTGAGTTATATATAGTCGTGGGTCTCCAGAGGGAGGTAGGGATTTCATGATTTTGACACCCACTAATACCAATAATGTGGGATGTGATGGCTCAGTGACTAAGACGCTGAGCTTGTCGATCAGAAAGGTTGGTAGTTTGGCAGTTCGAATCCCTAGCACCCTGTCACGGAGTGAGCTCCCATTACTTGTCCCAGTTTCTGCCAACGTAACAGTTCAAAAGCATGTAAAAAATGCAAGTAGAAAAATAGGGACCACTTTGGTGGGAAGGTAACAGTGTTCCATGCACCTTCGGCATTTAGTCATGCCAGCCATATGACCATAGAGATGTCTTCGGATAGCGCTGGCTCTTTGGCTTTGTAACAGAGATGAGCATTGCCCCCTAGAGCCAGAAATGACTAACACATATGTGCAAGGGGAACCTTTACCTTTTTAATGCCAATAACAAAAACAAAAACAAAAAACCCTGTTCCCTGTTTATATGTAGAATTTATTGTGCATTTAGTTCTAATGAAGATTGTAAATGTGCAAAAACAATGGAGTCCATCTATTTATGAAATTTTCTCCAGCTTCCCAGCATTAGCCAACAATTCTTTCTTTAACTACCAAACCTGACAAATCTAGCTTTTATATATATGTACCAATTTCCACAGCTAGGGCTGCTTCTCTAAGAATGCAACATATTTTTTTTTACATCTTTCCGGATTCAATTCTGAAGGTAAACATTCCAATTAGAAGTGTGATGCTGTTAAATTGCACACACTGCTCAACACACAATTAATTAATGAAATATTCCATCCCCCAAAGTTTTAATTGCTAGGGCATACACAAAGCTTCGAATGGTGCTCCTTTTGGGGCAAAGTATTTTAAAAGCATTCTGACCCTAAAGCTGGTTCACAAAACAACACTACATTTTCCCCTGTCCCCCCTTCTAAAAAGCAAAGCTAACAAATTGTTTCACTTCTTTTTAATCCAGGATGTTCATCCAACATTTTGGGTTACCTAACTAACTTTCTGGAATGAAAAGAACAATATAAAGAGCAGAAGGAATGGCTTTGAGGAACAGGTAGAAGAGATGCCACCAAGGTAACATCAAATAAAAGAGCAAGGATGTAAAGTGAGCAAACTTATACCTCATGAAGATAAAGGGAAGGAGGGTAAGTACATTCAAATCTGCAAGATTCTATTACTATAGCTTTACAATAAAGCAGCATTGACCTATAAGATTTGGTCTATTTTGAAGAGCTCAACACAATCATGAAGTTTCTGGCTAGTGAAAGGGGCTTAAAGATATATGACATAACTTCATGAGAACTACATTAACTTCCAACTTCAACTTTACTTTGACCAAAATGTTACATCTTGAACTCTTAGAAATAACAATTCCTGATTGAGATGACCTACCAAGCATAGCTAAAAGACTGAAATCACGTACTGTTAGAGTTGTAATAACCATCTGAAATATGTTTATTTGGAGAATGACTATCTATTGAATACATGTCCTTTTATTTATATACCAACTTATGGTGAGTGCTCTGGTATGATTCAAACATCCAACTCAACTTGAGGTTCATCAAAATTGAATTTTGTTCACTTTGAAAACAGAGACAGGTACATATGCAAAGCCATAAATGGGAACAAAGTGTCATTTGTTAACTAGGATTTCGAGAAACTGCATATTTTGCACTCTTTCTAGAGAACCAATTCAACCCAATGAGTTGATTCTTTCTAGTAGAGAGCAAATTGATCGAAAACATGTATTAAGCATCTGTATTCTTGTAAAGATCTAAAAATTACTATCTATCTATCTATCTATCTATCTATCTATCTATCTATCTATCTATCTATCTATTACGTTCTACTTCCCCATAGAGTTAGAATGCATGTTTCTCTGAGAAATAGTAAGTGATTCAACTTCAACCATATCCAATTTTGGAGAAAGGATGCTGCTTGTAATGGCAAATTTATGATCACCTTTCAACAAATGATGTATCTGTGAACTATATAAAATCCTCAGGGCAATGCATTTCAGCAGACGATAGAGATCTTCCCAGTCTCTGCAATTTATTGATGTTATTCCTATCTATGCTCAAATTTATACTTGCGATGCATTTGTTTTGCTCTTTTTTTATTTTTATTGAACAAACCTTAAAAACAATTGAACACAATGTGACTTTCTTGGCCATCATTTTGACAATACAAGTTATAGTATAGAAATACATATAACATTTAATTTTCCTTTTTCCTTTATGTTATTAATATAGTGCTAGTTGCATGAGTATAAAAGACGTTTGTAAATATGTATATAATTGTATATAAATATATGGAAATGGAAATGGAAATAATATGCATCTAAAAATTATTTGCTCTTATGTTATGTTAACAGCATCCATATCAAATTCTGCATAACTTGTAGCTCTTGTAGAGAGATTCTCTCATGCAGATTCTTGGGCTTTTGTTGGTCATACCACAGAATGATCAAGAGAAAGAAATAACCAGGCTTTGCAACTGAAGGGCAAGACTTACATAATCAGAAGAAGCTCAGATATTAAATATAGGGGTAAGAAAAAGATACAAAGATACACATAATGCAAACTGGTACAGCATTGATGATGATATGTGGTTATGCTCTCAAATGTTTTAAGGTTTTTTTGTTATTGTCAACCTCTCCTACAGAAGAAGGGGAGGAGGAGGAGAAGGAGGAGGAGGAGGAGGAGGAGGAGGAGGAAAAAAGGGGAAAAGGAGGAGGAGGAAGAATAGAAGGATGAGGTGGAGGAGGAAGAAGAGAAGAAGGAGGAGGAGGAGAAAAAAGGAGGAGAGGAGGAGAAGGATGTTTGTGTGTGTGAATAAAATAGATATAAAGTCATCTCTATTGTCTTCTGTTATTTTTTTTTTTTTGCCAGTATAGGTTTCATTTTTGATCTGTGTCTATATTATTTAAGTTTTCTTTTTATTCCATCTCTTAAATTATCATTGAAGTGGGATAATAATGTCTGTGGGATAAAAATGCTGTAATTGTGAAATTTACTGCAACTTGTTTAAACATAGCATGGATTCTCCTGGTTTCATTAAAAAGGATTTGGTGTTAAACTGTTATCATAGAGGTGTCTTTAGCTCAGAACAATTAAGGTCAATTCATGTATTTTTCCCCTAAAGGTTCGTTTGCAAGGAAGTTTATTGAACTTGTATGTGGTAACTTGTGAAATAACTTTTAGGTATCTCTTTAATACTGAAGTTTCAAAATTCTTTATTTTCTGTCTTTTAGCAAGGTAGATGGATAGAATAGAATTCTTTATTGGCCAAGTGTGATTGAACACACAAGGAATTTGTCTTGGTGCAAATGCTCTCAGTAAAAGAAAAGATACATTTGTCAAAAGTCATAAGGTCCAACACTTAATAAGAGTCATGGGGTACAATAAGCAATCAAATCCTACTAGGAAACAGTCAATATAAATTGTAAGAATACAAGCTACGAAGTACAGTCATACAGTCACAAGTGGGAGGGGATGGGTGATAAGGAGTGATGAGATTAATAGTAATAGTAGTGCAGACTTTAAATAGTGTTGAGGGAATTATTTGTTTAGCACAATGATGGCATTTGGGAAAAAAAAAAAAAAAAACTGTCCCTGTGTCTAGTTGTTCTGGTGTGCAGTGCTCTATAACATCTTTTTGAGGGTAGGAGTTAAAACAGTTTATGTCTGGGATGTGAGGGGTCTGTAAATATTTTCACAGCCCTTGTTTTATCTCATGCAATACAAAGGTATAGCTTTTCTGATGACCAACTGCTGAATGGTTGACATGACCCTGAAACGAACAGTTGCAAGAAAATAGCACTTCATATTCACTGGAATGTCTTGGTCATATTAAGAATGCTGAGTCTTCAAATATTAACTTGATGAGATTAAAAGTAGATCTAGCAGTGACAAACTATCAAAATGACATGGGAAAGGTTGTATCATCGGACACAAAGAAACAGAAGCAAATATACAAAAAGGAAAAAAAAAGGCTTATTGAAGCGTTGAAGAATCTTGTTGAGGAGTTGAGGGGCAATACATTGACACTCTAAACCCCTAAGAGAAGGCTATAAAGCCAGTGGTGGGATTCAAAAAAATTTACTACCAGTTCTGTGGGCATGGCTTGATGGGCATAACAGGGGAAGGATACTGCAAAATCTCCATTCCCATCCCACTCCAGGGGTAAATATTGTAAAATTCCCATTCTCTCCCCACGCCTGGGGGAAGGATACTGCACAATCCCCATTCCCTCCCTACCCCACTAACCTGCTTTCCAGCTCCATTCTCCTGTTCAGGGGAACCAAAGGAGACCCAGTTGATCAGCTGGGACTCAATGGGAGGCAAAGAATAGATGAGGGAGGGCCAGTCAGAAGTGGGATTTGAAGTCCAAGGGCTTGGACTACTCTACCCAACTCTGATTTTCATTCTTGGACAACATGGGGAAATTGAACTCCTGACATAAGAACTATGTGGCACAGTAGTTAGAATACAGTACTGCAGGTTAACTCACTATTCAGAGAATAGATGGGAGCGGGGCTAGTCAAAGAAGGTATTTGCTGGTTCTCTGAACTACTCAAAATTTCTGCTACCGGTTCTCCAGAACTGGTCAGAACCTGCTGAATACCACCTCTGATGCTATTGCTATGTGATGCAATATGTACATTGCTCAGAAGGTGTCAGTAGCGAAGTGGTTATATACTGAAAATAGATCAATTGATAGATTGACGGATTGATGGACAACTCTCTGCAATAAGGGCCATCGTTTTAACTGTGCAACATGGACGAGATGAAATCTTTCCATCCCGCTCCAGCATTTGTCATGTCCAGGAGACAGCTTTAAAAAACAGAGTTCTCCATTGCTCACCAGGAATCCTGGTAGACAGAACTAATTAGAGAGATGCACACCCACTCACAGACACTTCGCTGCCATCATACATTTATCCTGGTTATACCTGCCCTTCTCTATACATCACTGTCTTCCCACTTTGCTTTCTGCTCCGTTTGCAATGAAAAAGAAAAAAAATGGCCATAAATTTCAATATATTAATGAGTAAGGAGGTCAGATTAAAAAGAAAAAGTTAGTTTTAGGCTTCAAAAACTGGAACTTGGGACAGCCCAAAGAGGTTGATTGACAGTAGTTTCAGAACTGATGAAAGAAATATCTTCTCATCATGTAACTTCGAATGGTCACTAAATAAATGATTGTAAGCTGTGGTAGGATTCAATTTTTTACTTCTGTGGGCATAGCTTGGTGGGCATGTCTTGATGGGAGTAGCAGGGGAAGGATACTGCAAAACCCCCATTCCGTCCCCACCTCACTAACCTGCTTTCCAGCTCCGTTCTCCTGTGCAGGGCAATCAAAGAAGACCCAGCCAATCAGCTGGGACTCAATGGGAGGCAGAAAATAGATGGGGGTGGGGCAAGTCAGAGGCGGTATTGGCTGGTTCTCCCAGCTACTCAAAATTTCTGCTACTGGTTCTCCAAAACCTGCTGAATACCACCTCTGATTGTAAGTCATGGGTTAGTTCACATGGTATCCTTTTTGGAATTCTCCAAAATGTTTTAATATTCCAGACATTTGCCAAAACAGGAGCAGATCAGAGGTGCTATTCAACCGGTTCACACCTATTTGGGTGAATCGGTAGTGGTTATTTGGCATGGGTCGCTGAACCAGTGGCAATCCCTGGCTGGCCATGCCCCCAACCCGGTCACCCAGTCACTCACTTGCGATCATTCTCCTAGCTTTCCGTTCCCCACGTCCTCTTTCTCCCTGGGGAAAAGGAAGAAAGGCATGGACACTGCAAGTATCATTTTTCCCGTGTGAGTTAAAGTGTCTGGAGTGCAGTCTGACAGAGGGGGTGGGGGTGAATCAAGCCTTGGAGCACTTTTGCAACATAAAAGAAATGCATTTTGGAAGCAGGTCTTTTAAAAACTTCTCCAAAGATTTCCCATGGACTCTGCAAGTATGGCTTTCCCCTTGTGAGTTAAAGTGCTGGGGTGAGAAGGAGTGAGGTCTGACAGAGGGGGGGAATCCACTCAAGCCTTGGAGAAATTTAAAGGAGCTGCTTCCAAAATGCTTGTCTGTTAAGTGCTCTCTCTCTCTCTCTCTCTCTCTCTCTGTGTGTGTGTGTGTGTGTGTGCGTGTGTATGTGTGTGTGTGTGTGAGAGAGAGAGAGAGAGAGAGAGAGAGAGAGAAAGAGAGAGAGAAAGAAAGAAAGAAAGAAAGAAAGAAAGAAAGAAAGAAAGAAAGAAAGAAAGAAAGAAAGAGGAAGGTATGGCAAGGTAAGAAAGCATGAATAAAGTTAAAACTTTTGCAAGATGCCAGAATAAGAGAAGGATTTAGTTTGCCTAATTGGGAGTTGTATTACCAAGCTACAAATTTGATGTGGGTTAAGGAATGGATAACATTAAGAAATACTAGATTGTTGACATTAGAAGGACATGATCTGTTGTTGGGGTGGCATGCTTTTCTATGGTATAATGGAACTAAAACACAGGGGTGCTTTAGAAGATATTATATACGGGAGTCTCTATGGTTAAACTGGGAGAAGACAAAAAGGCAATGTTATTTGAAAATTCCAGTCTGGCTATTGACTATTGAAGCATTTTCTTATCCTATAATATATAAAAAGGAACAAACAGTTAGATATATGATGAAATGTTGAATGAAAAGGGTGAACTTAAATCTGTGCAAAAATTAAAGGAACAAGGTATAAAGATGAATTGGTTTTCATATGCGCAAATACATTCAAGGTATGACAAAGATTCTAAAACAGAAGGTTTCTATGATAAACTGACTGATTTAGATAAGATTTTGACAGGTACTGATGAAAAGGTGATTTAAAAATTGTATGGATATTTATTAGAAATTAAACTAGAAGAAGAACAAGTTAAAGTAACAATGATTGCTTGGGGGAAGAATTTTGGATATGGGATTGATCTTGAGAAAAGGCAAAAATTGTGGTTTCAAAATTATAAAATGGCAACATCAACAGCATATAAAGAAAATTTGTGTAAGATGTTTTATAGGTGGCATTTTCCCGCGACAAGAATAGCAAGAATGTTCAAGAACAAATCTGGAAAATGTTGGAAATGTCATCAGACACCTGGCTCATGTTACCATATGTGGTGGACTTGTGCAGATACCAAAAAATATTGGACTAAAATCCACACATGGTTGGAAAAAAAATGACAAAAAAGCATATAGACTTGAAACCAGAGATATTTTTATTAGGAATTTTACCTGAAATATATAATAAAGAATTGAAATACCTGATTGTAAATGTATTAACAGCGGCTAGGATTGTATTTGCCAAAAACTGGAAAAATGAGAAAATACCATTACAGGAGGAAATCATTAAGAAAATATTGGAATATGCTGAAATGAGTAGATTGACATTTGAAAACAGAGAACAAGATGATAAACAATTTTATAAAATTTGGGATCTATTCTATCAATGGTTAGACAATAAAACATGATAATGAAATAGGTAGATTCTTAGAAAATAATAAATATATAACGATGTATTCTTTTCTTATTATGTCTACAAAATTGTAGGATAGATTTGAGATGATAATATGTCATAAAACAAATTAAGTAAAATATGGATTATTTCGAAAAACATGAATGAATAAAAGTATAGTCAAATGATTGATTAACAATGATATTAATGTACCGTACATACTCGAGTATAAGTCGACCCAAATATAAGCCGAGGCACCTAATTTAACCACAAAAATCTGGGAAAACTTATTGACTCGAGTATAAACTGAGGGTGGGAAATGCAGCAGCTACTGGTAAATTTCAAAAATAAAAATAGATACCAATAAAAACTTTCACTAGGACAGTTGAGAATAAGTTTGATGTTCACAATTTCCTCTTTGAAAGAGACCAGTAAATAGGAAACAAGAAGATGAAGAAAAAGAAGTGTGTTTTTTCACACTTTTCACACTGCAGTGAACAAAAATGGCATCATAGGAACAGGCTTATTCTCAGTCCAAAGGTTTGTTTCTGATTTCTTCCCTGATTTAAGGGAAATTTGGGAAATGATCTCACTATCATGAAAGGTTTAATTGATTCACTAATCCAAAAGATGATGATGATGACAGTGGGAGGCAGGAGTCACTCTCTCCCTTGCAAGAAAAAAGCAAGAGCCGTTCTTATGATCTCTCTCCCTTTCTCTCTCCCCCCGTAATACAATCAAGCCCTTTCCAGCACACGCGATCTGCCTTCGCCACTTTGCACCTTGCAAATGCAAAATCCTGGGGTTTTTGCATTTGCAAGGTGCAAAGCGGTGGGGGCGGATCCCACGTGCTGGAAAAGGCTTGACTGTATTACGGGGAGAGAGAGAGAGAGAGAGAGATCATAAGAACGGCTCTTGCTTTTTTCTTGCAAGGGAGAGAGTGACTCCTGCCTCCCACTGTCATCAACATCTTCTTCTTTTGGGTTAGTGAATCAATTAATTTGGGAAATGATCTCACTATCAGAAAACAACGCGAGCCGCCACCACCACCTCCTCCTCTCCCTCCTCCCGAGTGGACTGAAAGCAGCTGGAGCTGAGGAAACGAAGCTGAATGGAGCGACCTCAGCTCGCGTTGTTTTCTCAGCCTAGAGCTCAGAAAACAACACAAGCTGCCACCACCACCTCCTCCCCCTCCTCCCGAGTGGACTGAAAGCAGCTGGAGCTGAGGAAACGAAGCTGAGTGGAGCCGAAGCAACCTCGGCTCTCATTGTTTTCTCAGCCTAGAGAAAGGGGAAGGGGGCTTATCTGGACCAAGGGTGAGTCTCCCCCTCAGTTTCCCCTGAAGGATCTTCCGTCACTTTTGCCTTCTCCCTACATCTTCCCTCTGTTAAAATCCCCCCGCCACACACACACAAACACTTATTTTCAGTCGGATAGATTTCGTGTCTGAGCATTCTCACATGGCGGTGGGTCTTCCCCCCCTTAAAAACAGTTAAAAAAAGAAAAAACAATATATCCTCAAGCAAGAACTTTTCTGCTTCCGATTACCCCCATGCTTAAAAGTTGCAAAGGAAACACGGAAGCAGGGAAGCGGCTGCCCAGCTTCGGAGCTCCACACCATTTTTTTTTCAGAGGGGAATCTGACTCGAGTATAAGCCGAGGGGGGTTTTTTCAGCACAAAAATGTGCTGAAAAACTCGGCTTATACTCGAGTATATACAGTATTTAATATTTGATTGAAAATATGAGAATATATATACAATGTAATTGTAATTGAAGACTACGAAATGGAAGCACAAAACAATTTGTAAACCAACCGACACACTGTATGTATATATATGGAAGATGGCTTGATGTTTTTATGTTTTGTTTGTCTATGTTTGTCTTAAAAACCAACAAAAAAATTAAAAAAGAAAGAAAGAGGAAGGTAGAGAAAGAAAGAAAAAAAATAGGAAGAGAGAGAAAGATAAAACTCTGTGCTATTATTTTTAATTGTTCCATTATTTATAATGTGTTAATATTTTGCACTGTCCCTACACCTAGAGTGATTTTTCTGCCTTTCTTTTGCCCAGGGCTACCACATATTTTTCAGGGTTTACATGCATTCAATGTCAATAGTCCAGAGCATAAAATACACATGTGTTTAACAAGAGTTGAAAGGGACCTTGGAGGTCTTTTAGTCCAATCCCCAGCTCAGGCAAGAAAACTGAGGATGCCAAACTCTGAGTAGAAATCCTGGGAAAGGTGTCAGAATAATATTTAGAAGGGACCTTGGGGTGAACCCTATACCATTTCAGAAGAATGGCTGTCCAGTCTTTTCTTAAAAACTTCCAGTGATTGAGCACCCAGAACTTCTGGAGACAGGCAGTTCCACTGGTTAATTGTTCTCACTGTCAGGAAGTTTCTCCTAAGTTTTAGGTTGCTTCTCTCTGTTCAGTTTCCATCCATTGCTTCTTGTTTGGATTCTGCTTCTTTGGAAAATACATTGTCCCCCTTTCTTTGTGGCAGCCCCTTAAAAGCCTGTTGTCTATCACACTCTTGAGTAAAGCATGTGAGCCATTCCCTCCTTTCAGTGTTCCATGAAAGTACATCTATAGTATAATAAAGTTAAAAAAGGTGACCAACATTTTTACAGAACTATAGATAAGTTGAGGCTGAGTGACAAGGAATGGATGGGAGGGGAGGGGGCAGGTGAGGCACCCCTTGATGTGAATGACATTGAGTTGGCCACACCCATCCAGTCACATGACCACCAAACCATGACCATCCTGTCACATGACCGCCAAGCACGCCCACCCAGTCACATGACCACTAAGCCACACCCACCCAGTCACATGACCACAACCCACGCCCACCAAATAAGCCACACCCACAGAACCGGTAGTAAAAAAAATTGAATTCCACCACTGGAGCAGATGTTCCAGTTGTTGCAGGGAAGCACAGAAATTGCATGTCAGCTTCTTTCTTTTGTAACGAAATTTTGAAGAGTGTTTAGGAGACGTGTTTTTAAGCTGTTGGGATAGTGGATTTTTGTGTGGTTCTGCACGTTTTCACCCATAATTTTGAAATTATCTCCCTATTACACTTTAAAAAAGAAGAAAGCTTTTCAGAACTTCTTTACTGCATTATGAACATTTTGTGTAATTGTTGTTGTTACTGTTTTAGTAATCTGCCTCTCCCTTTCCAAAGGAAATAATTCAAGTATATGAAATAAATAAAATATGCTTGTTTTTTTTTTTTTTACTACCAGCATGAGAGATATTTAGGTCTCTGTAATAAATTGACTACAGTAATGCATGCTACCTAAAATTAACTGTTCATATTAGTAATACCTTTAGTGCTGGAACAATTTTCACTGTCAGGATAAATGCTACTTTACTGGTTGAAAATTAAGAGATTTTAATACTATGAAAAGGAAGGAGTAGGGAGAGAGAAGGAAGGAAAGGAAGGACAAAAGGAATGAGGGAGGAGAGAAGGATGGAGGGAAAGGAAGGATAGTAGAGGGGAGGAGAGAGAAAGAGAAAGAAGGAAGTAGAAGAAGAAAGAGAAGGAAGGAGAAGGAAGGAGAAAGAAAGAAGAGAAAGTGAAAGAAAAAGATGAAAGGAAAGGAAAGAAGGAAAGGAAAAGAAAATAAAAGGAACGGGAGAGAAGGGAAAAGAAAGAAAGAAAGAGAAAAAAGAAAGAAAGAAAGAAAGAAAGAAAGAAAGAAAGAAAGAAAGAAAGAAAGAAAGAAAGAAAGAAAGAAAGAAAGAAAGAAAGAAAGACAGGAAGGAAGGAAGGAAGGAAAGTCAATACCCAGAGGATGTCTGCATGCCAGTACACATCTTAAGAACACTTTTTTAGGGCTGCTGATAATCATTTAACAAGTGGAATCAATCTTTGGCAGGCACAATGTTAAAACAAAGAGAATAATTGCCACCAGGATGGTGGAAGAAAACCAGCCCCTGGGGTTTGGGCAGTTAATACCCTGCCAGTGAGTATAATTGGACAGCAGGAAATCCTTGAGAGGGAAGATTAATGAGCTTCATTGGCAGATTTCACCAGAACCTCTCAGAAGATGAAGAGCTATAAACTGACATCAGGGGAAAAAAAGTAAAAAGGGAAGCAAAGGCCAGGAAAATTGTAATCCTTTGGAGAACAGAACAAATATTTGATGCTTCAGGCTTTTATTTACCTGATTATTGCTGTTGCAGGAAGGAAAAAGAGTTTGTTTTTTCAAACTGAAACCCAAACCCAATGCTAAAGCAAATCTTAAGGCGGCACTGAATCCAGATTCAGACCCAGAATACTTTTGCTTGTACAGTGCAAGGTAGGAGTCCTCGCGAAATTTGGGTCTGAATTCCTAATGACTTCAGCCAACACTATCAATGAACAGGGCCTGCGGGAGGCTTCCATTTGAAACATCTGGAGAACAATGCTTTCTCCACTCTTGTTCTTTAATTATGAATAATGTCCATTGACTTTTGAAAGTTTGGAAAGGAAGATAATGAGTTCCCAGAAACCACATTCAAACAAGATGGACGTAACATAGCTTGTACTTTTCCTTTTGATGAAGTGCCACAGCAGGTTTTTCCTTACCCGTAACATCCTAGGGTATCGTACAAAAGCCTGGGAAAGCTACCTTTGATTTAGGCAGTTTTCCTGCCTTTTTTTTAATTGAGAGGTGAAATCCTGAGGGTTATAAGCAAAAAAAAAAAAAAAAGACCTACCTCCTTGGTTTTGATTTGAGGAGAAGAAAAAGAAAAATCAATTCCGTTTCCCAAATCTTAGAAGATAACAGAGCCGTGGTGGCGGCCTAGTGGTAAGAATGCAGTATGGCAGGCTAACCCTGCTGACTGCTAACAGTTCAATCCTAACTGGCTCAAGGTTGACTCAAGGTTGACTCACCCTCCCACCCTTCCAAGGTTGGTAAAATGAAGTCTCAAATTATTGGGGCCATACACTAACTCCCTAAACAGCTTAGAGAGGGTGTAAAGCACTATGAAGCAGGTGTTGTGGCCTGCCAGCAGCCAGCAAACCTGGTGGCAGACTCGGACAGTGAGGAGTTGAGAAAGGAACCTGGGCCAGTCCTGGAGTCTGGGGAAGGCTCTGACAAGTGCTCTGTGTTGTGAATGAATAAATGTGTTAATAAAGTTATCAAGAGCTTGAAGTCAAGTGCAAGGTTCTGGCCCTGCATTTCTGATTGGCCGTTAATGGCGATATCAGATTGGTCCGTTCAGGTGAATCTGATTGGCCATTAACGAGCCTCTCTCATTGGTTAATGGAGCTAGCGCTCCCTGGTTTTCATTGGTTGAATATCTAATAAGTTGCCTATATAAAGAGGGCCATAACAGCCTTTGAGCTGAGCTGTCACACCATGTAAATAAAGAGTTTTGAAGTTCACCGTTTCACCGGCTCGTCTCCATTCTTCGTGCCCACGCTCAGAACATAACTCTGGTGACGAAGGTGGGATGTGGAGATGTCAGAGCTGACTGAACAACGAAGAATGATAACAGAGCACGTGGCTGAAATGCACAATGGGAGAACCATGTCCGCCGGCATCATACCACCCGCTTCATTCGACCCAGCGCAAGAAGACTGGGACTCCTACATGGATCATTTCCAAATGTTCTTGGAAACCAACAATTTGCAGGATGCCACTACCAGGAAGAAACGGGTGGTATTCCAAATGCATTGCGGGCTGACCTTATTCAAGATGGCCAAGGCACTAGCGAAACCGGCAGAAGTAAAGTCTATGGACTGGGAGGTCCTCGAACCCCTACCGAGAGCCCACTATGCACCAATCGTGCCAACACTCGTTAGATGGCATGAATTTTACCAGAGAAGTAAACAGAAGGGCGAAAGTGTTGCGGACTTCATAGCTGATCTCCGGAATCTGGGAGGCCTATGTGGGTTTGCCGACCTCGAAGAAGCCCTGAGAGACCGAGTAATTCTGGGATTAGAATCACCACACACGCAGAGTAAGCTGATGGTGAAAGGTGACATTAGCCTTAAAGATGCCATCGCTGAAGCTACTGCAGCAGAAGCAACCAGGAAGTCAGCGGTCCGAATGCGCCATAACTGCGCCCCGGTTCACCAACTGACCAGCGAAATTTCACCCTAGTCTGAAGGGCAGCTTTTAACGGCCCACCATGAGGACCTCTCTTCATCGTCAGACAGCAACGAAGAAGAGGTCCATCGACTTTGGTCCGAACGGGACCAACGCCAGAGATCTCAGTACCAATGCGCTGGTTGTGGTGCAAGCCACCCCCGATCAGAATGCAAATTCCTCGACGCGCTCTGCCATGTGTGCGGGAAACAAGGCCATATCGGACGGGTCTGTAGAAGCCAAATAGGACCCAGCCAGCCCTCAAGGGGGGCTAACTATCGCCAACCGACAGGAAGCCGTCCTGTAAGGTGAGAACCAGTGAACCACCAATGGAACAACCACACCTACAGAAACAAAACCCTAAACCGTCCCACGAAGCGAGAAGAGGCTCACCAAACTATCACGATCGGTCACACCTCCTCTCTGGATGCCAAGAAGATCCAAGTTAAAGTGGCCATCGAAAACCAGCCCTGCCTGATGGAAGTCGACTCAGGATCGTCCCTCTCGATGGTTTCCCTGGAAGACCCTCAAGCAACTCATCCCTATTGTCCAGGGACAAGACCTCTGATTCCAAAGACTCATACTCAAAGACTATCAAGGGAATCAAATTCCAGTCGTAGGATCCAGTCGAGTCCGGGTATCGTTCAAGAACTGTAGAGCATTCCTGCCCCTGACTGTGATCAACAAGGACTGGCCTAGCCTGTTCGGCCTCCAATGGTTTGCTTCACTTGGAATTGAAGTGGCAGGCATTCACCGAATCGGTAGCAGTGACTGGGAAGAGGACATCGTCCAAGAATTCAAGGACGTCTTTGCAGAAAAACTAGGCGAGTACAAGGGGACCCCGATATCATTTAACCTCAATCCCAAAATAGCTCCCATCCGCCTTCAGCCTCGTTGAGTTCCATTTGCCCTTAAACCAAAGATCAACGAGCAGCTTGATAAATTAATAGCCCAGGATGTATTAGAACCAACCGATCACTCTCCCTGGGAGACCCCAATTGTTACACCCATTAAGCTGGATGGATCGATAAGAATTTGTGGGGACTACCGAGCCACCCTGAACCACGCCCTTCAGCAAAACATGTACCAGTGATGCAGCACCTCCTCCATTCCCTGGGGGGCGGAAAAGTCTTCGCTAAACTAGACTTAGCCCAGGCATACCAACAACTGCCAGTAGACAAAAAAAAACGTCAGAGGCACAGACAATCGTTACGCACCGAGGTGCCTTTAGATGTAACCGACTCCAATTCGGAGTGAGCGTAGCCCCGGGAATCTTTCAAAGCTTGATGGAAATAATATTACAAGGGATAAAAGGCATTGTCCCATACTTTGATGATGTGTTAATCGCTGCCCCTACCCCGAAAATTTTACGGGATCGCCTGAGATTGGTTCTCCAGAGATTCAAAGATGCAGGTCTTAAAGTGAAGAAAAACAAATGTAAACTGTGTACGGATCATGTCGAATTCTTAGGGTATTTAATTGATAGTCATGGCATTCACCCTACCAATAGCAAACTGAGGGCAATCAAGAACGCCCCAAAACTCCGAAATAAGGCCGACCTCCAGGCGTTTCTAGGCCTTATCAATTTTTATAACGTTTTCCTGCCGCACAAAGCAACCGTAGCCGAACCCCTCCATCGTTTATTGGACAAAAAAGCAACCTGGGTATGGGGACATAGAGAAGAGCAAGCGTTCCAAAACGTAAAAAAATATATTGACTTCTGACGCTGTATTAATGCAGTACAATGAGACTTTGCCGTTAACGATCACTTGTGATGTATCACCTTTCGGAGTAGGCACCATTTTGAGCCATGTTTTGCCAAATGGTAGCGAAGCCCCTGTTGCCTATTTCTCAAAGATGCTTTCAAAAGCAGAACACAATTATAGTTAGATTGATAAAGAAGCCCTTGCTATTGTGTCTGCTGTCAAGAGATTTCATGAGTACATGTACGGCCGAGCCTCTACTATAGTGACTGACCACAAACCTTTGCTGGGAATAATAGCGGGAGATAGGCCAACCCCCTATATATTATCAGCTGCCATTCCCCACGCCGACACATTGAGCCGAGCACCACTTCCAGAGACCATTGATGACCCCGCGCCTACAGTGACAACATTGCAAATCGAGGCACTTCGAACACTGCCATTAACAGCCCGAGATATCGCGATGGAAACGAAACATGACCCCACCTTAGCACGAGTCCTTAGTTGGGTTGAGCACGGATGGCCATTGGACCAGATACCTGATGACTACGCCCCATTCAAGAGTCAACAAACGGAATTGTTTTCACAGAAGGGCTGCATTATCTGGGGAGATAGAGTCGTTGTCCCAGAGCGACTACAATGAACGGTACTAAGAACCTTGCATGATGGCCACCCCGGCATTGTGCGCATGAAAGCCCTCGCACGTAGCGATGCGTGGTGGCTGGGAATCGACAAGCAGATCGAGACATGGGTCAAAGCTTGTCACAAATGCCAGGAAGTAAGCAACGCCCCACCAAAAGCAAATCCAATCAAATGGGAAACACCGTGGGGACCCTGGCCCCGTATTCATCTGGACTTTGCGGGCCCTACCAAAGGCCACACATTCTTGTTAACAGTGGATGCCTGCTCAAACTGGCTCGAAATCCATGAAATGAAGAACACAACAACCGAAGCGGTCATCAAGAAACTAGGCAGACTATTTACAACACATGGATTACCAGACCCCAATTTACTGCGCTGTCCTTTGAACAGTACCTGGTGGACCGTGGTATTCGCCATGCGCTGACTTCGCTGGCACATCCTGCAGCCAACGGAAGGGTCGAGCGCATGGTACAATTTGTTAAGAAAACACGACACAAAATGGACTATGACAATGTTGAAGAAAAAATAAACCGGATACTCCTTTTGCAGCATATCACTCCACACAGCATCACCAACAAAACTCCCGCTGAGTTGCTAATGGGGCGGAAGCTCCACTCCCACCTCGACCGGCTACACCCATCATACAAACCTGAGAAACCACACGGATCCAGCGGGCGATGCCGTACCTTCCAGGTAGGTGACTTGGTATTCGCTAAGAACTTGTCGGGCGATCCGTTGTGGGTCGAGGCGACTGTGGTCCGAGTAACCGGCCCTAGATCATACCTCATGGAATGTCGCGATAATAGACTATGGAAGCGCCATATTGATCAACTACGATCAAGGCTGCAGTCAGGGATCTCCGAGGCCCCTGATGCCCAAACTGAGGGGGGAGGCGATACGGAGGAAGATGAACTTGAAATAGCAGAAAACTTTAATGAAAGAAACGACAGCAAAATGGAAACACGTGAAGAGGAATCAGGGATGGGAGTGAGCTCGCCTCATGGTGATACCGCAGATGTTGGTGACAACTGAAATTTGAACTCAGAGTTAGAGGCACCCCTTTCACCAGACAACGCCCTACCTCAACAAAATTGCAGCCAAATACCGGGTGCACAACGAAAGTCAAATAGACTAACAAAACAACTGGCCTACCTCAAAGACTACGTAACCACACCCTGTAAATGGAACCCGGGGGAAGGGGTGTTGTGAATGAATAAATGTGTTAATAAAGTTATCAAGAGCTTGAAGTCAAGTGCAGGGTTCTGGCCCTGCACTTCTGATTGGCCGTTAAATGGCGATATCAGATTGGTCCGTTCAGGTGAATCTGATTGGCCATTAACGAGCCTATCTTATTGGTTAACGGAGCTAGTGCTCCCTGGTTTTCATTGGTTGAATATCTAATTAGTTGCCTATATAAAGAGGGCCATAACAGCCTTTGAGCTGAGCTGTCACACCATGTAAATAAAGAGTTTTGAAGTTCACCGTTTCACCAGCTCGTCTCCATTCTTCGCGCCCACGCTCAGAACATAACACTCCGCATCAGAGGTAGAGATGGGGCCAGGGCCATCTGACAGTTATCAGCTGCCTTTGGAGTTAGAGATTAGTGAGGCAGAAAAACAGCTGGAGCCTGTTCCCAGTGTGTGCATGCACAGAGCTGGTAAGAGATGGGGAACAGTTAAGGAACAAGGGTCGATTCAGGAGTAAAGGCACAGATGGACAGCAAATGACCCCTCCAATAGGGAATAAAGAGGAGAGAAAGAGAAGTGGTGTTTGCAGGAGACAATTAGTTCATTTAATGAGGGTGAAGATTGAATCATGACTCCTTACCAAGTATTTTCTTGTACAGTGTTGCATTTTGAAGCTATCAGCCTGGCAACTCTCCAAGCCTGATAAGCTCTGTGGTTGTAAATCACTCTTGAAAGACTGTTTGCCAGGACTTTGCTGGATGTGAATGATAGGAATTCACATTAGCCTGATAAAAAGGGGTTTTGTTGGGATGAAGAGTCTGCTTCATGATTTTGTGAAGCCTAAGTCAGAAAAATAAATTTAAATGCTATTGCTTTCTTGATAATACTTTTTTCTCTCTCTCATAAGAATAGGTGTCAAGGCAGGTCTTTCAAGGTAAATGTCTCAAAAGGTGACAGAACTGATCTGATCAGTTCTAACTAAGCAATAGCAATAGCACCTAGACTTATATACTGCTTCAGGGTGCTTTTACAGTCCTCTCTAAGCAGTTTACAGAGTCAGCCTATTGCCCCCAACAATCTGGGTCCTCATTTTACCCACCTTGGGAGGAGGGATGGCCTTGAGCCTGGTGAGATTCAAACTGCCAAATTGCTGGCAGTCAGCAGAAGCAGCCTGCAGTACCTCACTCTAACCATTGTGCCACCTCAGCTCCTAAGGAGGACTTGGCTTGATTAATACTCAGAAGGGAATTCATCAAGGAATTCCAGAGTTCTGGGCTAGACTGGAAACAATAACAGCAACAACAACTACAACAACTACAACAACAACAACAACTACTACTACTACAACAATAATAAATTGTTGTTGTTGTTGTTGTTGTTGTTGTTGTTGTTATTATTATTATTATTATTATTATTATTATTATTATTATTATTCCTAAAATTAACTCTAAACCAGTTCTAAAATCTCTGCCAGTAAAATGGGACAGATCTAGGAGATCATGTACTCCCACAGATCAAACCTGGGTAAAGGTTATCTTTATTTTTACCTGCAAACAAATATACTTCTTAAACCCATGAAGCCTACTGACCTTATCTATCGAGGGCCTGTATTTGAAAAGACATCTCATATCCATCCTCTAAAACATGGCACAGTGTGAATTTCCTTAACCTTCATCTTTGACCTATTCATCCATTTGTATCATGATATTTTTGATGCACACTTTGCAAAAGGTTCCCTGAGTTAATGTTAGGGTGAGGTGCAAAAATATTTCCAATCTCAGATACATATGTTGTTTTGCCTTTTCTAAAGGATTAGAAACATTGAAAAGAGAGGCAGGAGCATGTGGAAAAGAGAATGCTGTAGCTTTCAAAGGTGATGTCTTTCTCCACTGGCAAATTCATGCCAATTCAAAGCTTTAGGTATTCCAGATATTTATCCTCCTCATCCTCCTTTCTTCTCCTCCTTCTCATTCTCCCCCTCCTCCTCCTCATTTCTCCTCCTCCTTATCTTTCTCCTCATTTCTCCTCCTCCTCCTCCCCCCCTCCTTTTTTCTTCTCCTCCTCCTTCTCATTTCTCCTCCTCCTCCTCCTTCTCCTCCTCCTCTTCTTCTTCTTCCTCCTCCTCCTCTTCCTCCTCCTTTCAAAATATCCTCCAAATGTGTCTCGCTGCTTTGTCTTTAATTGCTGTGGTTGCTTCTGCTGTCCTTGTTCTTGGATTTTAAATTCAGCAGAAGCGCTTGTCAAAGGATGTGCTCCTGAATAGCAGAGTGGGAAAGAATATTGAGAAATTAAGTTGCAGAACAACCCATTAGACAAAACGCTCATAATACTGTTGTCTTGAATGCAAAATATGGGCTTAGTCCAGCCACCAGTGAATGCTAACAAATGTTCATGGTATTTGAAATTACATTTGATGGGATGGAGACAGAAATATATTGAAACGTCACCAAAAGAAAGAAGTCTAAGAGAGGGAAGGGGAAAGGGGAAATTTCCCTTATCTATGCAACAAAGAGATTTTTTTTTAATTAACTGGCTGATAAACAGGCACAAGGGCAGTCGGGGAAGATCCTTTTTCATATCTGTTCTGTTCGGAGCATGGGCGCAAAGAACGGAGACTAGGCATTGGAAAGTGACTCAACTCTTTATTAGTGACTTCAGAACAGAGCTAAAATACTCGGGCAGCAGCAGCCCTTTTATAGGGCTTGCTGCTGTCATAACAGCCAATACTTTGAGTTTGCCACGCTGGCGGCGTCCAATCGGCAGCGCCCGTTAACAGCCAATCAGATCGGCCTAGGACAACCAATCAGGATCCGCTGCTGGCAGGCAAATCAGAAGTGCAGGATTTCAAGCCTGCTGTGGAAATAAAACTATTTAAGCTTTTAAATTAGCGCAATTGCTTAGTCCGTAACACCCCTCCCCCCTAGGTTCTGTCTGAGGGGTGGGGTGATGTACTCTCGCAAGTACGCAGATCGTTTCACCTGTCTGCCCGATCTACTTTGCCCCAACAGTTCTTGCCTTGGCTCTGTTCCCGATGGGCTATTTGCTGGGCTGGACAGCACGGCTGGGTCAACCACTTCGCTGGGCGACGCGGGGCTGTCATCCCTGCTTCCGTCATGGCTGCCTCCTGAGTTTCTTGGGTTTGCTGCTGTCTCAGTGCTGCTTTGTGGCGAGGCACTCATCTGATCCAGTTCTTCCTCGGAAGGTGAATATCCTGGGGTTGGTTGTGTTGATTTTTGGGTTTCGTGTACTGCGTCGTATGTTGGCTCATTTTCGGCCCCCTCGCTTTCCCTCCCCCCCCCCAGGTTTGAGGTTCAGGGCTAGAGACAGGGGTAGGTGCCAATCTGGAACGAAGTTGGTCAATGTGGCGCTTCCACATTTTTCCTTCAGCAGTTTGTAACCGGTAGGAACGAGGCCCCGTAAGTTGAATTATGGTAGCGGGGACCCACAATGGGTCACATGAGAAATTCTTTGCAAAGACTGGGTTGCCTACCTTGAACCTGCGATACTTGCTGCTGGACCCTAGGGGTTGTTCTGGCGTGTAGGCAGGGTGTATGCGGTCAAGGTGTGAGCGAAGTTTCCGTCCCATCAGCAGTTCGGCTGCAGTTTTGTTTGTAGTACTGTGTGGTGTAATATGTTGGAGGAGGAGCATCCTGGTTATTTTATGATCGATGTCTCTTTGTTCCATTTTTTGTAAAGTTTTCTTCATGAATTGGACCATTTTCTCAGCCCTACCATTGGCCACAGGGTGAGCTGGTGATGCCAAAGCATGGCGTATCCCCTGATCCATGAGGTACTGTTCAAATGTGAGAGCAGTGAATTGGGGACCATTATTGGAAACCAGGACATCTCGTAGTCCATGTGTAGCAAATAGTTTATTTAATTTTTTAATGACTGCTTCTGCGGTGGTGCTCTTCATCTTGTGGACCTCAAGCCAATTTGAATAGGTGTCCATGGTTATGAGAAAGGTATGCCCCTTGGTGGGTCCCGCAAAATCAAGGTGGATGCGGGACCAGGGACCCCGGGTGTCTCCCATTCTGTTGGTAGGGCTTTGGGTGGATCTGCGTGAGTCTCTTGACACTTGTTGCAAGAGGCTACCCACGTTTCTATTTGTTTATCTATACCTGGCCACCACGCGTAGCTCCTGGCAGTGCCTTCATTCGCACGATGCCAGGATGTCCATCGTGCAACAATTTCAGGACTTTCTGTTGTAGCCACTCCAGAATGACAACTCTGTCTCCCTATAATATGCATCCTTTTTGGGACAAAAGCTCTGTCTGTCGGTTTTTGAAGGGTTTGAAGATGTCACTGAGTTCATTGTCAGGCCAACCTCTTTCCACCCAGCTAAGGATTCTTGCTAAACAAGGATCTTTCCTCATTTCTGTGGCGATGTCTCGTGCAGTCAGTGGTGGAGAAGGAAAGGTTTCAATTTGTAGCATTGTTAGTGTTGGAGCCGGATCGTCTATGACTTCGGGTAGCGGTGAGCAGCTCAAAGCGTCAGCGTGGGGAATGACTTTCCCTGGGCGGTGTAGCAAATGGTAATCGTATGCGGCTAGAAATTCCGACCAACGCATCATTCTTGGCAATAAAATGTGGGGTGTTGGTTTGTCCCCTGCTAAAATGCCAAGTAATGGTTTGTGATCGGTAACTATGGAAAAGGATCTTCCATATACGTACTCATGGAAGTGTTTGACAGCAGCTACGATAGCGAGAGCCTCTTTATCAAGTTGGCTATAGTTCCTCTCAGCTTTCGCTAAAGTCTTTGAAAAAAATGCAATAGGTACTTCAGTACCTTTTGGTAGGATGTGGCTCAGGATGGCTCCTACCCCAAACACGGTGAGGCATCGCAGGTGACGGTTAAAGGTAAGGTCTTGTTATATTGTATTGTTAAAGGTAAGGTCTCATTATATTGTATCAATACAGCATCTGAGGTTAAGAGGTCTTTGACTTTCTGAAAAGCTCGTTCTTCGCATTGTCCCCAGACCCAGGAAGCCTTCTTGTCAAGGAGCCTATGCAGGGGTTCGGCCACAGTTGCTTTCTGGGGCAAGAAGATGTTATAAAAGTTAATGAGTCTTAGGAAAGCTTGGAGGTCTGTTTTATTCCTAGGTCTTGGGGCATTTTTTTATGGCAGTCAGTTTCTTTTCAGTAGGGTGAATTCCCTGTTTGTCAAGTAGATAGCCCAGGAATTCAACCTTTTCTGTACAGAGTTGGCACTTCTCCTTCTTGACCTTTAGGCCAGCATCTTTAAATTTCTGTAGAACCATTCGGAGTCATTTTTCTAAAATGCATCTAGTCGGGGCAGCTATCAGTACATCATCAAAGTAGGGCACGACCTCATTTATGTCTTGTCGTAATCTTTCCAATAAGCTCTGGAAAATACCGGGGGCTACATTTACTCCGAACTGGAGTCTGTTCACACTTGAAAGCCCCTCTATGCATGAATATATTCTGGGCTTCTGCAGTCTGTGTGTCTACGGGCAACTGCTGAGCTAAGTCCAATTTTGCAAATATTTTCCCACCTCCGAGGGAGTGAAGAAGATGTTGGACCACAGGTACAGGGTGAGTGCTCTGCTGGAGCGCTAATCCCGCAAATTCTCACCGATCTGTCTGGTTTTATGGGGGTCACGATTGGGGTCTCCCATTAAGCGTGGTCAATAGGTTCCAACACACCTTGTGCTATTAATTTGTCCAATTGTTCATCAATTTTGGCTTGAGTGCAAAGGGCACTCGACGAGGCTTAAGGTGAATGGGCGCAATTTCGGGCTGAGGTTAAATGATATGGGGGACCCTTTGCACTTGCCTAGCTTCTCGCTGAACACGTCCTGGAATTCTTGGATGAGGGCCGCTTCCCAGTCATCACTGCCAGTCTGGTTGATGCCAGCTAGTTCAATTCCTAATGGCACAAACCACTGTAGACCCAAAAGGCTGGGTCGATCTAGATTGACAATGGTCAACGGTAAAGTTGCAGTGTGGTCCTTGAAGGTGACTCAGACGTTGCTGGAACCGACGACCGGAATTCTATTTCCTTGGTAGTCTTTCAATATGATGTTTTGAGTGCTGAGGTCCTGGCGACAGATGTCAGGGATCAGCTGTTTGAAGGTTTTCCAGGATACCATCGATAGGGACGATCCAGAGTCGACCTCCATAACACATGGTCGCTGCTCGATGGCGACCCTCACTCGGATTTTCCTTGCATCAAGGGATGACGTGTGGCCTATGGTGATGGTCAGGTGTGCCTCTTCTCATTGAGATGAAGTGGTGGCTGCTCAGTTTCTGTATTGAAAGTTCCATTGGTTGTTTTGGCGGTCCCAATTAACTGGTGGGGTGCCTGTTGTCTGTCGGAAATTGCTTTCTCTCCTGGTTGGGCTGGGTCCTCACTTGCTTTTGCAGACCTTAGCGATATGGCCCCTCTTCCCGCAGGAACAGCAGAGTGCATCTAGGAATTTGCAGTCGGATTGTGGGTGACTGCCCCCACATCCGGAACATTGGTATGGTGATTTTCAATTCTTTTGGTCCCACTAGTTGCATTCTGACCTGAGTCTGTTGACCTCTTCTTCCTAGCTTTCTGATGAGGATTTGAGGTCCTCATGGTGGGTGGTTGTCACGTGCCTCTCGGAAAACGGCATGGCGTTGCTGGCTAATTGGCGGTGTGGTGCGTTTGCTTGGCGCATTCGAGTGGCTGACTTCCTGGTTGCTTCTGCCACAGTAGCATCGGCGATGACATCTGCGAGTGTCATGTCTCCCTTCGCCATGATCTTGCTCTGGGTCGTGGGGTCTCTTAGGCCCAGAACAATTCGATCTCTCATGGCTTCCTCGAGATTTGCGAAGCCACAGAGTCCTCCTAGGTTTCTGATGTCAGCGATGAAGTCTCCAACGCTTTCACTTTACCATTGGTCCCTCTGGTAAAACTCATGTCTTCTGTTGAGTATTGGCACCGCCGGTGCATAATGGACCCGGAGGATTGGGGCAAGGTTGTCCCAGTCCATTGTCTTGACTTCTGCTGGTTTCGCAAGTGCTTTTGCCATCTTGAAGACGGCAGGCCCACAATGGGTCAGGAATACAGCTCGTTTCTTGCCAGGTGTAGCATCTTTCAGATTGTTGGTCTCCAGGAACATCTGGAACCTGTCCATACATGAGTCTCAGTCTTCATTAGCCAGGTCAAATGGAGCGGGTGTTATAGCGCTGCTGGTCATTCTGCCGCTTCTTCAGTGCGCTCTTAGCCATGTGCTCTGTAGGGTTCATTGAGTGTTTGATCAGCTCTTAAAGTCTCCGCATCCCATCCTCATCACCAGTGTTCTGTTCGGAGCGTGGGCGCAAAGAACTGAGACTGGGCATCGGAAAGTGACTCAACTCTTTATTAGTGACTTCAGAACAGAGCTAAAATACTCGGGCAGCAGCAGCCCTTTTATAAGGCTTGCTGCTGTCATAACAGCCAATGCTTTGAGTTTGCCACGCTGGCGGCGTCCAATCGGCAGCGCCCGTTAACAGCCAATCAGATCAGCCTAGGATGACCAATCAGGATCCGCTGCTGGCGAGCCAATCAGAAGTGCAGGATTTCAAGCCTGCTGTGGAAGTAAAACTATTTAAGCTTTTAAATTAGCGCGATTGCTTAGTTTGTAACAATATCCATCTATTGACATTAAGTTTAGTCGTCCAAACAATTCTGATGGACAAAGAGGTGATGCTTCCCTTGACAAATCTGGAGAAAACAGTTAAGCAGACAGAATTATTGGCAGTGCTATGCAAAAACCAGGCCACTGTATTCTGCTTTATAAAATGAAAGGCAGGACATTCACTTTTACCCTTGACAACTTCAAATCAATGCCATTCCATACCCAGGAAAATTTCACCAATTTCTTGTTTCTTCTGAAAAGGATTTATTACAAAACAACAGAGTTGGAAGGTACCTTGGAGGTCTTCTAGTCTAACTCCCTGCTTAAGCAGGAGAACCTATACCATAAATCTTTTCAATCTTTTCTTAAAAACTTCCAGCACTTACAAACTTCTGAAGGCAAGTTCTCCACTGATTTTTCTTTAATTGCCAGGAAATTCCTCCTTAATTCTAGGTTGCTTCTCTCCTTGATTTATTTCCACCCATTGCTTCTTGTCCTGCCTTCAGGTGCTTTCGAGAATAGCTTGACTCCCTCTTCTTTGGGGCAGCCCTTGAGATATTGGAAGACTCCCCTAGTCCTTCTCTTCATTAAATATGCCCAGTTCCTGCAACCATTCTTTATATATTTTAGCCCCCAGTCCCCTAATCATCTTTGTTGCTCTTCTCTGCACTCTTTCCAGAGCTTCAATATTTTTTCTATATTGTGGTGAACAAAACTGGATGCAGTATTTCAGGTGTGGTCTTACCAAGGCGTTATAAAGTGGTATTAACACTTTGCTTGATCTTGATTGTATCCCTCTGTTAGTGCAGCCTAGAACTGTGTTGGCTTTTTTTTTTTTTTAGAGGGGGGCAGCTGCAGCACACTCATAGTTAAACAATTTTCCACTAGGTCTCCAAGATCCTTCTCACAGTTACTATTATCGAGCCAGATACCACCTATATTATACCCGAGCTTCCAATTGAATGAGAATGGGGAAGAAAACCAGGGGCAACATGACAGTATTATAAATACAAATTGCAGGCAGCATCAAGAACCCCTCATACCTCTATCCATAATATGACTCGATTCCCTGAACTACTCCAAATTCAATCTTAAAATGCTGATTTACGTTTCCTTGTCTCATATTGAAATGGCTTCTTTTGCTAAGAACTCTTGATATTTTAAGCCCCAGTTAGAATCTTTGTGTTATTCATGGGGGGAAAAAAAAGAGATGCATCTGAATTTTTATGTGCCTTGTGAAGTGTGGATAACTTAACTATGCATATTATCCCAGTCTTTCCCCTTCCCCCAAGCCTTCTCTTGAGAATTCCTTTCTCAGAACAGCTTGAGTAATAATTTCCCTTTTCAGAATGAATTATTGCTGTATTTGATTTGCACTAAGGTTAAAGAATATTTGCCTTTAAAAATGGAGAGAAAATTCACATAGAAAAAAAAAATGGAAGTCATCGCATTGATATTTAAGAGGCTGAGTACACATCTTCGGTTCCAAGGAAAACCAAATTTGTCTCCAGTAAAACATTGAAATAAATTTATCTAACCATCAAGCCATGAAAAAGTCTCATAAGACAACAGCTTCTTCAAATCATGGCTTTAATCGTATTCCCCATAAAATTATTGTCATTTCTCAAAATTCAGAATCGGAAAAGTAAGACTTTAAGTAAAACAGAATAGGAAAACTAAGAGACTATTATGTGGGGTCCTTACAGATGTTTCACTACCAAACTAAGTAACCTCATCAGTGTTAGGAGGGATTTGTTCTCTTTTTATACACTAGAGATTTGCCCTCTCAATATTAATGGAAGTGATCTTGATTCTTGATTAGGCTGCTGCTTACTATCAATTCAAACAAACACATGGTAATCAATCTATCTATCTATCTATCTATCTATCTATCTATCTATCTATCTATCTATCTTCATATAGGATTTTCATAATAATGTTGGTAGCTTCAATCACTTATAAATCAGCACACAACCAACCCTTTGGATCGTAATTCTCAGGTTTTGCACCTTCTTTTTGTTCAGCACTAAGGAAATAAGGAAATCCAGAAAGTTCAATGGAATATAATGTTTTATTGCAAGCCGTAAGCTCTCTACAAGAATCTGAATTTCTAACAGTAAAGGCAAATTGGTCAATGGAATTCAAGGTGGGCTGACTTAGGTCACATGTGGGCATGAAGGCGCCCCAAGACTGATGACTTATTTGACCCCTCCCTCCCTCCCTCCCTCCCTCCCTCAGGCTCATTATGGTCCTCTCCTGTGCTTTTGAGTGACAGGTATTTGGCTTTTTCATAACAAATTGTAGAACTCATGGTAAGACGAACATTGAAGAATGAGAAAGTGGTCTGTAGAAAGCTTGTTTGATGGGAACTTTTCTGCAGTCTTAGCCTAATGCTAGATCTGGGGTCAGCAACCTTAAACACTCAAAGAGACATTTGGACCCATTTCCTACAGAAAAGAAAACACCAGGAGCCACAAAACCCTTTTGACATCTAAAATAAAAATAACATTGCACTGTTTGCCAATTTCTCACCACACATTAAGCATACTGGTAAACCAGTTTCATCACCAATGAAAGTAAATGAATCTGCCCATGTACCATTAAATGTTCTGTTTTCTTCTGGAACTCTTCTTTTCTTGGATTTATCCATGATTGGACTACCAGGGGTCAAAAAGCTCAGTAAATCACATGCTGGAAAGTGTCACACATTGGCAGTTGTAATGCATATTCTGAGTGACAGGGAACCACAGTAGAGGGATGAAAGAGCCTCATGTGGCTCCAGAACCATGGGTTGCCAACTCCTGTACTAGACAAATGACAGTTAAGATCTCATTGATGCCACCATAGCATCTTAGTTAAATGCTTGATGTTACTCAAAACCTAACAAAAAAAAGTTTATTACCCTGCTCTTATTGTCAGTAAACATATTGATCTATTCTGTAATGCTCAAAGTTAACAGTGGCAAACTCAGAGAGAAAATTCAGCACCGAGCCCAAGATGTGAAATATGAAACAATCCTGGAATCTGTAGAGCCATTAACTAGGATCTAAATTCAGCAAAAAAATAAATAAATAAAGATCCTACCAGAATCAGAAAAAAAAAGTTGTTGGATAGCTAATTTGAGAGCAGGCTGTCTGAACTGGAGGGAAGAGAAGAGATAATCTCTTTTGCTTCTATGGATTATATGATAACACAGAAGCTTTTAACTTTGCCCACAATGGCACTGAATTGTGCTAAAATATTGTTTACAGTTAAACAACATGAATTCTTTATTGTTGCTTCAAGCCAAACTAATACTTTGGGTGGGGAGAAAGAACTTTCCTTCCTCAGGAGATGAAAAATAGCCACATTTGCAGGAAATTGTTAGCAAGGTCGCAACCAAGCAAGCTAGTCTGTTCTCATTTGGAGAGGCTTACCTTTTAAGTCTAGAGCAGTGTAGGTGAATAACTAAAACGTCGTTAGCCTAAGCCTACATTTATCCCAATCATGGCAGAGAAAATATTATCTCCTGGTCTTCTGATATTCCTGTTGTAAAATGCTAGCATCAACAGGCGGGGAGAGTATTAACAAAAGGGGAGGAGGGAGATGGATTTCAGGTTTTCTCCACCTTTGCAATTAGGGGTGTATGGTTGGGAGACAATTGGACTTTGTCTTCTATTTACCTGAAGCACTGTAACAGGAGACTGAAATTGGTGGGAAGTCGAACAAATACTTGGTTTATATTTGGAATAGAGATGATAGAAATGAAAGGCATTTAATGCTGCAGCACGCCTGGGCTAGAGGAGAATAGAATGTAATGGGTCTGAACTTTCAGCCGGTAAGGCATTTTGAGTGTGGCATTTTTCTTTATGCCCTATTTGTGAAAATGAAAGGGATCCTATTTGTATGGTAGCTGGCTTAGGAACTGTTGATCAGCTGCTCATGGATTGGCTTCATTCTGCCAAGCTGTCCAAGAGAGGAACTCTTGGGTTTTGCACCTCATTTTTAAGATGGTCATGTGGCCGGCATGACTAAACACTGAAGGCACATGGAACACTGTTACCATCCCATCAAAGTGGTCCCTAGTTTTCTACTTGCATTTTTTACATGCTTTCGAACAGCTAGGTTGGCTGAAGCTGGGACAAATAATGGGAAGTTACTCCATTACACGGCGCTAAGGATTCAAACCACTGAACTGCTGAGCTTTCTGAATGACAAGTTCAGTGTCTTAGCCACTGAGCCACTGGATCCCTTTAGTCATGCTGGCCACATGACATGAAGACAACTTCGGACAGCGCTGGTCCTTCAGCTTTGTAATGGAGATGAGCACTGCCCCCTAGAGCCAGAAATGACTGGCACATATGTACGAGGGGAACCTTTACCTTTACCTTTAAGACAGTGTTGTAGCATCATTTTTGTAGGAAGAGCCTGTAAAGAATAGCTTTGGAGAATAGCTTGACTCCCTGTTCTTTATGGCAGCCCCTGGGATATTGGAACACTGCTATCATATCTCCCCTAGTCCTTCTTTTCATTAAAATATACATACCCAGTTCCTGCAACCATTCTTTATATGTTTTAGTCTCCAGTCCCCTAATCATCTTTATTGCTCTTCTCTGCACTCTTTCTAGAGTCTCAACATCTTTTTTACATTGTGGTGACCAAAAGATTGTCCATGGATTTAGCAGGGTCCATGGTCAATCTTTTAAAATAGTTCTCCCAAGAGCTTGATTTGTTAAGCCTGGTTTCCCCAACCAGGGTTAGGGAGACAAGCTAAACAGAATGTGCAGCGTTAGTCAGATAGGCACACAGATAAATGAGTGAGCTAAGCTTGTATGTTTATTAACATACAGTAAAAATAACAGATACGTTTGTGCTATCAAAAATATAGTTTATTCCATTATGAGTTCATAGCATAGTCAAAATAACAGTCCAATAGTCATGTATCATTTAGTCAGTCCATTCAGGGATATTCAGTTAGCAAAGTCCGTGTAGAATATCCTATGTCAGTTCACTTACAAGTCAGTCCTTTGTTTTCTCTCCCGTTCGAGCAATGCAGTCTTGAGTCCTTGCAGTAATCAGGGATCATCAAAGCCAGAGAGAGAGCAAGATGCAGCCTTGCTTCTTTTAAAGTGCTTTCACAACCACTCCCTTAATTACTATCCCACAGCTAAAGTTGCAGACACTTTAACTTATAAACTATGATTACATATTATTATTTACCTAAACCAGTTAGGGTAAAACAATGTTATCCCTAACATTCTCCCCTTTTAGGAAATAATAATAAATATAACTATTTACATCTTTAAATCATATTTGTTACAACTCTCTTTAAATTTGATTACTCCTTGAGCTTTTGTAAATTGGTCTGCAATGTTTTCTTCTGTCATGCAGTATTCCAATTTAATTAGCCCATTCTTTACAGATTCTCTAACATTTAAGGATCTTAAATCAGTATGCTTTGATCTAGTTTTAACAGCAATACTAGTAGCTAACTTTATAGCTGCTTGGTTATCCTCGTATACAATAATGGAATCTTTTACAGTTATACCCATGTCTAATAATAACTGTTTGTACAAAATCAAGTCAGTGCATAATAATGACAGACATGAAAATTCCGCTTCCATCGTGGACAAGCTAATATGCTGTTGTCTGATTGACCTCCACTCTATTAGTGTCTTACCAAATAATATAGCCATCCCAGATGTTGATTTTCTAGTGTTTATATCAGTTGCAAAACTTGCATCTGCATAGGCACTAAGACACAAATCACCCTTTGGTTCTATATACAATGCATGGTTCATTGTTCCTTTAAGATATCTTAAAATTCTCTTTAATGATTGCCAATGACATTGTTGTGGATCCGAATTAAAACGTGCCAGCTGATTTACACTATAAGCTATATCTGGCCTAGACCAATTGCTTATATATGATAAGCTACCAATCAAAGATTGATATATAGACTTATCAAATTTGGGACTTTGATCATCAGTTTGGCAAACTTCCTGACTCATTGGAGTCTTTGCCGGTTTACAAAGTTCCATTTTAAACATTTTAATTAATTGGCAAATTTTATCTTCTTGAGATATCTTAAAACCATTTTTTCTTTTGTTAATTGTCAATCCTAGATACTTTTTAATTTCACCTAAATGCTTTAATTTTATCTTTTTGGCTAATAATGATATAATTTCATTAGCTTCATTTTTAGTCTTAGTTATCAAAGCAATATCATCTGTAAATAATAACAATAATGACACAGTTCCATTATTTTCTCTTTTAAACACACATGGATCTGCTAAACCAGATTTAAAACCTATATTGTTTAACTTTTTCACAATATATTGGTTCCACTCAAACCCAGATTGTTTCAACCCATAAAGACTCTTTTTGAGGTTCCAACAATCATTACTATTTACTTTATTGTCTTTTATACCTACTGGTTTTCTTAAATATATAGTGTGCTGCAATGGTGCATGTAGATAAGCAGTTTCTACATCCAAATGGTTAATGACATAGTTTTTCTTAGCTGCCCACACTAATGCTGCTCTTAAAGATGTTGCTTTAAGACTTGGTGCAAAAACTTCATCGTAATCAGATGCAGTTTGATTAAATCCTTGAGCTACTAACCTAGCCTTATGGGTAACAGTCCCATCATTTCCAGTTTTTACTTTAAATATCCATTTGCACCCAATGGATTTTTCTCCTGGAGGTAATTTAGCATCTTCATAAACTTTCATTACCTTTAATGAATTTAGTTCCTTTTCCATTGCCTTTTGCCAATTCTCCTGATCCTTAGCAGGATACATCCTAAGTTCATCTACACTAGTTGGAACTTTAGTTACTTGGCAAACTATACTTGCTTGATACCTATCAGGTGGTCTAGTTACACGTGTAGTATGCCTAGGTATTACAGGACTTACAGGTGGACTTTCATTTATTAACTCTTCTTGATTATCTAACTCTTCCTGATCAACTGTTTCTTCTTGTTCTGGTCCTATTTGCTCTTCATGGACTTCTTCTTTAATTGGACTCTTCTTATAACTAGTCTGATATTTCTGCCTTTTGTAGGGTTCAATAATTACTTCATTATTTAAATCTTGCTCTAATCTATTCCATCCTACATGTTCTAGGAATTTTTCACTAGCACTGGTGTAAACTCTAGATGTACCTGGTTCCCAGAATCTATAAGATCTATGATTAGATGTATATCCTACAAAATATAATTTTTTAGCTCTATGTTGTCCTTTGTGTCTAAGTTGTGAAGGGATATGCACCCATGCTGGTGCTCCAAATGTGTGCATGTAACTTAAATCAGGTTTTGTACCATGCCACAGTGTGAATGGTAATTCACCTGTTGTTGAATTAACAACATTATTTAATATATGATTACCACACATTATTGCTTCTCCCCATAAATTGTCAGGTAATCCTGAATCAGACATCATAGTTTGTGCCATTGATTGTAATGTTTGGCCTCTTCTCTCTATAAAGGCATTATGTTGTGGCCTATATGGTGCAGACATTTTATGTTGAATACCTAACATTCTTAGTCTGTTCTGGAATTTATTATTTGTAAATTCCGTACCATTATCTGTTATAAGAGTTACTAATTTCTTTTTAGTTTTTCTTTCTGCAAATTTTATCCAATTAAAGAGATTTTGATACATTTCAGTTTTGCTTTTCATTAAAGAGCAAAACCCATATCTAGAATAGTGGTCCATTATACTTAATATGTAACGAGCTCCTCCTACACTTGGTTTTTTCGGACCTATTAAATCTGCAAATACTACTTCTAAAGGTTCTTTGGTAGTAAATCCATCAACTCTATTAGCCGGTGTGACCCTGCTCTTACTTTGATTACAGGCATTACATTGCAAATACTTATGACAAGGTTTCAAACTTATTCCCTTAGATAATTCAACAGTTTTCTTAAGCATTTTAAAATTTAAATGCCCTAGCCTTCGATGTAACAAGTGAATACATTCATCATGAGGTTTCTTATTTTCATAAACCATGTTAGCCACCTTTAAACCATCATCATTTAACACATATAATTCACCTCTTAAAGATGCAGTAATTTTCTTATCTTCTTTTTCAATTATGCAGTTATCTCCTTTAAATGTAACTACATATCCTAGTTTAACTAAAATTCTAACTGAAATTAAATTAAATTTAAGTTGTGGTACAAATAACATTTTTACATTCTCTTTTATAAAAGAACAATATGCTATACCTTGACCTTTAGCTTTCAGTTTCCAGCCATTGGCTAACGATATCTGCTGTGTACTCTGGGACATTTTAATAAAATTTTTGTTATCATTTGTTATACAATGGGATGCTCCACTGTCAACCACCCATAAATTATTTTTTACAGCTCCGTTACTATACATGGCTAACTCTAAATTTTTATTTATCTTTTGATGACTTTTAGTATTCTGGCCAGCGTTCTGGCATTTTGCTTTTTTACAAAATCTTGTCAAATGTCCTCTTCCTCCACAATTAAAGCACTTTTTAATTGCGTATGCAGTAGGAGATTCATTATCTTCTTTTTGAGGTTGCTGCCTCCTTAATTGATCTCTTTCAAGCCTTCTTCTGGCCTCTTCAATCAATCTGCCAGTTATATCAGTTAAAGTTAGGCTTTCCTTTGGCAAAATTTCAAGGGAAGTTACGTAGTTAACATAACTTTCATTAAGGGAAGATAGAATTATGTAGACTTGGTGTTGTTCAGAGAAAATAAGCTCTTTCTCGTGCAGTTCTTGAAAAATGCTTTGCATAGTTTTCAAATGACTCAGCATATCACCATTCGTCTGGAGATGTGTACTGAAAAGTTTCCGTGTTAGATTTATGTGAGCACCAACATTATCTTGAACATAAATCCTCTTCAGCTTCTGCCAACACCCAACAGCCGTTTGCTCTCCGTGGATATAAACAAGCTGTTGATCAGTTAAGGTTAACCCAATTATGCAAATAGCTTGTTGATTTTTATGCATAAATTCTTCTATCTTTAGTTTATCTTCATCATCCTCTAGATCCCATTCTTCTACATTTGGTGGATTTTCAATTATGTTCCACAAACCTTCTCTTCGTAGAAGCAGACTACATTTCATAGACCATGATACATAGTTTGTTCCATCCAGCTTGGATATAAGGGACAAACTTTGTAAATTGTCTTGTGCCATGTTTTCTTATATGGATATAAAACTATAATTAATAAAACACAGCTGTCTGTTTACTGTAAAGTATAACAACACAAACTCTCACTTTTACATAAATCTGTTTTATCCTAGTTAAACTGACTTTGCAGCCTCTGGGCCCATAACCAGTGTTAAGCCTGGTTTCCCCAACCAGGGTTAGAGAGACAAGCTAAACAGAATGTGCAGCGTTAGTCAGATAGGCACACAGATAAATGAGTGAGCTAAGCTTGTATGTTTATTAACATACAGTAAAAATAACAGATACGCTTGTGCTATCAAAAATATAGTTTATTCCATTATGAGTTCATAGCATAGTCAAAATAACAGTCCAATAGTCATGTATCATTTAGTCAGTCCATTCAGGGATATTCAGTTAGCAAAGTCTGTGTAGAATATCCTATGTCAGTTCACTTACAAGTCAGTCCTTTGTTTTCTCTCCCATTCAAGCAATGCAGTCTTGAATCCTTGCAGTAATCAGGGATCATCAAAGCCAGAGAGAGAGCAAGCTGCAGTCTTGCTTCTTTTAAAGTGCTTTCACAACCACTCCCTTAATTACTATCCCACAGTTAAAGTTGCAGACACTTTAACTTATAAACTATGATTACATATTATTATTTACCTAAACCAGTTAGGGTAAAACCATGTTATCCCTAACACTGGGGTAGTAATTTTCTTAGCCCTCTGATAGTTTGCCAAAAGATGGAAGACTCCTTCTTCTGGACTGATTGAATTAGTTTCTGCCATGAGATCAATTCAGCACCAGACGTTATTTTGAGCTCCAGCCCTTCCAATTTTATGTTACTTTATATTTTAATTACATGTGCTTCTTTTTAGCTCCTTTGTTGTAAAAAGAAACATATTAGATTGCAGTAGACTAATTAGATTTGGCTTATTGCAACTTTTTTTTTTAAAAAAATAATAATCATAACTTCTTTGGGTAAGTGGAACGTGGAACTATACAGCACAGGCAAAAGATTTTGAGTGGATTTCAACTGCCCCCTTGGAAAAAGAAAGAAATACCATGGTTTCAGGCCAGAGACTCCTTTTTTATCCCAGTCTGCCAAACAAGAAGAGTGATAGAAGAATACAAAAGGGATCTGTAAGTAAAAGAAATTTCCTTCTAACTTTTAACAAATTTGCAGCCTTTGAATAACTTAAATGGGAACTTCAAGCAGAACTGTGAAAACAACAGCTGGTAGATCTTGCGCTATCTGTCAGGGAAGAGCAAAAATGAAAATCTGGATTTTCTCCCGGCCTCTTACTGTGAGTCTCTGGTACAACTTGCTTGTTCACCTGCTAACCTCAAGGGAAATACTAATAATAATAAAATAATCAGCTTAAAAATAAGATGTAAAATCAGAATATGGAGAGGCTCCCCTAGGGAAAATTCAACAGGGATTACGCTAAAGCGATGCCTTCTTATAGCACAAACAGTTGTTTCATTATTTGAACCTCTGTCAGGTATAAAATAAAACCTGGAATTGCTTAAAAAGGAGGGGGGGGAAGACTTATATGCGAAATAGGAAGCTGGACCGATCAGTTGCATTAAGGCTTATGAAGAAACGCTGGCAAAGTCACATGTTCTGGATTTCCACTCTGTTAAAGGGCAGGTCATTTCAAGTTACAGACACAAAACTGGGCAATAGCCAAATGTCTGTATTAATCAATCAATTAATTAATTAATTTTTATTCTTTGATAGAGCAAATTGTGGAGGCTTCATACATTTTAAATGTAAAGCCTCTTTGGGTGCAAGTTAAATTGACCACTTTGGACACTACAAGACTGTTTCTTTGAACAGTCTTGAATGTCTCTTTGAATTATTTTGCATTTATTTTAACAAACAATTATTTGGCTGTCCAACTCATTGGTGATGACTCCAGGTGGATTACATAGATAAAACTCCACAAAAGTCGACAAATTCTACAAAAGTTTGTACAACCCCTCTGGCAATAACAATCAAACAAACTATTTGATGGGCTCTGTATCATTGGCAGAATCTGGTCTTCAGACTCTTGATAAAGAATGCCGAAGTAAGGGCCGATCTTATCTCTGTACAGATGATGTTCCACAGGGTGGGAGCCACCATGGAGAAGGACCTTCTTCTTGGTCCACCAGGTTGGCCTCTTTAAGAGACGGGATCCATAACATTCCCTGGCTCTCAGGTCAGGTAGATATGACTGAGATAAGACAGGCATTCGGATGATCTGATCCCAAGCCATGAAGGTGACAACCAGGCCCTTGAATTGATCCCTGCGGGAGTTGCATCAGCTGAAAATTGGCAGCCGATGCAACTCCCGCAGGAGAAGTGATATGTATGGAACTAGATTTGCACCAAACCACGTGAGCAGCCACATTTTGAGCCAATTGATGCTTCCAGATACTTTTCAAGGGTAGCCCCATGTAGAGCACATTGCAATAGTGAAGACAAGAGGTGTTGGATGCTAGGTTTAGATTTAGACACTTAGAACACTTTGAATGCATACTGATTGGCATACATTAAAATGAAATTTCATTGCATACAGCTCTTAAAAGGTCACCACCTCCCATATATGTCACATAAACATGACAAACAAACACAAAATTATGTATATACCCACATATATTATATGACACAGAGAAACAACACAATCTAGTCTGGGTGTATACATGTACATGGAGAGAGAAACAAATTTTGTGAGTTTACCAGACAAAGCTGTTACAAAATCAGGTAGTCCTGCTAAAAATACTTTGAAGCCTCATCCCAGAGGGGAGCAACAGAAACAGACCATGAAGTCAGTGTGTGTGGTCTCTAACAATGCTTTGAGCTCTGAGCACATAGTGCTTATAAGCAGCATCCTGAATAATGAAAAGCAAACTTCCTAGAATCTTCATCCTCGCCACTTTCTGTATGGACTTTCTATCTGAAGCACTGCTGCCACCAAACCAAAGAGTGATGCAGTTTGTTAAAATGCTCTCAATTGTGCCTCTGTAATAAGTGGCCAGGACAGAACGACAAAGGTATGCTCTCCTCATCCAACACAGAAAATGCATGCGCTGGTTTGCATGCTTCATTAAGGATGAAATGTGGAGAGACCAATTCAAATTGTTAGTTATCTGCACCCCCAAATACTTAATACTATTGACCACCTCTACAGTTGCATCCCCTACAGCATTCCTAGGACAATGACCAACACTGAAAGATATGAACTGTTGAATGGTTTCCAAGTACTTCAAATAGAAAACATGTGAGTTTTTAAATGGAACTGTAACTGTCATGGCTTCTAATTGTTGCCTCACTTTTAATTCTTAATTTTTGTTATACCCTATACCTATTTTTCTCTTTGTCATTATGTCTTGGACATCGATTTTTTTTCATTGTGACTTTTATCTCATGCTTCAGCCAGTGGTGAGATGCTTTTGGTGTAACAACACACCAGCATCGGTGATCGAACACTGCATGCATGTGAACAGCTCTCCCAAAAAATTTACCTGCTATGTTACTGTTGTGGTTCGCTGGTAGCTAGTGCGGATGGCTGAGGTCTCGGAAAACGAAGACTCAGATAAGGGGCCTGCGTGTGATGCAGAGATGGGGCCAGGACTACCAGAGAGTGGAGTGCTACCTTTGGAGCTTGTGGAGTCCAGCAGCAGTGATGCAGAGGACCCCGAGGAGCCTGTGTCCAGGGCGCATGTGCGCAGGGCTGCTTGAAGGAAAGAGCAGCTGCTGCAGCACGAGTGACTTGGGAGTAAGGCTGCAAGGCGATGGCCCCTACAATAAGGGATAAAAGCCAGCCCTCAGAGGTGGGATTCTTTGCAGGAAGCAAAGAAGTTCTTGCACTTCAAAGTCTTGTGGAAGTTCGGACTATTCTGGTTTGTGTTTGGAGACTTTTGGTTTTGATTATTTCCTTGCAATTTAATCTCGTGTTCTTGGCAGCCTTGCACAACCTTGGCAAGGTTTGTTCTTATCTGGGACAATTCATTCTTAACAGTGTTTTACTGTGAATGAGCAGAATTAACAGAGAAGCATTAAAAAGGTTTTGCTTTTATCTCTGTTTGGTGTTTGTTTGCTTTGAACAAGGCTTGGGTCAGAACAGTTACTACTGGGGAGTAACACAGCTGAGCAGTGTCAATCCGCTCTGCTACACGAATCAGCTGAAAGGATATAGGTAAGTACAGCACAAGGGCGGGCAACCAGGCTCACGAAGATCATCAGAGCAAGCTGGTTCATTACCAGCTGATAGTCGGAGCAAGGGGGTTTGCCTGAACCAGTCTGAACGAGCAGAATCCCACCCCTGGCTTCAGCATATAGTTGAATAATCCTTTCCTGTGTTGTCTTCCTTCCTCTTGGGCCTGTTCTCTGTAGGCTTCTATTTGCTAGAAATGAAACAAGGAAAGTCATACTTCTGAGTGCTGCAAGCTCTACACCTCTCTGTATCATTTTACAAGCTGTTTAACGATGCATTCTAGAGCCTTTCTAAAATTTCAGGTACTTAGGCAGTTCCTTCAATCCTCCTCATTTTGCTAAGGGACATTTGTGTGCTTTGCACTTCAAATATTTCAATTTTTGCAAGATAGAGATAGAGATTCTTGTATTACACATTTATTTCCTTTTTGTTGTGTATTGTGCAGACAGTCAGAAACTGAAAACCAGGATTTATACAGAGTGTCTGACTCTGTGGTTCCGTAACCTTCCTTGAATTACAATTATTTCCCTAATTGGATCTGCTTTTCTTTCATGTATAAAAGATTCACATCTTTTGAGTTTGACTGCGGGCTGATGTCCCTTGCCCTTTTTTCCAGTGGTATTCTTCCTGTCTACTTCAGCAACTTGCTTCGAAAGGCAAAGTTATAGAAAAGGAAACTCCTAAAATATTATGAAAATTAAGGTGGCATTATATAAAGTTGCTTGTTTGCAGTCTGAGAATAGTGTTCTTTATTCTCTGGTTTGTTTGAGAGTGGCCCTGGTGGAGACTAGTCTTAATATATAAAAGAATATTAGGTTATCAGTAGCTTTCTAAATGTAGGATTACTAACTATTGTATACAGAATACAGAGTAACAGAGTTGGAAATGATCTTGATGGTCTTCTAGTCCAACCTCTATACAAGTGATGACTAACCTTTTCAGCACCAAGTGGCCAAAGCGCATGTGCACCCCCAAAATGCAATGTATGTACATCCCCATCCACCTATCTATTTATCTATCCCCCCATGAATCAATCTATCTATCTATCTATCTATCTATCTATCTATCTATCTATCTATCTATCTATCTATCTATCTATCTATCTATCTATCTACCTACTCATGAATCTGTCTGTCTATCTATCTATCTATCTATCTATCTATCTATCTATCTATCTATCTATCTATCTATCTATCTATCTATCTATCTATCTATCTATCTGTAATGTCTGGAGCATGGGTGTGAATAATGGAGACGAGCCAGTAGAAACAGTGAACTTCAAACTTTTTATTTACATGGTGTGACAGCTCAAACTCGATGGCTGCTATAGCCTTCCTTATACAGGCAACTTATTAACTATTCAACCAATAGCAAACCTGGAGCGCTAGCTCCCTTAACCAATAGGAATGGCCTGTTAATGGCCAATCAGATGCTCCTGAATCGACCAATCCGATCCTGCCATTAACAGCCAATCAGAAGTGCAGGGCCAGAACCCTGCACTTGACTTCAAGCTCAAGATAACTTTATTTAACATTTATTCATTCACAACATGCCTTCCCCCTGGCTTCTGTTTACGGGGCGCAGTCACGTAGTCCTTGAGGAAGGATGGTTGTTTTATTAGTCCTTTTGATTTTTGCTGTGCGCCTGGCATTTGGCTGCACTCTTGTTGAGGTAAAGCGTTGTTTGGCGAAAGGGGTGCTTCTGGTTCAGATTTCGCGTTTTCATTGTCACCAATATCTTCGGCAACTCCCTGATGTGAACTCACTCCCATCCCTGGCTCCTGTTCCTGCGTTTCTGTTCCACTATCGTTCCCTTCAAAAAGATTTTTCTCTAGTTGAAATTTGTCTTCCTCTGTATCTCCCCCCCCCCCCAGTTTGGTTATAAGGGAGTTCAGAATTGCCTGACTGCAGCCGTGATCGTAGTTGATCGATATGGCGCTTCCAAAGTCTATTGTCAGGGCACTGTACAAGGTATGATCTTGGGCCGGTTACACGGATTACCATTGCTTCTACCCACAGCGGATCGCCCGATAAGTTTTTAGCGAATACTAAATCGCCTACCTGGAAGGTACGGCATCGGCCTCTGGATCCAAGTGGTTTTTCCGGTTCGTAAGCTGGGTGCAACTGGTCGAGGTGGGAGCAGAGCTTCTGTCCCATTAGCAGCTCGGCGGGGTTTTTGTTGGTGACGCTGTGAGGTGTGATGTGCTGTAGAAAAAGGATTCGGTTGATTTTCTCGTCGATGTTGTCGTAGTCTATTTTTTGTAGCATTTTCTTGACGAATTGTACCATGCGTTCAGCCCTACTGTTGGCCGCAGGGTGCGCAGGCGAAGTGAGCGCATTTCGGATACCATGGTCAGCCAGGTACTGCTCAAAGGACAGCACGGTAAATTGGGGCCCATTGTTGGATTCCAGAACGTCTCATAATCCGTGGGTTGCAAACAGTCTTTCCAGTCTATTGATGACCGCTTCGGTGGTTGTGTTCCTCATACAGTGGATCTTGAGCCAATTCGAGTAGGCGTCTACGGTTAACAAGAATGTGTGCCCTTTGGTCGGCCCAGCAAAATCTAGATGGATACGGGACAATGGTCCCTGCGGTGTCTCCCATTCGGTTGGGGTTGCCTTTGGTGGAGCGTTGCTTACTTCTTGGCATCTCTGGCAAGTTTTGACCCACAATTCGATTTGTCTGTCGATGCCTGGCCACCACGTGTAGTTTCATGCGAGGGCCTTCATGCGCACGATGCCAGAGTGGCCATCGTGCAAAGTTCTTAGTAGTGCCTGTTGGAGTCGTTCTGGGATAACGACTCTATCCCCCCAGATGATACAGCCCTTTTGAGAAAACAACTCTGTTGGATGACTTTTGAATGGTGCGAAGTCGTCCGGTACTTGGTCCAATCACCATCCGCATTCTACCCACGTGAGAACTCATGCTAAGATGGGGTCGTGTTTTGTTTCTCTCGTGATATCACGGGCAGTTAATGGCGGCATACGAAGTGTCTTGATCAGCAACGTTGTCATTGTTGGCGCAGGGTCATCAATAGTCTCTGGAAGCGGTTCATGGCTCAATGCGTCGGCGTGGGGAATAGCTTTACCGGGGCGGTATTGTAGCTGATAATTATAGGCAGCCAAGAATTCTGACCAGCGGGTCATCCTGGGAGATAGTATATAGTGGGTTGGCTTATCCTCAGCGATTATCCCCAGCAAAGGTTTGTGGTCAGTCACTATAGTAAAAGCCCAGCCGTACACGTATTCATGGAATCTTTTAACAGCCGATACAATTGCCAGGGCTTCTTTATCGATCTGGCTATAATTTCGCTCAGTTTTCGAGAGTGTTTTTGAAAAATAAGCAACAGGGGCTTCGCTACCGTTAGGCAATACATGCTCAAAATGGCGCCCACTCCAAAAGGCGATGCATCACATGTGATATTTAACGGTAAGGTTTCATTGTACTGCATTAGTACAGCATCAGAAGTCAGTAGCTTTTTTACATTACGGAATGCCTGCTCCTCTCTATGATCCAAAACCCAATTTGCTTTTTTGTCTAGTAGACGATGTAAAGGTTCAGCAACAGTCGTCTTGTGCGGCAAGAATATGTTATAGAAATTGATGAGGCCTAAAAACGCCTGGAGGTCAGCCTTGTTCCGGGGTCTGGGAGCTTTTTTTTTTTTTTGTAAAAGTTTTATTGATTTTAACAACAGACAAAAAACATATAAGACAAAAAACATATAAGATATAAAACATGACATAAAAAAAATAAAAAATAAAAATAAAAAATTTAGACATTCTTCATAAATTTACAGTGTATCGGTTGGTTTACCACTCCCTTTTGTGCATCCATTTCATAGTCATCAGAATAATTATATTACATAATAACTCACATTATCAATCATCAATAAAATATCCCAATATCATTATTGAACAATCATTTGACTATAATTTTACTAATTCATACTTAAGTGAAATAACTATAATTAGGTTAAATTATTTTATGACAAATCATGAAATCATATCAAATCTATCATAATAAAATATTCTTAAGAATTATCAAAACCAAGAAAAATTATATATTCATTATTTCCTAAATTTCTAAATATTCTATTATCATATTGTATTATCTAACCATTGATAAAAAAGATCCCAAACTTCATAAAATTGTTTATCTTCTTGTTCTCTAATTTCAAATGTCAATCTACTCATTCCAATATTTTCTTAATAATTTCTTCCTCTATTGGTATTTTCTCACTCTTCCAATGTTTAGCAAATACAATCCTAGCTGCTGTTAATACATTTACAAACAAATATTTTAAATTTTTATTATATATATCAGGTACGATTCCCAATAAAAAAATCTCTGGTTTCAAATCTATGTGTTTCTTTATCATTTTTTCCAGCCATATGCGAATTCTAGTCCAATATTTCCTGGCCTCCTCACAAGTCTACCACATATGGTAATATGAGCCAGGTATCTGATGACATTTCCATCACTTTTCAGATTTATTCTTGAACATTCTTGCTATTCTTGTCGGGGGAAAGTGCCACCTGTAAAACATCTTATACAAATTTTCTTTATATGCTGTTGACATTGTCATTTTATAATTTTGTGACCACAGTTTTTGCCATTTCTCTAAATCAATCCCATATCCAAAATTCTTCCCCCAAGCAATCATTGTTTCTTTAACTTGTTCTTCCTCTAATTTAATTTCCAACAAATAACTATATAATTTTTTAATCACTTTTTCATCAGCACCTGTCAAAATCCTATCTAAATCAGTCAATTTATCATAAAATCCTTCTATTTTAGAATCTTTAAGATACCTTGCATGTATTTGCGCATATGAAAACCAATTCATCTTTATACCTTGTTCTTCTAAATTTTGCATCGTTTTAAGTTCACCCTTTTCATCCAATATTTCCTCATATCTAACTGTTTGTTCCTTCTTATAAGTTATAGGATACGAAAAAGCTTCAATAGTTGATAACCAAACTGGAATTTTCAAATAACATTGTTTCTTAATTTTCTCCCAATTCAACCATAACGATTCCCGTATATAATGCCTTCTGAAATAACCCTGTGATTTAGTTCCCTTATACCATAAAAAAGCATGCCAACCCAATAATAAATCATGACCTTCTAATGTCAACAATCTAGTCTTTCTTAACGTTATCCATTCTTTAACCCACATTAAGCTTGCAGCTTGATAATACAACTCCCAATTAGGAAGGCCAAATCCTCCTCTAATTCTAGCATCCTGTAAAAGTTTTAATTTTATTCTCGCTTTCTTGCCTTGCCATATATACTTCAACACAATTTTATTTAGTTCTTCGAAGTAATCCTTACTTAACCTAATTGGTATTGTTTGAAACAAATATAAAATTCTGGGTAAAATATTCATCTTGATTGTTGAAATTCTACCTATCAATGACAATTGTAGGTTTTCCCATTTTTTCAGGTCGGATGCTATCTACTGTTTAATCTTAATATAATTATTCTCTTTCAATGTAGTACACCTTGACGTCAAATATATCCCCAAATATTTAACTTTATTTGTAACTTGAATTTTCAATAAATCTGCCAGCTCTTCTCTTTGCCTTAATAACATGTTCTTTGTCAGAATCTTTGTTTTGTCTTTATTTATTTTTAAACCAGCCATCTCACCATATGTCTCTATCTTTTCCAATAGTTTTAAAGCTGTCTCTAAAGGGTCTTCCAAAATAAAGACCAAATCATCCGCAAAGGCTTGCAATTTGAATTCCTCCTTTTTGACTTTCATTCCTTTTATGTTTATATCCTCTCTAATATTTCTATTTAAGACTTCCAAGGTCAATACAAATAACAAAGGAGATAATGGGCATCCTTGTCTTGTACCTTTTTTAATATTAATAGAGTCTGTGAATTCTCCATCTATCATTACTTTGGCTGTTTGCTTATAATATAAGGCTTCTATTGCTTGTATAAATTTTCTAGCAAAGCCCATCTGTTCCAATAGTAATAACATAAATCTCCAGTTCACATTATCAAATTCCTTTTGGGCATCTAAGAATATCAAAGCCATTTGTTTTTCCGAGTGCGCCTCATAATATTCCAATGTCTCCAGGATTACCCTCATATTGTCTTTAATCTGTCTCTTTGGTAAAAATCCATTCTGATCAGAGTGAATAAAGTTATTTAGGTATTTTTTAAGCCTTTCTGCCAAGATTGAAGCAAAGATTTTATAGTCTGCATTCAATAAAGAAATAGGTCTATAGTTCTTAATTTGAAATGGGTCAACCCCTTCTTTGGGAATAAGTGTAATATAAGCTTCTGACCATGTTTCAGGTATTTTCTTATTTATCATAACTTCATTCATGACTTCTAACAGTGGAATGCTCAACGATTCTTGTAGTGTTTTATAAAATTCTGCCGGGAAGCCATCTGGTCCTGGTGCTTTTCCATTGTTCTGTCTGTTAAGTGCTTCAGTTAATTCCATCATTGTTATAGCACTTTCTAACATTTTCTGAGTTTCATCAGGTATCTTAGGTAGGTTAGCATTTTGTAAATACTGTTTAATTTTTTCCTCATCAAGATCCTCTTGTTTATATAATTGTCCATAAAAATCTCGAATGATTGCCTTTTTCTCCTTATTACCATAACAAATTTGACCATGATCATCTATTAACTGTGATATTTTCCTTGATTCTTTCTCTTTTCTCAGCTTATATGCTAACCATCTACCTGGCCTATTTGCATCTTCAAAATAGTTCTGTTTAGCACTTCTAATTTTTTGTGCCAATTCTTCTTTCTCTGCTTGATCCATTTTATGTTTAATTATGTCCATTTTAAGTTTGATATCTTTTTTCTGTGGCATCTTCTGTAATTCTTTTTCCAGTTTTTTATGGTCATCTTCTAGAGCTTTAATCATTTGCCTCTTCCTAATGTTCTTTTTCTTTATATAGTCAATTATTAATCCTCTTGCATATGCCTTCATTGTATCCCAAACATTCTGTATTGAAGTATCTTCTTTTTTGTTTTCATTGAAGAAGAAGGCCAATTCTTTTTCCATCCATTGTGTAAAATCTTTTTCCTTTAGAATAGTATTGTTTAATGTCCATCTAGATCTTCTTTTTTGTCCTTTCCATTTAATTGTCATTGGATTATGGTCTGCCCACATACTTGTTTCAATATTCATTTCTTGAATATTAGATAATAATTTTGTTGATGTCCAAATCATATCTATTCTGGACCACGATAAATGCCTGTTTGAATAAAAAGTATATTGTTGAGTTTTAGTATTTCTTTCTCTCCATATATCTTTTAAATTTAGTTCATCTGTCATTTTAAAAAAGGATTTAGGGAGAGTTTTCCTATTTTGTCATGTTGTTTTTGCTATATAGTCCAGTTTATTGTCTACAATTCCATTAAAGTCCCCCATCATAAGTATGTTAACATAGTCCAGTTCAATCATTTTCATATGTAATTTTTTATAAAATTCTTCTTGCTTATCATTTGGGGCATAAATTGCAACCAAGAGAGTTTTTATATTATTATCCACTATTTCAACTATTAATACTCTTCCATCTTCATCCGTATAAATCAATTTGGCTGGAGTGGTTTCTTTAACGTACAAAACCACTCCTCTTTTCTTACAATGGGTCAGAGAAGTAAATATTTTCCCTAACTTTGGTTGTATCAATAATTGTTCATGTTGTTTTTTAATGTGTACTTCTTGTAAGCAAATTATATCAAATTTTAGCTTCTCTAATTTATAAAAAGTTTTCCTTCTTTTGATAGCTGAGTTCAGTCCATTTATATTCATAGAAATCAGTTTTTTCTCCCCCATAGTTATGTTTTATATTTAGGTCTAGCAGCTCTCATGGATCTTATTTCACATTGTTCTTTGGTCTCCATTTGTCCACCTATTGCGCCTTCTTCTTTTTCCATCTCCATTTGGCCTTCTTCAAGTTCAATTAAAACCTTTTCTTTTTCCGTCTCCATTTCTCTTCTTTCGAAAAATTCCTTGTAAAACATTTCTGCTTTCACAATTGAATCAATTCTGTATCTCTGTTCTTGCCAGGTAAACATTAATCCTTCTGGAATCAGACATCTATAGTTCACCTCTTTTTTCAATAGCATTTTAGTCAAAAATCGATACTCTCTTCTAATCTCTCTCATTTTTCTAGGTACTTGTTTTAAGACCAGAATCTCTTTGCCTTTATATTTCAACCCCTTCTCTCTTACCACTTGTAATATTTGGTTTTTAATAGTTTTTTTAGTAAATTTAACATGGACCTCTCTTGGTAATTGATTCCTCATCGTATATCTTGTGAAGACTCGATATATCTCATCTACTCCATCCATCATCTTTTCCTCTGTTATTTCCAAGACTCCAGCCAAAATTTCAATCATCACTGCCGCCAAGTTTTGTCCTTTTTCTTCCTCAATATTTTGGAATCTAAGATAAAATTCTGACCTGTCCATCTCCCACTTCAACATCCCACTTTTTTCTTGTTCGACCATTGTTAATCTGTTATCAATATTCCCAATTGTATCATCACTTTGCTTATCTTTCTCTTCTATTTTTTGGATTCTCTCATCATGTTTCACCATCATTTGTTGAAAATTTTCAATTTTCTCATCCATCTTTCCAATTCTTTGGTCAATACTCTCCATTCTTTGTTCCATACTCATTTTAAGATCTTGTATTCCTTGCATAACCATCGTTAAATCCACTTGCGCTTTGTCTTGCTTCACCATTGTTGAGAGTCGTCCTCCAGATGACGGGGAAACAGGAGCGGAAGTTGAGATGCCTGAAGGTAAAATTTTCTTACTCATTTTGATAACTCAGGGTCTTCCGGATCTTTTAATCCAATTCGTGAGGTGGCCAATTATAATCCAATTTTAAAAAAAGGAAAACACCACAAAAAACAAAGACAAAACCAGTAATAAGTAAAAAGCCCAAAATTAAAAAGAAAAAGATTCTTCAGGTTCTTCAATACCTTAATCCAATTGTAGAATACGCAAATATAATTCAAAAGTAAAAATTAAAACATGAAGAAAAAAAAGAAGCAAAATAAAGCCCAATAATATCAAAAAATAATAAGCAAAGAAAAAGGAAAAAAAAGAAAAAGAGAGTTCTTCAAATTCTTCCCACCTTAATCCAATTGAAAAACCTCAGAAAATGAAAAAAAGCCATAAAAATAAATCAAAAATAGAAATCAAAAAGGCAGACATCCCTATAAAAAAGAGAAAAGAAGCAAAAAAAGAGTATTCTGAGGTTTCCCCTTTCAAAAAAAATAACTAAAAATAAAATATAATAAAAGATAAAAAATAAATATATCAATATATCAATTTTACAAAATAGTGTGGGGTTGGAGGGGAGGGATGAGACAATTAATAAGGAATTTAAAAAAAAAAAAGACACACACTGCCTTTTATTTATCCAAGGCTCTTATTTGACTTCTCCACCAGTTTCAAAGCCAAACTTCAAATATTCATTTAATTATAGAATTTCCAAAGAGCACCTGTATAAACATCCTCCAGTACTCTTCCCTCTATCTTATCATTTCCAGTAGCCTTGAGAAAAGTTTTTCAAACAAAAGTTTTTCAACTTCAAACAGAATATTTCCAAGCCTCTAGTTGGCAGTGTTAAAAAGTTTCTTCAATCCACTCCCCCTTCTTCCCCCCAGAGAAAAGCCTAAAAAGAAAAAAAAAATATGTATGTGTATTTATGTATATTAAAAAAGATATTAAAGGGTGCCTCTATTTTAAAAAATACAAACAGTCAGAAAAGCAAAGAGAAAACAAGTAAATATAAAAATATAAAAGAAAAAAGCCAGTCTGGTTAACTATATCGTTATAAAAATTGATGAGGCCTAGAAGCACCTGGAGGTTGGCCTTATTCCGGGGTCTGGGAGCGTTTTTTATTGCTCTCAATTTGCTATTGGTAGGGTGAATACCCTGACTGTCAATTAAGTACCCAAGAATTCAACACGATCTGTACACAGCTTGCACTTATTTTTCTTCACCTTAAGGCCTGCTTCTTGGAATTTTTGTAGAACCAGTCTTAAACGATCCCGTAAAATTTTTGGAGTGGGGGCAGCAATTAGCACATCGTCAAAGTCGGGGACAACACCTTTGATCCCCTGCAAGAGTCTCTCCATTAGGCTCTGAAAGATCCCCGGGGCTACACTCACTCCGAATTGGAGCCGCGTACACTTAAAGTCACCTTGGTGCATTACAATTGTCTGTGCCTGGGCCGTTTTTTCATCAACCGGCAGTTGCTGATAAGCCTGAGCTAAGTCTAGCTTAGGGAAGACTTTTCCGCCCCTCAGGGAATGGAGGAGGTATTGCACCACCGGCACCGGATATGGATTTTGTTGCAGGGTGTGGTTTAGGGTGGCTCGGTAGTCCCCACAAATTGTAATTGAGCCATCTGATTGGGGTTTCCCAGGGAGAGTGATTGGTTGGCTTTAACACTCCCTGGGCTATCAACTTATCAAGCTGTTCGTTGATTTTCGGCTTTAGGGCAAAAGGAACTCGACGAGGCTTAAGGCAGATGGGAGCTATTTTTGGATTAAGGCTAAAGGATATAGGGGTCCCCTTGTACTCACCTAGCTTTTCCGCGAAGATGTCCTTGAATTCGTGGGCGAGGTCCTCCTCCCAGTCACTGCTGCCAATTTGGTTAATGCCTGCCACTTCAATGCTGAGTGGTGCAAACCATTGCGGCCTAACAGGCTAGGCTGGTCCTTGTCGATCACCATCAGGGTTAAGTGCATGGTGTGGTTCTTGAACGAAACCCGGACTTGACTGGATCCTACGACTGGAATCCGGTTCCCCTGGTAGACTTTTAGCATGAGCCTTTGGAATTGAAGGTCTTGGCGCTGGATAGTAGGGATGAGTTGCTTGAGGGTTTTCCAGGAGACCATTGAAAGAGACGATCCCTAGTCAACTTCTATTTGGCAAGGCTGATTTTCGATGTCCACTTTAACTCAAATGTTCTTGGCATCCAATGAAGAGGCGTGGCCAATAGTGATTGTTTGGTGAGCCTCTTCTCACCTCGTTAGGAGATTCATGGGTCAGTTTCTGTAGGAGTTGTTTGCTGGTTCTTGCCTTACAAGACGGTTTCCTGTCGATTGGTAAAAATTGCCCCCCTTTGAGTTCTGGCTGAGTCCGAGGAGACTTCTGCAGACCCGTCCGATATGGCCTCATTTCCCGCACTTGTGGCAGAGTATGTCGTGGAATTTGCAATCAGAGCGGTAATGGTTGGCCCCGCAGCCAGCGCACGGTTGCTGGGACTTTAGGTAATGGTCCCGTTCGGATCGCAGCCGATGGACCTCTTCTTCGTCACTGTCTGACGATGAAGAGAGGTCCTCATGGTGGGCTGTCGAAAACTGTCCTTCCGACTTAGGTGAAAGTTCGCCGGCTGGTTGGTGCATTGGAGCGCAATTTCGGTGCAGTCGGGCAGCCGACTTCTTGGTCGCTTCCGCTGCCGTAGCCTCAGTGATGGCATCGGCAAGGCTAATATCGCCCTTAGCCATTATTTTGCTCTGCACATTTAGAGCATCTAATCCTAGAACTACTCGGTCTCTCAAAGCCTCTTCTAGGTGGGCGAAATTGCAGAGGCCTCCCAAGTTTCGGAGGTCCGCAATGAAATCGGCAACGCTTTCTCCTATCTGCTGGTTTCTTTGGTAGAACTCGTGCTGTCTTATGAGCGTTGGAACGGTCGGTGCATAGTGGGCCCTTAGTAGCAGTTCGAGGACGTCCCAGTCCATGGCCTTCACTTCAGCTGGTTTTGCTAGCGCCTTGGCCATCTTGAATACGGTCGGCCCCCAATGCATCAGGAATACCGCCCGTTTCTTCCTGGTTGTGTCATCCTTCAGATTATTCGTTTCCAAGAACATTTGGAAACGATCCATGTAGGACTCCCAGTCCTCTTGCGCTGGGTCGAACGGAGTGGGTGGTACTACGCCACCGGACATGGTTCCGCCGTTGTGCGTTTCAGCCACGTGCTCAGTTGTCTTCTTTGTTGTTTAGTCAGTTCTGATGTCTCCGCATCCTACCTTTGTCGCCAGTGTTATGTCTGGAGCATGGGTGCGAATAATGGAGATGAGCTGGTAGAAACAGTGAACTTCAAACTCTTTATTTACATGGTGTGACAGCTCAAACTCGATGGCTGCTATAGCCTTCCTTATATAGGCAACTTATTAACTGTTTAACCAACAGTAATCCGGGAGTGCTAGCTCCGTTAACCAATGAGAATGGCCTGTTAATGGCCAATCAGATTCTCCTGAACGGACCAATCCGATCCTGCCATTAACAGCCAATCAGAAGTGCAGGGCCAGAACCCTGCACTTGACTTCAAGCTCAAGATAACTTTATTTAACATTTATTCATTCACAACACTATCTATCTATCTATCTATCTATCTATCTATCTATCCCCCCATGAATCAATCAATCAATCAATCAGTCAATTAATCTATCTATCTAGGTATCTAGCTAGCTATTATCTATCCATCCATGAATCTATCTATCTATCTATCTATCTATCTATCTATCTATCTATCTATCTATCTATCTATCTATCTATCTACCATCTATCTCTACCTACCTACCTACCTTCCTATCTATTTATCTATCTATCATCTATCTACCTATCTATCTACCTACCTACCTACCTAGGTTGTAAACATTTAAAATGGGGCAAAATTCATATAACATCTTTTTCACTTAGGAACAGAAATTTTACGTTCAATTGTTATCATAAGTCAAGGACTACCTATAGTTAAGGTACATCCCAATATTTGATGTTACTCCGATTTATTAAGCTTGGCTAGTTTGAATTGTATAGTATTAGGTAGCACAAATTATATGCAACAAAGAATGAGACAGATGCCTTTACTGGGAAAACAAACTATTTTTAGTCTTTCCTCTTGAACCTTTACAAATTTCTCTTCTTTATTCACCTCTACTTTGGTTCAGTAACCAGGGTTTAGAGCAGCTTTTTTCCCCTCCTTGTATTTCCTGATCAATATAAAGTAATAAACTTTTTGTTCCCAGTAGGCAGAACTATAATTAAGAAAGTACACAAATACAATGCTAATATGTCTGAAAATGCTTTTGAGGTCATGGAGCCTTCAGATACTTTAATCTGGAAGGAGGAAGAATGTTGGAAAGAAGAGCTGAAGTGCTCTCTGCTAACAGGCAGTAGAAGAGAAAAAGGGGGGAAAAAAGAGAAGGCTCTTGAGTTTTGAGTTTTGATATTTGCAGAAACTTAACCAAAGGCGGATCAATTATGGGTTGAACAAGTAAAGTTAATGATTGTTTTGCTCAGAATGGGGCAGGGAGGGGGAAATAACACAGATCAAATCCATAAATAAAATAGATTAGATTCTGAGAATTCACATCTGTATATAAAAGATATCCGAGAGGTAAAACTAGGATGGGAGTATTATTATTATCTCTTTTATTCATTAAACATGAAACTCAGTCAACTGAACATTCAAAAATGACTGGCGCTAATGGTTGATATGGGTTACTGCCAGCATCCTTCGTATCAACCAAGTATTTTCTTAAGATGTACAATGTTTGGAATAGCACAGGTTTTTGCAGTTCTGCTGGTGTTATTGCAGAAAGCTGCAATTTCTTGATGTGTTTTGTAAAATTCTTGGACATGGTATCAAGTGCCCCAATGACAACGGGTATATCACTGTTACATGTTTCATCCATAATTGTATAGTTTCGATGGCCAGGTCATGATATTTTGTGATTATTTTCCAGTTCTTTTTCATTGCTTCCGGTGTCTCCTGGTACAGTAATATCAATAAATTGTATGTTTCGGTTTTTGACAACTGTGATATCTGGTGTGTTGTGTTCCAAATGATGATCCATCTGTATTCAAAGGTCCCAAAAGATCTTTATCTTGTCATTTTCAACAACTTTTTTCCAGTTTATGTTCCCATGACTTCTGGGATACAGGTAAGTCATATTTTTTTTACATAATGACCAGTGGATTAATTTGGCAACTTGGTCATGTCTAACTTTGTAATCAGTTTGCATGATTTTTGCTGCACTCACATATTAAATGTGAAACAGTTTCAATTCTGCCATTGCAAAGTTGGCAGTTTGGATTGTCGGTGGTTTTCCTGTATCTTCGCTTTCATAGCATTAGTTCGTGGCGCTTGTTCTTGAACTACAAGTATTAAACCTTCTGCGTGTTTCTTGATTGTTCCCATCTTAAGCCATGCCCATGTCAAGTTGTCAGCACATTGTCCTTCAATGATTTTCAAGTGCTGTCCATGCAAAGCTTTGGTTTTCCATCCATTTAATCTATCATCCAACTGTTTTTCCTTATGTTCTGTCTTTGTTTCTGTTGTTTTTATAATGTTCTACGTTTCCACACCCTGAAACAATTTTTCTGTACTTTGGTTCACGTAATCATTCAAACTTTATTTTTCTTCTTCTACAGTTTCATGGATTTAATCATTCAAACTTTGTTTTTCTTCTTCTACAGTTTGAGGGATTTGCAATAGCCTTCTTCCCCCATTCCTCTTGGCAGGTACAACCTGTCGATGTTACTTTGTGGATGGAAAGCAGGATACTTATTCAAAAGGTTGTGTATTATTATTATTATTATTATTATTATTATTATTATTATTATTATTATTATTATTATTATTATTATTATTATTATTATTATCTCTTTTATTCATTAAACATGAAACTCAATCAACTTGGTTTTGTTTCTTCAGAATTGGCACTGTAATACATTGGGGAACAAGTAATTTTTAGGGTGGAGATCTGGTCCAATGAGTCCTGTTTAAAACCTCAACAAAACGTGAGAGCTTCCTGATAGTCTTGACCATGTTTCATCCACAAAACCTTTAATAGAAGCCAAAGAGGTTTCAATGTGGAAAAGGGCCTCAGTCTAAACTAAGCCTCCTTCAATCTGATGCATCAGGTCTCTCTCTCTCTCTCTCTCTCTCTCCCCCCCCCTCCCTCGCTCCCTCTCAGATTGGCTTTGTTCTACTTTCCTGATGTGCCTGTGGGGCCAGCGCTTCGAACATGGATGGATGGATGGATGGATGGATGGATGGAGAGAGAGAGAGAGAGACAGGCAGGCAGACAGGCAGGTATGCAGGAAGACAGGCAGGCAAACAGACAGACCTTTTGGATGGATGGATGGATGGATGGATGGATGGATGGATGGATGGATGGACAGACAGACAGAATGCGACAGTGGTGGCATTTTGGCAAAGCGGTGGCAGCGGCTTTTCCCAATGTGCTGCCGCATTCTAGGCACCGGGTCTGGACCATTACTACAGTCAATGGGTGAACCTGCAGGGCCGGTGCCTCAAATGCCCCTCCTGCAGCCTCTTAGCATCCCCAAGGGGGCCAGCAGAGGCTTGCTAAGAAGCGGCAAGAGGGTGGTGCATCGAACGCGGCCATGGCAGCACGTAACGTGCCACTGCTTCTGCATTGGAGGCACCGGCTCTGGAGCAGTGCTACAGTCAATGAGTGAACCTGCAGGGCCAGCACCTCGAACGCCCCCCTGCCACCTCTTAGCACCCCCCTGCCAGCTCCCTTGTCTCTTAGAGCCCCCTTAAGGCACTCCCCCAGGGGGCGGGAACCACTGATATAGGGTATTGTATTTAAGGACTGAATCATGTACTCTAATCACATTCAAGTGTTCTGATTGAATATAAGGAAGTGGGAAGAAATATATGGGAAGCTGTACACCTTTCCCCATTAAAGCTTCTTTTTTTCACTCCAAAGCTTGAAGGAAAAGTATAACATCCAGATGTATCTGGTATAGTATCTCTCCGAATGCTAATTCTCCCTTGAAAACCATAGAGGTTGGCCCAGAACTTTAATTAAGTATTTTCTAGGCTCTATGAAGATAAGTCATATTTGAATGCAAGATTGTTTTACCTACAAGGCTCATCTCAGCTCTGCCATCATTAATGTCTTCTTTTAATCCATTCAAATAGATTAATTTAAAAGAACTCCAGATAACATCATATATTGCTGATCAATTATTTATTTTGTAAACCTTTTGAACAAACTCAAACTATAGAGCCTGACCCAATTTAAATACATTATTTATAAATTATTTTTGCAAAATATATTTCTTTTTTCAAAAGGTGCTTTTTTGTATTTTTTTTTTTTTTTTGTAAAAAAATTATTTGGGTTTTCACAATACATAATACAAATAAAATATCTTTTTTTGAGAATAGCATGGTTCCAGGTTATCACTTCTCCATACAGACACAAACTCAATTTCATATTCGTCTTTGTGTTCTATTCCATATCTTATTACTATTTTAACATTTTCTCAATAATTTTTCCCTTCCCTTAGTCTTCTCAACCTTGCTTTTAATAATCTCATTCTTTTCTAAATTCAATTATATATATCTTTTTCTAAGTTTCAATATTTTTCTAATCATTTTATTTATACTTTTGTCTGTCCTGTATTAATTTCATATTTTCTTTTCTCATTTCCTCTGTAGTTACTGATTGGAGTATGACACCGTTGTATCTTTTAATTTTGTCCATTCAACTCCTATTTAAACTTCAATGTATGCCTTCACAGTTATGACATTCAATATAACACATAACTTCCAGTCAAATGCTGCTTGGTACATTTTTAAAATACTCACTAAGTTCTTAAAGAGAAAATATATATATATAACAATAATAAATAAATAAAATACTTATTCTATTCCAATTCAGCTCTATCATTAATGTTAGTTATAATCTTTAACATCTTTAACATCTTTAACATTTCTTTTCAATGGGATATCATACTTCCTTAGGAACACTTATAATATTTCCATAATTTTTTCATATTACTTTCATATTTCTCTAAAACTTAAATTTTTATAACTCAATAATAATTAAAATCTCTCCCCCCTTTCCTAATTTCATTCTCTCATTCTCTTTATTTCATTTATTTATTAACAAACATTCCATTCCATTACAATGAGTATTTTATCTATCATTTTAATCACACTTGTTTCATATTTTCGAAGTTCATTTCTATTACTAAAAGGTGCTTTTTTGTATTTTGGTTTATACCAATATGACAGAGAGAGAAAGAGGGAGAGATACAGAGGGAGAGAGACACAGAGACACAGAGACAGACAAAGAGAGAGACAAGAGAGATAGACAAGAGAGAGAGAGAGATACAGAGGGAGAGAAACAGAGAGACAGAGACAGAGGGAGAGAAACAGAGAGACAGAGACAGAGTGACAGACAAGAGAGATAGACAAGAGAGAGAGACAGAGACAGAAATATAGAGACAGAGGGAGAGATACAGAGGGAGAGAAACAGAGAGACAGAGACAGAGAGACAGAGACAGAGAGACAGACAAGAGAGAAAGACAAGAGAGAGAGAGAGAGAGAGATACAGAGACAGAGGGAGAGATACAGAGGGAGAGAGAGAGGAGACAGAGACAGAGAGAGACAGAGACAGAGAAATGGTGGAGTTCTCATGTTGCAGTCAGGAGTCTGTGAGTTTGATCCTAGATAGAGGCTAATATTTGGAATATGCTCTCCTGCTCAAGCAGGGGATATACTCTCCTGCTCAAGCAGGGGGTAGATGATCTCCAAGATCCCTTGCCACTCTGTTATTTTATTCTATGAGATAGAGAGACAGAGAGAGAGAGAGAGAGAGACAGAGAGAGAGAGATCATCATTATATAAAAAGCTGATAATCACTTCAATTAATAGTTAATTATTGGGCAACGCAGAACAGGGAAGTTACATTTCAAGGGGAAAGTAGTCCTCTACTTACAACAGTTCATTTAGTGACCATTCAGAGTTACAGCGGCACTGAAAAAAGTGACATGACCATTTCTCACCGTTACAACCTTTGCAGCATTCCCATCATTATGCGATCAAAATCCACATGCTTGATAACTGATTCACATTGATGACCATTGCCTGGTCCCAAGCTCATGTGATCTCATTCTGCGACCTTCTGATGAGAAAAGTCAATGGAGAAACCAGATTCATTGAGTTACTAACTGATCAGCTCCAGTGAGTGACTTAAGAACTGTGGCAAGAAAGGTCATAAAATGGGGCAAACCTCATTTAACAAATGTCTCACTTAGCAACATAAATTTTGGGCTCCATTGTGGTTGTAAGTCAAAGACTACCTGTATTCAAATTTCTCCAACTGAAATATTCTTTTCAGGCCCATCTCTCTACACATTGTCTTTTCTCCCCCCCCAACCGAGGCAGTTCTTTCTCCATTTATGGAAAGTTCAATAATAAATAGGAGCATGTTTCCATTTCTTTATCATAGATCCTTGTCATTTATGCACATGTATTCAATCGTTGACAGAAACCTAAAGAACAACAATGGATGAAATTGCCACCTAGACAAAGCCCAACTTGCAAATATTGGATGTTATTTGATTTATTATTTCCCTGCTGCTTGTAACTAAGGCGATATTAGAGTCTCCAAGAATAGAATTTTAATTTCCTCTTTTATGATGGAAGAAAAAGCTTATGATATCTTCTGGATAAAGACTTAATGTACAGAACACATGTCTGGTGTTGTGAATGTATAAAGTTTTAATAAAGCGTGAGCTTGGAGTAAAGTGCAGGGTTCTGGCCCTGCACTTCTGATTGGTTGTTAAACGGAGGGATCGGATTGGCCCGCTCCGGGGAATCCGATTGGCCCTTAACAGAGAGTTCCTATTGGTTATGAGAGCTAGTGCTCCTCGTTGGTTATTGGTTAATAGTTACTGGGGTTTGCCTATATAAGGCGGGTTAAAACTACTATAAAGGCCAGAAGTCACTATGTAAATAAAGAGCTGAAGTTCACCGTTCAGAGGCTTGTCTCCATTCTTTCTCGTCCATGCTCCAAACATAACACTGGCAACGAGGGTGGGATGTGGAGACATCTGAACCAACGAAACTTCGAAGAACACCGAGCACGTGACAGACGACACTACACAACGGGACCATGTCCGGCGTCGTCGTACCACCCGCTCTGTTCGATCCAGTACAGGAGGACTGGGAGTCCTACATGGATCGCTTCCAAATGTTCTTAGAAACCAACAACTTAAAGGATGCCACACCAGGAAAGAAACGGGCGGTGTTCCTAACGCATTGCGGTCCAACCGTATTTAAGATGGCTAAAGCACTAGCAAAACCCCGAGAAGTGAAGGCGATGGATTGGGACGACCTCGAATCTCTCCTATGAGATCACTACGCACCGACCATGCCTACGCTCGTGAGATGGCACGAGTTTTAACAGAGAAGCCAGCGAAAGGGAGAAAGCGTGGCCGACTTCATAGCAGACCTCTGAAATTTGGGAGGCCTCTGCGGGTTCACCGATTTAGAAGAAGCACTAAGAGATCGCATAGTTCTGGGACGAGATGCACCAGGCATTCAAAGCAAGCTGATAGTGAAAGGCGACATCAGCCTTGCCGACGCCATCGCTGATGTTACTGCAGCAGAAGCAACCAGGAAGTCGGCTGCACAATTATACTGAAACCGCACTCCGGTACCACTACCGACAAGCGACATTTTATCCAGGTAAGAAGGGCAGCTTGCAACGACACACCACGAGGACCTCTCTTCATCATCAGACAGCGACGAAGAAGGGGTCCATCGACTGCGGTCTGACCGGGACCACCACCCGAAGCCTTTACGCCCTTGCAGAATGCAAATTCCGCGACGCGCTCTGCCATGAGTGCGGGAAGCGAGGCCACATCGGACGGGTCTGCCGAAGCTTACCAGGACACGGCCAGGCCTCAAAAGGGACTAACTATTGCCAATCGACAGGAAACCGTCCTGTACGGCGAGAGCCAGAAAACCACTCCTACAGAAATTGAGTTTTGCAGAGAGAAGAGGCTCACCATACTATCACTATCGGTCATGCCTCAGCTTTAGACACCAAGAAAATACGAGTCACAGTAGCCATCGAGAACCAGCCTTGCCACATGGAAGTCGATTCGGGATCGTCCCTCTCAATGGTGTCCTGGAAGACCCTTCAACAACTCATCCCCACGATTCAATGCCAAGATCTCCGCTTCCAAAGACTCATCCTCAAGGACTACCAAGGGAATCGAATCCCCGTCGTTGGTTCCTGCCAAGTCCGAGTCTCCTTCAAGAAGCACAAAGCATACTTACCATTAACTGTCATCGATAGAGACAGGCCTAGCCTACTAGGCCTCCAATGGTTCGCGCCACTCGGCATTGAAGTGGCCAGCATAAACCAAGTCAGCGGAAGTGACTAGGAGGGAGACCTCATCCATGAGTTCAGGGACGTCTTCGCGGACAGCTTAGGCAAGTACAAGAGGATCCCGATTTCGTTCAGTCCAGACCCAAAGATAGCTCCCATCTGACTTAAGTCCCGTCAAGTTCCGTTTGCCTTAAAGTCGAAAATTGACGAACAACTCGACAAACTGATAGCTCAGGGGGTGTTAGAGCCCATCGATCACTCCCCCTGGGAAACCCCAATCATAATACCCGTTAAGCCAGACGGGTCGATCTGAATTTGTGGGGACTACCGGGCCACTTTGAACCACGACCTACAGCAGAACGCATATCCAGTGCCGGTGGTGCAGCATCTCCACCACTCCCTGGGGGGCGGAAAAGTCTTCGCTAAATTAGACTTAGCTCAGGCATATCAGCAACTACCTGTTGATGAAAAGACGGCACTGGCACAAATGATTGTGACGCACCAAGGTGCCTTTAAATGTACCCGGCTTCAATTTGGAGTTAGTGTAGCCCCGGGGATTTTTCAGAGCCTTATGGAGAGGTTATTACAAGGGATTAAGGGCGTGGTCCCCTATTTTGACCATGTATTAATTGTGGCCCCTACAAAAAAAAATCTTACAGGACCGGTTAAAATTAGTCCTAAAAAAATTCCAAGAGGCCGGTCTTAAAGTAAAGAAAAACAAATGTAAATTGTGTACTGACAGTGTTGAGTTTTTAGGGTACCTAATTGATAGCCAGGGTATTCACCCTACTGAAAGTACACTAAGGGTGATAAAAAATGCTCCCAGGCCACGAAACAAGGCCGATCTCCAGGCGTTCCTAGGCCTCATCAATTTTTATAATGTATTTTTACCGCATAAAGCAACGGTCGCTGACCCGTTACAGCGGTTGTTAGATAAGAAAGAAATTGGTTATGGGGTCACCGAGAAGAACAGGCATTCCACAACGTGAAAAAACTGCTCACTTCTGACTCTGTACTCATGCAGTATAACGAGACTTTGCCGTTAAATATAACATGTGATGCTTCGCCTTTCGGAGTGGGCGCCATCTTGAGCCATGTACTGCCTAATGGGAACGAAGCCCCTGTTGCATATTTTTCAAAGACACTTTCAAAAACTGAGCGAAATTATGGACAAATCGATAAAGAAGCCCTCGCAATTGTGTCAGCCGTTAAAAGATTCCACGAGTACGTGTATGGCCAGGCTTTTACTATCGTGACTGATCACAAACCATTATTGGGGATAATAGCCGGAGATAAGTCGACTCCCTACATATTATCCCCTAGGATGACTCGATGGTCAGAATTCTTAGCTGCTTATAATTATCAGCTGCAATACCGCCCAGGGAAAGCCATTCCCCATGCCGACGCATTGAGCCGAGCACCGCTTCCAGAGACTCTCGACGATCCTGCACCAACGGTAACCATGTTGCAAATTGAGGCACTCAACTCGCCGCCATTAACCACCCGAGATATCGCGAGAGAAACCAAACATGACCCCACCTTAGCGCGAGTCCTAAGCTGGATACAATGTGGATGGCCATTGGACCAATTATCAGATGACTTCACACCATTCAAGACTCGACAAACCGAGTTGTTCTCCCAAAAAGGCTGTGTCATCTGGGGCAATAGAGTCGTTATCCCAGAACGACTCCAGAAAGCGCTTCTGAGAACCTTGCACGATGGCCACCCCGGCATCGTGCAAATGAAAGCCCTTGCGCGAAGCTATGCATGGTGGCCGGGCATTGACAAGCAAATCGAACATTGGGTTAAAGCTTGTCCAAAATGCCAGGAAGTGAGCAACGCCCTACCTAAAGCCATTCCTACTGAATGGGAGACACCATGCGGACCCTGGTCCCGAATTCACTTGGACTTCGCGGGGCCGACCAAAGGCCACAACTTTCTACTTACCATCAATGCCTATTCAAACTGGCTCGAGATTCATCGCATGACGACTACAACCTCCGAGGCAGTTATGAAAACCTTGGAAAGACTATTTGCAACCCACGGACTACCAGACATCCTGGTATCCAATAACGGGCCCCAATTTACAGCACTGTCGTTCAAGCAGTACCTCGCTGACCGCGGCATTTGACATGCGCTCACCTCGCCTGCGCACCCTGCGACCAATGGCAAAGCAGAATGTATGGTACAATTTGTGAAGAAAACCTTACAGAAGGTAGACTACGACAACATTGACGACAAGATCAATCGAATCCTTTTTTTACAACACATCACACCACAAAGCATCACCAACAAAACTCCCGCCAAACTGCTAATGGGACGAAAACTCCGCTCCCACCTCGACCGGTTACACCCAGCTTACGAACTGGAAAAACCACTAGGATCCAGCAGCCGCTGTCATGCCTTCCAGGTAGGAGATTTGGTATACGCTAAAAACCTATCGGGCGACCCATTGTGGGTGGAGGTGACAGTAGTTCGTGTAACCGGCCTAAGATCCTACCTTGTACAATGCCTTGATGATAGACTATGGAAACACCATATTGATCAATTACGATCGCGGCTTCTGGCAGGCAGTCCTGAACTCCCCTATGACCAGACTGAGGGGGGGGGGGAGGTACGGAAGAAGATGAATTCCAAGAAGAAGAAAATCCATTCGAAGGGAACGACGGTATAATAGAGACTCAGGAAGTGGAACCAGAGAGGGAAACAGTTGAAGCTCAGGGAATTACAGAGAACATGGGCAATGACGGGGAAATGAACTCTGAACCAGAAACAGCCCCACTGCCAAACAATGATCTACCTCAGCGTGATTACAGCCAAATGACACAGCAAAAATCAAAGAGACTAATAAAACAACCGTCCTACCTAAAGGACTATGTAACTGCGCCCTGCAAACAGAAGCCAGGGGGAAGGGGTGTTGTAAATGTATAAAGTTTTAATAAAGCGTGAGCTTGGAGTAAAGTGCAGGGTTCTGGCCCTGCACTTCTGATTGGTTGTTAAACGGCCGGATAGGATTGGCCCGCTCCGGGGAATCCGATTGGCCCTTAACAGAGAGTTCCTATCGGTTATGAGAGCTAGCGCTCCTGTTTGGTTATTGGTAATAGTTACTGGGGTTTTCCTATATAAGGCGGGTTAAAACTACTATAGAGGCCAGAAGTCACTATGTAAATAAAGAGCTGAAGTTCACTGTTCAGAGGCTTGTCTCCATTCTTTCTCTCCCATGCTCCAAACATAACATCTGGTATAAGAAACAGGGCTCCAGTTGCCTCCCTAATATTTTCTGATATGCATGTATGCACTCATACACAGCAGTGGTGGTATTCAATTTTTTTTAATACCAATTCTGCGGGTGTGGTGGGTGTGGCTTGTTGGGCATGGCAGGGGAAGAATACTGCAAAATCCCCATCCCATCCCCTCCCCACCCTACTAACCTACTTTCCAGCTCCGTTCCCCTATGCAGGGCAACCAAAGAAGACCCAGGTGATCAGCTGGGATTCAGGAGGTAGAGAATAAATGTGGGTGGAGCCAGTCAGAGGTGGTATTTGCCAGTTCTCAGAACTACTCAAAAGTTCTGCTACCAGTTCTCCAAAACCTGTCAGAACTGGCTGAATATCACCTGTAATAAACAATCACAAAAAGTTAAGAAATTTGGATTTTATATTGTGGCATTTTAGTAAATTTATCCTTTGCTTCAACCTATTCCATAAAGTCTTGATATTCTTCCTTGCATTCCTAATTATATAATTAGTGTTAAACCTTAATGCTCTGGTTTGTGTTGAGATTAATTTGATTCAGACTCAAAATTTGAAACCTTCTCAGGGATGTACTGAGAAGCGATAGCAATAGTACTTAGACTTATATCCTGCTTCCCAGCCCTCTCTAAGTGGTTTACAGAGTCAGCATTTTGCCCCTAACAAAATGCTTATCGACCTCAGAAGGATGAAAGGCTGAGTCATCCTTGAGCTGGTCAGAATCAAACTGCTTGCAGTCAGTGGAATTAGCCTGCAATACTGCATTCTAAGCATGGAGAAGGAAGAAGGAAGGAAGGGAGGGAGGGAGGGAGGGAGGGAGGGAGGGAGGGAGGGAGGAAGGAAGGGAGGGAGGGAGGGAGGGAGGGAGGAAGGAAGGAAGGGAGGGAGGGAGGGAGGGAGGGAGGGAGGGAGGGAAAAAGGAAGGAGGGGAGAAAGGAAGGAAGGAAGGAAGGAACGAAGGAAGGAAGGAGGGAGGGAAAAAGGAAGAAAGGAAGGAAGGAGGGAGGGAGGGAAAAAGGAAGGAGGGGAGGAAGGAAGGAAGGAAGGAAGGAAGGAAAGAGGGAGGGAGGGAGGGAGGGAAAAAGGAAGGAAGGAAGGAAGGAAGGAATATGTCCTCCCCCAATAATCTTGGTCTTCATTTTACTGACTTTGGAAGAAGGGATGGGATCCGACTACCGGTTCTGTTGCTCTGCATTGTGCGCATATGCGCATGAGTCGCATGAGCTACCCAGACAGCTGAGCAGCGCTGTGTGCAAGTGCGCAGCAGTTGGAAAAGCCCCTTTTTTCCTGCTTTTTCAACTGCCTCTGTGTCACGCAAAGCAGCTGCAGTTGAAAACGCAGGAAATAAAGGTCAGGTAAAAGCCCGGGAGGGCAGATGGGCCAAAACAGCGGCAGACATAGAATTGGTTCTTTGTATGTTCTCTGTCTGCTGTTCTTCAGAACTACTGGTTCTACAGAGGTGGAAGGAACTGGTAGAATCCCACCCCTGTTTGGAAGAATGGAAGACTGAGTCGACAAAGTGAATGTGGAAATCCAGATTCACTTAAAAATGACATGATTTGCTTAATGACCATGGTGATTCATTGACTGGCCACAGCAAAAAAAGTGGTAAAATCAAGTACGGTTCAATTAATGACTGCATAGCTTAGTCATTGTAGTTTCAATGTCATGTTGAAGACTATCTACAACATCTTGTGCTTCAAACTTTTTAGCCAATTGTGGTAAAGATCGGGAGAAGTGAACTCCAGTAGGAATGAGAATGCAAGTTTGGTCTAGTTCGGTCTAGTGGTTAAAGCACCAGGTTAGAAAATGTGAGTTCAAGTCCTACCTTAGCCATGCAAGCCACTTGGGTGATTTTGGACCAGACACCCTCTCTCAGCCCAACCCACCTCAACAGGGTTGTTGTGAAGAAAATAGAAGGAGGAAGATGTGTTGCCACCTCAACGCAGTCTCCTTCGGTTATTTGTAAAAATAAGAAAGCCGGTATATAGAGATGATAGATGATAGATAGGTAGATAGAGAGGGGGGGGGGATTCTACCAGTTCGCACCTATTCGCTAGGAACGGTTGTTAACATTCTAAGCAGTTTGGAAAACCGGTTGTTAGAAGAAATTAATAGCCTAATCCTGTAAGGAAGGCAGGAAAGAAACATTCTGGTGTTGCTTACAGAAGCTGCTTCTCCATTAACCCTTATAATGTTCTTGGCAGGACTAGACTTCCTGTCTCTGGAATTTCTCTGGAGTTTTGTTCCCCTCCTTTGCTGGTACTTTGCTTGTGTGGAGTGACCATTCAAAGTTACAATGGCACTGAAAAAAGTGACTTATGACCATTTTTCACAGTTATGACTGTTGCAGCATCCCCACAGTTATAAGAGGCTAGGAAGGAGATGTGTGCCTCGATGTGAGTGATGTTGAGTTGGCCACACCCAGCCAATAACATGACCACCAAGCCATGTCCACCCAGTCACATGATAACTTAAGACACGCCCAACACCTAAGCCGCGCCCACAGAACTGGTTGTTAAAAATTTGAATCCCACCTCTGGATGGATGGATGGATGGATGGATGGATAGATAGATAGATAGATAGATAGATAGATAGATAGATAGATAGATAGATAGATAGATAGATACAGTGGTGGGATGGTGCCAGTTCGGTATCTCTGACAATCAGCTGGCCCTCCCAATTACCCCTGCCCTTTCTGATCCTATTTTTCCACATTTTTCAGCTCAGCTGATTCCGGCAGCACAGTGGATGCTCACACCTCAGCTGTTTTACTTACTGGGGCTGCCCTAGAAAGTAAACTGTAGTGGTTGAAATTGATGTATTTTGAATGTGAAGCACACTCTCATAGAACCGGTAGTAAAAAATTTTTTGAATCCCACCACTGAATAAATAAGATAGATATAGAAGATAGATATAGAAAATAGACAGACAGACAGAATGATTCCCTTTAAATCACCTATTCTTTCAGGGTACCATCATATAATCAGAGGCATTGGTTCAGGATTTAGAAAACTACAGTATGAGCTTTCAACATTTTCTACATGTCATGGTGTTTTCTTCCTCTTTAATTTCTGACCTTTCTGCAGGCAAATAGTGCGTCATAAATTTGAAATTGCCGAGGATAATTTATTTGCCCCATAATAGGTGAACTACAGAATAGCAAAAGAAATAGGCAGCCTCTTCTCCCTATTCCAGCCATTTTAAATGAAATCGAGAAGAACCTGGCTGTGAGTACTCACAAAATCGATGGTAGAAAAGTTTATAGAAATACAGGATGTGGAAGAAATGTTCTGCTTTAGATGAGGAATCACACAGGCACCCACACACATGCTTACTTTCCTCTCTTTAGCTCATCTTTCTTCATTAATTGGTTCCATCCCTTCTATCCTCCAGACTTTTCACCCATCTCTCTAATAGTCACCAAAGATTCAATATATTGATGGTGCAAAGGGAAACCAAGCCAAGTGCTTTAATGAGGTCATTGCACACAGCAGAAAGAGTTTCAGTGCCGAATTTTCTGGAATACAATGGAATGATTACTAGTATCTTGGCTGCATTAGATTTTAGTTTTCTTTGGAAGAAATAAACTATGTCTCAAGAGCTTTTCAGATTGTTGGAGTTTTCTATTAAGAAATCTCAGCATTAGATGAGGTGAGAGAGAAAAGGTTGCATATTATTTTTTCCTGGAACTTTTATCTTATATCTAGATTTTATTTTCCAAAAGGTATGAGCTCCTTCTCTGTGGCTCTATTTCCATTCTTCCTAGCTTCACTTCTATCAACCTATCTGAGAAGCAGAGAACATTAAACCAGTGTTTCTAACTTTTAATTGGCAAAGAGAGGCAGGGTCTTTCTTTCTTTCTTTCTTTCTTTCTTTCTTTCTTTCTTTCTTTCTTTCTTTCTTTCTTTCTTTCTTTCTCTTTCTTTCTTTCTTTCCCATTCTTTTGGCAAAGTAGGTTATTATCATGGTACACAGTTTTAGCTACATGTTTTCATGTTCTGTGTCTCTATTCCCTTGTTTGTTGACAGATGGGAAGAGCCTTATGGAATAGAAATAGAATAGAATTGGAAGTAACCTTGGAGGTCATCTAGTCCAACCTTCTGCTTAGGCAGTAAATCCTACACTACTTTAGACAAATGGTTATCCAATCTCTTCTTAAAATCTTCCAGTGTTGGACAATTTACAACTTCTGGAGGAAAGTTTTGTTCCACTGATTAATTGTTCTAACTGTCAGGAAATTTCTCCTAAGTTGCTTCTCTGCTTGATGAGTTTATATCCATTGCTTCTTGTCCTATCCTCAGGAAGCAGGTCCATGAAGTGTGATCTGGCATGGCTGACAATTAGATGTATTATCCTCAGATCCTACCAATGTTTGAAGGTGAGGCACAGCAAGATCACTTTCACACATTCTTGCAAATATAACACACACCTTTATGGAATGGGAAAACAATATCTATCGATAGAAGAAAATATTTGTATCTCAGGGTGCGGTTCATGGTGCTCTCTGAGCTTGGTAGCTTTCTTGCAGATGTTTTATTACCCAAACATCAAGTTGAAAAAGAACTAAGGACCTCTCAGCAATATTTAAGCATAGCTGTATGTTCTGTGCAAGGCATGTTTCTATGCAAAATATAAAATATACTTTATTTCTTAGATTTATTAATATAATAATAAAGGCAAATATACATGTCCCAGGGTAAAGCTGCAATCTAATCTGGGTTGGTCACTGGGACTAGAAGTCTTCCAATTTTTCAGATTCATGCCCAAATCCACCCTCAGGAAACTTCTGTCTATCAGAATGTGTGCTTTGGGTTATTTATGTGGTTGGGTGTGCCTTTTTAGTTTAGCCAGCCATCAATAACCCTATCAACAATTAAAAAGCCACACACAACCATGAATCTATCAGGAGGTAACAATTCCTCACATTTCACAACTGCTATACTTCCTCAGAGAGCTTTAATAGTGAACTGAGCCAAATATTAAAATAACTTTAGATATATAGATTTTTACCCTTCGGCATGTATATTTGCCCTTATTCATCAGCACATTATATTAATAAGTCTAGGAAATGCAATATATTTTATATTTTGCATAGAAACATGTGTGTGTGTGTGTGTTTTATATATACATATACATATACATATACATATACATATACATATACATATACATATACATATACATATACATATATATATATATATATATATATATATATATATATATATATATATGTATATATATATATATATATATATATGTATATATATATATATATATATGTATATATATATATATATATATATATATATATATATATATATATATATACATATATACATATATATATATATATATATATATATATATATATATATATATATATATATATATACACACACACACACACACACACACACACACACACACACACATATATTTGGCTATTCGGGTTTTCTCCCATGTAAAATTGGAAGTATCTAGGCGACATTTCGATGAAGTCTCATTCATCATCTTCAGGCTTGTGTCTTCAGCTTTGTGCTTCTCAGAGTAATGTGAGCTTGCAGCTGCTTCTTCCTTTTAACTGCTAGTGGGGGTGTGACTTGATTGAGTGAGGGCTTGGCTGTGTTCTGATTGGGTGGAGGTATGTTCTCATTGGTTGGGGGTTTGGCTGTGTTCTGATTGGTTGGGGGGTTGACTGTGTTCTGATTGGCTGGGGGTGTGTTCTTTTCAGGTGGGGGCTTGGTTGTGCTCAGGTTAGTCTTAGTTGCTGGGGGATTTGAGCTGGTGAGCTGTGATCCTCTTGTTTGGCTTCGCATTCATGGTCGTGCCACATCTTCATGGTGGGGGTCAGTTCTCTTCATGTATGGGTTGGAGGGGTTTGAAGTGGGTAGTGATGCAGCTGCAGTACGGCTTGTGGTCTGTGGTCATGTCTCATCTTCTGTGTGGGTGTGAGTCTGCTTTCTACGTGGAAGTGTGGTGGTGGCATCTTGTGTGGCTCTCAAGGGCGTGGGTCTGGTGTCATTCTTCATGTTAGGTACTCGTTTGTTAATGAGAGCAGGTTTCCAAATGGCTGGTAGGCAGGAGGTATCATCTTGTTTATTTATGCTGTGTGGGTGTTTTTTTTATCTCTATGGCTTCTCTGATTATTCTGTTGTTGAAGTGTTTGGTTTTGGCGATAGTTCTGGTATTTTTAAAGTCAATCTCATGTCCTATGGCTTTGAGGTGTTGGACCAGGGAAGAGGTCTGTTCTTCTTTTTTGATTGAGTTCTTGTGTTCATCAATACATACACTTATTCTTCTGTTAGTTTGTCCGATGTATGTGGTGGGGCAGGCGGTGCAAGGGATTTCTTATATACCAACCCCCCAACCTATCAGAACACAGCCAAACCCCCAACCAATCAGAACATACCCCCACCCAATCAAGTCACACCCCCATTAGCAGTTAAAAGAAAGAAGCAGCTGCAAGCTCACATTACTCCTAGAAGCACAAAGCTGAAGACACAAGCCTGAAGATGATGAATGAGACTTCATCGAAATGTCGCCTAGATACTTCCAATTTTATGTGGGAGAAAACCCGAATCACCAAACTTCCACATATAAATACCAGCAAAAACCTCAGAATATATATATATATATATATATATATATATATATATATATATATATATATATATATATATATATATATATATATATATATATATATATATATATATATATTCTGAGGTTCTCGCGGGTACTTGTATGTGGATCTTTGGTTATTCGGGTTTTCTCCCGCGTAAGATTGGAAGTATCTGGGCAACGTTTCGATGAAGTCTCATTCATCATCTTCAGGCTTGGTCTTCAGCTCTGTGCTTCTCAGAGTGATGTGAGCTTGCAGCTGCTTCTTCCTTTTAACTGCTCCTTGCTCCTGTGACTTGATTGGCTGGGGGCTTGGCTGTGTTCTGATTGGATGGGGGGGTGTTCTCATTGGTTGGGGGTTTGGCTGTGTTCTGATTGGTTGGGGGGTTGGCTGTGTTCTGATTGGCTGGAAGCGTGTTCTGTTCAGGTGGGGGCTTGATTGTGCTCAGGTTAGTCTTAGTTGCTGGAAGGTTTGAGCTGGTGAGCTGTGATCTTGCTATTTGGCTTCGAGTTCGTGGTCGTGCTGCATCTTCATGGTGGGGGTCAGTTCGCTTCATGTATGGCTCAGAGGGGTTTGAGGTGGGTAGTGATGCAGCTGCAGTGCGGCTTCTGGTCCGTGGTCGTGTTTCATCTTCTGTGTGGGTGTGAGTCTGCTTTCTACGTGGAAGTGTGGTGGTGGCATCTTGTGTGGCTATCAGGGGTGTGGGTCTGGTGTCATTCTTCATGTTAGGTACGCGTCTGTTCATGAGGGCGGGTTTCCAAATGGCTGGTAGGCGGCAGGCATCATCTCGTTTATTCATGCTGTGTGGGCGTTTTTCTATCTCTATGGCTTCTCTGATGATTCTGCGGCTGAAGTGTTCGGTTTTGGCGATAGTTCTGGTATTTTTAAAGTCACTTTAAAAATTTTATATATATATATATATTGTTCAATGTGTGTTCTTCAATGTGTGCGCTTATTCTTCTGTTATGTTCTTCAATGTGTGCACTTATTCTTCTGTCAGAACATAAGAACTACACACACACACACACAAATCTATATCTATCTATATCTGTATCTATGTACCAATATCTATCTATCTATCTATCTATCTATCTATCTATCTATCTATCTATCTATCTATCTATCTATCTATCTATCTTGGCATATGAGAATCTTGTCTTCAACACTGCTCTATCACACTTAATCAGGATCAAAGTGAAAGTCAAAGTAAAATGGTATTTTTGCCAAATCCTCACTTTCTCTCCAGGTTCTCACTTTCTATTCTCTATTTTCAAGTTGACAAAACAGTGGGAGCAAATAAATAAATGAATAAATCATGAACTATAAGATGTAATATTGTCATAACAGACCATAAGATGGAATTAAAAACCAAAACCAGAAATACAAGTATTTTCATATACACAAGTACATCTTGAGTTGGCATCATCAAATAGGCCCTACAACAAAAAAATGTTTACATGCTGGGTCTGGCTAGATGACCTCAGTACTGTTTCTTATTTGTATTTAATGTCTACTCAGATTAATCCATTTATGACTTATTAAGCTATTTATTTTATTTTGAAATAAGGATATAAAAGCAATTTTGTTTGAGAGATGGCAGTTAAGCAAGTGTCATGCCTCTGTTGGGATCTGATTCCGAGCAGGAGGTCGATAGCTGACAGGGAGTGGGAGTGTGGCTCCGGCGGCTATAGAGGAAACTGGGGAAGGGCACAGTCAAGCTGGACATTCAGAGGAAGACCCAGGCCCACCCCCTCTTCATCCTAGGGCATGCAGGGAGGAACAGAGAAGGGAGCAATATGAGTTACATGGGTTACGTGGGAGAAAAGGGCCCTGATTCCCTTCATTAGCTGCAGCTGGGAAAACAGGATTTTAAAAAGGTGTTTGCACACAGCACCTTGCTGGAAGCAAAGCATTCATTATCTTTGTTTGTCAAGTCTTATCTGGGTTCTAATGTCCTCCCAACTGTGTGTGTTTCGTTATCTTTTGGAAGTCTGCAATTCCTTATCCTGCCCTGTCTCGTTAATTGCTGCAGCGTGGTTTGTGCTGGGTTTTATTTATTTTAGATATACTTTGGGTTTGGACTGAATTTCTTCTCTTTAAAAACTGTTCTTGGGAGAGTTTTTTTCTCCAACCAATGATAACTGAACATTGGGAGCCAAGTTGGAGGTATTAAAGGGAACTTACTTACTTTTGTGGCTTTGTTGCTTTTGTGCCATGCCCTGGGTCATCACAGCAAGATTGTTTCCAGGTAGAATTTGGGAAATGATCAAGAAAGTCAGTCTGGAAAATAACAGAAAAAGAAATATCAGAATATGACAATAAAACAATAAGACAAAGCCATTTCTCTATTGCTTTCAATAAAAAATACATTCCTATCTACCTGTACCCAACATTGTTCAGCTCATCTTGAACACTTTTCATGGTAAGAATATTTTAATATCAGGTATAATCTTTGATCCATCTTCTTCCTCTGCTGTGACCCGTGCATAAAATTGGTAACTGAGTATTTAGAGTACTTCCATGCATCCTGAGATATTTGGAATTGAACTTATCTGAAATATAACTCCTTCTTTTTGTATAATTTATTTCCAGGTACAAGGTCATTGTGACATGAACAATCTATCTTACAAGACTGGAATTTAAAGAAGCTACTTGCATATTTTTTTTGATTTCCTTCTGAATTAAAATATCTCTGCTTCCAGTCATTTGGAAGTAAGTTGTACATTTTTAAAAAGGGAGAAAAAAGCTCCCTCTTTCTATTACTTTTAAGGATAGATGTGAAAAATTCCATTAGTGTCAAGCTTGCTGGCAAAGTGCAAATTACGAATGAAATATAGAAGGATGGATTTAATTAAGAACTAAACAACTTCAGATTATTTCATAGAAAAGGTTGTGAAATTGTTAGCTCTTCTTCCACATATGAACTGTCCCTGATATGGACTGTATCACTAACCAGTCACCATGGTTATAGTCATGAAATGGGATGATTCAGGAAGACGATCTATTTATTGAATCAAACAAATAACTATATTGAATTCTACTGTATAGCGCAATATTAATGCAATATCGAGTTTTCAATTCAATTGTATAGAATGTAAAGGATGTGTGTTCATGTTTTATTTCTATAGTTAGAATGTACACTGAAGATGGCATTTAATTTCATTGTACAAGGTACAATGACAATAAACTAAACTAAACTAAACTAAACTAAACTAAACTAAACTAAACTAAACTAAACTAAACTAAACTAAACTAAACTAAACTAAACTAAACTAAACTAAACTAAACTAAACTAAATGCCAGATTTGGATTCCAGATCTTTTCAAAACACAGAAGATGCCCAAATGTGACGTGATAAAAAGAGGTGTATGTTTGAACTGCGAAGTTCATGAAACAGGCAAATGTTAAGATGTGAGCTTGCAGATGTTTCCTGACCCAATTAGGTAACATTATCAGTGCTAGAATGATTGGGGTTTATAGCATGGATGAGGAGAAAGACCTTGGTACTCCCTGGGCTTGGTTGTTTTCTTGGAGATGTTTCATCATCCAACTAGGTAACATCAATAGTACTAGAAGGTTTGTTGAGAGGAGGAGTGGGGAGGGGGAGGACAGATGAAGGACTGTGATCAAGGGTGGGATTCAAACTTTTTAACAACCGGTTCTGTGGATGTGGCTTAAGTGGTGGGCATGGCTCAGTGGTTAGGTGACTGGGTGGACATGGCTTGGTGGTCATGTTATTGGCTGGATGTGGCCAACTCAATATCACTCACATCGAAGCACACATCTCCTCGCCTGGCCTCTCATGACTGTGGGGATGCTGCAACAGTTGTAAATGTGAAAAATGGTCATAAGTCACTTTTTTTCAGTGCCATTGTAACTTTGAATGGTCACTCCACACAAGCAAAGTACCAGAAAAGGAGGGGGAAAAAACTCCAGAGATGTTCCTGAGACAGGAAGTCTAGTCCTGCCAAGAATGTAATAAGGGTTAACGGAGAGGCAGTTTCTATAAGCAACACCAAAATGTTTCCTTTCTGCGTTCCTTACAGGATTAGGCCAGCAATTTCTTCTAACAACTGGTTCTCCTAACTACATAGAATGTTAACAACTGGTTCTAGAGAATAGGTGCAAACTGGTAATATCCCACCCCTGACTGTGATACTCTCTGAGCTTGGTGGTTTTCTTGTAGAAGTTTTCTTCAAGATATTTTCTTGCAGATATTTCATAACCCAATTAGGTAACATTATCAGTGCTAGAATGAGTGGGGTTTATAGAGTAGATGAGAAGGAGGAAAACCTGCAAAATTACCTCTGGACGGTACATGGGAGAGATATGTTTTCTTGAAGATGTTTCATTACCCAACTAGGCAACATAATCAGTACTTGAATAGAGTGAGATTTTTTTTTCTCTTTGTAAAAGTTCAATCCTCAGCTACAAATATATATTTTTCTATGTTAAGATGCCCTTTGCCATTCTAGAGAATACACCAGCTTGCTCAGAAACTTTTCTTAACAGCATTTCAAAATAGGTTTTGTGTGACTTTCTGATTTTATTTTAACAGCCTCTCCCCAATCTAACCTGCAGTCCCAGAATTTCCCAAGAATCTCTCTCTCGTGTACTGTCCAGAGCCAACTTTGCTTTTTTTTTTTTCTCTTTAAGATCAACAAAAGTTGCTTTCTGTTATGAATTCAAGAAGCATATATGGGAGTTTTAGTGAAGAGAGAATAAATCAGAAGGTTGCTAGATCTATGAAAATTAAATGTCTGGCAGCCTGCAATACAATGACAATAATAAACTGACTCTACCTAGTGTTGGAAGAAATATCCATCAGGTTCAGTTCATGGGTGGGATCCGACTGGTGTGACTACTAGTTTGGGGATTTTACATTTTGTGCAAATGCATTTAACAAACAACTCACTTAGCAACAGAAATTTGTTCTATGTAAGAGAAATCTTTTTGAACAGCCTTGGGATCCAAATAAATTTGTTAGGTTCTAACATTCTGTACTATTGAAACTTGAGCCAGCAGTTTGAAATATCCAGCTACGAAGTCAGGACCAGTCATGAAGTCAGGGCCTTAAGAAGTTGTGGGTGCTTCATCAATGGAGTTTTTAAGAAGGAGTTTTGTCTGAAATGATATAGGGCCGTGATGGCAAACCAATGGCAATACCAGAAGTGATGAAACGGGCCCATTTTTCAGCCTCCAAAGACTGCAGAGGGTTCCCTCCAGCCTCTGGAAGGCCGAAAAAAGCCTCAAATGGGCCAAAAATCAGCTGGGAGGTGCACAGTGCAGTGCAGTGCAGTGGGGGATTGCATGCATATACACAGGGCGTGTGTGGGGTACTTCGGGGTGCTGGCACATGCACATGTGCAATTTGGCACAGGAGCCCAAAAAAGTTAGCCACCATTGGTATAGGGTCTTTCTTTTCTTTTTTTCAAAAGGCAATTGGACTTCATTTTTCCTTTGGACTTTGAAACAGCATCTTTGGGACAATCATGACCTGGATGATTATGCATCCCCATAGACATGTTGTCAGGGTTCTGTTGGAGAATGTGATTTATGACACACCCTGGGAGAAGGGGGGAAACAGGGTCATAGGTGGGCAGTAAGTTACATGGGGCAGAGCTGACTGGCTGACAGGGTTCCAACAGATGCCCTAATTAATTCATGAGCCGCAAACCAAGTTTCAAAAGAAATCCAATTATTTACTAGGAGCAACATGTGGGCACGTTCCCATGTGCAGTCAGCTCTGCCCCACGTAATTTACTGCCCACCTCCTCCCAGGGTGTGTCATAAATCACATTCTCCAACAAAGCACTTTTGTGGGCTGTAAAAAACACACCTCTCTGGCTGGCTCTAGTAACCTAGGATACAATCTGGAGAAAGATATGTGTGGAAGGTGCTTTTGATCGTGGCAACAGAGCTGCTCCATCAGTTCTCCCCCCTCATGCCTATGGCAACTCGAGAGCAGACCAGGAATACTTTATGAGTTGACACATGTAAGTTTTGGAAGCACTGCTTCATGATGGGTTGAGTTCTTTTTGAAGGAAACATTTCAAGAGATATTATTGAGTTGATCCAACTCACTTTATTATGAATTCCAAATGAGGCCCACTAATAAAGCCCATCATAGTGCAATATTCCTCTGTGATTAGTTAACTTAGGTCATTTAATATCCAGGCTGTTATTATCAATTTATCAATCTAGTTCAGAGCAGCTAATTTTAGCGAATGTGCCCAAGGCTAAAATGAAAAAATTAAAAATTAAAAAATAATACTTCCATGACCTGTTGTTTCATTATAAACCTCAGCTGCAATTAGATCAACCTGAAATCATCTTAAGGTGTAATTAAGCCAAAGAACATTTGCAGTACTATTCCTGGCTTCTTCTTGTCTTCCAAGCTGGGTCCTACAGCAATCGATTAATGAGAGGCCATGAGTGCAGTCCCTTGCTGTCAGTCAATACCTGTTCAAACCAGCCACAGGGAAAGGAAACTGAAAAATTGTTCTGCTCAGGACTGAGATAAAGGATGCACCTTTGAATTAACCCCAAATTCACCTAAAGATCACCGGGCATACTTGGAATTGTCTTATACTGTTGACTTATAACCAGTGGTCGGACTCAAACATTTTTACTACTGGTTCTTTGGGTGTGGCTTAGTGGACATGGTTTGGTGGGCATGGCAGGGGAAGGATACTATAAAATCTCCATTCCTTCCCCACCCCACTAACCTTCTTTCCAGCTCCGTTCTCCTGTGCAGGGCAACCAAAGAAGACCCAGGCAATCAGCTGGGACTCAATGGGAGGCAGAGAAGAGATGAGGGCAGGGCCAGTCAGGGTGGTATTTGCCGGTTCTCTAAACTACTCAAAATTTCCACTACCGGTTCTCCAGAACCGATCAGAACCTGCTGAATACCAACTCTGCTTATAACAGTTAGTTTAGTGAATGTTCAAAGTTACAATAGCACTGAAAAATGTGACTTATGACTGTTTTTCACAGTTATGACGTTTGCCACAGCCCCACGATCACGTGATCTAAATGCTTGGCGATTGGTTCATATTTATGATGATTGCCAGGTTCCAAGGTCACGTCATCCTCTTTTGCCACCTTCTGACAAACAAAGTTCCATGGGAAAACCTGACTCCTTGAACAGGCAGGGCTCAATTGTGGTCATAAGTGGAGGACTACCTGTACTGGGTGAGTGAAGAGAAGGACCAGGGGAGACATGATGACATCTTTCAATATTTGAGGGGCTGCCACAGAGAGGAGGAAGAGGTCAAGCTATTTTCTAAAGCACCCAAAGTCCAGACAAGGAATAATGGATGGAAACTGAACAAGGAGAGATTCAACCTGGAAACAAGGAAAAACTTTCTGACAGTGAGAACAATAAACCAATGGAACAGCTTTCATTCGGAAGTTGTGGGAGTGCCATCACTTGAGACCTTCAAGAAGAGATTGGACTGGCATTTGTTAGAAATGGTGTAGGGTCTCCCGCTTGGTCGGGGGTGTGGACTAGATGAACTATAAGGTCCCTTGCAACTCTGATTATCTGTTATTATTATTATTATTCTGGGAAGGGGAATTTATGAAGAACAGGCAATTAGTGTAAATAATCTTACACAATGCAAGATGTTGTACACTTCAGCCAATCATGTTAATATGCCTTTATAGAAAGCTAACAGGTAATTATTTTGAGTCTTATATTCCAAAATACCAACAGCAATCTTCACCATATGTTAATAAAATGTCTTGTTTTCTTACTAAATAATCTCAAAATGCCTTGAAAGCTTCTTAAATATACTGACAGAGATGGAATCTGTGGATTGAAGATTTCTTCCTTGTATCAATTTGCAACTTTCTCTTCAGAGGTGAGATTCAGCAGATTCTGACCAGTTCAGGAGAACTGGTAGCAAAAATTTTGAGTAGTTTCGAGAACTGGTAAATCCCACCTCTGACTGGCCCTGCCCCCAACTATTCTCTGCAGGGCTGCCAACCTTGAGTGATAGTTTGGAGTGAGACACTGCGAGGGAGCGGAGCGACCGAGGGGGGGATGGTGTGGAAGGGGGGTGTCCCCCCTTCCACGGTAGGGAGCTTTGACAATTTTACATTTTAAATGGTGCAATCTGATGCATACTTTAGTCATGATTTGGACATATACATACATACATACATGCAAGCAGCACCAATGTACTTGAACCGGATTTGTAAGATATTAATAATGCAGTTCACTGACCATCTTGGCCGGAAAGGGTCCACATTCTTGGGCCTCTGCCCATCTGCTCCGTCCCTTTGGGCTGCTCCGGCTCTCCTCCTCCTCCAGGGTCCCTGGCTGAGAGGGGCGTCCCAAGTGCCTGGGATTCGGCCCCTCCAGGCTGCCTCTTCAGGGCCACAGAAGCCTCCCTCACATGGCCCCGGGGGTGGAGGGGGCCTTGCCAGGGTTCCCGGCCTTGGAGCTGGGCAGAAACGGCCCTTCCCAGCCCTCTCCCACCCTCTGGGCCTCCCACCTGCAGAGGGGAGGGGGATCCAGGCTGAGTCTTGGACCCACCAGCCTCACAGTCCAGCTGAAGGGTCGGAAAGGGCCAGGCAGGCAGATGGACACACACACACACACACACACACACAGAATGGGGGGGGAGGCTGGTGTCCTTCACTCCCCAAATGCCCCCCTCTCAGTCTGTGCATGGGACCCCCAGCAATGCTGCCATCAGCTGCTCCCCTGCAGGGAAGTCCTGGATTGTCTGGGGGAGGAGAGGAGAGGACAGTGGCCACTCCCCCCCCTTTGCTTGGCATTTGTGGGGAGACCCCTCAAGGCGAGATTCCTTCCCAGGGGCTCCCAAAGAGCATCCAAACGTTCCTGGCATCAAGTGGGGAAAGAAGCCTAAAAAGAGAGAAACTCCTGCACCGGCTGCGATTGGGGCTCGGAGGGGACAGGAATCCCCCCTCCTTGCGAGCCCCCCTGCCCCACTCCAGCCTGCCCTCTGGCGGGACCCCCTTCCTGGAGAGGGTCCTCCCTGCCAGACCCTCTTGCAGCCTCTTGGACCCAGGGGAGGCTGGGGGGGGGCGCATATCTAGGTGCAAAGGGCGGGGGGAGGGACACAATGTACCCGGGAAGGAGCCCTCCCCCCTCTTCCCCCTCCCTCTCCAGGGACTTCCCATCAGGCTGGGGAGCGAGAGAAGCCGAGGCGTGCAAGAGGCCAGCCATGGCAGCTCCCCTTGCGAGAGGGAGGCCGGAGAGGGACGCACCTTTGCGCCCCAATCCCAGCGGCCTTGAGACCAGACGGGTGCGGGGAGGGGATGATGGGAGCTCAGCTCTCGAGAAAGGCCCAGGGATGCCCTGTAGTCGTACTTCATGGGGGATAGAGAGTTTGTCTCTCTCATCTCCGCCTGCCAGAGCAGAGTGCAGCGCAAGGGTTAAGCCCAGAGAGTTGTGACATCCTAGAGCGGAAAGGAGCAACCGCTTCCTGCAGCGTGGAATTCTCTCCTCACCCCAGTACAGAAATCAATGCGGGCAATGTCCTCTCGCACATGCTCTGTTCACCCTCTGAAGCCGCCCAGGATCGGAGGCTTCACTTCTCGAAACTTTGGGCTTGGGCATATCGATATTCGGAATATCAGAGAATGTAGAGATATATTTATTTTTGTACATTCCATTTTGGGGGTTTAGCGTGAGATTTCGTTTATCAGAGTGAGACAGTCAAAATTGGTTGAATTGCGTGAGTCTCATGCTGATTGCGTGAGAGTTGGCAGCCATGGAGTCTCTGCCTTCCATTGAGTCCCAGCTGATCGGCTGGGTCTTCTTTTGTTGCCCTGCACAGGAGAACAGAACTGGAAAGCAGGTTAGTGGGGTGGAGACGGAAGGGGATTTTGCAGTATCCTTCCCTTGGAATGGGGTGGAAATGTTAATTTTACAGTGTTCTTCCCCTGGCACACCCACCAAGCCACACCATGCCTACAGAACTGGTAGTAAAAAAATTGAATCCCACCACTGTTTCTCTTGTAAATAGTCATAATCATTTTGGAATTATTTCCTTGAAGAATACCGTAATTGGGGGGGGGGGTGTTAAGGGAGAATCCAAGGATTGAGTAAAACGATTACATTTATGTAGCAAGGAATAGAATTCGTACTTTCTTTTCTTTGAAAGCTAGAACTGTAGCATACCTAGAGAGATGTTAAATTTAAATATTCCTCATGATTTCATATGATGCACATTTTAACCTATTTTGTATCATTGGTGTCTTTGTCTGTATTTTTTTTTTCCTTTTTCTTTTCAATTTCCATTCATTAGACATCATTATTCAGTTCATGGGGATCCAACTCAAGTGGAATAAAAAATAATGGGTGCTTTTACAGAATACGTTGATCATAATTGTCAAGTTACCTGGAAGTGATCACCAACATTTCAACCAGGTTGACATTTAATGTGACAGTAATTTTCCTTTCTTCTGAGTGAGTCAGTCATGCCAAATAATGGACAATTTACTTTCCTATTTCTCTTGAAAGGTGTGGGTGTGCATTTATGCGGACAGTTTATCTTCTAAAAAGATTCATGCATGGTTAAAAATGTCCTTGGAATTGGATTTTTCCCCCCTTCCTTATTTCATATTCATTAAATGAACAAAAGTATTATAAAATTTTGATGATGCATTGAAAATACAGGGCAGAATGCAGATAGAAGTACAAAATTAACACCTCATTAATTTCAATGGCAGAGTTAACATTTGCTTCAATCAGTTCTGTCAAATTCAAAGCAGCCTAAACTGGCTTAACTTTGTTTAGAATAAACTTGGGATTTTAAAATGACAGGGACTGTGTGTTAAATGTGCATGATGATGATGATGAAGATGGTGATAGATCATTGCACAGTCAGCTAGATGTTCAGACTGGGTTTAGTATTTTTGTCTACCTATTGAATCCTTATCAAGGACCTGGGATAGGCAGTTCTGGATGTTTGACGATGTTACAGATATCATCACAGGATGGAAGCTGTTCCAAGTAAAGCTACCTTCTGCAATTGACTGGTGGTGAATTTGTCAACGGCAATGATGGGGTTCAAGTTGTTTCGGGACTGCAGCCAAGATGCCTATGACTATGGGTACTACCTTTGCTTGCCTTTGCCATAGTCGTTCTGTTTCTATTTGTAGGTCTTTGTATTGTGTTATCTTCTCCAGTTATTCCTCTCCTCTTCTGCTGTCTCTAGCCACTGCCACATCAACTATCCAGACTTTTTTGTATTATTATTATAAAAAAACTTTTATTCATTAAACATGAAACTCAGTCAAGTGAACATTTAAATATGTATCACAAATATCATTCACTGGCACTGGTGATTGATATGGGTTGCTGCCAGCATTCCAGATATCAACTAAGTATCTTCTTAAAATGTATGTTGTTCTGAGTAGCACAGTCTTTTGCAGTTCCTCTGGTATTATAGCAGGAAGCTGCAATTTCTTGATGTATTTTGTAAAATTCTTGGACATGGTACCAAATGCCCCAATGATAAATGGGTATCACTGTCACATGTTTCATCCATATAGTTTCGATGGCCAGGTCGCAATATTTCATGATTTTTTTCCCCCATTCCTTGTCTTTGACTCTGGTGAAGACAGAGATTAAAAACAAAGATTAATGATGGTCATATTGGGGAAAAGCTGTAACCATAGAAACACATAGCATTTTCATTTTATTAGGCAGAGTTCAGTTGACATGCAAAACTTGGAAGATCAGATTTTCAAGATCTTTAATTTGCAGGAGTGTTTAATTTAGCTGATTTAATTCCTTTGTTTTAGTGAACGTCTTCCCTCTGAAGTTCCACTGGGAAAACACTGTGCAGAAACAGTGGGTTAAAGCATCATCTTCAGAATCTCACTTATCAAATGGCATCAACTTCCAATGTCAAGACTGAGATCAAGAAACAGCTGCCTCAAAATCTCTGCCCCTCCCAACAACTGGTCACCATAGTCTGCACTAGAACTATGGAAGGCAAGTAAGAAGTTACTGGGCAACTGAGCACAACCACATAACCTTCTGCTATTAATCAAGAACAACCTTGGCTTCAGAGGTGGTATTCAGCAGGTTCTGACCAGTTCTGGAGAACCAGTAGTGGAAATTTTGAATAGTTCAGAGAACCAGAAAATCCCACCTCTGACTGGCCCTGCCCACATCTATTATCTGCCTCCCGAGTTTCAGCTGATCGGCTGGGTCTCCTTTTGTTGCCCTGCACAGGAGAATGGAGCTGGAAAGCAAATTAGTGGGGTGGGAAGGGAAGGGAGATTTTTCAGTAACCTTCCCCCAGAAGTGGGGAGGGAATGGGGATTTTACAGTATCCTTCCCCTGCCATGCCCACCAAGCCACACCACACCCACTAAGCCATGCCACGCTCACCAAGTCATACCCAGAGAACCAGTAGTAAAAATTTTTGAATCTCACCACTGCTTGGCTTGTATATAAATCACTAAATAGACAGTGCGCCAGGGTAGAAAAATCAAACATCAAACATGCAAAATTCTGTTAATGTACACATTTGTGTAGTGTAATGTAATATAATTATCTAATCCAGTCATGTTCCTTATCTGATCTATTTAACAAGGCTGCCCCTATCATGGCTTGCACACCACATTTCTGTTATCCCAAAGGTGCTTTTTCTAAGAGGCAATTGGATTTTCTGGTTTATCTTTGAAGACATTTTGCTTCTCATTCCAAGAAGCTTCTTCAGCTCTGACTGGATGGTGGGGAATGGAAGGATTTATATTCCTTGCAGACAGCTGGTCATTTGCATCCTTTTATAGGGTCGTTGAGGCCACTTGGAGGTGACCTGAGTGGTGCAAATGGGTCTGGAGCCTTTTTGGAACTGCTGAAAGGACTGTGTTATAGACTTGAGATAGATGATGTCTTATCCCTCCTCTGTTGAGAGAAGGCTGTTCAATTTTGACATAGATGGCCTCTGTGAGAATCTCCACAGACACATTTCTATTAGATTTGATGGATCTTCTCTAGAGAATGTTATAATACTGAACAAGGTAGAAAGGAAGAGGGGAGGATGATCAGCAGTCAAGTGGATAGAGTCAGTTACAATGGCAAGAGGTGCACAACTGGAAAACCTGAAAGAATAGATTGTCATGGAGAAGAAAAATATCTATATGGTCACAAGTATTGACCCTGACTTGATGTATTGACCCTGTATTGATGTATTGACCCTGACTTGATGGCACATAATGAATACTTAATTAATATTAACTTGGCATGTCCATAGCACCTTAAACTGCAACAGGGAGTGGGTTCATACTCCCTTCACTTTCTCTGTTTCTATTCCATTCTTCAAATTAATAAAGCTTGGAAGAACTGATAAAATAAGATGATCAGAAACCTACAATACTCTCCCAGAAATGTTAAAGAGATAATCCATTCTTAGCTCAGCTCTGCTTAATACATAGCCATGTGCAAGTGGTACCATGTTAAATCCAAGTGCTATGAAAAACAATCAATAGTGTGAACATCTCAAATTTTAGATCATCTGGAATGCTTTCCAATCCTTCCAGATTCACATGTCTCCAGGTTTCTCAATCAAATGGCTGGCTTTGTCTAAGCTCAACAACAAAACTAAACTTAATTAGATTAAACTAAGTTAAGAGAAAGGTGGATTTTGGGGAGACTTGGATAGAAAGGATCCTAGGTTTGCACACTACCTTGATAAGATGACAAAAATCCTGGAATAAGGTTATGGTTAATAAGGGCCATCTTTTTTTCCAAGAACTTAAATCATACAGTTCTACTGTTGTTAATCCCAGAAGCAAGATTGGACAATGGTATGTTGCCTTGCAAAGTATGGGAATTCATTCAGCTCTGCCTCTTATGTGCTGTAGTGAATATTAAAACCAATCATATGTTGGCAGACATTCAATCTTTGATGAGTTACTGTTTCATTTGATAAGAAAGAGATTTATGCTGAAATTTACTGTATGTAGAATGAAAAAAAAGAAATGTGTTTTATGGAAGTTAAAACTGATTATGATTATACAAGCAATAAAAAAGGCTAGGCATTCAAAGAAATATGCCATCAGGAGGCGCATAGAAACAAACCACATTTTCACATTGTTCAAGAGAGACAATAATAGAAACAGACTAGACTACATCCTCTCTAACAACCAATACCCACATAAGCAGGATTTAACACCAGGTAATCAAGGAGAAACAGGAAGCAAACCCCACATTCATGAGCACTGATAATGTTACCAAGTTGGGTAATGAAATGTCTGGAAGCGAACAACCAAAATCAGAGACCACCAAACATGCCCATAGTTCAACCCTGAGTGATTTACATTCTCCTCTACTGGAAACAGATTATTGCTATCATGTCTTCCATAATGAAAGTGTCAAATGGTAAAGTAAGTCATGACACATTTACAGAATTAACAGGTAGACACATAACTTCTAGGTAATGGGAATTTATTTCTACCATCGCAGAAATGGAGGCATATGTTTAATATCTTCCAAAGCTAAAGCTAAAAGAGGTGGGTTGCTTCAATTCAGTTTTTTCCCCTCAGAATTGTAAGAATTACCAGATCATGTGAAGTGTTAATGCCACTTTATAATGCCTTGGTAAGGCCACATTTGGAATACTGCATCCAGTTGTAGTTGCTATGATGTAAAAAAGAGGTTGAGATGCTAGAAAGAGTGCAGAGAATTGCAACAAAGATGATTAGGAGACTGGACGCTAAAATATATGAAGAATGGTTGCTGGAATTGGACATGTGCAGTTTAATAAAAATAAGGCCCAGGCGTGATACAATAGCAGTGTTCTGATATCTCAGGTGTTGCCACAAAGAAGAAGGAGTCAAGCTATTTTCCAAAACATCTGAGGGTGGGACAAGAAATTCATCAAGGCCAGAAGCAACCTAGAACTAAGGAGAAATTTCCTGACGGTTAGAATAATTAACCAGTGGAACAACTTGCCTCCAGAAGTTATGAATGGAAGTTTTAAAGAAGAGATTGGGTAACCATTTGTCTGAAATGGTATAGGGTTTCCTGCCTAAGCAGGGAGTCCAAGATCTGTTATGTATGTACCATAGTTAATAAAGTATGAGCTTGAGGTTAAGTGCAGGGTTCTGGCCCTGCACTTCTGATTGGCTGTTAGGTGGCCAGATCGGATTGGTTAGTTCTGAGGAATCCGATTGGCCCTTAACAGAGGATTCTTATTGGTTAAAAGAGCTAGCGTTCATAGCTCACAATTGGACAATTCTTACAAGGGTTGCCTATATAAGGCAGAGTTCACTGTTGTTGTTTTGAGAAGTCACTATGCTAATAAAGAGCTAAAAGTCACTATTCAGAGGCTGTCTCCATTTACTCCAACCCATGTCCAAGTACGTAACACTGGTGACGAGGATGGGATTTGGAGACGTCTGAACCTAAGAAGTCAGGAAGCAAGACCGAGCACGTGGAAGACGATGCCAACAATGGAACCATGTCCAGCAGCATCGTACCACCCGCTCCGTTTGATCCAAACCAAGAGGATTGGGAATCCTACATCGATTGCTTCCAAATGTTTCTTGAGACAAATAATTTGAAGGACGCCACACCAGCAAAAAAACGGGCACTGTTCCTGACACACTGCGGCCCGGCTGTTTTTAAAATGGCAAAAGCACTCGCCAAACCTCGAGAAGTGAAAGCCATGAGCTGGGACGACCTCGAACCCATCCTGAGAGATCATTACGCACCAACTGTGCCTACACTTGTGAGACGCCACGAGTTTTATCAAAGGAACCAGCGAAAAGGAGAGAGCGTGGCAGATTTCGTGGCAGACATCCGAAATTTAGGAGGCCTCTGCGGGTTCGCTGATTTAAAAAAAGCACTAAGAGACTGAGTAATTCTGGGATTAGATGTGCTAGGCGTGCAGAGCAAGCTGATGGCGAAAGGCGACATCAGCCTTGCTGACGCCATTGCCGAAGCCACGGCTGCGGAGGCGACAAAAAAGTCGGCTGCACAATTACGGCGAAGACGCACTTCGGCAACACAACTGACCAGCGAAATCTTACCCAACTCAGAAGGGCAACTCGTTACGACACACCACGAAGACCTCTCTTCGTCGTCAGACAGCGACGAAGAAGGGGTCCATCAAATGCGGTCCGACCGGGATCCTCGCCATAAGCTCTTATGCCCTTGCGCTGGCTGTGGAGCAAACCATGCCAGGGCCGAATGCAGATTCCACGACGCACTCTGCCATGAGTGCGGGAAACGAGGCCACATCAGCCAGGTCTGCCGCAGCTTACCAGGACCCAGCCAGGCCTCAAAAGGGGCCAACTATCGCCAATCGACAGGAAACCGTCCTGTAAGGCGAGAACCAGTAAACCACTCCTACAGAAATCGCACTTTGCAAAAGGAAGAGGCTCACCATACTATCACTATAGGTCACGCCTCAGTCATGGATACTAAGAAAATTCGAGTCACAGTAGCCATCGAGAACCAGTCTTGGGACGGGATCGTCCCTCTCGATGGTGTCTTGGAAGACACTCAAGCAACTTATCCCCACAATCCAATGCCAAGACCTCCAATTTCAACACCTTACCATCAAGGACTACCAAGGAAATCGAATCCCTGTGGTCGGGTGCTGCCAAGTCCGAGTCTCCTTCAAAAAACATACAGCGTACTTACCTCTAACGATCATCGACAGAGATAGGCCTAGTCTATTAGGCCTCCAATGGTTCGCGCCACTAGGCATCGAGGTGGCCGGCGTGAACCGAGTCGGTGGTTGTGAGTGGGAGGAAGACCTTGTTTCTGAGTTCAGCGATGTCTTCGCGGACCGTTTAGGTGAGTATAAGGGGACCCCAATCTCATTTAGTTTAGATCCAAAAGTAGCCCCAATTCACTTGAAGCCCCATCGAGTTCCATTCGCTCTTAAAGCTAAGATCGACGAACAACTCGATAAGTTAATTGCTCAAGGGGTGTTGAAGCCCATTGATCACTCTCCATGAGAAACCCCTATTGTAACGCCCATTAAGCCAGGTGGGTCAATCCGAATTTGTGGGGACTACTGGGCCACTTTAAACCACGCCCTACAGCAGAATGTGTATCCAGTTCCGGTGGTGCAGCACCTCCTCCATTCCTTGGGGGGCAGAAAGGTTTTCGCTAAATTAGATTTAGCTCAAGCTTATCAACAACTACCAGTGGATGAAAAGACGGCTCAGGCCCAAACAATTGTAATGCACAGAGGTTCTTTTAAATGTACTCGATTGCAATTTGGGGTTAGTGTAGCCCCGGGGATATTCCAAAGCCTGATGGAAAGGTTGTTACAGGGAATCAAGGGCGTGGTTCCGTATTTTGATGACGTATTAATCGCAGCCCCTACCAAAAAAATCTTGCAAGATCGTTTGAAAAGTGTTCTTAAAAAATTCCAAGAGGCAGGACTTAAAGTGAAAAAAATAAATGTCACTTATATACTGACAGTGTTGAGTTTCTAGGGTACAGGATTGATAGCCAGGGCATCCACCCTACCGAAAGTAAATTAAAGGCGATAAAAAATGCCCCCAGGCCATGTAACAAGGCCGATCTCCAGGCATTCTTAGGTCTCATTAATTTTTATAATGTATTTTTACCGTAAAAGGCGACTGTTGCTGAACCGTTACACCAGTTATTAGATAAAAAAGCATTGTGGGAATGGGGTTACTGGGAAGAACAAGCGTTCTGGAATGTTAAAAAATTGCTCACATCTGACTCTGTACTTATGCAGTATAACGAGACTTTACCACTAGTTATAACCTGCGATGCCTCGCCCTTCGGGGTGGGTGCCATTTTGAGTCATGTACTGCCTAATGGGAACGAAGCCCCTGTTGCATATTTTTCGAAAACTCTTTCACATGCAGAGCGGAACTATGGACAAATTGATAAAGAAGCTCTCGCAATCGTTGCCACTGTAAAGAAATTTCATGAATATGTGTATGGGAGGACATTTACCATTATAACTGACCACAAACCATTGCTAGGGATAATAGCCGGGGACAAGCCAACCCCCTACATATTATCCCCTAGAATGACCCGATGGTCAGAATTCCTCGCTGCTTATAATTATCGCCTTCAATATCGACCAGGGAAAGCCATTCCCCACGCAGACGCATTAAGCCGAGCACCGCTTCCAGAGACTCTCGACGATCCGGCACCAACGGCAACCACGTTGCAGATCGAAACACTCAACTCGCCGCCTATGACCGCCCGAGACATCGCGAGAGAAACCAAATGAGACCACACCCTAGGCTGAGTCCTAGGATGGGTAGAACGCGGATGGCCATTGGACCAAGTCCCAGATGACTTCGCGCCATTTAAAGCAAGACAGACTGAACTTTTTTCACAAAAAGGCTGTGTCATCTGGGGTGATAGAGTCGTTGTCCCAGAACGACTCCGGAAGATGCTACTACAAACCCTGCACGAGGGCCACCCCGGCATCGTGCGGATGAAAGCACTCACACGAAGCTATGCATGGTGGCCGGGCATGGACCGGCAAATCGAGCAGTGGGTCAAAGCGTTTACCAGTTGCCAACAAGCCAGCAACGCCCCACCAAAAGCCATGCCTACTGAATGGGAAATGCTACGTGGACCCTGGTCCAGAATCCACCTGGATTTCGCGGGGCCAACCAAAGGATATACCTTCCTGCTGACAGTTGACGCATATTCCAATTGGTTAGAAGTTCATCGTATGACGGCCACAACTTCTGAGGCAGTGATTAAGATCCTAAATAGACTCTTTGCAACCCACGGATTGCCTGACCTCCTGGTGTCCGATAACGGGCCACAGTTCATGGCATTGATGTTTGAGCAGTACTTCGCTGACCGCGGCATCCGCCATGTGCTCACCTCGCCTGCGCACCCTGCGACCAATGGCCGAGCGGAACGCATGGTCCAATTTGTTAAAAAGACTTTGCAAAAAATGGACTATGACAATATTGATGACAAAGTCAACCAAATTCTCTTTTTGCAACACATAACTCCACATAGCGTCACCGGCAGAACTCCCGCAGAACTACTGATGGGACGAAGACTCCATTCCCACCTCAACCGGTTGCACCCTGCTTACGAACCGGAAAAGCCAATAGGATCCAGTGGCTGCCATCGCACGTTCCAGGTAGGAGACCGCGTTTACGCATAGAACTTATCAGGCGACTTGTTATGGATAGAGGCAATGGTAGTATGAGTGACCGGCCCCAAATCCTACGTAGTGAAATGCTGTGACAATAGACTGTGGAAACGGCATATCGACCAATTATGGTCACGACTCATAACGGCCAGTCAACAACTCCCCCATGACCAAACCAAGGGGGGGGGAGGTACAGAAGAAGAAGATGACGTTCCAGGGAACCTGCTCAAAGAGAGCGACCAATCAAGTGAGACTCAAGAAATGGAGCAGGAAGGAGAATTGTTTGCACCACAAGAAATTGCACCTGAGCAAGAAGCAGAGACACTGCCAAACAACAATCTACCTCAACAGGATTGCAATCAACCAGTCCAACGAAAATCTGAAAGACTTAAAAGACAACCATCCTACTTAAAGGATTATGTAACTACACCATAATTAAGAAGCCAGGGGGAAGGGGTGTTATGTATGTACCATAGTTAATAAAGTATGAGCTGGAGGTTAAGTGCAGGGTTCTGGCCCTGCACTTCTGATTGGCTGTTAGGCGGCCAGATCGGATTGGTTAGTTCTGAGGAATCCGATTGGTCCTTAACAGAGGATTCTTATTGGTTAAAAGAGCTAGCGTTAATAGCTCACTATTGGACAATTCTTACAAAGGTTGCCTATATAAGGCAGAGTTCACTGTTGTTGTTTTGAGAAGTCACTATGCTAATAAAGAGCTAAAAGTCACTATTCAGAGGCTGTCTCCATTTACTCTAACCCATGTCCAAGTACATAACAAGATCCCTTCAAAATCCCTTCCAACCTGTATTCTAGAAGTGGTGGAATTTATCTGCAGCCTCTCATGTACAATCAATGTATTTGGGTTTGGGGAGTCCCTGGTCTTCTTTGAGCTTGGTTTTTGTTGTCTTGTGAAGATGTTTTATTACCAAACTAGATAACATCATCTGTGGTAGAATGGAGTGAGCTTTGCTCTCATTTTCTATACTGCAGGCTTGCCTTCTCAGTGTTGATAGGAATCTTCTTCATGGTTCCTTAATGAGATTGTTGTTTAGTGTTAGCTTGTTTGTCTGAATTGGTAGTCTGAGTTGATTAGGACATTGTTTACCTCTTGATTGTTGGTGCTCTCTATGACACCTTTAGAATCTGAATGAACAGTGAAATTTAAAAAATATAATAACATGGTAAAATGGAAGGCCAGAATCTATGTCATTGCCAGACCTCTTCTGCTGAACAGTTCCACAAAATCCTCTGCTTTTACCTGTACATTTTAATTTGCAAAGGAGTGGGGAATTCCACAAAATTAGAGTTCTCTCAGTTAATTTTGTTTCACTCTCAAAATTGTTGTCATGTACGCTTTTTTTTTTTTTAAAAAAAAGTTCTTCTTGGAAGCATTTATAATATGGCATAATCACAACATTTTTATCCTGGGAAGAACATGACTTCCTAAATGGCATATCAATGATGCCGTACTTTTCTTCCCATTGTTAATTTTCCTTTTCCTTGAAATTCCTTTTCTGCTCTTTGTGGCTGTTTATTTTCCTTGACAGGCTCCTTCTGCTGATCTTGCACCTTGAGAGGTAACTAAAGAACCGACAAGAAAGACTGGTCTCTTTAAAGAGACATTTCTATTATCCCACATTAAAGCAGAAGAAAAGAAGGACTCTTAATGGATTAGCACATGGGTTGTTTGGAAATCAACAGAACTGCAGGCTTAAAGCATCTGAACTTGATTGCCGCAGGACATTATTAGTGGACGCTAAGAATGCAAGCTGTCCATATTAAATTGGTACATTGATCCAAGTAATTCAGCTTTTTCTAAGCTGCTCCAAGTGAGGTGAGACTCCAGCTTTTAGGTAAGGTAGAGATTATGGCTGTTATTAATATTAAAAGTTCTGGACGATGCCAAGAAGAGTAGACTTACTCCATGAAGAAGAGAGAAGGTACTATATATAATTGGCCTCACTTCCAATATTCTCATTTGTATTATTACGTAGATATATAGAACTGGATGAATGGAATTTAGGGGTCTTTGGTGCTCTTTGGGCTAGGTTGTTTTCTTTCAGACCCAAAACAAGATAGTATAATCAGTGGTTAGTACAATGCTAGACTAGCATTGATGATAACAGAATAACAGAGTTGGAATGGACCTTGGAGGTCTTCTATCCCCCTGCGTATGCAGGAGATCCTATATCAGTGATGGCTAACCTTTTCAGCATCGAGTGCCTAAAGCGTGTGTGTGTGTACATCCCCAAAATGTCTACAATTTGTTAGGATAAATATGTTAAAATTAATAAGGGAAGTGGCTTGATGCAAACGAAGAAAACTAACTGTACAATGTTCATTGCCCAATGTAAACTGTTCTGAGTCAGTGTCTTTTTCCAGTCCCTTGGGAATATTCTTTTTAAATTTTGCTTCTTGACAGCCTTTTAATTGCTGTGATTGAAGTGAAGCCTTTCAGCTTGTAAAACAAATTCGCTTTTGATTCATAAGATATTCACTAAAAGCTCTGAGTTTCATAATCATAATGCTGCATATTGTATAAGGGAAAAAAAGAATACTCTTCTCTAAAGATTAATTGAAAATAAATGTATCATTTTAGCATAAGCTATTTAGCCTAAATATTTAACTTAAGTTGCACATTAATGGCATTAAAGAGTGACATTATTTAAATAAAAGTAATACTAACCATCATTTAAACATTTTATATATGCAACTTCAGAGAAGGGGTAAATGTGTAATTTAAGCTAAATATTTTCTTTTGATTGCCTTATTCTGGATTGTTTATTGTATTGTACCAAGCTGCTCTACAGAACCACAAATTTGTGACATAATTAATAATTATTAGCATAGTTAATTATCAATAGCACTCATCTAGTAGTCTTTGAATGAGTAAATAAGTTGGAAAAGTTTCATAATTAACTGATGATGCTGAATATTCACATAGTTCTAATAATTATCAATGTATACTGTTGTTTTTTTCTGTTGGGAAACTGAAGAAAAGGATGAAGTTTACATAAAAGGTCCTATTTTGGGGGTGAAATCAATATAAGCTATACATTCATATTGTATACATTCATATTCATATTCATATTCATATTGAAAAGTTTCATAATTAACTGATGAGGCTGAATATTCACATAGTTCTAATAATTAACAATGTATACTGTTGTTTTTTTTCTGTTGGGAAACTGAAGAAAAGGATGAAGTTTACATACAAGGTTCTATTTTGGGGGTGAAATCAATATAAGCTATACATTCATATTGTATGACATAATTTGGTTGACTAATTGCTTAGTCAATCAAATTATGTCATACAATATGACTGCATAGCTTGTGTTGAAATTTTGAAATTAATTGCTTAGTCAATCATTAGATTACATCATCTGCCTTTTGGCACTGGGAATCAAGGCAATGAACTAGACTAAGACTAAATTAACATTACTGATCATGTGAGGAAGCATGTCTGATCCCAGGTTCATGGGAAGGACTCAATGGGTGGACAAAAATGCTAAATTCGGTCTAAATCAGGGGTGTTAAACTCAAGGCCCATGGGTCAGCCTGAAAGGTGCTTAGATCTGGCCCAAAGGACCACCTTGGAAACAATGAAGGAACAGCCTGCAGTGACTCTGCACAAGCTGGCCACAAACACAACACCCAGATCAACACAGATTAAACACAACCCTGATGCAGCCCTCAGTGAAATTGTGTTTGACACTCCTGGTCTAAATTATTGGCCGACTGTGTGACCACATCAACAATAATAACAGGAACTGAAGAGAGATAAACTTGCTTCTGCGAAATTCTCATGAGAAAAGTGAAAACAATGTAAAACTATGAAAAACAACGTTGAAGTCATTTGACAACTAATATTTAGATTGAAAGGACACAGGAAATCACTTTAAAGGATCTAAAAGAATAAGAATTGTGCAGCAAGTGTTCATACTTATTCAAAAGCTAGTTGTTTTTCTCCTTTAAAAAAAAAAAACACTCTGGGGAAAATGTTGTCTCCAGAAGTAGCTTTTGGCAGCACACAATTCCCTCTTTGCTAGCTACAGCATATTTTATATTAAATTGCAGCTGGAACAGCTCAATGATTCAAATGCCTAGGAGTCTTAGAGGTGATGCAGATATAATCTATAGGTAGGGCAAGCTCAGGTAGATGGCACCAGAGTTTAAAGTGTGTTAGATCTTTTTGCAACAAAGAACCTCTCTCTGTATATACTGCTAAATAAGACATTTAGGTGATTTGTGTGCTTACTTAAAAATATTTTCACCATATCTTTTCTTTAAAGATTGAATGGAAAGCTGCACAAATAATATAAAACAAAATTTTAAAAAAGATGGAGAAAAGCAAGAAAGAAAGAAAGAAAGTGCTATTCCTTATGCTTGGATCTGCTTCCTAGAATATTTCTATAAAACTAATGTTCTTCCTTTTTTTCTGTTTTTAAATACATAGATCCGACTGTACATCTATATCTACATTTATCTTTATATACATGTATGTATGTATGTATGCATGTGTGTTTGTGTGTGTGCCTACCTATCAGCTATCATCTGTCTGTCTGTCTGTCTGTCTCTGTCTCTGTCTCTCTCTCTCTCCCTCTCTCTGCTATCAGCTATCTGTCTATCTTATCTATCTATCTATCTATCTATCTATCTATCTATCTATCTATCTATGAATGGACATCATCATTTCTGAAAATAGTATTTTCTGAAGTATTTTCCTTTATTAGAACACTTTCTTTTTAATGTTTCCATTGCTATAACATCCTATGCATACATATGAAACACTCATCTTTGCCAACTCTTTGGTGGAAATCCGAGAAATGGAAACAGTATTTTTTTTTCTGATTCATAGATTGATTAAAAAAAGTATGGATTTGTAAGGCTTTATCTAGCTCATCTGTTTTACTGTTTACTGTATCAGTCCCTTGGATAAGAAGAAAATGAGAAGTTGAGTTGAAAGTCATCTGGAAATGCATTTCCCAGCAATGTATATAATCAAACTACAGAGGGGCAGCAAAGATACCTGTGGCATATCATAGCATAGAGAGGTCCTCAAAGGACATGCCAGTTTCTTGCACAGGTCTTTAGCCTCCTTTGACTAGCACTTTTCCTTGAATAGGGAAAGCAAATTGTTCTAAGAAACTATATCATCCAGTCCAGTTTATTTTATCAAGGAATTAACTTGATTTCACAAAATGAGTAATCTTGTTATCTGAAAAGCAACAATGACCCAAACCATTTTTTTTTTTTACTTCAGTCTAAGGTAATTGTCTTGTTGCTTTCTATATAAAGAGCTTGATGGAGTGCTAGCTGAATCTCATTTCAACATCTGCCATCAAATATTGTCTTCTTCCATCACTTAAGGTCACAACCTACCTTAGCAGAACCAGGATGGAGAATCCATATTGTGTGTACACAGTTCTATCTTCCAGCAAAGAGAAATAGTATCATCAGAAGATAAAGCTGTAGGTTGCCCTTCTACCTTTGCCTGAGGGAGCTATCTCACACTGCCTGGCAATGTGATTTGGTCTCCTTTGAGAAGATTTTTCTAGCGGTCTGCCATTTATTTATTTTTTAAAAAAATCCATAATGTGCATAGGTTTGTCAAATTCAGTTTCCTTGAGGCCACATCAGGGTTGTTTTGACCAAGGTGGGCCAGGGTGGTCATGGCCAGTGTGGGTGTGGACAGCTTGATGTCACTCGTGTTGGGGTCACCTGTGGTGGCCCAAACACTTTTGTCAATGAAAACAGGTTCCAGAGCTCCGTTTTGGGCTATAATGGCTTCCTGCAACCCTCTGTCAGCAAAAACAGAGCTTAGGAGGGCCACCAGGGCCCTTGCGTGCTCCATTTTGGGTTGAGATGGCCTCCTGTAACAGAGCTTTTGCTGGTAGAGACACCACAGGCCGGTCCTTCACTATTTCCAGAGCAGGCCCATGAGCCAGGTGTAAGCACCTTGCAAGCCGGATCCAGCCCCCTGGGCCTCGAGTTTGACATCCTTGGTGTAGAGAGAGGGAGACTTCCTGCATACTGTGTATGGGAAGGATTCCATGAGTTTTCAGAGTTTGATCTTCAGAATGAGTCCCAATACTCAGTAAATGATAAAGGACCAAAGATCACAGAAGAAATAAAGAAAACAAGAACCAATATGTAAAATATGAAATGAGAACTTAAATTCAGGATTGTAAATCCAGGTGCCAGGTTGATAGGACCATCAGGAGAAAAATAAGATTCCATTTATGAGACTGGTCTCTCTCTCTCCCTCCCTTCCTCCCTCCTCTCTCTCTCTCTCTCTCTCTATTTCTGTCTGTCTGTCTCTCTCTGTCTCTCTGTGTGTGTGTGTGTGTGTCTCTTTCTCTCTCTCTTTCTCTCTCTCCCTCCCTCCCTGCCTCTCTCTTCTTTCCCTCTGTTGTGAATGAATAAATGTTTAATAAAGTTATCTAGAGCTTGAAGTCAAGTGCAAGGGTTCTGGCCCTGCACTTCTGATTGGCTGTTAAATGGCGAGATCAGATTAGTCCGTTCAGGAGAATCTGATTGGCCATTAGCAGGCTGTTCTCATTGGTTAAGGGAGCTAGCGCTCCCAGATTGCTATTGGTTGAATAGTTAATAAGTTGCCTATATAAGGAAGGCTATAGCAGCCCTCCAGTTTGAGTTGTCACACCATGTAAATAAAGAGTTGAAGTTCACTGTTTCACCGGCTTGTCTCCATTCTTTCGCACCCATGCTCCACACTTAACACTGGCGACGAGGTGGGATGTGGAGATGTCAGAGCTGACTAAAACAATGAAGAAGACAACCGAGCATGTGGCTGAAATGCACAACGGCAGAACCATGTCCTGCGACATAGTACCACCCACTCCGTTCAACCCAGCGCAAGAGGACTGGGAGTCCTACATGGATCATTTCCAAATGTTCTTGGAAATCAATAATCAATAAGTTCTATCTTCCAGCAAGGATGCCACAACCGGGAAGAAACGGGCGGTATTCCTAATGCACTGCGGGCCGACCGTATTTAAGATGGCCAAGGCAATAGCAAAACCGGCTGAAGTGAAAGCTATGGACTGGGATGTCCTCGAACCTCTACTAAGGGCCCACTATGCACTGACCGTACCAACACTCGTAAGACGGCACGAGTTCTACCAAAGAAACCAACAGAAAGGAGAGAGCGTTGGTGATTTTGTTGCGGACCTCCAAAACTTGGGAGGCCTCTGCGATTTCACTGACCTGGAAGAGGCTTTGAGAGACCGAGTAGTTCTGGGATTAGATGCGCTAAACGTGCAGAGCAAAATAATGGCAAAGAGAGACATTAGCCTTGCCAATGTCATCGCTGATGCCACTGCAGCAGAAGCAACCAAGAAGTCGGCTGCCCAACTGCACCGCAATCACACTCCGACACACCAACCAGCCTGTGACATTTCACCTAAGTCAGAAGGACAGCTATTGACGGCCCACCACGAGGACCTCTCTTCGTCATCAGACAGTGACAAAGAAGAGGTCCATCGACTGCGGTCCGATCGGGACCATTACCCAAAATCCCAGCAACCATGCATGGACTGCGGGGCCAACCATTACCGGTCCAAATGCAAATTCCGCAACGCGCTCTGCCATGAGAGCGGGAAACGAGGCCATATCGGACGGGTCTGTAGAAGTCTCCTGGGACCCAGCCAGACCTCGAAGGGGGCCAACTATCGCCAATCGACAGGAAACCATCCTGTAAGGCGAGAACCAGTAAACCACTCCTACAGAAACCAACCCATAAATCGCCTAACGAGGCGAGAAGAGGCTCACCAAACTATCACTATCGGTCACACCTCTTCCTTGGATGCCAAGAAAATCCGAATCAAAGTGGCCATCGAAAATCAGCCCTGCCAAATGGAAGTCGACTCAGGATTGTCTCTCTCAATGGTTTCCTGGAAGACCCTCAAGCAACTCATCTCTACTATCCGGCGCCAAGACCTTCATTTCCAAAGACTCATACTTAAAGACTATCAGGGGAACCAGATTCCGGTCATGGGATCCAGTCGAGTCTGGGTTTCGTTCAAAAACTGGACAGCGTACTTACCCCTGACTGTGATCGACAAGGACCGGCCTCCAATGGTTCGCACCACTCGGCATTGAAGTGGCAGGCATTAACCGAATCGGCGGCAGTGACTGGGAGGAGGACCTCGTCCATGAATTCAAGGACGTCTTCACAGAAAAGCTAGGCGAGTACAAGGGGACCCCGATATCATTTAGCCTTAATCCAAAAATAGCTCCCATCCGCCTTAAGCCTTTTCAAGTTCCGTTCACACTAAAGCCGAAAATCAATGAATAGCTTGATAAGTTAATAGCCCAGAGAGTGTTAAAGCCAACCGATCACTCTCCCTGGGAGACCCCAATCGTGATACTAATTAAGCTGGATGGTTCAATTAGAATTTGTGGGGACTACCGAGCCACCCTGAACCAAGCCCTGCAGCAAAACCCATATCCGGTGCCGGTGGTGCAACACCTCCTCCATTCCCTGGGGGGGCGAAAAAGTCTTCGCTAAACTAGACTTTGCTCAGGCTTATCAGCAACTGCCGGTTGATGAAAAAACAGCACAGGCATAAACAATCGTAACGCACCGAGGTGCCTTTAAATGTACGTGGCTCCAATTCGGAGTGAGTTTAGCCCCAAGGATCTTTCAGAGCCTAATGGAAAGACTCTTACAAGGGATTAAAGGCGTTGTCCCCTACTTTGATGATGTGTTAATTGCTGCCCCTACTTCAAAAATTTTATGGGATCATTTAAGACTGGTTCTCCAAAAATTCCAAGACGCAGGCCTTAAGGTGAAGAAAAATAAGTGTAAGCTGTGTACAGATCGTGTCGAATTTTTAGGGTACTTAATTGACAGTCAGGGTATTCACCCTACAGATAGCAAATTGAGAGCAATAAAAAACGCTCCCAGACCCCGGAATAAGGCCAACCTCCAGGCGTTTTTAGGCGTCATCAATTTTTATAACGTATTCTTGCTGCACAAGGCGACTGCCACTGAACCTTTACATCGCCTACTGGACAAAAAAGCAATTTGGGTATGGGGTCATAGAGAAGAGCAGGCGTTCCGTAACATAAAAAAACTACTGACTTCTGATGCTGTACTAATGCAGTACAATGAAACCTTACCATTAAATATCAGGTGTGATGCATCGCCTTTTGGAGTGGGTGCCATTTTGAGCCATGTATTGCCCAACGGGAGCGAAGCCCCTGTTGCCTATTTTTCAAAGACGCTCTCGAAAACTGAGCAAAATTATAGCCAGATTGATAAAGAAGCCCTCGCAATTGTGTCGGCTGTCAAAAGATTTCATGAGTATATGTACGGCTAGGCTTTTACTATAGTGACTGACCGGAAACCGTTGCTGGGAATAATAGCTGGGGATAAGCCAACCCCCTATATATTATCTCCCAGGATGACTCGCTGGTCAGAATTCTTGGCTGCTTATAATTATCAGCTGCAATACCTCCCCGGGAAAGCTATTCCCCACGCCGATGCATTGAGCCATGTACCGCTTCCAGAGACTATTGATGACCCTGCACCAACAATGACAACGTTGCAGATTGAGACACTCCGTGTGCTGCCATTAACTGCCCATGATATCGCGAGAGAAACAAAATGCGACCCCACCTTGGCACGAGTCCTCACGTGGGTGGAACGCAGATGACCATTGGACCAAGTATCAGATGACTTCGCACCATTCAAAAGTTGACAAACAGAGTTGTTTTCTCAAAAGGGCTGCATCATCTGGGGTGATAGAGTCATTATCCCAGAGTGACTCCAACAGGCACTACTAAGAACCTTGCACGATGGCCACCCCGGCATCGTGTGTATGAAGGCCCTCGCATGAAGCTACGTGCGGTGGCCAGGCATCGACAAACAAATTGAGTCATGGGTCAAAACTTATCATAGATGCCAGGAAGTAAGCAACGCTCCACCAAAGGCAATCCCAAACGAATGGGAGACACCGCGGGGACCCTGGTCCTGTATCCATCTGGCTTTTGCTGGGCCGACCAAAGGCCACACCTTCTTGTTAACCGTAGACGCCTATTCAAACTGGCTCGAAATCCACCGAATGAGGAGCATGACAACCGAAGCAGTCATCAAAAAACTAGAAAGACTGTTTGCAACCCACGGATTACCAGACGTTCTGGTATCTGACAACAGGCCCCAATTTACCATGCTGTCCTTTGAGCAGTACCTGGCGGACTGCAGAATTCAACATGCGCTCACTTCGCCTGCGCATCCTGCAGCCAACGGTAGGGCCGAGCACATGGTACAATTCGTCAAGAAAACGCTACAGAAAGTGGACTATGACAACACCGAAGAGAAGATAAACTGAATCCTCTTTTTACAGCATATCACTCCTCACAACATCACCAACAAAACTCCCACCGAGCTGCTAATGGAACGAAAGCTCCGCTCCCACCTCGACCGGTTACACCCAGCGTACGAACTAGGGAAACCACTCGGATCCAGCGGCCGATGCCATACCTTCCAGGTAGGCGATTTGGTGTTCGCTAAAACTTATTGGGCGATCCGCTGTGGGTAGAAGCGACTGTGGTCCATGTAACCGGCCCAAGATCATACCTTGTACAATGCCCTGACAGTAGACTTTGGAAGCGCCATATCGATCAACTACGATCAAGGCTGCAGTCAGGCAATTCCGAGCTCCCTAATAACCAAACTGGGGGGGCGGGAGATACAGAGGAAGATGAATTTCAACTAGCAGAAAACCTTTTTGAAGGAAATGATAGCGGAACAGAAACGCGAGAACAGGAACCAGGGATGGGAGTGAATTCACCTCAGGGTGATACTGAAGATGTTGGTGACAACGAAAACACGAACTCTGAATCAGAGGCACCCCTTTCGCCAAACAAAGCCCTACCTCAACAAGAGTGCAGCCAAATACCGGGTGCATCGCGAAAATCAAAAAGACTAACAAAACAACCGTCCTACCTCAAGGACTACGTGACCGCACCCCGTAAGCGGAACCCAGGGGGAAGGGGTGTTGTGAATGAATAAATGTTTAATAAAGTTATCTTGAGCTTGAAGTCAAGTGCAGGGTTCTGGCCCTGCACTTCTGATTGGCTGTTAAATGGCGAGATCAGATTGGTCCGTTCAGGAGAATCTGATTGGCCATTAGCAGGCCATTCTCATTGGTTAACAGAGCTAGCGCTCCCAGATTGCTATTGGTTGAATAGTTAATAAGTTGCCTATATAAGGAAGGCTATAGCAGCCATCCAGTTTGAGCTGTCAAACCATGTAAATAAAGAGTTGAAGTTCACTGTTTCACCGGCTTGTCTTCATTCTTTCGCACCCATGCTCTACACTTAACACCCTCTTTCTCCCTTCTTCTCTTGCTCTCTCTCTCTACCCCACCTTTCTCTGTATTTCTCTCTGTGTCTGTCTCTGTGTGCGTGTGTGTCTCTTTCTCTCTCTCCCTCACTCCCCACCTCTCTCCTTTCCCGCCTTCTCTCTTTCTCCCTCCTTCTCTCGCTCTCCTTCTCTCCCCCTCTCTGTATTTCTGTCTCTTTGTGTGTATGTCTCTTTCTCTCTCCCCCTTTCTCTCTCCTTCCCTGCCTCTCTCTTTTCTTTCCCTCCTTCTCTCTTTCTCCCTCCTTTGCTCGCTCTCCCTCTCTCCCTCTGCCTCACTCTCTCTCTCGCACACACACACACACATTTATTCATCCTTTTAGATTATTTGATTTTTCACCCCTCATGCCTTTGCTACAATGTTAACCAGAAATTTCTTGCTGTCTCATCTCCACCTTCTGCAGAACTCAGGCTCTGAATGTCCCCTGCGTAAAAATAAAATAAAAGGATTGTACAGTAAATGGGCAATTCTAACTCTGAACGCAGTGAGAATTTCTGATCTAGCCATCCTGGAAGACTCTGGATTTCCCCATGGGAGAGAATATGTAAATGTAGTCTTCTCCAGATAAGCTGGCACAAATGTGTTCAAGGCCACCTCAGCTACTTGACTTGAATCAGGTGTCTTTTGACTTCTTCAAAGTGAATTGTGTCAGCCTATTTCAAATCATTATGTAAAGGTGAATTGCTGTAGTTCTTATTTGTGGGATTTTTTATGAGTCTCAATATATTACATTTTATGTTATGGGTTGTAATACTGTTTGTTTTTATCTGGATCTCAAAGAGGTAAACAACATTATCAATAGAATCCATCCATACATCAGAGCTAGCAAACTTTTTGTTGCTTGCTGGTTTAGAATGGATTACATTTCTATGGCCATGTTATCACTGACTATTGATCAAAAGGTACTTCACTGAATATAGGTAATTGACATAGATGAAGAAAATTCAAACAAGCTTCAAAGATTTCACTAAGACCTGGGAATCAAGGGCAGAAGTTATTTTCTGCTCAACTTTAATAGGACTTCCAGAATCCACAGATAATTAGATGACATTTTCTTCTACTGAGCTTCTCTATAGTCTTATTTATTAAACTTATAGTGAACACAAACCTGGAGAACTAGCAGATACCCTATTATAAGAGCCTTTTATTTCCTAGCAAGATTTATCACCGAAAAGATGCACACAAATCTCTTTTGTATTCAGCAGAAATGATAGACTTGAGTTATCAAGATTGGAACACCAAAATCTATAATTCTCTCCCTCATTCTCTCATCTGAAGATAACATTTCCACAGGGAATTGAGAGACTTTCAAGAACAAATGACATTTGCGGCGAAGCAAAAATTGTTTTTATCCATCTATTCATAAAATTTCTGTCTGTCTCTCCCCCCTTTTCAAACAATTTTAATAATAATGAATATGGTGTATCCATGCAGACTTGGATAATCATTCCAGATCATTTCTTTACTAGATTTAAAGAAAGACTTAAATATAATGTCATGTCGTCTCTAGAACAATAGACATATTTTTATTTGTAAATCAATTACACAAATACCAGGAAGAACAGAACAGCTGATAAAGACAAACCATTGGTGGATATAGGCATTCTGGTATTATAATGACAGACTGGAATAATTATAACAAAAATTCAGAGGGTGGTTGTCATCTCTGATTGAGAAGGCAATTCCCATCTCTATCTCTGTCCTGTCCTATTTTTAAAATGCTATAAAAGGAAAAAGGCCGATGTGGGCTTCTCAGAAATTAAAAAGTGGGAGATTGATATCATAATAATAACCATTAGGCACTGCAGGGTACAAAATAATACACTGGACTTCTGGATTAATGGCTCTGTGAAAGCAAGGCTTGTCACATCAAGGATACTTAATTATAAAATGGCTTTGGAATGCTAGACAACCTGTGATGTATTTAATTTAACTCACATGATTTGTTTTAACTCTTTGTCTCCTGTGTCCTTGTGATTTCTTCTTCAAGTACAACTCTGACTGAAGCAATTTCTCTTTAGGGATCTGGCTAAGCTATTGATTTATTCGATGCTACATTTTATCACTCTTACAAATATAAAGTAAGCTCTATTCTAACTTGGGTTTGGTCATCTTTGCTTCTCAACTTAGAGAACTCAAACTCTTAGCCATTTTGAGTTCCCTCAATTCTGTGATACACCACAAGGAATGCTGAGAACCATTGCTATGGAGAACTGCTCAGGCTCAATCCAATCCAAAGCTCCAACCACTCTACAGTTTCATTTGGCCATTAAGGCTTGGGTTGAGCCAATTACCGTATATACTCGAGTATAAGCCGAGTTTTTCAGCACATTTTTTGTGCTGAAAAAAAACCCCTCGGCTTATACTCGAGTCAGATTCCTCTCTGGAAAAAAATGGTGTGAAGCTCCGAAGCTGGGCAGCCACTTCCTTGCTTCCGTGTTTCCTTTGCAACTTTTAAGCATGGGGGTAATTGGAAGCAGAAAAGTTCTTGCTTGAGGATATATTGTTTTTTCTTTTTTAACTGTTTTTAGGGGGTGGGAAGACCCACCGCCATGTGAGAATGCTCAGACACGAAATCTATCTGACTGAAAATAAGTGTGTGTGTGTGTGGGGGGGATTTTAACAGAGGGAAGATGTAGGGAGAAGGCAAAAGCGATGGAAGATCCTTCAGGGGAAACTGAGGGGGAGACTCACCCTTGGTCCAGATGAGCCCCCTTCCCCTTTCTCTAGGCTGAGAAAACAACGCGAGCCGAGGTTGCTTCGGCTCCACTCAGCTTCATTTCCTCAGCTCCAGCTGCTTTCAGTCCACTCGGGAGGAGGGGGAGGAGGTAGTGGTGGCGGCTCGCATTGTTTTCTGAGCTCTAGGCGAGAAAACAACATGAGCCGGGGTCGCTCCACTCAGCTTCGTTTCCTCAGCTCCAGCTGCTTTCAGTCCACTCGGGAGGAGGGGGAGGAGGTGGTGGTGGTGGCTCGCATTGTTTTCTGAGCTCTAGGCAAGAAAAAACATGAGCCGAGGTCGCTCCACTCAGCTTCGTTTCCTCAGCTCCAGCTGCTTTCAGTCCACTCGGGAGGAGGGGGAGGAGGAGGTGGTAGTGGCAGCTCACATTGTTTTCTGATAGTGAGAACATTTCCCAAATTAATTGATTCACTAACCCAAAAGAAGAAGACCCCAGGATTTTGCATTTGCAAGGTGCAAAGTGGTGAAGGCAGATCGCGCATACTGGAAAGGGCTTGACTGTATTACAGGGAGAGAGAGAGAGAGGGAGAGATCATAAGAACAGCTCTTGCTTTTTTCTTGCAAAGGAGAGAGTGACTCCTGCCTCCCACTGTCATCATCATCATCTTTTGGGTTAGTGAATCAATTAAACCTTTCATGATAGTGAGATCGTTTCCCAAATTTCCCTTAAATCAGGGAAGAAATCAGAAACAAACCTTTGGACTGAGAATAAGCCTGTTCCTTTGATGCCATTTTTGTTCACTGTAGTGTGAAAAGTGTGAAAAAACACACTTCTTTTTCTTCATCTTCTTGTTCCCTATTTATTGGTCTCTTTCAAAGAGGAAATTGTGAACATTCAAACTTATTCTCAACTGTCCTAGTGAAAGTTTTTATTGGTATCTATTTTTATTTTTGAAATTTACCAGTAGCTGCTGCATTTCCCACCCTCGGCTTATACTCGAGTCAATAAGTTTTCCCAATTTTTTTGTGGTTAAATTAGGTGCCTTGGCTTATATTCGGGTCGACTTATACTCGAGTATATACGGTAACATGCTTTCTGTAATTGTTGTGGTTGAAGCTGAAGTAGTCATTGAGGGGTAGGACATTGCAATGGATAATTTTATGTACTATGCTTAGGTCAGCCCAAAGGCAGTGTAGTTCTAAGTTATCTAAGCCCAAAATTTCAAGTCTGGTTGAATAAGGTATTCTGTTGCAAGCGGAAGAGTGCCCAGATTTTTGCAACATAAATATGGTAATTGTAGGCACAGAACATAAGTCCTGTGGATGCCATCAGATTTTTGTTCTCCTCCCTCACCCCAGGGCCTCATGAAAGTTTGCAATGAGACAAGATTTTCCTACTTCTGTGGTTGTTTTTGCTTCAAATTCTCCACCCCTCACTCCTCTTTTCCAAATGACATTTCACCAAGGAGTTTAACTATATTAAGACTTGACTCCTGCGCTCTTTCATTCCATGCAGTTACTCACTGAAATGACTTGATTTCAACAGAACATGTGCATTTGTTAAGTATCTTGAAAAATATGTCCACTGTGTTTTTCTTCTCTCCCTTCACTTATTTTTGGAGTGATACTTCTGTTTTGATTTCTTCTATACAATTCTGCTTAAATATAGTATGAACATTTTTTTAATGTCTTGTTTTTTCCAGGATGGAAATCTGCCTTTGGATAATCCGGACAGATGTTCAAATTGCTGAGCAGAAAACACAGCAGGTTGTATAAGCTGCAAAATACTAATTACAGCACAGAGGAATAATTCCCAAAAAGTTGACCTCATAAATTTTGCTTAAGGGTTCAAACTTACAACTCTTTGTAGTTTTTGATTAATTCCACAGAGGAGGAAGAGAGGGAGGAGGAGTCTTAGTGGACAACCAACTAAATAGGAGCCAGTCGTGTGCAGCAGCTGTCAAAAAAGCTAATTTGTATAAACAGAGGGATAGAGTCAAGATCAAAGGAAGTACTAATACTGTTATGTTTGGAGCATGGGCAAGAAAGAATGGAGACAAGCCTCTGAACGGTGAACTTCAGCTCTTTATTTACATAGTGACTTCTGGCATCTATAACAGTTTTAACCCGCCTTATATAGGCAAACCCCGTAACTATTAACCAATAACCAACGAGGAGCGCTAGCTCTCATAACCAATAGGTACTCTCTGTTTAAGGGCCAATCCGATTCCCTGGAGCGGGCCAATCCGATCCAGCCATTTAACAGCCAATCAGAAGTGCAGGGCCAGAACCCTGCACTTTACTCCAATCTCATGCTTTATTAAAGCTTTTTACATTCACAACACCCCTTCCCCCTGGCTTCTGTTTGCAGGGCGCAGTTACATAGCCCTTTAGGTAGGACAGTTGTTTTATTAGTCTCTTTGATTTTCACTGTGTCATTTGGCTGCAATCACGCTGAGGTAGATCATTGTTTGGCAGTGGGGCTGTTTCTGGTTCAGAGTTCATTTCCCCGTCGTTGCCATTGTTCTCTGTAATTCCCTGAGGTGCAATTGTTTCCCTCTCTGGTCCCACTTCCTGAGTCTCTATTATACCGTCGTTCCCTTTGAACAGGTTTTCTTCTCCTTGGAATTCATCTTCTTTTGTACCTCCCCCCCCCTCAGTCTGGTCATAGGGGAGTTCAGGACTGCCCGCCGGAAGCCGCGATTGTAATTGATCGATATGGCGTTTCCATAGTCTATCATCAAGGCATTGTACAAGGTAGGATCTTGGGCCGGTTACACAAACTACTGTCGCCTCCACCCACAATGGGTCGCCCAATAGGTTTTTAGCATATACCAAATCTCCTACCCGGAAGGCACGACAGCGGCCGCTGGATCCTATTGGTTTTTCCAGTTCGAAAGCTGGGTGTAACTGGTCGAGGTGGGAGCGGAGTTTTCGTCCCATTAGCAGTTCGGCGGGAGTTTTGTTGGTGACGCTATGTGGTGTGATGTGTTGTAAAAAAAAGATTCGATTGATCTTGTCATCAATTTTGTCGTAGTCTACCTTTTGCAAGGTTTTCTTCACAAATTGTACCATGCGTTCTGCTTTGCCATTGGTCGCAGGGTGCACAGGTGAGGTGAGCGCATGTCGAATGCTGCGGTCAGCGAGGTACTGTTCGAACGACAGTGCTGTAAATTGGGGCCCGTTATCGGATACCAGGATGTCTGGTAGTCCGTGGATTGCAAATAGTCTTTTCAAGGTTTTGATGACTGCCTCGGAGGTTGTAGTCTTCATGCGATGAATCTTGAGCCAAATTGAATAGGCGTCGATGGTTAGTAGAAAGGTGTGGCCTTTGGTCAGCCCCACGAAGTCCAAGTGAATTCGGGACCAGGGTCCGCGTGGTATCTCCCATTCAGTAGGAATGGCTTTAGGTGGGGCGTTGCTCATTTCCTGGCATTTTGGACAAGCTTTAACCCAATGTTCAATTTGCTTGTCAATGCCCGGCCACCATGCATAGCTTCGCGCAAGGGCTTTCATTCGCACGATGCCGGGGTGGCCATCATGCAAGGTTCTCAGAAGCGCTTTCTGGAGTCGTTCTGGGATAACGACTCTATCGCCCCAGATGACACAGCCTTTTTGGGAGAACAACTCGGTTTGTCGAGTCTTGAATGGTGTGAAGTCATCTGATAATTGGTCCAATGGCCATCCGCGTTCTACCCAGCTTAGGACTCATGCTAAGGTGGGGTCACGTTTGGTTTCTTTCACGATATCTCAGGCAGTTAATGGCGGCGAGTTGATTTGCAACATGGTTACCTTTGGTGCAGGATCGTCGAGAGTCTCTGGAAATGGTGCTCGGCTCAATGCGTCGGCGTGGGGAATGGCTTTCCCTGGGCGGTATTGCAGCCGATAGTTATAAGCAGCTAAGAATTCTGACCATCGAGTCATCCTAGGGGATAATATGTAGGGAGTGGGCTTATCTCCGGCTATTATCCCCAATAACGGTTTGTGGTCAGTCACGATAGTAAAAGCCTGGCCATACACATACTCGTGGAATCTTTTAACGGCTGACACAATTGCGAGGGCTTCTTTATCGATTTGTCCATAATTTCGCTCAGTTTTTGAAAGTGTCTTTGAAAAATATGCAACAGGGGCTTTGTTCCCATTAGGCAGTACATGGCTCAAGATGGCCCCCACTCCGAAAGGCGAAGCATCACATGTTATATTTAACGGCAAAGTCTTGTTAAACTGCATGAGTACAGAGTCAGAAGTGAGCAGTTTTTTTACGTTGCGGAATGCCTGTTCTTCTCGGTGACCCCATAACCAATTTGCTTTCTTATCTAACAACCGGTATAACGGTTCAGCGACCATTGCTTTATGCTGTAAAAATACATTATAAAAGTTGTTGAGGCCTAGGAACGCCTGGAGATCGGCCCTGTTTCGTGGCCTGGGAGCGTTTTTTATCGCTCTTAGTTTACTTTCAGTTGGGTGAATACCCTGGCTATCAATTAGGTACCGCCAACACTGTCAGTGCACAATTTACATTTGTTTTTCTTTACTTTAAGACCGGCCTCTTGGAATTTTTCTAGGACTAATTTTAACCGGTCCTGTAAGTTTTTTTTTTTTAGGGGCCGCAATTAATACATCGTCAAAATAAGGGACCACGCCCTTAATCCCTTGTAATAACCTCTCCATAAGGCTCTGAAAAATCCCCGGGGCTACAATAACTCCGAATTGAAGCCGGGTACATTTAAAGGCACCTCGGTGCGTCACAATCATTTGTGCCAGTGCTGTCTTTTCATCAACAGGTAGTTGCTGATATGCCTGAGCTAAATCTAATTTAGCGATGACTTTCCCGCCCACCAGGGAGTGGAGGAGATGCTGCACCACCGGCACTGGATATACATTCTGCTGTAGGGCGTGGTTCAAAGTGGCCCGGTATTCCCCACAAATTCGGATCGACCCGTCTGGCTTAATGGGTGTTACGATTGGGATTTCCCAGGGGGAGTGATCGATGGGCTCTAACACCCCCTGAGCTATCAGTTTGTCGAGTTGTTCGCCGATTTTCAACTTTAAGGCAAACGGAATTCGACGGAGCTTAAGTCAAATGGGAGCTATCTTTGGGTCTAGACTGAACGAGATTGGGGTCCCCTTGTACTCGCCTAAGCTGTCCGTGAAGATGTCCCTGAACTCATGGATGAGGTCTCCCTCCCAGTCACTTCTGCTGACTCGGTTTATGCCGGCCATTTCAATGCCGAGTGGCACAAACCATTGGAGGCTTAGTAGGCTAGGCCTGTCTCTATTGATGACAGTTAGTGGTAAGTACGCTGTGTGCTTCTTGAAGGAGATTCAGACTCGGCAGGAACCAACGACGGGGATTTGATTCCCTTGGTAGTCCTTGAGGATGAGTCTTTGGAAGTGGAGATCTTGGCGTTGAATCATGGGGATGAGTCGTTTAAGGGTCTTCCAGGACACCATCGAGAGGGACGATCCCTAGTCGACTTCCATGTGGCAAGGCTGGTTCTCGATAGCTACTGTGATTCATATTTTCTTGGTGTCTAAAGCTGAGGTGTGACCGATAGTGATAGTATGGTGAGCTTCTTCTCTCTGCAAAACTCGATTTCTGTCGGAGTGGTTTACTGGCTCTCGCCATACAGGACGGTTTCCTGTCGATTGGTGATAGTTAGTCCCTTTGGAGGCCTGGCCGGGTCCTGGTAAGCTTCGGCAGACCCGTCCGATGTAGCCTCGCTTCCTGCACTCATGGCAGAGCGCGTCGCGGAATTTGCATTCGGACCTGGCATGGTTGGCCCCACAGCCAGCGCAAGGGCGTAAAGGCTTCGGGTGGTGGTCCCAGTCAGACCGCAGTCGATGGACCCCTTCTTCATCACTGTCTGATGACAAAGAGAGGTCCTCGTGGTGTGTCATTGCAAGCTGCCCTTCTGATCTGGATAAAATGTCACTTGTCGGTGGTGGTACTGGAGTGCGGTTTCGGCGTAGTTGTGCAGCCGACTTCCTGGTTGCTTCTGCTGCAGTAGCATCGGCGATGGCATCGGCAAGGCTGATGTCGCCTTTCGCTATCAGCTTGCTTTGAACGCCTGGTGCATCTAGTCCCAGAACTATGCGATCTCTTAGTGCTTCTTCTAAATCGGTGAATCCGCAGAGGCCTCCCAAATTTCAGAGATCTGCTATGAAGTCGGCCACGCTTTCTCCCTTTCGCTGGCTCCTCTGATAAAACTCGTGCCGTCTCACGAGCGTAGGCACGGTCGGTGCATAGTGATCTCGTAGGAGAGGTTCGAGGTCATCCCAATCCATTGCCTTCACTTCTCGGGGTTTTGCTAGTGCTTTAGCCATCTTAAATAAGGTTGGACCGCAATGCGTTAGGAACACCGCCCGTTTCTTTCCTGGTGTGGCGTCCTTTAAGTTGTTGGTTTCTACGAACTTTTGGAAGCGATCCATGTAGGACTTCCAGCCCTCCTGTACTGGATCGAACGGAGCGGGTGGTACGATGCTGCCGGACATGGTTCCGTTGTGTAGCGTCATCTGTCACGTGCTTGGTGTTCTTTGAAGTTTCGTTGGTTCAGATGTCTCCACATCCCATCCTCGTCACCAGTGTTATGTTTGGAGCATGGGCAAGAAAGAATGGAGACAAGCCTCTGAACGGTGAACTTCAGCTCTTTATTTACATAGTGACTTCTGGCATTTATAACAGTTTTAACCCGCCTTATATAGGCAAACTCTGTAACTATTAACCAATAACCAACAAGGAGCACTAGCTCTCATAACCAATAGGAACTCTCTGTTTAAGGGACAATCGTATTCCCTTGAGTGGGCCAATCCGATCCGGCCGTTTAACAGCCAATCAGAAGTGCAGGGCCAGAACCCTGCACTTTACTCCAAGTTCACGCTTTATTAAAACTTTATACATTCACAACAAATACTACTCTATAAAGCCTTAGTAAAACCACACCTAGAGTACTGCATCCAGTTTTGTTCACCACATTATAAAAAAGATGTTGAGACTCTAGAAAAAGTACAGAAAAGAGCAACAAGGATGATTAGGGGACTGGAGGCTAAAACATACAATGTAAGGTTGCAGGAACTGGGCTTGGCTAGTCTAGTCAAGAGAAGGACCAGGGGAGACATGATAGCAGTCTTCCAATATTTGAGGAGCTGCCACAGGGAGGAAGGGGTCAAGCTATTTTCTAAAGCTCCTGTAGGCCAGACAAGGAATAATAGATGGAAACTGAACAAAGAGAGATTTAACCTGGAAACAAGGAGAAACTTTCTGACAGTGAGAACAATCAACCAATGGATCAGCTTGCCCTTGGAAGTTGTGGGAGCGCCATTACTTGAGACTTTCAAGAAGAGATTGGACTGCCATTTGTCAGAAATGGTGTAGGGTCTCCCGCTTGGGCGGTAGGTTGGATTAGATGACCTACAAGGTCACTTCCAACTCTTGATTATCTGTATCTAAGAAGTAGGGGAGGGGGAGGAGAAGAGGAAGAGGAGATTGCTCACAGTTCTAGTTCTATCAAATGTATTACATTTTTTGCTATTCCTAATGAATACAAAGACAATATGAATTTCATATTTACTCTGTAGTGTTCTTTTTTGGTATCTATTGCTTAATAATGAGTTAGTCTATAATTTCCATTGTTCAAATCTTCAATCTAAAGTCAGCAAAATAGGGGCAGGCAGTCTGAACTTGATGGAAGAAAATTATTTCTGAGTGGGTTTGAACAATCACTTTCAATGAGGCAGCTCACTATCTACAACATGTGATAACTACTGCATAACTACAAGCATGGTAGGAATTAGGAAGTACCTAGCCCACTTCTTTACATCCTGACTGCACAGCCATTCTTGCATGCTCTAAAGTCTAAAACATGTCACAGGGCTGACTATTTCACAAAAAAGAAAAGGAAAGGAAAAAACCCCACCCATTTACATAGTACAGCTTAAATTACTTATAATCTCTGTATAACACCAATTAATTTATTGGTAACTTGAGCTTTAGAGTTTGCTGGTTCATGGAATTATTTTATGATTCTTTCCTGAAAATCAAAATTGTTATTCCTAATTGTTGACTGTAATGCCAACCATTAGGTAGAAGTCATTCTTATTGAAGAAAAAAGAAAAGAAAAGAAAATGGCAATGAAGTTTAATTTAAGGAATTATTTGTGAATCCAACCACAGAAGCGCTAAAAATGTAACTCGTATGAGGTAAAAATTTCCTTTGAGATCAGTAGAAACTTTTTAGGGTTTCAGAAGTGATTTGTCCCCCACCATAAATCAATGAACTGAAACAAGTACCCTTGATTACTATTCCCAAGAACTTTATATAATAAGATCTTATAAATCAGTTTAGGAAATAGTGGTGTTATTACTGATCTTCTAATGAAGAGAAGGACGAGTGAGTGTCATAATAGCAGAATTCCAATATTTGAGGAGCTGCCACAAAGAAGAGGGGATCAAATTATTCTCCAAAACATCAGAAAGCAAGACAAGAAACAAGGATGGAAACGAATCAAAGAAAGAAGCAACTTGGAATTAAGGAGAAACTTCCTAACAGTGAGAATAATTACTCAATGGGACAACCTGCCTTCAGAAATCGCAGGTGCTGGAGGTTTTGAAGAAGAGACTGGACAGTGAGTTGTCTGAAATGGCATTAGGCCTCCTGTTTGAGCAGGGGACTGGTCTAGAAGACCTCCAGGATCCCTTTCAGCTCTATTCTATTTTATTCTTCCAATATTTGAAGGGCTGTCACAGAGAAGAGGGGATCAACCTGTTCTCCAAAGCACCTGAGAGCAGGACAAGAAGTAATGGGTGGAAACTTAGCGAAGAGAGATCCAACCTAGAAATTTAGGAGAAATTTCCTGTTGGTGAGTGTTGTGAATTAATAAAAGTGCTTGAATAAAGTTTGTTGAAACCTTAAAGCAAAGTGCAGGGTTCTGGCCCTGCACTTCTGATTGGCCGATAATAGCGATATTGGATTGGTCCATTCAGGAGAATCTGATTGGCTATTAATGAGCCCTTCTCATTGGTTAAAAAGAGCTAGCATTCCTGTGTTCTCATTGGCTAAATACCCAAGAGCTTGCCTATATAAAGGGGGCTGCCCCCTTTATATAGGCAAGCTCTTGGGTAGATAGAGCTGTTGCACCATGTTAAATAAAGAGTTGAAGTTCACTGTTCGTCTCCGCTTCTTGCGCCACGCACCGAACTTAACAGTGAGAACAATTGATCGGTGGAATGACTTGCCTCTGGAAGAGATGGCTGTTCCCTCACTGGAGGTTTTTAAAAAAGAGGTTGGAAAACCACTTGTTTAGAATGGTATAGGGCAGGGTTGGCAAACCTTTTTGGGCTCCTGTGCCAAAAATTGTGTGTCCTCTTACACACTCACGTGTCAGCATCCAGAAGGCAATGCGTACACATCCCATTCCTCCTACACATAATGCATGCAATCCCCACCCACCCCTGCTGCCCCCTTGCTTGCACTGAGCCTCACAGCGGATTTTCAGCTGGTTTGAGGCCTTTTTCGGACTCCCACAGGCTTGAGGAAGGCTTCTGCAGGCTTTGCAGGCTGAAAACTAGGCCCGTTTCATCACTTCCGGTATTTTTGAAAAAACAGGAAGTGATGAAACAGGCCTAGTTTTTGGCATGCAAAGCCTGCAGAAGCCTTCCTTAAGCCTCTGGGAGGCCTAAAAAAAGCCTCAAACCAGCCGAAAATCAGCCAGGAGGTGCGCCCATGCACAGTGAGGTAAGTTTGCCTGGATCTTGTGTGCCGGCACAAATGGCTCTGCGTGCCACCTGTGGCACGTGTTCCATAGGTTCACCATCACAGGTATAGGGTCTTATGCTTGAGCAGGGGGATGGACTAGAAGACCTCCAAGGTCCCTTCCAACTCTGTTATTCTGAAAAGAGAAAGTGAACAGCAGAGAAGGAAAAGGAGAAAAATGTCAGTACTGGGTAAAATACGTGCATATTTATTCTGCACTCACAATTTAGCCCTTATTTTTTAAAAATAAATAAATAAAGCAAAACAAGAAAAGCAAAAGCACTTAGATTAAATCAGCCAAGTGCCTCTCTGAGATTCAGGAAGCCTCATCCTTTTGGACAGAGAAAAAAATGCATCATAGTTTTGATAGAGGAGGTTTAAAAGGTCATGTAAAACTGCAAATATCAATTCTTTTTTTTCAAAGGTACACGTGGTGTCTCATTGGGCAATCTTTCTGAACAGGAAATGGTCGACATTATCCTGCTTGAGGACCACATACATAACTGTCCTTCCTCCAATAAAGAAGAATATTTGTAGCCCAGGGATGAAATGAGGGCTCCTTGGGGCTCTCTGATCTTGGTTGTTTTCTTGAAGACGTTTCATTACCCAACTAGGTAACATCATCAGTGCTGGAATGTATTAGTAGCCACTAATATATGCAAAGAAAGCAAAGCCCTTTCCCTTCTAGCACTGATGATTGTTAGATTTTGCAGCAGAAATTCAAATCCAGAAAGCACACACAGATGATTGATTCAGCAGGATTCATTAACTTCTAATAACATTTGAAGTAAAGTTTACAATATCAGTAATAGATTCTTCCAATGGTTACAATCAAAACGCAAGCAGCAGCTTCAGAGCTCAGAGCAGAGAGAGAGAGAGTTAAGCCACGCCCATATTCTCTCTTTAAGTTTCAGTTTCTAATTCAGCTCCCATGGGCTTACCTTGTTAACCATGTCTCTGCCAATTTATGAATATTCTGACAATGATGTTATCTAGCTTGGAAAATGTCACCTAATTATCTGTGGATTTTGCAGGAGGTATTAGAGTTGAACAGCAGACAACTTCTGTCCTTGATTCAAATCAGATCAGATTAATGGAAGGGACCTTGTGGGTCATCTAGTCCAACCCCCCACCCAAGCAGGAGACCCTATACCATCTCTGACAGTTGGCAGTCAGGTCTTTTCTTGAAAGCTTCCAGTGATGGAGCACCCACAGCTTTTGAATGCAACTCCTGTTCCATTGATTGATTCTTCTTAGGGTCAGAAAATTTCTCCTTATTTTTAGGTTGAATCTCTCTTTGATCAGTTTCCATCCATTATTCCTTGTCTGGTCTTCAGTTGCCTTGGAAAACAGATTGACCCCTTCATGTTACTTGAGGTCTTGGTGGAAACTTTGAAGCTTGCTTGGATTTTGTGTATCTCTGTCAATTCTCTGTATCCAATGAAGCATATTTCAATCAATAATCAGTGATAGCATGGCAATAGAAATGTAATCCATGATAAACAAACAAGCAACAAAAGATATTACATAGCCTGGTAATGAAACATTCAGAAACCAAAGAACCTTCTCTCATGCTACACCTGGGCTACAGATATTCACCATATTGCAAAGGTTTACTAGCTCTGATTGATGGATTGATTCTATTTATAACATTGTTTACCTCTTTGAGATCCAGAGAAAAACAAACAGTATTACAACACAAGCACTCCTTCTTCCATTTTCCCCATAACATTCTGTGGATTGAATGACTGAGAAAGAGTAGTTGGACCAAAATAATCCAGTGAGTATTCATAACTCAGTGTGTCTCCCCATGCCTGTCCAACACCCTGATTCCAAGATATTTGAGTCCAATGTTTTCTTCCTGCAAAAGATTTATTCTGTTCATCAATCGACATTTCAGCTTCAAAGCAAAATCCCATCATCAAAATTATTTTCAGCATTTTCCCCTGCTCTTGCCATGAAAATTTAAGCACTCTTTTTTTTAGAAAGCTTAACTTCCTCAAAGAAGGCAGATAGTTACTAATGAGGTCTTTAATATCTGGCCCACTCAGCAGCTTTCAAACTGAGAAACAAAACTAAGACATGGAGAAGCTTCTGCATGTCAAACAATTTGCACTCGGGGAAGAAAAAAAAAGATGCTATTGCTAGAAGAGAAAATGTCTGGAAGGCATTTGAAAGTTGTGCCATTTTCTATAATGTTTAAAATAAGCAATGATGCATAGATAATAGAAAGAAAATTGGTTCACCCCAAACTCGAGCACAAAACCAAGCCTCGTGAAGAAGAAATATTCTCATGAATGATAGGTAGGCAGTTTGAAAGGAAGATGACTTCTGTTGTAACACATAATAATAGAAATAGTAGCAAAAACTACAGAGAAGCAGCAGATGTATATTGCCAGTCAAAAGCAGTTAGCAATTGCCAGCAGGGTCTTTTCACTATTGATTTCTGTTCTGCATACAGAGAGGGGTGAAAAAAAACTCTCGTCTCGGAAATGCAATTATCACGGTTCCATTGCAGAATTCACCATCACTAGTTAGGATATGAGATAGAGAATCGGATTGTGAAGGAAGCTGCCATGTCTTTGCCAATCTCCCCCCGCCCCCCCCAAAAAAAAATGAGTCAAAAAACTGCTCAGACAGGAAACCTTACACCACTTCAGACAAATGGTTATCTAATTTCTTCTTAAAAACTTCCAATGTTGGAGAATTCACAACTTCTGGAGGCAAGTTGTTCCACTGATTAATTGTTCTATCAGGAAATTTCTCCTTAGTTCTAAGTTGTTTCTGTCCTTCATTAGTTTCCATCCATTGCTTCCTGTCCTGCCCTCAGGTACTTTGGAGAAGAGCTTGATACTCTCTTCTTTGTGGCATCCCCTGAGATGTTAGAACACTGTTATCATGTCACCCCAGTTCTTCTTTTTATCAAACTAGACATACCCAATTCCAGTAACCATTCTTTATACGTTTTAGCCTCCAGTCCACTAATAATCTTTGTTGTTCTTCTCTGCACTCTTCTAGAGCTTGCACACACAAAACGTAATCACCAAACCAGTAGTAACGCCGGTGGAATCCCACCCCTGCAGTACAGGTAGTCCTCAGCTTACAACAGGTCATGTAGTGATCGTTCAAAATTATGGCACTGAAAAATGTTACTTAGGGCCATTTTTCACACTTTACAGAATCATGGTAATGAAGATTTAAAAGCTGATCAGCTGCTGTAAGGCTGTAAGTCAAGATGATGAACTGAGGATGAGTCAGCAGAGTACTGCCATTTTAAGAAGCTGTCTATATAAGGGAGGCCATGTGAGGGCATCTCTCTCTCTCTCTCCTTGTGTTCTATCTCCATTGTAGTTCTCCATGTAGAATTGAAGATTGATGCTCGCCTGGTATTTGCCTAACACATGTATGTATGCATATAGCCTTGTATATAAGCCACTTAACAGACAAAGCCTCTGTGTCCTGTGTTTTGCTCCTGGGTTGTCTCACAATAGTAGTCATGCTGCAAACATTCTGACATACCCCATGGTCACATGATTGAAATTCAGACGCTTGGCAACTGATTCATATTTATGGTGATTGCCATGTCCCGCAGTCACATGATCACTTTTTGCAACCTTCTGACAAGCAAAGTCAAAGGAGGAAGCCAGATTCATTTTAACAACCGTGTTACTAACTTAACAACTGCAGTGATTCACTTAACAACCAGGGCAAGAAAGGTCATAAAATGGGGGCAAAACTCACTTTACAACTTTCTCAATCAGCAGCAGAAATTTTGGGCTCAGTTGTGGCCATAAGTCAAGGACAAGCTGCAATCCATCTACATCTGTGCCATTAATACTATTGGAAATGTAAAATACATGTCTCCCAAAGTGCTTCAGAGTTCCTGACCCTTATTCTGTCTTAAATTCTCCAAGGAAATGGAATCTTTAGTGTAGCTGTGACAGAAGTATATTTTTATTTTTTTCCTCTGAGAGGAGAAAAGAATAAAAAAAAAATATGTTAATGTGGTTGCTGCTTATCTGGAAGTATGCAAATAAATTCAGCAGTCACCTTGTCAATTAACTTCTTCCCTCAAATGGGAACTCTGGAATTATTTATATTTATGCATTCAGTTTATAAACTCTGATTACAAAGGATTTGACAGAGGTAGAAGTATGTGGGACCAATACATTCTGGTGTTTGGCCATTTCATCATACTATTTCTGTTGATAACATCATCTAATCTTATGTGCAGTGAGCTTGATACAGTAAGGAATTAGGCTATAATTCCATGACTTTTTTATAACTTTTATTTTTATTTAATTTTTTTCTGATAAAGTTAGAAAATCTCTACAGACCCCTCACATCCTGGACATAATAAAGAGCCTCTGTGGTGCAGTGGTTAGAGTGCAGTAGTGCAAGTTACTTCTGCATCCACCTGCCTACAATTTGATAGTTCAAATCCCACCAGCCTCAAAGTTGACTCAGCCATTCATTCTTCCGGGGTGGTTAAAATGAGGACCCAAATTGTGGGGGGCAATATGTTGACTCTGTAAACTGCTTAGAGAGGCCTGTAAAGCAGCGGTCGCCAATTGGTGGGCCGCGAGAAAATTTTGGTGGGCCACAGAGAAATCTCACCCCCAGCACACCCCCCCAAAGCAATTAATCCAGGCTGTGCAGAAACACAAGGCTGTGCCATCCACATGGCTCATGGGAACCTTCCCTGCCCACTCACTCCTTACCCGGCAAACTTGCCTGCAAAATTGTTTTTTCCTTTTTCCAACTGTCAGCTGTTCTGCTGTGCCGGGATTTAGATTAGCCAGGAAGCAGGAAATGGTTGGATTTCTTGCTTTCTAGTTAGTCTTTAGATCTTCAGCTCTGCTTTTAAACACAGCCAAACCTCCCTTAGAACTGAAGGTTCATTCAGTGCAGACTCACAAAAGCAAATTTTATGTGACAGACTGAGCTAGCCGATGGCAGATAGATAGATCACTGAATGATTCTGTAAGCAACTCAATCTGCCTGCCTCTTTGCCTGATTTTGGGTAAAAGTTGTTCTTTTTTTATAAAAAAATCAATATTTATATAAATATTTATAATCTTTACATACAAGCCAGGCCCAGCCAGTTCCATGACCACCAAGCCACACCCACAAATTAGGCCATATCCACAGAACTGGTTTGTGGTCCCTGGGATGTAAAATTATGAGATTGGTGGTCCTGAGGTCCAAAAGGTTGGTGACCCTTGCTGCAAAGCACTATAAAGCGGTGTATAGAATCCTTAATTTGCTACAAGAGATCCAGGTCCATCCTCCCATGAATTACATTGACCTTTATCCAGATCCAATTTAGGGCTGAGCATTAGTTGACTAGATTCTTGTGTATCAGCTTCAGTAAATCTTCTATGGCAGTGGCTCCCAATCTTTTGGGCACCAGGGACCGGTTCCATGGAGAAAGGTTTTTCTCCAGACCAGAGATTGCTGCATCCCATGGTGTTCTGACCTAGGCTTTCCCAACAGCACAAAGTTGACTCCTCGTCCTGATAAAGCCCTGTTATTTAGTGAATTCCTCTCCAGCAAAGTCCTGGCCAACAGTCTTTCAAGAGACAACTACAGACCTTTATCAGGTTTGGAGAGCTGCCAGGTCAATATCTTCCAAAAGCTACTCTGTAGCAGACAATACTTGGCAAGAAGTCAAGAACAGATCTTCACCCAAATGAACTAATTGTCTCCTGCAAACCCCACTCCCTTTTCGCTCCACTTTTATCCCCTATGGGAGGGTCCATTCACCATCCACCTGTGGCTTTATTCCCAATCGACCCTTGTTCCTTAGCTGTTCCCTTCTTCTGGCAGCTCTGCACATGCGCACACTGGGAACAGGCTCCAGCTGTTCTTCTTCCCCACTGATCTCCAACTCCAAAGGCAGCTGATAACTGCCAGATGGCCCTGGCCGCATCTCTGCCTATGACACAGAGTCTCATCAGAGCCTTCCCAAAAATCCAGGACTGGCCCATGTTCCTCCCCAACCTTCTCACTCTCTGAATCTGCTGCCAGCTCTGCTGGCCACTGGCAGGCCACAACACATAAATAAGGTTGCACAGCCTGGTTGCTGGCATGCCACAGACCAGTGCCAATTCATGGATCAGGGGTTGAGGATCCCTGATCTATGCTGCAACCTTATCAATGATCCTGATTCTTTGCACCTAACAATATGCAAGATAAAATCTTATCACAACAGCTAAACATGCCTGCATTATGTTCAGCTTCTCGGGAATATGCCATCCATTCTGCAGAACAGAATTTGGTCACTTGTCCAGAAACTAACCTCTTAAGCAAGCCCCATTTGCCTGTTGGGACCAGTTTGATTATGGAAGACAGTAACTTGGTCTGCCATAGGTGATAGGGCATTTTGAAAGAGTATACTCTGTCTCTCTTTCAGTATCTGGAAATGCACAATCACAGAGAGTGGGGGAGGGAGGGGGAGAGAGAATGGAGAGACAGGGAGAGAATGAGAGAGGGTGGGAAGGAAGGAGAGACAGGGAGAGAGGGAGAGAGAGAGGGAGAGTGAGGAAGGGAGAGAATGAGGGAGGGAGGGAGAGACAGAGAATGAGAAGGGGAAGGAGGGAGAGACAGAGAGGGAGAAGCATATTATTTTCCCAATACTTCTATGGGAAGATGCAAATATATAGTAAAAATCTCTATGGGGATAGGAAAGGTGAGTACAAGGATTCATTTTGCAAAGGGTTAGGGAGTAATTCTAGCTCTTTGTTCATTGAGGTTAAAAAACTCTCATTCCATTTTGCCTAAATTAGATACTGGAGCATCAATTCCGTAATGTACTAAATGAGATACAATTTGCTTCTTCTTTGAGGAAATGTATTAGTTTATCCATACAAGACCACCCCAAAAAGTGTGCTTTGTTAATATTTTTTTTTCCTTTATACAATTTAAAGAAAAGATTAATAAAATCTTTGCTACAATACCGTATTTTTGACATCGTATTTTGCATTTTCTACACCTAACATGCCAAGAAAAACTCCATTTTTATTCATATCTGCTTGCATGGAAAATCATTGAAAATTTATAGTGATAAAATTGTGCAGGCTATAAACTTGTCATATTAAATCTTACAATAATAGCAGTAATTTATACAGATGCAGATGGCTGCATAACTTAGTAAACGGTGGTGTTTTTGAAACTGGAAAACATATTGACTTCTGCAATTATTTTCTGAGCAGCCTTGTTCTTCATCTTCAGAAATGTTGGTCTTTAGGGGACCAAGAGCTGACTAATCTCCTGTTGTCCCTTTCTGGACTATTTTTGGAAATTTCATGATGTAATTAGATCAAAATAGAGCTGGAAGGGACCTTGGAGGTCTTCTAGTCCAACCCCTTGCTCAACGGGAGACTCTATACAATTTCAGACAAGTGGCAGTCCAGTCTCTTCTTCAAAACCTTCAGTGATGGAGCACCTACAACTTCTGAAGGCAAAGCTGTTTCACTGGTTAATCTTCCTCGCCCTTAGGAAGTTGCTCCTTAATTCCAGGTTGCTCTTCTCTCTGATCATTTTCCAACCATTGTTTCTTGTCCTGGTGCTTTGGAAAATAAGTTTACCCCCCCCCCACTTCCTCTTTGTGGCAGCCCCTCAAATAGTGGAATACTGGTTTCATGTCACCCCTAGGCCTATTCATTGGTTCCCTGAAGATGACTAAAGGACTGGGAAAGCTAGTCTTCATTGATGAGTAATTTGCAGTATCCATTAAGTATATATTTTTATTTTATTAACCATATACTGAAGTGCCTGAGACGAGCAGAATTAGATTAGCACTTTTCCAGTACTCCCATTTTAAAATAGAAATTATGCTGATAAAGATAGATAGATAGATGGGTGGATAGGTGGATTGATGAATGGTAGATTAGATAGATAGATAGATAGATAGATAGATAGATAGATAGATAGATAGATAGATAGATAGATAGATATAGTACATGCGTGCATAGATAAAACTGATAAATGATTTTTAACACACAGTGTTAAGAGATAAATATAATTTACCAGATGTGAGCCAATGGCAATATGTAGAGTTACAACATTTGTTAACAAACATTGTCTTGGACAAGTTATATTTTCAGCTTGTGAGTCACCGGAAATATTTGAATTTACCAAACCCTTTAAAATTTTTAAAAAGTCTACTTTCTATAGGTATCTGATATCAATATATCAATCTGGTATACAGAAGCTCAATCTTGAGTGGAACAAGGTTGGAATAATTAGAAGTCTTTACTGTATATTGCCTGACGACAAGAGAATGTTTTCACTTTTATAGCAAGAGTGTAAATGGACTTGAAATGAGAACAAAAAATAATGCTTAAAATCTACTGGTGTCCATATTGTTTGTATACTGTAGGAGTGTCAAAAAGACAATCTTGTTGGAGATATAAAAAGGACAAGGCATATTTAAAATACATGTTTTTACAATGCCTTATGCTTATTATGTTTTGGAGATGCCATTGGATTATATAAATAGCATTATGCAACAAAACTAAAACCTTTGGATGATAATATTCTTTTGAACTACATACCTAGAATTTGACAACTGGACAACCTAACTAGAATTATTATGGTAAAGACTGACATTGCAGCTTTGGAAAAACAAATGGCCAATTTTATTCAAGAGATTATGAAAATAATTGTTCTTGCCATCCATGAGCAGACTGTAGTTATGAGTAGACTTTATAGGGACAAGTATAATAAAATATGGAATTTTTATACAAAATACAGCTGGTTAAAACCACAAATGTTGTATAAATGTTACATATGTTTGTGTGTATTTCCTCTGTTAGGGACACAATACACAATACAGATGAACACTATACAAAAGCCTGATGATGGCAGTTGAGATTCTGCTGAAACGTTGCTACAACTTTAAAAGAACAACTACAATGACGTGGGAAAATACCCGAACAAAGCTGAATGCCATATATTATATGTGTGTGTGTGTGTATCTTTGATTATTCGGGTTTTCTCCCGTGTAAGATTGGAAGTATCTAGGCAACGTTTCAATGAAGTCTCATTCATCATCTTCAGGCTTGGTCTTCAGCTTTGTGCTTCTCAGAGTGATGTGAGCTTGCAGCTGCTTCTTCCTTTTAACTGCTAGTGGGGGTGTGACTTGATTGGGTGGGGCTTGGCTGTGTTCTGATTGGGTGGGGTGTGTTCTCATTGGTTGGGGGTTTGGCTGTGTTCTGATTGGTTGGGTGGTTGGCTGTGTTCTGATTGGCTGGAGGCATGTTCTGTTCAGGTGGGGGCTTGGTTGTGTTCAGGTTAGTCTTAGTTGCTACGGGATTTAAGCTGCTGAGCTGTGATCTTGCTGTTTGGTTTCAAGTTTGTGGTCGTGCTGCATCTTCATGGTGGGGGTCAGTTCGCTTCATGTATGGCTCAGAGGGGTTTGAAGTGGGTAGTGATGTAGCTGAATTGCGGCTTGTGGTCCGTGGTCATGTCTCATCTTCTGTGTGGGTGTGAGTCTGCTTTCTACATGGAAGTGTGGTGGTGGCATCTTGTGTGGCTCTCAGGGGTGTGGGTCTGGTGTCATTCTTCATGTTAGGTACTTGTCTGTTCCAAATGGCTGGTAAACGGGAGGTATCATCTCGTTTATTCATGCTGTGTGGGCGTTTTTCTATCTCTATGGCTTCTCTGATTATTCTGCTGCTGAAGTGTTCGGTTTTGGCGATAGTTCTGGTATTTTTAAAGTCAATCTCATGTCCTGTGGCTTTCAGGTGTTGGACCAGGGAAGAGGTCGGTTCTTCCTTTTTGATTGATTTCTTATGTTCTTCAATGCGTGCACTTATTCTTCTGTTAGTCTGTCCAATGTATGTGGTGGGGCAGGCAGTGCAAGGGATTTCGTATACTCCTTGATTTTCCAACTCGATTTTGTCCTTAGGGTTTCTTAGGATGGTGGATATCTTTCTGTTTGTGCAGAATGCTGTCTTAATGTTGTGTTTTTGGAGGATCTTGCTGATTTTGTCTGTAGTGCCTTTTATATATAGGAGGAGGGCTTTGCCATTCTCTTATTCTCTGTCTTGGATTTTGGTTGGGGTTTCTTTTTGGATTAGGTGGGTGATCTTCTTTCTTTGGAAACCATTGGCTGTCAGCACGCTGGTGAGAGTGTGTAGTTCAGTCTCTAGGTGTTGTTCATTGGCTAAGCATTTGTTCTGGAGATGAGTGTCTCGGCTACGGAATTGATCTGTGCTAGGTGGTGGTGTGAGAGTGCGTGTAGATAGCGGTTTGTATGTGTTTTCTTCTGGTAGATGATGTGTCTTTGGGAGCCATTGGATTTTTTGTATACCAAGACATCTAGGAAGGGAAGTTGGTTGTTAGCTTCTGTTTCCATGGTGAATTGTATTTTGGGGTGTAGGCTGTTGAGGTGTGTGAGGAAGTTGTTCAGTTTTTCTTTCCCATGTGGCCAGATTATGAAGGTGTCATCTACGTATCTGAGCCAGAGGTTGGGTTTGTGATCATATTTTTCTAGAGCTTGTGTTTCAAAATGTTCCATGTAGAGGTTAGCAATGACAGGTGAGAGGGGTGATCCCATGGGTGCTCCTTCTATTTGTTTGTATTTTTGTCCATTGTAGGTGAAGTATGTATTGGATAGGCAATGGTTGGTCAGATCTAGGATGTGCTTGAAGGGGTTGCATTTGTTTTGGATGGCTGTCAAAGCTTCTTTTATTGGCACTTGGGTGAAAAGGGAAATGACATCGAAGCTCACTAGTAGGTCACTGGGTTGTAAGTTTTGTTTCTTTATGATCTTGATGAACTGGAATGAGTTTCTTACATGTGAGTTGATGGATTCTGCATAGGGCTGTAGTTGTTTGGCGAGAAATTTGGCTAGGTTTTGTTGAGGTGAGCCTATGGAGCTGACTATTGGTCTGAGTGGGGTTCCTTCTTTGTGTATCTTGGGGAGACCATAAAGTTTAGGGCATCTGGATGATTTCTCTCTGGGTATGATTCTTTGCTGGATTTCTTCACTGATGGGGGAGGCAGACCCATGGAACAGCTGTCCTGCCCTAAATAAGAGGCACTACAGACAAAATTAGTAAGATACTACACAGACATCACATCAAGACTGCCTTCAAAACAGACAGAAAAATAGCAGCCATCCTTAGAAAGCCCAAAGATAAAATTGACCTGGAAAACCAAGGCATATACGAAGTCCCCTGTGCATCATGCCCAGCCACATACATTGGACAGACCAATAGAAGAATAAGCACCCACCTGGATGAACACAAAAATGCAGTCAAAAAGCTGGAACACACTTCCTCACTAGTCCAACACATGGAAGCCACAGGTCATAGCATCAACTTCAATGGCACCAAAACCCTAGCCACTATAGAAAATCCCAGCCACAGAATCATCAGAGAAGCCATAGAGATTGAAAAAAGACCAGAAAGCATGAACAGAAGAGATGATTCCACCAGGCTGTCAATCATTTGGAAGCCTGCACTCACAAACAAAAAAAAAAAAATCTCCACACCACAAGCCAGGCAAACACCTGGGCACAAACAGATCCCCCCTGATACCTCCAGCTCAAACACACCCCAACCAGGCACCCAGATGAAACCCAGCTTCCTAACTAATGATAGCCGTCCACTTACCCGAAGCCAAGCTGCACTGAAGGCCTCCAATAAAGTAACACAATGTTGCCAGCCAATCAAGATACAAAAAGAGCCCCCCCCCCCAAAAAAAAAACAGACAGAAGATATTAGAAGCAGAACACAGCAAACTCCAAGACCAATAAACACAGACCAAGACTCTCAACCAATCAGGAGGAAGAAAAAACCATTCTGATACAGCAATAGGCTGCCCCAAATTTAAATCTGAAACCACTGTAAAAGTTTGACTCACAGACAAACACCATACAGAAGCCTGATGATGGCAGATGAGATTCTGCTGAAATGTTGCTACAACTTTAAAAGCACCACTATTATAACGTGGGAAAATACCCGAACAAAGCTGAATGCCAGACATGTAAGTACCCGCGAAAACTTAAGAATATATATATTATATATTATTAATATATTAATATTAATATATATATTATTAATCTATTATTAATTATCTTATATATTATATAAGAATATGTACATGTATATGTATATGTATATATGGATCTTTGGTTATTCGGGTTTTCTCCCGCGTAAGATTGGAAGTATCTAGGCAACGTTTCGATGAAGTCTCATTCATCATCTTCAGGCTTGGTCTTCAGCTCTGTGCTTCGAGCTGAAGACCAAGCCTGAAGATGATGAATGAGACTTCATCGAAACGTTGCCTAGATACTTCCAATCTTACGCGGGAGAAAACCCGAATAACCAAAGATCCACATACAAGTACCCGCGAGAACCTCAGAAAACAAATATGTATATATGTATATATGTATTTTTGTATATATGTATATATATGTATGTATATATGTATGTATGTATGTATATGTATATATGTATGTATATGTATATATGTATATATCTCCACCATACAAACTAAAGTGAAAGACATATATACTACTTATACATTGCTAGTCTTGTACAATTATTTTTGACCAACATATTCATTCTTATACATATATAATGTCTTATTCCTAGTCTATTTAGCAAAGTTATTTCAAGTTCCAACTCTCACCTCTTGGTTCCAACCATTGATAATATCTATTCCATGTGTCATAATATTCTGTCTTCCCTTTGTTTTGTTTTTAATTCTAATGTTAATTTGTCCAGTTCTGTGCAGACTAATATTTTCTTTAATATCTCCTTTTCTGAAGAGGTGTTTTCACTTTTCCTTTGCTGGGCATATACCAGTTTCTCTGCCATCAGGAAGTGTATTATTAGGAAAATTGACTCTTTACTATAGCCATCTGTTATCATTCCTAATAGAAATAATTCTGCTTTAAATTCTATATATTGTCCAATCACTTTTTTTCTAACCACATCTGGATTTGTCTCCAAAATTTCCTTGCTTTTTTACATGTCCACCATGTGTGGTAGTATGTACCTAGTAATTTTTTACATTTCCAACATTTCAAGGATGCATTACTAAACATTTTGGCCAATCTTGCCGGAGGAAGATGCCACCTGTAAAACATTTTATAAAGATTCTCTTTGTATGATATGGCCAATGTCACTTTCCTATTTCTTTCCCAAAGTTTATGCCACCTATCCAATTCAATGTTGTATCCAAAGTTTTTAACCCATACCACCATTGTCTCCTTAACTTGTTCTGCCTTTTGTTCTCTTTTGTTTTCACTAAAACTCACAGAGGACATTACAGGGAAAATTAAGCCTGAGATCAGATCTCCATCCCTATTTACCCATCAAAAGGTGACAAGTCAGACAAATGTTTCAACACAAACTCTGGGGAACTGAAGAATAGCAAGTTATTTTACCAAGTGGGAATGTAAAATAAAGGTGAGAAAGAAAACAGCTTAATGAAGAAACAAAATAAGTGAGAAAGGTACAAATGATTACTACCCTTTTTGTTTTTCCTCTTGAGCTAGATTAAAATAATAAATTACTTTCTATCTCCTGGGGAGGAATTTTTATTCATTCACACACACAAAAATGCTTCAACAAAACAAGGGTCCTTAATATAATGTGTAAAAATAATGAGCATTCCACAGATTCACAGCACAAATCAGAAGACTCTTATGATAATTAAATTGACTTTGCCTATATATGATCTCTTCTTGTTAAGAGGACGTATTAAGATCCTGAAGCCAAGTGTTGAGAAAACTTTCAAAAGCAGCTTTTTTTAAATCTTAACAGTCTCACTGGTACACCACAGGGTTATGTGTTCAGTCCCTTACTCTATATTCTTTATGTGCATAATTGCATTCCCATTGATGCTAGTAGTACTATTGCTAAATTTGCAAATGATACAACAATGGTAGAACTCATCTCCAGGCGGCGAGGAGATGAGTCTGCCTACCAAGATGAGGTGGACTGGTTGCTTTTGTGATGTGGAGACAATAACTTGGTCTTCAACACCAATAAGGTCAAGGAGCTTAAAGTGGACTCTAGAAGGAACAGATTAGACATCCAGCCCTTGCTTATCAATGGAGACCGAGAGGAGAAAGTAGCCCATTTTAAGTTTCTGGGTGTTACTATAAAAGAGCACCTCACCTGGGGTGCTCACATTGCAGCCCTGGTTAAAAGGGCCCAGCAGAGATTATTCTACCTGAGGCTTCTCAGAAAACAACAACTGAATGAAAAACTGCTGGTGACCTTCTACCGCTTTACCATAGTGAGTATTTTAACTTACTGCACCTCTGTATGGTTTGCCAATTGCATAATGGCAGATAGAACAGCATTCCAGAGGGTGAACATCATTGCCCAGAGGATCATGGGTTGCCCTCTCCCCTCTTTGGAAGAGCTTTATAGGTCCCACTGCCTTAAGAAAGTTCAAAATATTCTCAAAGATCCATATCATCCTGGGCACCCCCCCCCTTTTTTTTTAATTATTACCATCTGGCAGATGGTACAGAATAATAAAAACAAGGACAAATCGGCTGAAAAACAGCTTCTATCTCAGGGCAGTAGCTCTTTTGAATTCTGCCATATAGTGCAGTGTTGGTGCGATGTCAGGGATTTTCGGTTCAATGTGTGGAGGATGAAGGATGTGTGTTTGTGTTTATTTTCATGGTCATGGTCATGATATGCGCTGAAGATGGTGTTTGATTTCATTGTACAAGGTGCAATGACAATAAACTAAACTAAACTAAACTAGCCTCAAGTAGGTAACAATTCCCAGAATTCCACAGCCTCTGTGTCCATTAGAGAGAATTCTGGGAGTTGAAGACAAGAGCAGTGACCCACAGCACAACAGTAGTCAGTACTAAAGCAGGAAGAAAAGAAGGTTTTGGAGAAAAAAAAACCAGGTCATATGACTCAGGATAGTGTATTAGTTAACACTATATGAAACTGGAAAGAAGAGGCATGTCTGTTGACTACTCAATGGAGAAAGTTATTCAAACTGAGAAATCATCTCTGCTTCTTCAGTGTATTTTTAATGCAAAGTTTTCCCACAATTCTTGCCAAAAGAAAACCCCTGTGTGATTGTACTCATAAAGTCACATTAAAGTTAAATTTAACTTTACATTTTCAATTGAGAGAAAGAGAAATAAATATTAGGAATTTAATGAAACAGACCCTGATCTCATCTACTTGTACAAATGCTGAGTAATAGGAAGTAAGAAGAATATGATGTAAGTAAAATTTGCTGTTAATGATAAATGCATCAATAGTTTGATGAATTTTTGATATGTAACAATTAATTAATCTCTAAGATCCTAACCTATAGCTGCAAAAATTATATGCTGATAAATTTATTTCCGTGAGGAAAAATATGTCTTTGTAGTTGATTGAGTAAGAAGATTCAAACTTAATTGTTTTTTCAAAAGAGCTATTAATCATGATAGTGACAATTTGCTAGAATGTGAGCTGGATAGCAAGCATCACATATTAAGTACACAATTTAAGTACATAGCAGCTTACATAGGCAAAATAAATCTCTATGTATTTAGTTTTTTTATTGTTATATAGTATTTGATAGTTTAATGCATAAATTAAATTAACTAGCAACTACAACATTTAGCATATTATAGGCAACTCAACTGTTCTTTTTGAAAAAAAATCAGTGGTGATTTGGGAATAGTTATTTAGATATACAAATTAACTTGATCTCATTACAAGATAAAATACATCTAATCAAGCACTTCAAAACAGTGATTGTGTTGTGTAAAAAATGACATCCGTTCACTCACACACACACATAACTGCAGTTTACTGAGTTTATTAATATTCCCCAGAAATTCCCTTCACCAAAACTCAGAACTGTCTCAAATAAGTCCAGCCACGAGCAGGCCAAAATTAGTCCACAGAGCAATGGCCCAATAGTTCACAAAGCAATTGAAAGTTGCTCAAACAAAATAACTCCACCAGACAAACTTAAATCCACACACAAGAGAGCTCATGAGGCAAGAAAAGTCCAGCGTTTCCAAGACATGAATTAATTCCCAACACAGTGTCAATCCAGAATGAAGCAGGAAACACGATGACCAAAAGCACACCGCTAGAAAACATGTTGTTTCCAGCAATGCTTCCATCTGTCTACTGTGATAAATAGCCAGCTTTCTGGTGCAGCCCAACAAAGACAGGTGGGACTTTCTCATCTTGAGTAGTCTGGCTGACCTCTGTTGCTCCTGACTTTTCTCTGCCCTATGTGTTCTCGGATGAAGTGCAGAAGGCAGTTCCTCCTCCTCTTCACTAGCCATCTGCCACTGCAAGCTTTCCTCAGCTGAAGCCTCCTCTAAATCTCTCCAGACATTCAAAGCCATCAATCAACTCAGTTCCTGATGTGCCAGGAATGATCTCACCCTACCCTGAGCCAGAGATGGTATTTAGCAGGTTCTGACCAGTTCTGGAGAACCGGTAGCGGAAATTTTGTGTAGTTCAGAGAACCGGAATATACCACCTCTGACTAGAGATTTTACAGTATCCTTCCCACCAAGCCATGCCCATAGAACCGGTAATAAAAAAGTTTGAATCCCACCACTGCCCTGAGCTGACATCTGAGGAGGAATCTGGGGAGTCTTCGAAGGGAGACATCACAAATTTAGAGTAACTACAGCATGTCATATAATCATAAAACCTTTAATATCTGGTCTAATTCAGTAAACATTCATCCATGCTTTGGTCATGATTCCTGAAAAAAGCAAGAGTCAATGTCCTATTTTAAAAAATGTCCAGATTTTTCTAAAAAAATAATTGGTGCCTGATTTAACTGCTAGACTGATAGCTAGGACCAGTTGCTGGAACTGGGTATATCTAGTCTGATGAAAAAAAAGGACTAGGGGTGACATGAAAGCATTGTTCCAATATCTCAAGGGGTTTCCACAGAGAAGGGGGAATCAAGCTATTCTCCAAAGCACTTGAAGGCAGGACAAGGAACAATGGATGGAAACTCATGAAGGAGAGAAGCAGCCTAGAACTATGAAGAAATTTCCTGACAGTTAGAACAATTAACCAGTGGAACAACTTGCTTTCAGAAATTGTAAATGCTCCAACATCAGAAGTTTTTAAGAAGAGATTGGATAACATTTGTCTGAAGTGGTATAGGGTTTCCTGACTAAGCAGGGGGCTAGTTTAGAAGACCTCCAAGATCCCTTCCAACTCTGTTATTCTAAATATAATCCAGGGTGTGTGTGTGTGTGTGTGTGTATGTGTGTGTGTGTGTGTCAATAAGTCAAGTTAATGGTCAAAAAAATAAAGCCCAAAACTTTGTTTGTCTAGTCACAAAAGCCACATATGTAAAAAGGAGCAGAGTTTTGAGTGTAAGTCATAGCTATTATATTTTTGACTTTCTCCCAACTGTGAACATTCCTGTTGCTGATCACTGTTAGGTGAAGAAAATGTAAGATGACCACTATGGAAGGTCTCCTCCACTGGCTGCTAATTTTAGGGCATTGGTATTTATTTGTCAACCATTAAATAGGTTATGATCTAAGGATTTGTTGAAATCTTGTCCAAAAGAAAGGTTCCTTCATAGAGATCCCTCTTCTCTGGGTTTTCTCCTGTACCTCTCTTAAATCATGAATACATTCCCTTGGTAATAACACGGAGCTTCCACTGTCTCTGCCTTCAGAAGAGAAGGGATGGCAGATGATTTTCATTAATATTAATGAATGTTTTTTAACATTTCTGTCGTGTCGTCTATATTTTAATTACTGCTCAGTGCTTTGAGGACCTGCTTAGATAGAAAGGAAGAATATAAATCAAAGCTCTAAATAAATAACAAAGTGGCAAAGATTTCCATGCTGCAGAGAAGCTAAAGCAAAACTAGTTGCTAAAAAAATATTTTAAAGATAAAGGTTCCCCTCACACATACGTGCTAGTCATTTCCAGCTCTAGGGGGCGGTGCTCATCGCTCTTACAAAGCCAAAGAGCCAGTGCTGTCCGAAGATATCTCCGTGGTCATGTGGCTGGAATGACTAAATGCCAAAGGTGCATGGAATACTGTTACCTTCCCACCAAAGTGGTCCCTCTTTTTCTACTTGCATTTTTTACATACTTTCAAACTGCGAGGTTGGCAGAAGCTGGGATGAGTAATGGGAGCTCACTCTGTTATGCAGCACTAGGGATTCGAACGACCAAACTGCCAACCTTTCTGATCAACAAACTCAGCATCTTAGCCACTGAGCCACTGCGCATTTAGTCCAGGCTAAAATTGCTATCTGGATGCAATGGCTCAGTGGTTTAAGATGTTGAGCTGTCAGCTGGAAAACTGACAGCCCAGGTTTGAGACCCAAGCACTATGCAATAAAGAGAGCTCCAGTTGCTTGTCCCAGCTCCTACCCATCTAGCAGTTCAAAAGTATAAAAATGGAAGTAGATAAATAAGTGCCACTTTGGAAAATTGGTTGGACCCCTGTCTTCTTTGTCATGGCCTCTCAAATATTGGAATACTTCTATCATATCACCTCTACTACTTCCTTTCACTGGACTAGACAAACCCAGTGCCTCCAACACCATCTCTGTTTCTGTATGGATTTATGATCAAATTACAATCTGTGGTCAAACCCATACACCACCAAGATTAAGGTACTGGGGAGAAAAGAGGATCAAACCAAGAATAATGCAAAAAATTCCTATTCTATCTACTCAAAAGTCAACTAGCACTCCCAAACAAGTAAGCAGAAAAGTCATTGTTCTGATCTGAAAAGAAAGTCTTCAGACTGTATGCAGAACTCAGAGCAGAATTGGCCATTAGCTCTTCAGGGCCACTGGAACTACTTTGTTTGCTCTGTGACTTTTCTTGAAACTGAGTTGGGGTGAAAATGTTTGTTTGAAAAGTCCAGGGATAAGGAAGGAAGGAAGGAAGGAAGGAAGGAAGGAAGGGAGGGAGGGAGGGAGGGAGGGAGGGAGGGAGGGAGGGAGGGAGGGAGGAAGGAAGGAAGGAAGGAAAGAAAGAAAGGAAATAAGGAAATTGGAAGGAAGGAAGGAAGACATAAGAGAGGAAGGAAAGGAAGGAAGGAAATAAAGAAATTGGAAAAAAGGAAGGCATAAGAGAGTGAGGAAAGGAAGGAGAGAAAGAAAGAAAGAAAGAAAGAAAGAAAGAAAGAAAGAAAGAAAGAAAGAAAGAAAGAAAGAAAGAAAGAAAGTATTTTCAAAATTATCCCACCACATTTTTTCAGTTGATTTAATACCTGAATAGCAAAGAATAAAAAAGAAATCTTCATAGAATCAAATTCAACTCCTGGTGACTTTGTGGATGTATCCATGTACAGAATACATGTAGTTTTTTTTTTCCACCTTCACAATCTAAGTTAGGAATTGCTTGTGATCCAAAAGCTAGCTAGTTCCACCTTTCTGTGACCAGTTGAAATTTGGCTTGTGATGTTTTCATGTAATTATGTATTTAATATATTTATTTCCTTCATTTTAACTACTATTTCTATTGGTGGGGTTTGCCCCAAGAGATAGGTTATTGCTGTCTTTGCCCATGCATATTAAAGGCAGCATTCAGGCCACTGACAGACTATATTAAAACATAATTTTAATATAACAAAATGGATGGATGGATGTGTGAATGGGTGGGTGGGTGGATGGATGGATATTCAGGTACATGCTAAAAAGAAAAGCAAACAAAACCTGACACTCTGTCTCCAAGTTTTGATCCATCATGAAAAACAATTTTTAGGCCAGAGCCGTAAAGCTACGGATAACCCTATCAGCTTGAAAACTTGAAATCTGTCTTACTTTTGAAATGAAAGAAAATCATTGAAAGCTGCATCAATAAAGGTCAGTAAATCAACTGAACAGAAGTTGTGTTGGTAGGAACAATGTAAAGGGGGAAATAACTCAAGTCATATCTTCCTTGAAAAGCTGGTGGCAATTCAGAATAAAGAGGCCCAAAAAGCTCCTAGGTCATTTTGCGTGATGAGCCAGATCAAGGCACCAAAAGCCCTTGCTTTGTCAACTCATAAAACATTCCTATGCCTGCTTCTGAGTTACCACAAACAAGGGGGGAAGAATCTGAAGGTACAGTGTGGCAGTTTAAAACCAGAAGTACTTTCCACCCTTATACCCTTACCCTACAAAGATTGTAACTAGGCTACCAGATCTTCTGCCTGCAAAAATCCTTCATTGGAGAATGTGCTTGATGACACCCAGCCCGGGAATATGCTTCATTGGAGAACCTGATTAATCATACACCCAGCGGGGAGGTGGGGAAACAGGATCTCAGGTGACTGTGAATCATATATGCCAGAGTTGGCTTCATTTAGGTTAATGCCGACATGTTGCTCCTAATAAATATTTTGAATTTTTTTGAAGCTTGGCTCAAGGCTCATGATTTAATTAGGCCAATTGCTGGAACTCTGACAGCCTTCTTTGAACAAAGCCACATCTTGGACCTTCCAGAAGTTGAAGAAAATTGGGACCATCTGAATCTCAGTGTGGAGATTGGTCTATAAGGCAATAGCTGTGACAGAAAAGGCACATCTAATGGGTTAGTCTTAGTTACTGGGGGATTTGAGCTGGTGAACTGTGATCTTGCTGTTTGGCTTCAAGTTCGTGGTCGTGCTGCATCTTCATGGTGGGGGTCGGTTCGTAAAAAGCAGACTCACATACACACAGAAGATGAGACACGACCACAGACCAGAAGCCACACTGCAGCTGTATCACTACCCACTTCAAACCCCTCCGAGCCATACATGAAGCGAACCGACCCCCACCATGAAGATGCAGCATGACCATGAACTCGAAGCCAAACAGCAAGATCACAGCTCACCAGCTCAAATCCCCCAGCAGCTAAGACTAACCTGAGCACAACCAAGCCCCCACCAAATATATATATTTGTTTTCTTAAGTTTTCGCGGGTACTTACATGTCTGGCATTCAGCTTTGTTCGGGTATTTTCCCACGTGGTGCTTTTAAAGTTGTAGCAACATTTCAGCAGAATCTCATCTGCCATCATCAGGCTTCTGTATGGTGTTTGTCTGTGAGTCAAACTTTTACAGTGGTTTCAGATTTAAATTTGGGGCAGCCTATTGCTGTGTCAGAATGGTTTTTTCTTCCTCCTGATTGGTTGAGAGTCTTGGTCTGTGTTTATTGGTCTTGGAGTTTGCTGTGTTCTGCTACTAATATCTTCTGTCTGTTTTTTTTTGGGGGGGGGCTCTTTTTGTATCTTGATTGGCTGGCAACATTGTGTTACTTTATCGGAGGCCTTTAGTGCAGCTTGGCTTCAGGTAAATGGACGGCTATCATTAGTTAGAAAGCTGGGTTTCATCTGGGTGCCTGGTTGGGGTGTTTTTGAGCTGGAGGTATCAGGGGGGATCTGTTTGTGCCCAGGTGTTTGCCTGGCTTGTGGTGTGGATATTTTTTTGTTTGTGAGTGCAGGCTTCCAAATGATTGACAGCCTGGTGGAATCATCTCTTCTGTTCATGCTTTCTGGTCTTTTTTCAATCTCTATGGCTTCTCTGATAATTCTGTGGCTGGGATTTTCTATGATGGCTAGGGTTTTGGTGCCATTGAAGTTGATGTTATGACCTGTGGCTTCCATGTGTTGGACGAGTGAGGAAGTGTGTTCCAGCTTTTTGACTGCATTTTTGTGTTCATCCAGGCAGGTGTTTATTCATCTGTTGGTCTGTCCAATGTATGTGGCCGGGCATGATGCACAGGGGACTTCATATATGCCTTGGTTTTCCAGGTCAATTTTGTCTTTGGGGTTCCTGAGGATGGCTGCTATTTTTCTGTCTGTTTTGAAGGCAGTCTTGATGTGGTGTCTGTATAGAATCTTACTAATTTTGTCTGTAGTGCCTCTTATGTAGGGCAGGACAGCTGTTCCATAGGTCTGTTCATCTTCTGGGTCTCTATTATGTCTCAGTGTGTTTTTGTGGATCAAGTTGGTGATTTTGCTTTTGTGGAAGCCGTTGGCTGTCAATATTTTAGTCAGGGTGCTAATGTGTGTCTTGTCTGCCAGGCGTTTGGATCTAGTAATTAGTGTTTTAGCCACGGAGTTTATCTGTGCTGGGTGGTGGTGGGATTGGGCGTTGAGGTAGTGGTTGGTGTGTGTTTTCTTCTGGTATATGGTGTGTCCTAGTGTGCCATCTGTTTTCTTGTAGATTAGTACACCTAGGAATGGTAGTTGTTTGTTTGTTTCTGTTTCCATGGAGAACTTGATTTTGGGGTATGCGCTGTTTAGGTGTGTTAGGAAGTTGTTTAGGTTTTCTTGTCCATGGGGCCAAATCACGAATGTGTCATCAATATATCTTAACCATAGTTTGGGTTTGAGTATGGCATTAGCCAGGGCTCTGGATTCGAATTCTTCCATGAACAGGTTTGCAATGATAGGTGACAGTGGTGATCCCATGGGGGCTCCTTCAATTTGTTTGTATCTTTGTCCTTTGTATATGAAATATGTGTTGGTTAAGCAGTGTTCTGTTAGTTCCATGAGGTGTTTAGCTGGTTGGTATTTATTTTTGATGATTTTGAGGGTCTCTTTTATCGGGACTTGAGTGAATAGTGAAACCACGTCAAAACCACGTCAAAACTTACAAGCAGATCTTCTTGCTCCACTTTGATCATTTCCAAGAAGTGGTATGAATTTTGTACATGAGAAGCTGCTGTTTCAGCATGGGGCTGTAGCTCTTTTGCTAAGTGTTTAGCCAGGTTTTGTAGTGGTGCTCCTCTGGAGCTGACTATGGGTCTGAGAGGTATGCCTTCTTTGTGTATTTTTGGGAGGCCGTATAGTTTGGGACATCTGGAAGATTTCTCTCTGGGTAGGATCATGTGTTGGATCTCTTTGCTTATGTGGCTGGTTATAATTTTCTTCTTGGTTAATTTTTCCAGATATGTGGTTGGGTCTGTGTTTGTGGGTTTGTATGTGGAGTCTTGGAGTAGGTCTGTCAATTTAGTTTCAGTCTTTTCTGTCCATTACTACAGTGGCATTCCCTTTATCTGCTGGGAGGATGATTATGCTGCTGTCTCTTTTTAGGGTTTGTAGCACTTTAATTTCATTTTGCTGTAAGTTGCTTTTGGGTGGTTTGCTTGTGCATAGAATGTTGGTAACTTGGTGTCTTATTTTATCAGTTTCATCTGTATTTAATTTAGTTAGGCTGGATTCTACTGCACATATGATGGATTCTATGGGAATTTTTTGGGGTGCTATAGCATAATTGAATCCTTTGGTTAGGACTTCTGTTTCTGTTTTGGTGAGTTCTCTGTTGGAAACATTGTACACTAATTGTTTCAGGTGTTGTTGTGAGTTGTTGGGGGTTTTCTTGTCATGTTCTAATTTCTTTAATTTTTTCAAGAGCTTTTCCTGTTTGTAAATGTTTGCAGATTCAGCTCTCCAAGTTGTAAGTTGTTTTATCTTGTCCCAAAGTAGAGGGTGGATTTTGCTGCTCAATTCCAGGTGTAGTGCTAGCAAATCTTTGTTTAACTGATCTAATTGGAATCTCTTACTGTGGAGCTCGTTCCTTAGTAGAGCCATTTCAGTTCTTTTCAGGATACGTTTAGTGGCTGCTGTGCTTTGATGAAATGTTAATTTGAAGCAGGTTGGTGTAGTATTGTTGTCTCTGCAGCTGCGTAGGAATTGGAGGTCACATAGTATTACTGCTCTTTTAATTTCCAGTTTCTCGTAGGTTTTGATCTGGTTGTTTATTCCCTCCCCGTAGAGGTTTGACATTTGTTTTCTTAAGTTTTCGCGGGTACTTACATGTCTAGCATTCAGCTTTGTTCGGGTATGTTCCCACGTCATAATAGTGGTGCTTTTAAAGTTGTAGCAACGTTTTAGCAGAATCTCATCTGCCATCATCAGGCTTCTGTATGGTGTTTGTCTGTGCATCAGACTTTTACAGTGGTTTCAGATTTAAATTTGGGGCAGCCTATTGCTGTGTCAGAATGTTTTTTTCTTCCTCCTGATTGGTTGAGAGTCTTGGTCTGTGTTTATATATATATATATGTCTAGCATTCAGCTTTGTTCTGGTATTTTCCCATGTCATAGTAGTGGTGCTTTTAAAGTTTTAGCAACGTTTCAGCAGAATCTCATCTGCCATCATCAGGCTTCTGTATAGTGTTTGTCTGTGAGATTCTGCTGAAACGTTGCTACAACTTTAAAAGCACCACTACTATGAAAACACTGTACAGAAGCCTGATGATGGCAGATGAGATTCTGCTGAAACATTGCCACAACTTTAAAAGCACCACTACTATGACGTGGGAAAATACCCGAACAAAGCTGAATGCCAGACATGTAAGTACCCGCGAAAACTTAAGAAAAAAAAAAAAAAAACACACACACACACACACACACAGAGGTCTTGGCATGTTTGAGTCTTTTCCCGTGTAAGGTTGAGAGCATCTTGGCAACGTTTCATCAACTCCATCAACCAATCAAGAAATGACAACACAGCCAGCCTCCCCACCAGTATATATAAGGAGATGGCAGCTCCAATCACACTTTGCTTGCACAAGCACGAAGCCGAAAGCACCAGCCTGAAGATGGCGAGTTGAACCTCATCAAAATGTTGCCAAGATTCTCTCAACCTTATACAGGAAAAGACCCAAACATGCCAAGACCTGCATACCTTTACCCGTGAAAATCTATAAAAATATAAACACCTGTGAAAGCCTGACTCACAGATGAACACAATACACAAGCCTGATGATGGCAGATGAGATTCTACTGAAACGTTGCTACAACTTTAAAAGCACAACTATAATGACGTGAGAAAATACCCGAACAAAGCTGAATACCACAGGGCATATCCTTTACAGAAAAGCAAAGAAAGAACAAAAAGGAATATTAACATATATATGCTAATATCAATAGTAATGGTGTAACAGAATAGTTTTGACTAGATTTCTTTTTATATTAGCTTATTTGTAGTTCTGTTGGTTATATTGGCATATTTGTAAGTATAAACCATAAGAGCCTCGGTAGTACAGTGGTTAGAGTACAGTACTGCAAACGTCTTCTGCAGACAGAAAACTGCCTGCAATTTGGAAGATCGAATCCCACCAGGTTCAAGGTTGATTCAGGCTTCCATCCTTCTGAGGTGGGTAAAATGAGGGCTCAGATTGTTAGGAGCAATATGCTGACTCTGTAAACCACTTAGGGAGGGCTGTAAAGAACAGTGAAGCAGTATATAAGTCTAAGTGCTATTTCTATTTATATTTAGTTCATACATAGCAATAATCTTTCTTCATCCCATTGACTTTGCTTATCAGAAGGTTACAAAAGGTCATGAGTAAGAACCAGTTGCCAAGCCTCTGAATTTTGATCACATGATTATGGGGATGCTACAAAGTTTGCAAGTGTGAAAAATGCTCATTTACACAGGATAGACAATAACATGGCAGATGAAGTTACACTTCTATCATTAAAGATAAACGGATTGAATGCCCCGATAAAAAGAAAATGAATACTGACTAAACCCCGAAAACAGAATGCTCACATCATTTGTTTACACGAAATTCACATTGAAAAGAAGTACAGCAATATAGTAGAATCACCTAAATTAGAGAAATTACCCTTTGCACTGGCACAGAAAGAAAAAAAAAAAAAGAGGAATAGCAATGTATATAAAGCAATGGCTAAACCCAATCCAAATCTATGTGGATGATGAAGGAAGAGCCCTAATGGTAGAAGTACAAAAAAACCAAAAGAATATGCTGTTAATAGCAATATACGCCCTAAATACTAACCAAAAAGAGTATTACAGTAAGCCACACCGGAAAATAGTAGAACTGGAACAGGAAAATATATGCATTATCGGAGACTTTAATGCAGTAGAAGATATAGAAAATGATTATACAACAACCAAAAGAAATAGGAAAAAGGAAAAGACTGCCAAATTCATTCTATAAACTGACACAAGAACTAAATCTTAATTCACTTTTTTTTCAATGCCATTGCATTGGTTGGATAAAACTAGAAATTGGAAAAATACTATAACGTATAGTTTATGTTTAATATATTATTAATCAAATGTACCCAGACAATATGCTATTAATGAAATATTAATGTATATTAAAGAAAATATATGAAAATATATGTTAAAGAAAATATATGTTATAATATATATATGTTATAATATATATGTTATAAAATATATGTAAAGAAAATATATGTTAAAGAAAAAGGAGAAAGAATTGAGTTTCAAAATTCCTGTCTTGTGACACAGCTGAGTGAAATCAATGGGTGTGCCATGGATTAGGAGAATCTGGTCTAGCATTTCAAGAGTGGATTGAAGAGATTTTAATTCTGAAAGAACTAGGATCTTCAGGGCCCTTAGTAAAATATATTTTTTTAAAAATTTTCATGTGATATTTGGCAAGGAACAGTATAAAGCATAAAATAAAGATGTCACTTCATTTGTATGCAGTGTGATCATTTTAAAAAAAAAAAGAATATTAGAATCGACTTCAAATGCTCTGAATAAATCCAACAATTTTTTTTGAAAAGAATTTTATTAATTTTCTACAAACAAATAAGACAAACAAAACATTAAAACATCAACTCTCATATATACATCCAGTGTGTCAGTTGGTTCATCAGTTTTGTGCATTCATTTTGTAGTCTCAATTACAATTATGTTACCTAACAACTCATATTGTCAATCCAAACTTATATATCCTAGTATCACTAAAAAAAAGAAATTTTTGACTATACATTTAATCATTCATGATTTATGAGATAACAATACTTTAAACAGTTTATTATGTAACAAATCATATAATCATACCAAATCAATCCTAAAAACCCTTTTTAAATATAGTGTCAATATTCTATTATCGTATTTTATCATCTAGCCATTGATAAAAAAGATCCCAAATTTCATAAAATTGTTTATCCTCTTGTTCTATAATTTCAAATGTCAATCTACTCATCTCAGCACATTCCAATATTTTCTTAATAATTTCTTCCTGTAATGGTATTTTCTCATTCTTCCAATTTTTAGCAAATACAATCCTAGCTGCTGTTAATACATTTACAATCAGGTATTTCAAATCTTTACTATGTATCAAGTAAAATTCCCAATAAGAAGATCTCTGGTTTCAAGTCTATGTGTTTCTTTGTCATTTTTTCCAACCACATGCGAATTTTAGTCCAATATTTTCTGGCGTCCTCACAAGTCCACCATATATGGTAATATGAGCCATGTATCTGATGACATTTCCAGCATTTTTCAGATTTGTTCTTAAACATTCTTGCTATTCTTTTCGGGGGAAAGTGCCACCTGTAAAACATCTTGTACAAGTTTTCTTTATATGGTGTTGACATTGTCATTTTATAATTTTGAAACCGCAATTTTTGCCATTTCACTAAATCAATCCCATATCCAAAATTCTTCCCCCAAACAATCATAGTTTCTTTAACTTGTTCTTCCTCTAATTTATTTCCCAGTAAATAACCATATAATTTTTTAATCACCTTCTCATCAGTACCCATCAAGATCTTATCTAAATCAGTCTGTTTATCATAGAATCCCTCCGTTTTAAAATCTTCATCATACCTTGAATGTATTTGCACATATGAAAACCAATTCATCCTTATACCTTGTTCCTCTAAGTTTTGGATCGATTTAAGTCCACCCTTTTCATCCAATAGTTCCCCATATCTAACTGTTTGTCCTTCTTATAGATTATAGGATAGGAAAATGCTTCAATAGTCGATAACCAAACTGGAATTTTCAAATAACATTGTTTTTTTATCTTCTCCCAGTTTAACCACAAAGACTCCCATATATAATGTCTTCTAAAATAACCCTGTGTTTTAGTTCCCTTATACCATAAAAAAGCATGCCAGCCCAACAGCAAATCATGCCCTTCTAATGTCAACAATCTATGCTTTCTTAATGTTATCCATTCTTTGACCGAAATCAAACTTGCAGCTTGATAATACAATTCCCAATTAGGCAGGCCAAAACCTCCTCTAATTCTAGCGTCTTGCAAAAGCTTTAGCTTTATTCTTTGCAGTATCTGCCATCCCGCATCTGATGGGCGGCTCATGAAAGGGAGCGAAGGGAAGAGAAACAACAGGAAGCGAAGTTTCCTCTTGATGAGCGCGCCCCGAATGTCTTGGCACACGCTCTTTTATTGTGCTTTTTTACAAGAAAATGATTTAATCAAAAAGCTCAAGTCAAACATGGTAATCTCATCAGGATGTGCATGTTTACAAAGCTGCATACTGGACAGATTATTTACAATGTGGATAAGCTTATTAACAAAACGTCTAGCTCCTTGTCTCTTGTACGTGCCTTGCAAAGGTCACTGAAGAGACAGAAGTTAATGATTACACGTGAATGATACAATGTTGCAAACACATGAATGATACATAGTTACAACATCTCCTCTGTTTTTATTATTTATGACGAGTCTTCTTCCTCGTCCGAGAAGATAGGAACCATTTTTCTGAAATGTTCGCCGTCCCTGTCATCTAGGCAAGAGTGTGACCCGTCAGCGTCAGGGTTGTCCAAGGAGCGGTAACTCAGCAATGACATTTTTTCATCCGGTGTTGAGGATATAACATGAGCTTGCAATAGCACATTAACATCAGCAGAGGATAATTAATTTTTTAAAAATTTGCAATATTCTATTAAAACAACAAGGTCCTATAATACATATCAATATAATGATTATTCATGATCCTGCCAATGCAGTTAAAAAAGGTTGTAAGCCATGGTGAAATAGAAAACAACCCCCCCCCCCCGCTATCAGCATAAAGACAACATTCTTCTTTAAGCGCAGCACACAATCCCCCTTGTTTTAAAAAATAACAGATCTAAATCTTTACGAATTTGCAAGAGGGGGTATTCCATGGGTACCTGTAGGGATATAAAATCATCAGAGTTATACACACAAGCCATACTTGAATGCAAAATGATTTGGATTTAACAATTTCATCCCCGTGGATACATGCCATGAAACCGGTGTAACAAGTCCAAACAAAATTATTGCCAGGGATAAAATACATTCCTATCAGGCGTGATGTTAAAGTTCCTCCTGAAGTGGTGTAGATTGCAGAATATCCCCTGGTTGTGTGGATGCGTCTGCCAAATCGAATTGAAGTGGTGGGTAGAAGTCTTCTATGTGAGAAAAATTGGTTGTAGAACTTAAACGAACGCTTTGAAAGTCAGTTATAGTCCAAGCAATATTATATCTTCTATGAGGCTTTTGCGGATTGTCATGGACAGTTCTTTTGAAGCGTCGTTTGTTGACAGGATCAGAGTTCGGGTATATAAAAACATCACAAGCAGGAGATAGGGCTATGGAGAAGTTAGTTGTAGAACATTTTGCGAAATAAGGAGGGAATTCAATTAGTAGAAAAAGGATAATAATTACAATAATGACAATAAAGATTAATTTGATCATTCATCAAGGATGTTAGTTGGGGTGGGGAAACCCATAATACAATAGAAGGACATCTAGGTCCCCTTATGTTTTAGATTGAATAGAGGAAAAGATTTTAAGGTTCCTTTCCATAGGAAGAGTAAAGAAGGAACAAAGGAGCGAGTGGTAGAGTGTTCTTTGAACAAAACAGAAGTGACAGAGTGAAAACTACGGGTAGCATTTTCATGACGTACCCACATGGAGCAAGTATAATAGCCTTCTGTTAATGAAATGATTTTAACACGAATAGTCTTTTGACAGGAAGCATAGGTTTTGTTGAAGTAAGGTAGAAATTGCAAAGAAGGTATAGGCAAGAATATCAGGAAGAGTTTTAAGATACAGATATAGCAGAGGAATTCCCCTGATAGAGTCTTACTGCCCGACCAGGGACCCAGCAAGTGGTTTTGTCTGGCAGTAAGATCGCAGCGTAGCCTCGTCCCCAAGTGAGAAGCTCAGCGGGACCCTGCCAGGCAGGATCTGGCAATCTGCGATAATATACCAGAGGTCTGTTAGGCGGGGGTGAGGGGGAGGAAAAATGATGCAAAGCAGCAGAAGTGGGAGGAATGCCAGTCAGATTGAGAAAGTTTAAAGTGTAAAGACAAATGTTAAGAGAATTTTGCAATGCTGGGAGGTTCGGGGGTTTTTCCCGCAATGAATATCGATCAAGAGCACGTTTCAGAGATAAGTTCATTCGTTCCACAATAGCCTGCCCCTGGCTGTTGTAGGGAATCCCAAACTTGTGGGTTACATCCCATCTGTTACAGAAGTCCTGAAAAGCAGAACTTGTATAGGCAGATCCGTTGTCTGTTTTGATTTCTTTTGGATATCCCAGTGAGGCAAAGGTACGAATTGAATGATTGATGACATGTTTTACAGTTTCTCCCCTTTGAGGAGTAGCCAGAATAAACCCTGAATATGTATCTATGGAAACATGCAAATATTTCCAAGGGGCAAAAGGTGGATACTGAGTTACATCCATTTGCCAAATTTCACAAGCTTTTAATCCTCTAGGATTTACTCCTATGGGAATGGAATGTTCTTGCTTACTACATGTGGGGCATTGTTGAATAATGGCAGCAGCTTCTGCCTGAGTTAGGGAAAATTGAAAAGTTATTATAACTTGGCGGGGGAGATTCAAACACACTCCCTGCTTCTATTTTATAATGGACTTTTAAAGCCTCCATAATTTTCCTCCAAGTGACCAAAATGCCAATAGATGAACGAGGAGGACTATGGAGATGTTCACCAATTTTTTGTCAAGTGGAAATTTTTAAGGACCCTTCCTCTGAATAATTGGGACAATGTTGCCACACATAAGCCAATAATGTAGCAATAGGTTTCATTTTTACAGGAGAGCCCTTTAAATTAGCAGAATATTTAGAAGAAGCGACTAACTCCCTCAATTCCTTCAGATGCTGCGTCTGTTGTTGAGAAAAGTTTCCACCCATACTTACGAAAGTCGAGACCGTGTTTCAGATCCGATGACGTGCAATTCGCTTCAGGCCTGGCGATGCACAGCTCCCATCGAGCTGATAAGATATGGGCGCGTCGCTCTGTATCCCCCTTAGGGAATCACGTCGGGGTCACCAGAATGCGGTATCTGCCATCCCGCATCTGATGGGCGGCTCATGAAAGGGAGCGAAGGGAAGAGAAACAACAGGAAGCGAAGTTTCCTCTTGATGAGCGCGCCCCAAATGTCTTGGCACATGCTCTTTTATTGTGCTTTTTTACAAGAAAATGATTTAATCAAAAAGCTCAAGTCAAACATGGTAATCTCATCAGGATGTGCATGTTTACAAAGCTGCATACCGGACAGATTATTTACAATGTGGATAAGCTTATTAACAAAACGTCTAGCTCCTTGTCTCTTGTACGTGCCTTGCAAAGGTCACTGAAGAGACAGAAGTTAATGATTACACGTGAATGATACAATGTTGCAAATGCATGAATGATACATAGTTGCAATGATACATAGTTGCAAACACATGAATGATACATAGTTACAACAATTCTTGCTTTTTTACCTTGCCATATAAATTTCAACATGATTTTATTTAAATCTTCGAAATAGTCTTTTCCAAGCCTAATTGGTTTTGTTTGAAACAGAAATAGAATTCTGAGTAAAATATTCATCTTGATTGTTGAAATTCTCCCTATTAATGACAATTGCAAGTTTTCCCATTTCTTCAAGTCTGTAGCTATCTGTTGTTTGAGTTTAATATAATTATTCTTTTTTAATGTGCTACAACTTGCTGTCAAATATATCCCCAGATACTTAACCTTATTTGTAACTTGGATTTTCAAAAGGTCTGCCAGTTCTTCTCTTTGTCTCAGTAACATGTTCTTTGTCAAAATCTTTGTTTTATCTTTATTTATTTTCAAACCAGCCATCTCACCATATGTCTCTATCTTTTCCAATAACTTTGGAGCTGTTTCTAGCGGGTCTTCCAGAATAAAAGCTAAGTCATCAGCAAAAGCTTGTAGTTTTAATTCTTCCTTTTTAATTTTCATTCCTTTTATGCTTTTATCATCCCTTATATATGTTATAAAATATATGTAAAGAAAATATATGTTAAAGAAAAAGGAGAAAGAATTGAGTTTCAAAATTCCTGTCTTGTGACACAGCTGAGTGAAATCAATGGGTGTGCCATGGATTAGTAGAATCTGTTCTAGCATTTCAAGAGTGGATTGAAGAGATTTTAATTCTGAAAAAACTAGGATCTTCAGGGCCCTTAGTAAAATATATTTTTAAAAAATTTTCATGTGATATTTGGCAAGGAACAGTATAAAGCATAAAATAAAGATGTCACTTCATTTGTATGCAGTGTGATCATTTTTTTAAAAAAAAGAATATTAGAATCGACTTCAAATGAATAAATCCAACAATTTTCATTTACCTCTTTCAGGAGCTTATTGCAAGACTAAATCCACAAAAGAATTGTTCTCCAGCAAGAATTATGTGTTAAGGGACTGCTATTTTTTTCTTAGAAGCAAGGATTTATAATTGTAGGAAAAAGGTCAAGTAAACAGCAGGTTTTCAGCCTTAAAAATTGCACTTATTTTTTCCTTCCTATTTTTTTTAAAATAGAAATGGATAGACCACTTAATGATTCATCCTTTCTTAAATTTATTAAGACTCATCACTTAGCAACTATGACTTAGGGTTTTACAGCATTAAACATCTTGGTTATAGACTGAAATATATAGTCATATTTTTTTTTAAATGAATATTTTACCAGGAAGATTTGGTTAATTTTAATTCTGTGAGGTATTCTATGGTTTACACACATCTACACATGGTATGAAAATTCATTTTCTTTGCTTCAGGAAAACACTTTCGCACTTAGCATACAAAATGACTCTCGCTCAGCTTCAGGTCTTTACAAGAAAAATGATTTAAACATTTTGGCAAGAGTCCGGTGGGGAACTGTCACTGTGCTGTTTTATAGTTAATGCAATTACACATTGCTATTGTTAATTGGCTATGTAAGACAACCTGAATAAGACTAAGCAAGCCTTATTTTGTATTCATTTTATGTGCACTGCAGAGATGAACAAAAATGGGGAGGAAAAGGATTGAGATGGTATTAGTCTGCAACAAAATCTTCAAATGTTGAAAAATTATGGAACAGGTCAATATTAGTTCTAAATTGAAACTACTCAATTTCTCCTCTCTCTTTTTTCTTTTTTCTTTTCAATTACATTTTCAACAGGAAATTATGGAACAGGTCAATATTAGTTCTAAGTTGGAAATATTCCATTTCTCCCCTCTCTCTCATTTTTCTATTACATTTTCAACAGTGGAAGAAGCATTTTACATTTCTTATGAAAAATATAGAGTAGTAATAAAGCTGTTCTGTACTGCAGAATTTTTTTATAGAACATTCAACTTAATTTTCAAGCAATGAGTTAGGTTAGGAACACACACAGTCCTCTTTTATTATTTTTCTGTTGTCTTTCTCACGGATGTATGGGCAATTCAAAAGGTGAGAGTTGACAGATTCTGTTAAACCAACATATTACATTAAATCTTGTTGTGTATGCAATATAATTAATAAAGTGTGAGCTTGGAGTAAGTGCAGGGTTCTGGCCCTGCACTTCTGATTGGCTGTTAAGTGGCCGGACCGGATTGCCCCGTTCCGGGGAATCCGATTGGCCCTTAACAGAGAGTTCTTATTGGTTATAAAAGCTAGTGTTCCCAGCTTTTTAATTGTTAAACGTTACAAGGTTTGCCTATATATAAGGCGAGTTTTACTGATATTAAATGAGCAAGTCACGATGTAAATAAAGAGCTGAAGTTCACCGTTTAGAAACTTGTCGCCATTCTTCTCACCCATGCTCAAACTTAACAAATCTCATACTTTTTTGAAAGAAACCCATACTCATTTTAATTTCCTGGATACATTCCAGGTGCAGTATGTCAAAGTTTCTCAAAGATCGACACATGCCATGTTTTAAGCTAGAATTTAACAATCTATGAACATCATTAAACTTTAACTTCCACTCAAAAAATTTGTTCTGTCCAAGAAACAACTCCTCACTGTAATGATAATTATATTTACTTCTGGTGTCTTCTCTGCTTTTCAGGTCCATCAACACAGCTGGTGACCTTGTCCCATTCCACTCAGAGTTGCCCATTGCATAATCTGCATGGATCCAGTCACGAAATGAGGGTGAGGGGAAGAACCAGGAGACAGGAAATAAATTGTAGCACAGAAACAGAAATGCCATGAGAAATTAGACATTGAAAAGGATTAAGAAAAGTGAACATTTGCCAGTTTCCTCAGAAATTGATGGCCAACAGTTGAGAATGTTCCCCAATTTAAAAGAAAGAATATACAGTATAACAACAGATGAAGCAAATTACTTCATAGAAATTGGAATTTTAAGCTTACAGTTCCTTCACCTGCCATAATACACTCTAGAAGTATTGTGTGAATTTGCTACACTATACTGTTTATAAACATGTCAACATATTTCTTAAAAGCTACTGTGTTCTATACTGTGAATCAAATGGAAATTGTTCTATGATTAAACAGAAATCAACCTAAATTAGTTGCCTTTTATTGTCCTTGCTGACAATAAAAATATTTGTAAGAATTCTTTTTTTTATATACTTAGCCTTGAGTCCTTGTGCAGTCACAAGAGACATAAGCTTGATTCACCCCAAGGTTTATGAAATCTTATCTGCTTGTTCTCAGGGGAAGGCAAGCAATTTGAAGAGATTCTAGTAATATGGGAAGAAGTCAATAAAACTACTGTCTTAGGCTATTCATGGGTGACTCTGGTTGTTTGCTAGTGAAAGATTTTGATTGGAAGATGTTCAGTCTTTACTCCAAGATTCAATCCATAATAAGGTCTCATAAACTGGTGACCTTGATTTGGAAAGTGAGATCTTTGAGCTGTTTTTCCCCAGTGGGCAACAATATTGATCATGGGTGATATTCATTTTTTTTTAAATTCCTGGTTCTGTGGGCATGGCTTGGTGGGTGTGGTTTGGCTTGGTGGGTATGGCCTGGCTTGGTGGGCATGTCAAGGGAAGGATACTGTAAAATCTCCATTTCTACCCCACTCCAGGGGAAGAATACTGCAAAATCCCCATTCCCTCCCCACCCCACTAACCTGCTTTCCAGCTCCGTTCTCCTTCGCAGGGCAACAAAAGAAGTCCCAGCCGATCAGCTGGGACTCTGATTGTTGTGTTGCAGGCGGACACACGAGGCAGACACGGATCTAAAGGTTAACACTGCTTTATTTGAAGCATAACAGGTTGCCGCTGCTGCCAGGCTGGGCTGGCAGCCAGCTGGGGGCAGCAGCTGATGCCGTTTGACAGCTCCTTTTATAGCCGGCTGTCAAACGGCATCAACCAATGGGAGCGATCGGCGCTCCCGCCAGGAATGCGGACCAGATTGAAGACTGTAGTTAGTCAGGGACACCACACCCCTTTCCCCTAGCTAAGAGCATGCGTGGCCCTGCCTTCTGGGGTCCATGGTACAGAAAAGGAAAAGCTGATTTGCGCGTCTCCTCCACCATTGGTTTCCAGAAACGGAACCCAACCTGTCACAAGGTAGGAGCACCTGGCCTGAGAAGGAGACCCTGATAATCTTGGTGAGTAACCATGCCTTGGTGACCTTCAGCATGTGGTGGAGTAGGGGTCCCAAAACCCCAAGGGCTGTGGGCCAGTACTGGGCAGTTGCTTGTTTGGAACTGAGCTGCAGAAATGGCAGGCACATCCCATTTGGGTGAGCAGGGTGCGAGTTCAGCTGTGGCTTGCCTGAAGGGAGATGAACACAGCGCTCGGCCATATGGAACCCGTCTCCTCTTCCTCCCCCTCCCGTAAGGCAGAAGGTGGGGGACCGCTGAACTAGGGAGTTGACTACGAAAGGTCAAGTCCTAAGGGCCAAAAGAGGAGCAGGCACGTCGTGTTCCCTCGGCCCCCCCTTAGGATGGGACAATCCAACCTCCCACCTACCCAGCTTTTCGTCCCCCTGGGAGTGTACTGCCGCTGCCAAGGAATGCAAGCCCAGGTGGGAAGGACCCTGAACGTGGGTGCGCGCCTCCTTATTCAGCACCTGACACCCACCAACCCCTAAATATAGGACCACTTCCCCCAGAGTCACTTGGAAGGGGGGGCAGAGAGACCCCTTCTCCCAGAGCAGGGGTGGGCAATTAATTTCTGTCGGGGGCCAGATGGAAAATCAGATCTGTGTCCAAGGGCTGAACCAATTTTATACTAGGCAACGTTTCGATGAAGTCTCATTCATCATCTTCAGGCTTGGTCTTCAGCTCGGTGCTTCTCAGAGTGATGTGAGCTTGCAGCTGCTTCTTCCTTTTAACTGCTAGTGGGGGTGTGACTTGATTGGGTGGAGGCTTGGCTGTGTTCTGATTGGGTGGGGGTGTGTTCTCATTGGTTGGGGTTTTGGCTGTGTTATGATTGGTTGGGGGGTTGGCTGTGTTATGATTGGCTGGAGGTGTGTTCTGTTCAGGTGGGGGCTTGATTGTGCTCAGGTTAGTCTCAGTTGCTGGAGGGTTTGAGCTGGTGAGCTGTGATCTTGCTGTTTGGCTTCGAGTTCGTGGTCGTGCTGCATCTTCATGGTGGAGGTCAGTTCGCTTCATGTATGGCTCAGAGGGGGTTGAGGTGGGTAGTGATGCAGCTGCAGTGCAGCTTCTGGTCCGTGGTCGTGTTTCATCTTCTGTGTGGGTGTGAGTCTGCTTTCTACGTGGAAGTGTGGTGGTGGCATCTTGTGTGGCTCTCAGGGGTGTGGGTCTGGTGTCATTCTTCATGTTAGGTACGCGTCTGTTCATGAGGGCGGGTTTCCAAATAGCTGGTAGGCGGGAGGCATCATCTCGTTTATTCATGCTGTGTGGGCGTTTTTCTATCTCTATGGCTTCTCTGATGATTCTGCTGCTGAAGTGTTCGGTTTTGGCGATAGTTCTGGTATTTTTAAAGTCAATCTCATGTCCTGTGGCTTTGAGGTGTTGGACCAGGGAAGAGGTCGGTTCTTCCTTTTTGATTGAGCCCTCCTCCTTGCGTACGTGTCCGACGAGCTGCTCACCACGACGGCGGCTCCCAGCACCTGAGCAACTTCCCAGCAACTTGCAGCTTGCTTTTTCCTCTCGGGCGCTCATGCCTGGCCCCAAGCCACATGGTGGAGGGGAAACCCAGAGCGCTGCCGGGTCGCCTCCTCCAAGCAGCCCACCTGCCGGGTGGAACCCTTCCCACTCATCCCTTGGGTATCTGCCTCTTTCCTCTCTCAGTCACTCTCTCGCTCCTCCACCAGCCCAGGAAGAAACTGCTTCAAAGAAGCTGGCAGGGTGGCTTCCTGTCAGCGCAGCTCCTCCGAAGCACCCATTCACCCTCACCCAGCCGCCCGCGGTTCAGTCCAGTGCTCCGTTCTTCCTGCCTGCCTGCCTGCCTTTGTTTCTGGTTGTTTCGGCTGAGAATAATAACTATTCGCCTCTTTTTCTCTTTCTTTTCTGGGCTGGTGGAGGAGCGAGAGAGCGACTGAGAGAGGAACGAGGAAGACACCCAAGGGATGAGTGGGAACGGTTCTGCCCAGCGGGCGGGCTGCTTGGAGGAGGTGACTCGGTGGCACTCCGGGTGGCTCAGGGCCAGGCGCGAGTGCCCACGAGTTAAAAGGAAGCCGAAAGGGCTTCCAGGCTTAAACTTTGCACAGTGTGGTGGAAGGGAAACCCAGAGCGCCGCTGGGTCGCCTCCTCCAAGCAGCCCGCCCAACCGCCCACCAGGCAGAACCCTTCCCTTTTCTCGGCGAGAAAACGCTCCTGCCTGTAAACTTTGCCTGTGCAAAGTTTAAGCCTGGAAGCCCTTTCGGCTTCCTTTTAATTCATGGGAGCTCGTGCCTGGCCCCGAGCTGCGCAGCGGAAGGAAGCCCAGTGGGTGAGTGGGCTGCTTGAAGGAGGCGACCCGGCAGTGCTCCAGGCTTCCCTCCACCGCGCGGCTTGGGGCCAGGCGTGAGCACCCGCGAGTTAAAAGGAAGCCGAAAGGGCTTCCAGGGTTAAACTTTGCACAGGCAAAGTTTGGAGGCGGGAGCGTCTTCCCGCTGAGGAAAGGGAAGGGTTCTGCCTGGTGGGCGGGTGGGTGGGCTGCTTGGAGGAGGCGACTCAGCCGTGCTCCAGGCTTTCCTCCGCCGCGTGGCTCGGAGCCAGGCAAGAGCACCCGCGAGTTAAAAGGAAGCCAAAAAGGCTTCCAGGCTTAAACTTTGCACAGTGCGGTGGAGGGGAAACCTGAAGCGCTGCCGGGTCACCTCCTCCAAGCAGCCTGCCCACCCACCCACTGGGCGGAACCATTCCCTTTTCTCAGCGGGAAGACACTCCCACCTGCAAACTTTGCCTTTGCAAAATTTAAGCCTGGAAGCCCCAGAAAAAAAAAGGGGGATTGGTGGGGACTCACCTTCGGAGACGTCGCACTTGAAGGTGATTTCAAACTCTCAGCCGAGGCCTTTGCAAAGTTCTTCTTTCCTTTCCTACTCCAAAAGCACTCTGCATTGTTTTGCAGCTTTGGGGGCCATGCGGCGCAGGGCAATTCGCCACGGCCAGCAATTTTTTTTCAGGGGTGGGCCAGATTGGACAGACCAACGGGCCGGATATGGCCCACGGGCCATAGTTTGCCCACCCCTGCCCCAGAGTCACTTGGAAAGGGGGGGCAGAGAGACCCCATCCCCCAGAGTCACTTGGAGACCCCTCCCAACAGCCTTCCAGTGTTGCATTTGAGGCTGCTGGAGCGGGAGTTCGACCCATAGGTGTTTTTGTCTGGGAACCCATCGGCGGGCCAGGCAGGTTCTGTCAGCCGGCTTGCTTCGGCGTGGAAGTTGGCTGGAATGGTAGACCGGGTACAGCGGGGAAACCTCGGCGCGGCCAAGTAGACCGGGTAGAGCAGGGAACCCTCGGCACGGCTGAGTAGACCGGGTAGAGCAGGGAACCCTTGGTGCGGCTGAGTAGACCGGGTAGAGCAGGGAACCTTTGGCGCGGCTGAGTAGACTGGGTAGACCGGGTAGGCCGGGTCCAGCAGGGAACCCTTAGTGTGGCTGAGTAGACTGGGTAGGCCAGGTCCGGCAGGGGACCCTCGGTGCGGCTGAGTAGATCAGGTACGGCAGGGAAACTGGTGCTGGCTGGGTAGACCAACTGCGGGTAGGCCAACTCTCAGGTAGACCGGCTACGGGTAGACCGGCTGCGAGTAGATCAGCTGCGAGTAGACTGGCTGCAGGTAGACCGGCTGTGAGTAGACCGGCTGCATGGCGGCTTTCAGAAATGCCTGTCAGTGTCGTCTTCTCCTCAGCTAGGGAGGCTTTTAGACTATTGCGCTCTTGGAAAGTGCTGGAGGGGGTGCCTTTCAGGCGACGTCTGTTCCTCAGCTAGGGAGGCTTTAGACTTTTGTGCTCTTGGTAGCGCCAGTGGGGGGTGCCTTTCTCCTCAGTCAGGGGCGCTTCGATCTTCGCGCCCTCAAAAGGGTGCTCGCAGCAGTGTCTGTTAGGCAGTGCCTGTCTCCTCAGTTGAGGAGGCTTTTTAAACTTGGCGTGTGCAGAGATTGTCTGCAGCTCCTGACATTCAGCTCTCAGCGGCTTCGGCTCTTTTAATCAGTGACTTGCTCAGGTTGCTTTAGTCCGATTGCCTCTCGTTGTGTATCTCACTCTCGTCGCCAGTGTTGTGTTGCAGGCGGACACACAAGGCAGACACAGATCTAAAGGTTAATACTGCTTTATTTGAAGCATAACAGGTTGCTGTGGCTGCCCGGCTGAGCTGGCAGCCAGCTGGGGGCAGCAGCTGATGCTGTTTGACAGCTCCTTTTATAGCCGGCTGTCAAATGGCATCAACCAATGGGAGCAATCGGCGCTCCTGCCAGGAATGCGGACCAGATTGAAGACTGCAGTTTGTCAGGGACACCACACTGATCAGCTGAGACTTGGGAGGCAGTGAATAGATGGGTGTGAGGCCAACCAGAGGTGGTATTTACTGGTTTTCTGAACTACTCAAAATTTCCACTACCAGTTCTCCAGAACCTGACAGAACCTCTAATACTGATCCACACAATTAGCAGACCAATGTGTGAATGACATCAGAATTCCACTAAGCGCAGAGTTTCGGATTGAGGTTATTTGTTTTGGTCCAGTGGTGTCCATGGCCAATGTCAAAACAGGCAAGTTGACTGAAGCAGTGTTGTTACACAAACTCCATCCTTTTAGCATGTGCATGTAAACCATCAGTCCAAGAGCCACATGGCTTGGATCAGGATCCCACTTCTATTGGTTTGCTTGTTTGGACTTCTCACACCATATCCCTCTGTGGGCATTCCAGTTGAAGTTTTTGTCAAGCTTATCACATAAAGTTATATCAATAACACTACATCTGCAATATTATATACCATCAAGATTGGTATATAATATACCTTCAACATTATTAGAAGCCACTCAAAGATGCTTTTTCAGGAGGCAACTGGACTTTCTTCTTTTTCTTTGAAGATGTTTTGTGTCTCATCCAAGAAGCTTCTTCAGCTCTTCAAGTCCACTCCCCTTTTGAAAAAGCACCTTTGGAACAGCTATGACCTGTATGACTGAGAATCTCCATAGAAATATCAGAAGCCACCTTCTCCAGGATTACCTCCATCTGTCCTCCACTTGGCTCTTCAGTGTTTTCCATCACTCATCCACCACTCTGAGTCTATCCATCTTGATTTTTTCTTTCTTTCCCCTTTTCCCAGCATTAAAAATTTCTCAGGGGAGCTAAATCTTCAGAAAACCATGCTTGTGGTTTTCTTGGCAAAATATAGAGTGCTTTCTTTGACCTTTTCAAAGGATGCAGTTGTGAGATGCCCACCCCATAGCAGTAGCCACTCATAAATCTGTAAAATAAGCAACTTTTGGTTCTCTTTTTAAGTTACAAAAATCTCCCTAAACTGCTAACCTTCCCCTAGGAATGATCAATTAAGTCTTCACAGATCTCAGAGGAGCACAAGGTTATACCTTGTGATTTTCAAAGATTCTAAGCTAAGTCCATGCTTAATACTGCCCTTCCAGTTGTGGTAGTAGTTTCTCAACATGGTTGTCATTAAAGCAGTCACCTGTTTCCACATCTTCCTATATCACTGATATCCTATTTGCTTGAGTTGAGCCACTGAAATAATGTTCTTGCCTTATGTGTATAGTTGAAGTATATACCACAAGCAGTATAGCAGGACTTGATGAGGTTGGGAAGGATTGGGTGAGGTAGTAATGTGCTTTCCTGAAAACAAGACTGGGTCTTATATTAATTTTTGCTCCAAAAGTCACATTAGGGATGATTTTCCAGTTAGGACATATTTTCGGGGAAATACAATACTAAATGTGTCCATCTGGCTGATAACCTTAACTGGTTCTTATTTTGGGGGTAGGTCTTATATTATGAGCATCCTGAAAAATCATGCTAGGGCTTATTTTCTGGTTAGGTCTTATTATCAGGGAAACATGGTATTAGTTAATAATCATCTTATGTGTCTTTACCAAAAATAGTTTTAAAGTTGTAACCTAAGATAAGTAATTGCATAAGTCTAAACTCTCACTACAGATTATGCTATACAATAACAATAAAGCTACCATTTATAGAATGCATATAATTCTCTATTTTTAAATTAATGCACACTACCTTAATATGAAACAACTTGGACTTAGTTGTAAGCCTAACCTCAAGATACTATTTAATCAAGTCAAAAAATAACTGTTACTTTTCTTTAAAAGCTTACAATAATACAATTAGGGGCTAACTTCAACAGATTTCTAGTCCCATTAACACTTAATAGATAACAATTGCTATTGAGTCTCATATGCTGCTGTACAGAATTTGGCTACAGTACACAGACCAGTAACGAACTGGTCCAGCCTTATTATAAGGAATGAATGAATAAGCGAACTGCAAACATCTCTATCATACATATAATGGAGATAAACATGTTCCTGTTGAAAGGTTTTGATAATCAAGCTTTGACCTTTGACAAGGATGATACAGGTTCTCTTTCGAATGAGATAATTCCCATCCAGACAAAATGTTGCCATGTTTTATTCTTTCATTCTTCTTTATTGCTATTTTTATTGTTCTTTTAGACTATCCTTGTAAACTGGCCAGACTTGTTAGGAGTTGGGTGGTGTACAAACTGAATAAATAAATAAACTGACATTAAATATGATATAAGTATGTATGAGAAGCTTATGTGGCTACAAAAAATGGATTCAGCCTTATTCTGTATATTTGCTCTACTTTATACTTTAACTTTCCATCTTTAAAAAAATGTTCAAGACTCTACAAATATGGATATCTGGAGAATAAAATGACCTGGGAAAAATGCAATCAAAAGACATCTACAAAAAGAATTAAAATATAGGAAAGCAATAGAGAAATACATAACAAAATGGCAATCAAACCAAGGCAGAATAAGGAAAACTATTTTTAACAGATGATATTTCTTTCCATAACAGTGGATGTGGTTTCCAAAATTAGGCTTCCAGTAGAAGCAACAACAACTTACATGATGTTAGATTAATTATTAGGCTGAGTTCATTTGCCTTCTCTCTCAACTAAAAAAAATACCAGCAGAAAAATCATTGGAAACTTCTTCAAACGATTGACGCTAATTGGTCAAACTCTCTAAGCATCAATCTATATACGCATATAAAAGCAAAATACCCCTCACACATCATCACAAAATCTCCAGAACCGTAAAGCCTACAAACTTGAAATTTAGCACATATGTTTCTCTTGGCTTCTAGGTGCTCATTAAGAAAGGATTTTTTTTAAATGACCATCAGAGCATTAGTATTTCCTAAATTATTATTATTAACATGCTCTGATGCTAAGGAGTTCTACTCCCCCTTCCCATCTGAACAGAAATCTGTTCCAAATGCAAAACACAAGCAGAGGAGAAGAGTTTCAGATTCAGATTCAGAACACCAAGCAGCTTTAGTATAGAACAGTTGAGCTAAGCCACACCTGGGCTCCTTGCTGTCTCCTTCTTTCTCACCCAGCAAATACTTTTTCAGTTTCCAAACAGCCCTCAACCCTCTCACACACTGACTGGATGCTAGCCAGATGAATACCAATGGATGCTGGTAGTCAGAGGCACACTTTTCCCCCCTTATTTTCCTCCCAAATAACTAAGCCCAATCACATAGTTTCGTAGCGAAGCATGGGTACAGAGCTAGTTGATATTTATGTAGAGAAGGGAAATTAAATTGACCTATTTCCTGAGATATGTTTCTCAGCTTCATACTAAATTATTTCCATCATCATTTCTTCCTCCTCCTCCACCTCCCACTGTGGATGTTACATAATTGGGTGATGAAACCACCAAGTTCAGACAGCTCTAAGAACCCCACAGCTCTCCTTCTCCTTCTCCTTCTCCTCTTCCTCCTCCTCCTCCTCCGCCTCCTCTATAGATGGATTTATAAAATCACCACTTGTAATATATCTTGAAAACATTTTTCCATGGAGCATGCCAAAAATAGTTTGTCTTAAAGATAAGGGAAGATCATGAAGTTGAGTAGTGCACCTTGAATTTGATCCAACTTATCTTATCCACTCTTGATTCTTACTCCTGTCAGATTCCATAGTGCTGTTATGCACCCAATCATCATCGACAACAAAGCTAGCATGCAATATCTAAAATAGTTGTTTCCAATCTAAATGTTTGCAAACTTAGTGTTGTTAACAACATGATAGGTAAAAGGTATGGACTGAAAGAAGGAGAGGAATTGGAGGAAAAAAGGAATATTAATGAGGATTGGTTTCTAGAACAAATTTGACTAAATGCTTGGAATTACAGTTTAGAAAATGTGCTAAAGCTACTTTGTAATAGATGAGTGCTTCTACAATTGTTTCAGATACTCAATTAGATTTACAAATATTGGAAACCCACTGTCACAGTGAATTATGGCTTTCTTCTTGGGTATGTTATTTGGTTTCAGTCATGGCTGTGGGGTCTTGCATGCGCAAAGATCTCTGATTAGACATTGCTACAAATGAGATGGCCCTAAATATCTGTCCTTTGAGAGAAGTTAAGGTAAAAGAGTACGTATAGTTGGATTTTATGAAGGCGAAGGCAAGGAAATTTGTACATGTGAGCTAAAGTGTATGCTAATCCAGGCAAACTCAATTTCATTGTTGGCTGCATCAGGACTGTGGTTGAACATGGGGGTGGTTGGGCATGACTGACTGGGGGGCGTGGCCAGTTTCATGCCACTCCCCAAACTGCTGACATGTTTCCTCTTCTCACTGGGTAGACCAGCTTGAAGCCATGATGGCCTGATGCTTCTTCTTTGTTTATTTTATTTATTTATTTGTCAAAAGCATACAATATAATAGAAACAAGAATAAACATAAGTTTAAATACAAGAAATAGGAACTAATCATTGGGGACAATAGGACAGGGACGGTAGGCACGATTGTGAGATTATGCATGCCCCTTACAGACCTCTTAGGAATGGTCAATAGAGATTAGTTTGAAGGTAAAGGAGTAAGGTTTTGAGCAGGTGACAACAGAGTCAGGCAGTGAGTTCCAGACATTGACCACTCTGTTGCTGAAATCGTACTTCCTGCAATTGAGTTTGGAGTGGTTTACATGAAGTTTATATCTGTTGTGTGCTCTTGTGTTGTTGTGGTTAAAGCTGAAATATTCATTAACTGGTAAGACATTGTAACATATGATTTTTATGTACTATGCTTAAGTCCAATCTTAGCTGGCATTGTTCAAGGTTGTCTAAGCCTAGAATCTCAAGTCTGGTGGCGTAGGATATTCTGTAGCGAACAGAGGAATGTAGTACTCTTCTGGTAAAACACTGCTGGATTTACTCAACTGTATTTATGTCTGATATACAGTGCGAGTTCCAGACAGCAGAGATGTCTGTCTATTTGTGTTGGGTAGAACATGTTGAGGAAATGCAGGGTGCTCCCATGGCCACATTCGACCACATCGTGAGTCAGATATGTCCCATGGACTTCATGTTTGACATCCCTGGGCTAATTAATGAAATTAATTTGGCTTTCACCCAAATTTGACTTTTTCAATGTCTCAGGTTCTTTTCATTCTAATTAGATGGCAATTTGTAATTTGATGTAACAGATTACAGATAGGGAGTTATTAATGGAGGTGGGGAGTGAAAAGCCTTAATAGTGACTGAAATATGCAGAGCTTTGAATCCAAGCTGAGCAGTTAAAATATTTTGCTTACATGTGTACATCTCACCTTCTAATCTCTTCTTCTCCAGCTAAGTTGAAGTGTTGTTCAAATGAGAGGGGAAAAAATAGTAGTTATAGTTGAAGATCGAAGATTCGAACTCTGCTAATAGGTTGTTCACCCGAAACTATTTGGGAGTAATTGAACACAATTCGTCCTTTTACATACTCCCTGTTTGCACAATGATTCCTGCCATTCCTAGTAAAAAATAAAAATGTGTTTGCATTCCTTTAAAGCAGGGGTCTCACACTCAATTTCATTGAGGGCTGCATGGGGACTGTGGTTGACCTTGGGGGGAGGAAGATGGGTGTGGCCGACTGGGTAGGCATGGCCAATTGGGTGGGTGTGGCCAGCTTGATGCCACCAAACTGCTGGCCCAATGTTTCCTCTTCACATTGGGTAGACTGGGCTGAAGCAATGCGGGCCGGCCCCTTACATTTTTCAGGATAGCCTAGCGGGCTGAATCCAACCACATCATGGGCCAGCCCGGCCTGGGGGCCTTGTGTTTGATACCCCTCTTTTAAAGCATCCCTTTTTAGTTTAGTTTTATTCTTGGTGAACATTAGATCTTTGTAAAAAGAAAATGTATTTGAAGAGAAACAGGGAAATGATAGTTTTCTGAGGATCAACATTAGGAGTGGGGAGCATTTACACAAAACAGGGCTCTTCCTGAGGCTATTTTAAAAAAGTCAGGAATATAAGAAAAAAAAAACACATTATTGTCAAGGTCACAATGCAACCATCCTTTGCAACAAGTTATAGTTTTAAACTGGTAATGCAGGAAACTCTCTGTAGAGAAAAGAGGTTAATGTGCCCTATTTCTTTTTTTCTTTTCTTTTCTTTTCTTTCCTTTCCTTTCCTTCCTTCCTTCCTTCCTTCCTTCCTTCCTTCCTTCCTTCCTTCCTTCCTTCCTTCCTTCCTTCTTTTTCCTCCCTCCCTCCCTCCATTCCTTTGCCAGACTTGGTCCAGTTAACAAATTATACCAAATTGGCAACTATGGTCTTCAGAAAGGACAATTAATGGAGATGGAAAAATATGTCTGGGTAATACGTAGAAAGTCCTGAATTAAGTAAAACTAATTTTATGGAAGGGTGCATAAGTATGGTGGATGCGTCTTTCTGCCCCAATCACTATAAAATCTGAAACATGGAATAAACAGTTTATATACAGTAGCTGTCCATATCATAATGGTGACTTTGGACACTGTGTAGAGACATAAAAGTGACACAACATAATGGGACAATGGACACATGATTTTTGAAATAATGTAAGAAAAGGAGGAACAGATGGTCAATTCCTTCAAAAGTTGGAGGGGGAAGTGATTAAAGGTAAAATTAGAATTGGAACATGAAAGAAACTGATTTTGACAGCTCAAGAGGAAGCCATTTGAACAAACACAATGACACTGAGAATTGAAAAACAATCATCAGATGATTCAAAGTGCAGATGGTGCAAAAATGCAGAAGAAATCATATACTTGTCAAAATGCTTAACATTTTTTTAAAAATTAATACATGCCAGTAGTGTAAAATTAGTGGGACTACAGAGCTGAAAAATAAGCAGGTTAAATATTAAAATATTGTGAGATTCCCTCATATAAACGAAAAATGTACTTTTGGTGCATAAAATACCAGATTTAGCTCTGGTGGAGAAGAAGAAAGTGTATATAATTTATGTGGCGGTATGAGGGGATGGTAGAATGGAACACAAAGAATTGGAGAAGATTGCAAAGTATGAAGATCTGAACATGGAACGTAAAATTATCACCTAAACTTGCCATAATGGTACAAAATCTTGGATGGAATTTAGAAAACATGCATATTTACAAAATTCCCATCAACTGCAAAAAGTCACACTTCATGGATCAGTGTAGGTACCACACCGATACATCACAACATCCTAGGTTCTTGGGAAGAACTTGATGTGTATGAAGGCTGGCACCAGCTGAAGAAGTGGAAGCTGTGGTTTTAAATTGTTGTGTGTACTACTACTAATAATAATAACAATAACAACAACAGCATTTGGTTGATACCTAGGATGCTGGCAGCTACCTGTATCAACCATCTGCATTTTAAATGTTCATGTTTAAAAATGTTTAAACATGAAATTTCATTAAACATGAAACGAGTTTCATGTTTAATGAATAAAAGAGACAATAAATACTGATGATGATGATAATGACAATAACAATAACAACAACAACACCCTGGACTTAACAGTTGTCAATAAGAAAGATAAAGAAGTCTGGATAGTGGATGTGGCAGAATAGATATTTAACCACATTTCATTGTTCTACACGCATGGTTTGTAAGAAAATGACAATCATTTTATGGATGTCCCTAGAAACTTCTCTTGCAAAATTTGGATGGATTTTTGTTTGTTATTTGTAGCCACAATGACTGTTTAGTTCTAATTTTTGACAATTGTGTCTTTATCTGAGTGCTTCCTACAAAGTTAAGCACTTAATATTATGTTAAATAATATTTCAGAAAGACAGGCATAAGGACTTAAAAAGTTACTCCAGTTGAAGAAAAAGATGGGACTTTAAACAATTTAAAAACAATTTTCTTATCTTTCAATAACTGGTAATCTTATCCATGTACTTCAAACACGCTGTGACTTCAAGTGAAAGGAAAGATCTCATACACTTATTAACCAGCTGGAAGCCTCTCTTCCGTTCCATGCCTTTACCGGAAAAAAAAAAGTTGAGGAAAAGTATCAGGACAGTTACATATTTCCAATCTGAATTTGAAACTCAAAGAAAAATCTGATATAATTTGGACAACTTTGGAAGGCACTCTCTTGTTGTTGTTTTTTCCTGGAGGAAAATGAGAGGGAGAGAGATGGAGAGTTGTAAGAAACAATGGAGATGACATCAGAAAAGCCATCTCCATTAGTAAAGGTAATGCCTTCCCTTGAAAAAGAGTTGTAGGATTGATGTAAAGCAGCCCATGCAGTCTTAGGTTGTATTAACAACCTAAGGAATAGGAGGAATAGAATCAGGATCACGTAAAGCATTAGTACCACTTTAGAAAGCATTGGTGAGCCCATACTTCCAACATTGCATCCAGTTTTGGTCACCATGATATAATAAAGATGTTGAGGTTCTAGAAAGAATGTGGAGAAGAGCAACAAAGATGGTTAGGGGACTGGAAGATAAAGCATGAAGAACAGTTGCTGGAAGTGGGTATGTCTAGTCTACTGAAGAGATAGAGTAGGGGTGACATAGTAGCAATGTTCCAGTATTAGAGGGGCTACCACAGAGCAGAGGGAATCAACCTATTCTGAAGACAGAATAAGCAGCAACGGATGGAAACTAATCAAGGAGAGGACCAACTGAGAAATAAGGAGAAATTTCCCGACAATGAGAAAAATTAATCAGTGGAAAAGGTTGAATGCAGGGGTCATGGGTTCTCCATCACTGGACAGTCATTGGACATAATGACACTTGGCCAATAAAGAATTCTATTCTGTTCTGTTCTGTTCTGTTCTGTTCTGTTCTGTTCTGCTCTGCTCTGCTCTGCCTTGCCCTGCCCTACTCTACTCTACTCTACTCTACTCTACTCTACTCTACTCTACTCTACTCTACTCTACTCTACTCTACTCTACTCTACTCTACCCTACTCTATTCCTGTTTTGGTCAACTAAATCTAAATCCATCCAGCTAAATCCAGGCTCGTCACTGATTAAGTACTGACCTAGATTAGCATCTTCCAAACAATCACATCTATTGTGTTCTACACAAACTGCATCCTTCTTAAGTCTTAACTTTGTCCACTTTGCCCTGTCAACCCATCTAAAATTTAGCAAGAAAGGGGAGGGAGTTTGTGCTCCAAAGATAGTTATTATAAAGATAGTTATTATAAAAATAGTTATTATAAAGATTATAAAGACAGTGGTTGTTCTCGCAAATTTAATTACATACTGCCCCCAAACCACAAAGGCATAAGCCAGTTTAAAAGCAGATTTGAAAAGGATCAAGTTATATATTAAAAAAAACCCATGTCTTGATTGCTATGAAAAGTAGCATATGTTTTCCATAATGGTTTTGTCTGTTTTTCATTTCCTCCTGCTGCAAAGCAAAACAAAACAAAATGTCATTATTTGTATTTTTTTCCACAGATCCCAATCAGAAAATTGAATTCTATTATTTCTGAATCTGTATCTGGGCATTAGTTTGATCTGGGCTGCTTCTGGTGTAATCCAAATTCAACCAAACAATTTAATCAGTTATGCATGGCAATAGCCTCCATCCATTTAGAAAGCTAATTTAATTACAAGAGAAGAACTAAAAAAGGAGGGGTTTTATTTATGAATGGTTTATCTTCAGTTATTATACAGATTTAAAGTGGATAAGAAGATTTTGGTTTTTGATTAAATAAATAATGAATGAGTATAATTCAATATGAATATGTGTATGTTTGCTAAATGTAACAAATATGATTAAAAATATACTTTATTTGTATGGTGTATAGAATATGGTGCAGAATATGGTGACTGACATAAAAATAACATATTGAAATATTGCAGAAAAATGCAGAATATGGTGATTGACATAAAAATAACATATTGAAATATTGAATAACCAAATAATGAAGGATTATAAGTTGAACAAGCAAACAATGGAAGATTTTAATTTAACATAAATGTTTGTATTATTATTAGAATTATATAAGCTTGCTAAATGTAATAAATATGATTAATAATATTCTATTTGTATTAAAAGGTATGACACATGGAATAGAGTGATTGGCACAAAAATGACACATTGAAATATTTGATAACTAAATAACAAAAGATTATAATTTAATAAAAATATGTGTATTATTACCAGAATATGGTGTTGGAGAAGACTCCTCCGAGTCCCTTGGAATACAAGAGGATCCAACCAGTCAATCCTACAGGAGGAGATCCACCTTTTTTCAATTGAAAAAAGACCTGAAAGCATGAATAAAAGAGATGATTCCACCAGACTGTCAATTATCTGGAAGCCTGCACTCTCAAACAAAAAAATCTCCACACCACAAGCCAGACAAACACCTGGGCACAAACAGATCCCCCCCCCTGATACCTCCAGCTCAAACACACCCCAACCAGGCACCCAGATGAAACCTAGCTTCCTAACAAATGATAGCTGTCCATTTACTTGGAGCCAAGGTGCACTAAAAGCCTCCAATACAGGAACACAATGTTGCCAGCCAATCAAGACAAAAAAAGCCACAAAACAGACAGAAGATATTAGAAACACCAATCAAGTAGAGCACAGCAAACTCCAAGACCAATAAACACAGACCAAGACTCCCAACAAATCAGGATGAAGAAAAAACCATTCTGGCACAGCAGTAGACTAGCCCCAAATTTAAAACTGAAACAACTGTAAAAGTCTGATTCACAGACGAACACAATACAGAAGCCTGATGATGGCAGATGAGATTCTGCCGAAACATTGCTACGACTTTAAAAGCACAACTATAACAACGTGGGAAAATACCAGAACAAAGCTGAATACCATACATACATACATATATATGTATGTATGTATATATGTATGTATGTATATATGTATATGTGTATATATGTATACATGCAAATATGTATATATATTACAGGTAGTCCTTGACTTATATATATATGAATATGAATATAACAAATAACTTATTGTACTTCACTGAATACCAATCTGTTTCTTAGGTGGGCAGAAGCTACAATTATGTTGTCTGAGCAAGTGGTCATACCTGTTCAGCCTCAATTGAGTTTGGACACTAAGCAGAACAAAATATCCTGGTTTGTATATTTTTGGAACTCGAATTGTGAGAATGTCAGAGAACACCAAGGCAGGGGGAAAAATATCCACAGTAGGCAATGGAAAACTATTTCTATAGTGGTGGTTTGCAAACCTTTTTACTTCCAGTTCTATGGGTGCACGTTTTGAGTGTGGAGTGTTCTAAAATGGGCAATTTTAAGTTGGAAAACTTACCTTATTGTTGGCGCTGGTGAGTAAAACAGCTAATGCATGGAAATCCATTCTGCTGTACAAATCAGCTGAGCTACAAACAAAGGAAATATAGGACAGAAAAGGACAGGAGTGGGTGGGTGGGGCCAACTGCTGACCGGCACTACTGGACTGCTTAGAACCAGTGCAAACCGGCAGCGTACCACCATTATTCTATAGTGAGATCAAGAAAAATTACATTGTTTTTCTCTGATGTTACCAAGTATTGAATTCAACTCAACAGCATCTTTATCTTTTTGTTCAGTTCCTGTAGCAATTCATTTAAATCTGGGTCTTTCTGTAGTTTTTAGAAGGATGATTAATTATGCTAAACTGAGATTGCCTTCAAAGGCCAAATTCAGTCTGCACCAGGATCCGAAGTTTCTGCGTCATTTACCTATTCTGTTGTGAACTTTACTCAATTGGTAACTGATCTGAAATTGTATGAATGCTATATTATTTATTTGTCAATCACTTACAAGATAACAGGAATAAGTATAAACATGAGTAAGAATACAAGAAATAGGTACAAATAAATGGGGACAAAAGAACAGGGACAGTAGGCACGATGGTGCCGCTTATGCATGCCCTTTACAGACCTCTTAGGAATGGGGTGAGGTCAATAGTGGATAGTTTGATGTTAAAGGAGTGGGGGTTAGATGATGCAACAACAGAGTCAGGTAGTGCATTCCAGGCATTGGCCACTCTGTTGCTGAAGTTGTAATTTCTGCAATCAAGTTTGGAGTGGTTTACATTAAGTTTGTATCTGTTGTGTGTGCTTGTGTTGTTGTGGTAGAAGCTGAACTAGTCATTGACTGGTAGGACATTGTAGCAGATAATTTTGTGTATTACGCTTAAGTCCAACTGTAGGCCACATAGTTCTAGGTTATCCAAGCCCAAAATTGCAAGTCTGGTGATGTAGGTATTCTGTTGTGAGCAGAGGAGTGCAGTACTCTTCTCGTGAAATACTTCTGAGCTTGCTCAATTGTATTAATGTCTGATGTACAGTGCAGATTCCAGACTGATGAGCTGTATTCGAGTGTTGGTCTAGCAAAAGTTTAAGAGGAGGGCTGGATAAATTTCAGGCACTTGTTTTTTAGAACAGGGGTGTCAAACCCAAGGCCCATGGGCCAGATCCAGCCGCGGCATGCTGAGATCTGGCCTGAGGGGCCAGTCTGGAAACAGAAAAAGACCAGCCCATAGTGCCTCATCCCGCATCCCATTTTCAACCACAATGGCCTCCTGCATGTGACTCACCCAAGTTCCATTTTCACTGGCAGAGGGCTGCAGGAGGCCATTGCAGCTGTGGTCCCCTTGGGCTCCATTTTCGCTGGCAGAGGGCTATCAAAACAAACTAAAAACAAAACAAAAAGAGAAATGTTTCCCCTTTTGCATTTGAGCATGCAAGAAGGGACAGGAAAGGAGAAAGGGGAAGAGGAAAGACAAATTAAAAAAATGGGAAGAGAGCAAGGAAGGAAAAATAAGGGAAGAGGGGAAGGAAGAAGAAATGAGAATGAAGAGAAAGGAAAAAGAAGAAAAGGAAGGAAGGAAGGAAGGAAGGAAGGAAGGAAGGAAGGAAGGAAGGAAGGAAGGAAGGAAGGAAGGAAGGAAGGAAGGAAGGAAGGTGATTATGATGATTATCCTTAACATTTGGCCACCACAGGTGCCCTCCACATGAGTGATGTCATGCTGGCCATGCCCACCATAGCCACACCCCCAGATCTCCGAGGTCAAAAACAATCTTGATGAAATTGAATTTGACACCCCCTTTTTAAAAGTATTTATCCACCACTGTTGAGATTAGAGGGGGGAAAAAAATGACCAGCCTGGATATCGGTAAGTTTTCCAAAGCACATTTTGAGAATCCCTACACTGCAATTAATTTCATCATGCTTTTTTTTTTTAATGCTATGTTTAGGATTTTTTTGGGGGGGGGGTAAATTTCAGTTATTCAAAGATGAATAGAAAAAGATTTCCCTTAGTTTGCAATCTCCCAAAAGTTAAATGCTCCTTATTTAAAATGATAGTCAAAAGTTCAAACCCGACAGATGTCCAAATGTTTTCATTTAAAAGGAAAGCTGTGCATTATATTCCTGAAACAACCACCCTAATTCTGACTGGAATAATCCCAGCTTTTTGATGTAGATCTTTTAAAAATTGCACAATGACATCCCAAAAAGGCACCCCACAAGCAAAACACTTATACAGAAACTTGACCATCATACAAATGTGCTGGATAAAAGGAAGAGTCCATTTTCAAAACAAACTTGATGGGTTATAGAAAAAGGAAAATTTAACAATGCAAATTGCCAGCAGGAAAAACATGTGTGAAATATACTCAATTAGCTGATAACCCACTGTTGCCCAGGTATTTATTTATCCTAATCCTATATTAGATAGGAAAAGCCCTGATTTTGACGACCCGAAACAAATGTAATTTCTAATGTTGGGTGCTGTTTTCAAAGACTAGCAGCAGTCCTCCCTCTGGTCCGCCGCCAATGCGGGAGCGCCGATCGCTTCCATTGGTTGATGTCGTTTGACAGCCGGCTATAAAAAGGAGCTGTCAAACGGCATCAGCTGTCGCCGCCAGCTGGCTGTCAGATAGCCTCGGCAGCCGCAGCGACCCTTTATTCGCAAGAATAAAGTTGTTAGCCTTCAGCCTGGCTCCGTCTCTCTTTGTAACCGCCGCTCCACAACACTGGCGACGAGGGCGGGATACAGCTAAGACGACCAGGCAAGAAATCGAGCCAAAGTCACAACAAGAAAGAGGCGAAGCCGCTACGAGCTGATCAAGTCACCGCCACTGATGCTCTCCAAAGAGCGCGAAATTTAAAAGCCCTCTCAGCTGAGGAGCCGAACGCTGCTGACAGGCACAGCCAGAAATGCTTTTCTAAAAGCGAAAACTCTATTTTTTCCTCAGCTGAGGAAATCAACGCTGCCACTCTAATGGCCTCTAATCCGACATTCCCGCACTTCCAACTGGGGGCAGAAACATGGGAATCATATATGAACAGGTTTGAATGCTTTTTAAATGCCATTGATCTAACTGAAGCCACGGATCTAAGGAAAAGCACCTATTTTTTAAGTTTCTGTGGGGCCACAGTTTTTGACACAGCCTCTGCGCTAGTGTCCCCACGTTCTATAAAGGCTATTCCCTGGGATGAGTTGAGAGAAATCTTGTCAAATCACTACTCCCCCAGACCCTCTAAGATAGCCAGGAGACTGACTTTTAGAAGAAGAACTCAGGCTGAAGGGGAGACTGTGAGTCAGTACATGGCAGCATTGAGATCTGCTGCCATACACTGCAGTTTTAGGGACTACCTTGAGGACATGCTGCTTGATCAAATAGTGGGAGGAGTAAGGGACCTAAAGCTGCAAAGGTGGTTACTGGCTAAAAAAGACTTAACCCTAGCCTCAGCTATTGAGGAAGCTCAGGCTGCTGAATTGTCAGAATTATCAGCAGCTGAAATTCAGGGGAACACCCCTAAGCAAGGGCAGGCTACAGTCCACTATGATGAGGTCTCCCAAGAAGTGGAAGAAGAACCTCTGGAGGTAAACCGCCTCACGTGTCCAAGACCCCCCCCCCCAGGGCCACCTAGGAAATACAACAATCAGACCGCCAAACAGCAAACCCCTTGTATAAGCTGCGGGGGCAAGCACCATAGATCAACCTGCAGGTTCAGAAACGTTATCTGTCTGAACTGCCAGAAGAGAGGGCACATAGCCAGGGTTTGCCAAGCTGAGCAGGCTTCCATACAAAGACCTCAAGTTTCTGCCTCCTACCAAAGGCAAGTGGAACATTGTTACACTTGTTACCACGCGAACAACTCCACCTCTAGGCCTAGCAAATTAAGCATTTCTCTTTTTATAGAAGGTAAGCCCTGCCAAATGGAAGTAGACACCGGGTCAACCCTCTCCATCATTTCGTGGGCCTCCCTGAAGAAGTTGCTGCCTTCGCTCTCAAAAAAGAAGCTGACCAACTGCCACCTGACTCTTCGGGACTACCAGGGGAAGACCATTCCAGTCCTGGGTAAGGGAAAATTCCTCATTCAATTCCAAAACTTTAAGGGTCACTTGCCACTGGTGGTTGTAGATGGTGCCCTTCCTAGCTTGCTAGGATTAGATTGGTTTCCTGCCTTAGGCCTCAATGTTACAGGAATTCACTCTGGAAAATTCTGATGTAGATGCCCTTTTTAGGGACTACTCTGATGTTTTCAGCAGTGAACTAGGCTATTATTCAGGCACCCCCATATCTTTTGATGTGGGTCCACAAGCCACCCCAATTCGTTTGAAACCTCGGAGGGTACCTTTCGCCATTAGGCCTAAGTTAGATGCTGAATTAGATAAACTTATCAAACAGGGGGTGCTAGAACAGGTAGACTTCGCCAAGTGGGAAACCCCCATAGTCACTGTTCTGTCCCCTCATTTGCATTCTTGAGATCCCCGCGCTTTGATTGGCCAAAGCGCGGGACACTCTGATTGGATAGGCGAGCCGCAATGAGTGGCTCGCTGAGAATCTCCCTCAATTGGTCCATTCGAATTGCGGGAGATTCAAAGTAGTGCCATTGGCCGCGGCCACCGCGGCTTGGAAATAAAAAGCCGCAAAGTTAGCCTTTAGACCCAGTTTGGTTCCTGTACCCAATAAAGAGCTAATGCACAAGTCACCGACTCCTGCCATCATTTCCGATGGACACGACACTGGTGACGAAGGTGGGATTCTGATCCTGAACCGAAGCACGTGTCCGACGGAAGCCAGACGAAACTCCACGATGGCAAACATCGTGCCTCCCGCACCCTTCAACCCCGCCAACGAGGACTGGGAATCGTACTCAGACAGATTCCGCATGTTCCTTGAATGCAGCGACCTGAAGGACGCCACCGGCCCGAAGAAGCGAGCCGTATTCCTGACCCACTGCGGGCCCGCAGTGTTTAAGATGGCCAAAGTGCTTGCCAAACCCGCCGACGTGACCACGATGGACTGGGACAACCTCGAGCCAATACTCCGGCGACACTATGCTCCAGCCGTGCCCATCCTCATCCGATGACATGAGTTCTACCGTCAGGACCAACGGTCGGGTAAGAGTTTCAGCGACTTCGTCGCAGAACTATGGCACCTAGGGGGGCTGTGCGAATTCAACAACATGGACGAAGCCCTGCGAGACCGAATCATGCTCGGCCTTTGGGACCCCGTCCTCCAGAGTCGGCTGATGGCCAAGGGTAACATCGCCCTCGCCGATACCCTCGCTGAAGCCACAGCAGCCGAAGCTACCCGAAAATCCGCCGACCGCATGCGCAGACCAAACGCCGGGGACTGCAGCGGGAACAACTACCCTGCAAGGTCGACCGAGGCCCAACCCGAGACGACCACCCACCAGGGTGATGTCCACTCAGCATCGGGCACTTTCGACGAGGAGGAGGAAATACACCATCTGCAGGCAGGCCGTGACCCACGGAACCAGCGGGGTCGTAAGTTGAGGACCACCTGTGCCGGTTGCGGAGGCGACCACCCCAGGTACGAATGCCGGTTCTTCGATTCAATCTGCCGGCATTGCGACAAGAAGGGACACATCGCCCGCGTCTGCCATCTCAAAAAAAGAACCGCAGCCTTACACGATGGGACCAGAGTAAACAGAGACGAGAGAGCACACCACCCCAGACCAGAGATCGCCCTGCTGACAACCGATGGGACTGGAACGGACGATCCCTATGAGGCGGCGAGACCCGGCGAAGAGAGGAGACCCATCAGATGGTCACCATCAGCTACGCCACAACCAACGAAGCCCGGAACGTCTATGTGGAGGTAGGCATCGAAGGCGAGCCATGTAAAATGGAAGTGGACTCTGGGTCCTACCTCTCCATGGTAGCATGGCAAGAAATAAAACGCTTGGTGCCTACCATCCAGAGAAAAGCCCTAGACAATCAGAGACTAATCGTGAAAGACTACCAGGGAAACTGCATCCCTGTAGTCAGAACTGGACAGTTCAAGGTAACCTACAAAGGGCACACTGAAAGACTTCCCTTGACCATCGTCGATCGTGACCACCCAAGCCTGCTGGGAATCCAATGGTTCGCACCGCTCGGCATTGCAGTCATGGGCGTCAACCACATCGCTGATGACAACTGGGAGCAACAACTAGCCCGGGAATTCCAAGAGGTGTTCGACGGAAACCTAGGCAAGTACCGAGGGCCCCCTATATCATTCAGCCTAGACCCAAACGTCCCCCCAAAATGCCTAAAACCAAGGCGGGTACCATTCACGCTTAAACCGAAGATTGACGAGCAAATTGACAAGCTCGTCAAGCAAGGGGTCCTACAACCCATAGATCACGCCCGGTGGGAGACCCCCATAGTCACCCCAATTAAGCCTGATGGGTTGGTGAGAATCTGTGGGGACTATAAGGCCACCCTAAATGGCGCCTTGCAACAATGCACTTACCCCATCCCAGTAGTGCAACACCTACTGCATTCACTGGGAGGGGGCAAGGTTTTCGCTAAACTCGACCTCGCCCAGGCATACCAACAATTGCCGGTCAACGAGGAAACGGCAGAAACGCAAACCATAGTCACCCACCGGGGAACCTTTAAATGCAACCGACTCCAATTCGGAGTCAGCGTGGCACCTGGAATATTCCAAAGCCTAATGGAAAGACTGTTACAAGGCATCAAGGGGGTGGTACCCTACTTCGACGACGTCTTAGTGTCGGCAACCAACCAGACCGAACTAGAGAGTCGCCTAAGGGAGGTCCTAACCAAATTCAAAGAGACCGGGCTCAAAGTAAAGAGGGAAAAATGCCAATTATACACGGAGCGGGTTGAATTCCTAGGATATCTCCTAGACCGCCACGGCATTCACCCCACCAGCAAAAAGATCAAAGCCATTAAAGAAGCCCCCACACCCAAGTCAAAGACAGAACTGCAGGCGTTTCTGGGGCTGCTTAACTTTTATAATGTCTTCCTGCCCCAAAAGGTGACAGCGGCGGAGCCTTTACATAGGCTCTTGGACAAGGCGGCGACCTGGACTTGGGGGAAATGTGAGGAAGCCACCTTCAAGAAAACAAAGGACCTACTCACTTCGGATGCTGTCCTCATCCAGAACAACGAGACCCTACCACTAGCTGTCACATGCGACACATCACCCTTCGGCGTCGGCACTGTCCTCAGCCACACTCTCCCTGACAGAAAAGAAGCACCCATCACGTTCTTTTCAAGGACCCTCACCAAACCGGAGCGGAACTACAGCCATCTGGACAAAGAGGCTCTGGCTATCATCGCCGCAGTAAAAAGGTTTCACGAGTACCTCTACGGCCGGACATTTACCATCATCACCGACCACAAACCGCTGCTGGGAATCCTTGCAGGGAACCGGGCCACCCCGAACATTCTGTCTCCCCAAATGACAAGGTGGTCCGAGTTCCTGGCCGCCTACAACTACGGACTCACACACAGACCGGGTAAGACTATCTCCCATGCGGACGCCTTAAGCCGCTCACCGTTACCGGAACCTGACACTGACCCACCACCCACGACGACCACCCTCAGTATAGAGACTCTACCCAACCTACCCATAACCGCGTCAGACATTACCCGAGAAACTAATAAAGACAAACATCTGGCGCGGGTGTTGCATTGGGTAGAAAAAGGGTGGCCGGAAAGGGACAACGACGAGTCCATCAGGACATTCCGGAACCGGCAAACGGAACTCTCGTTACTAAAAGGTTGCATACTATGGGGGGATAGGGTGGTCATCCCCGAAAAACTACAAGGAAAGGTTTTGGAACTGTTACACGAGGGGCACCTGGGCATCATCAGGACAAAAGCCCTGGCCAGAAGTTACACTTGGTGGCCAGGGATGGACAAACAGGTCGAGGCCTGGGTAGCAAGGTGTCAACGATGCCAGGAAACTAGGCCAAGCCCACCCGCAGCACCCATCCTAGAGTGGGAAACCCCCAGGAGACCTTGGTCTAGGATCCACATAGATTTCGCCGGGCCCACAAAAGGACACACTTTCTGAATAACCGTAGACGCTTACTCCAACTGGCTGGAGGTAAGCAACATGAGAACAACTACCACGGAGGCCGTGACCAAAGAACTTTTTGCAACACAGGGCCTCCCAGACGTCCTCATTTCTGACAACGGGCCCCAATTCACCTCGCTAGAATTTGAAAAATTCCTAGCGGAGAGGGGCATACGACACGCGCTGACAGCCCCGGCGCATCCGGCGGCGAATGGTAGGGTGGAACGGATGGTTCAATTCACAAAGAAAACCATCCGGAAAATAGATCACGGGGAGATCCAGGACAAAATAAATAAATTACTTTTTATCCAACACATAACCCCAAATACCACAACGAATAAAAGCCCAGCCGAACTGCTAATGGGGAGGAAAATAAGGTCCCCACTTGACAGATTACACCCCACGTACAACCCAGAGAAACCCCCAGACTCAACCAGCAAACACCGAACATTCGCACCAGGCGACGCCGTCTACACGAAAAACCTAACGGGAGACCCATTATGTGTACCGGCCGTCATAACACAGCTAGCAGGCCCACACTCGTACCGGCTACAAACAACCGACGGACAAGCATGGAAGCGCCACATCGACCAGTTAAGATCGAGGATGACCACCCAAGAGACCACCAACGTGCAACCAAGCAAACACAACACAAACCAAGAGGGGAGGGAATACCCAGGGAACCAAAACCAAGAAGGAATAAACCAGCCATACTCACCTGAAAGCAGCCAGCACGAAACCTCGCCAGGAAGAGACAGTCAGGCCAGCTCAACCAACCCGGGAAGACCGAGCGGGAGCGGCGAAACCCGCAGCTCAACCAACCCGGGAAGCCCAGGAGGGAGCTGCGGAGAGCGTCCCGGCCAGACAGACCAGGCGGTTCCCACGACGGAGTCCAGAGAAATGGAGACCCCGACCGAACCGGCCGGGATCCAACCTACGACTGACCTGCGCAGGTCCAGTAGGCAGAGACGGAGCCCCGCCTACCTACGGGACTACGCAACGTAAGGACTGAACCAAGAGGGGAGGGGTGTTCTGTCCCCTCATTTGCATTCTTGAGATCCCCGCGCTTTGATTGGCCAAAGCCCGGGGCACTCTGATTGGCTAGGCGAGCCGCACTGAATGGCTCGCTGAGAATCTCCCGCGATTGGTCCATTCGGATCGCGGGAGATTCAAAGCGGTGCCATTGGCCGCAGCCGCCGTAGCTTGGAAATAAAAAGCTGTGAAGTTAGCCTTTAGACCAAGTTCGGTTCCTGTACCCAATAAAGAGCTAATGCACAATTCACCGACTCCTGGCATCATTTCCGACGGACACGACAGTCACCCCTTTAAAAAAAGATGGCAGTGTGAGAATTTGCGCTGACTATAAGACGTCCCTCAACCGTTTCCTACAAGTTAGTGCATACCCAGTACCTGTAATCCAACACCTACTCCACTCTTTTGAGCCAGGCATAATTTTTGCAAAGTTAGACATGTCCCAGGCATACCAGCAATTTCCCATTGACCAACACACTGCTGACCTACAAATTATAGTTACTCACAGGGGCGCATTTAGATGTAAACGTTTGCAATTTGGATTTAGCGTAGCCCCTGGCATTTTCCAAGCACTCATGGAAAGAATCCTCCAGGGCCTACCTGGGGTGGTTCCATACTTCGATGACATTTTAGTTTCTGCCACCAACAAAACACAACTTTTACTCAGAGTGAGATCTGTCCTTGACATGTTTAGGCAAAACGGGCTTAAATTGAAAAAAGACAAATGCACCATTGCCACCAAACAGGTAGACTTCCTGGGTTATCGAATTGATGCATCTGGAATTCACCCCATAGAGAGTAAAGTTAGGGCTATTCACGAGGCACCCACTCCCTCTAACAAAACTGAATTGCAGGCCTTTTTGGTACTCCTTAATTTTTATGCTTCCTTTTTGCCTCACAAAGCCTCTGTAGCTGAACCCCTACATAGGCTCCTAGATAAGAAAGCCCCATGGCAATGGGGACCAAGGGAAGCCCACGCCTTCCAAGCAGTGAAGTCTCTCTTAACTTCAAACTCTGTGTTAGTTTAGTTTAACCCAAACCTGCCCCTAGTGTTAGCCTCTGATGCCTCACCCTTTGGTATAGGAGCTGTATTGAACCATAGACTCTCAAATGTAGGCACCCATTGCCTATTTTTCAAGAACTTTCTCTGCTGCAGAGAGGAACTATAGTCAGATCGATAAGGAGCTTTAGCAGCTGTAGCCGCTGTAAAAAAATTCCATGAGTTCCTTTATGGCCATAGTTTTGAACTTGTAACAGATCACAAACCTCTATTAGGACTGCTAGCTGGGGATAAGCAAACCCCACAGGTGTTATCCCCAAGAATGACCAGATGGACTCTATTTCTGGCTGCCTACTCTTACACACTGGTACATCGCCCGGGGAAGACCCTGTGCCATGCTGATGCCCTCAGCAGATGCCCCCTACCATCACCAGTCGAGGATCCAGCTCCCATCCATGCAATCTTCGACTGCAATGAACTTAACCTACCAGTCTCAGCTGGGGATATTGCTGCACACTCCAAGAGGGACCGTGTTATTTCTCAAGTCCTGGACTGGGTAGGGAGGGGGTGGCCTGATATTCATGCCATTTAAGACCCGCAGGCAGAAGCTTTCTTCACTACAGGGCTGTCTGTTATGGGGGACAAGGGTGGTCATACCACCCACCTTGCAAGAACCAGTTTTAAGGGCACTGCACGAGGGTCACCCTGGCGTCGTAAGGATGAAGGCCTTGGCCCGTAGCTACGTCTGGTGGCCAGGATTAGATGCCCGGATTGCCAACTGGGTTAACATGTGCCAGCCCTGTCAGGCAACAAGAGCAGCCCCACCAGCAGCTGCCCCAACCAAATGGGAAGATTCAGGGGCCCCTTGGGCCAGGCTGCATGTAGACCTGGCTGGTCCCATACAAGGGAGGACATTCCTGGTGGTTGTAGATTCATTCTCCAAATGGACTGAAGTAGCCTTGTTACCCTCCACCACAACGCTGGCTGTCACAAGGGCCTTGACCAGACTGTTTGCTACTCATGGACTTCCTGAAACATTAGTTTCAGATAATGGCCCCCAATTCAGTTCTAACGAGTTTGCCATCTTCACAGCTAATCTGGGCATCAGACACGCTCTCACAGCCCCCTTTCACCCAGCAAGTAATGGAATGGCAGAAAGGGCTGTCAGGTCTGCCAAGGAAGTTCTGGCCAAGCTGGGCCAGGCAGACTGGCACACCAAACTGTCAACTTACCTACTCACACAACATGCCACCCCGTGTCCTTCCACCAACAAGTCCCCTGCTGAACTGTTAATGGGCAGGCGCCTCAGGACCACCCTGGACAGGTTGCACCCCCACTACGCTCCCAGCACGCCACTAACCTCTGACAGCCATGCCAGGGAATTCACCCTGCAAGACCAGGTGTACGCCAGGAACTATGCGGGGCACCCCTTATAGCTGCCAGGGCAGATAGTCTTTGTTGCAGGACCCAGATCATATAGAGTCCTTCTGGAAGATGGCCGGATTTGGAGAAGGCACGTAGACCAGCTGAGGAGGCATTGGAACAAGACTGCCATCGAAATCCCGGTCTACCCACCACCGGACAACCCGGTCTACTCACCGCCAGCCAACCCGCCGAAGGACCCGGTCTACCTGCCGCCCGACAATGCAACCAACCGACCGCCGCGGGAAGACTCATCCGAGCAGTCACCAGACAGCAGTCCAGGGATGGCCAGTGACCCTCTGCAGGTTCCAGTCTCCGCCCGGGAGGAACAAGAGCACCAGCCGCCACCAAGCCTCAGGAACTTCGGAGATCGGGCCACGAGCGAAAGCAGCCATCATGGCTACAGGACTACGCATGCTCGTGGCCAGGGGGAAGGAGTGCTGTGTTCAAAGACTAGCAGCAGTCCTCCCTCCGGTCCGCTGCCAACGCGGGAGCGCCGATCGCTCCCATTGGTTGATGCCATTTGACAGCCGGCTATAAAAGGGAGCTGTCAAACGCATCAACTGTCATCGCCAGCTGGCTGTCAGATAGCCTCGGCAGCCGCAACGACCCTTTATTCACAAGAATAAAGTTCTAAGCCTTCAGCCTGGCTCCGTCTCTCTTTGTAACAGCCGCTCCACAACATTGAGTTTTCCCCCTTACCAGAGAGAGCCCCCTTGTGGACTACTGTGAAGCCATTACCATGGCAACTCCACAGCACTGTACAGTAGAATCCATTTTAAGGCTGTATGGTAGAAGTCATTTGAAGGCACAATAGGTTGCACATGCACTCCAAGGGGTGTTAGGAGTGTCTTCTCCCTACAGTATTTGTTTCCAGACAGTAAGTAATCTGTGTACCAAGTTTGGTTGAAATTGCTTGAGACATTCCAGAGTTATACTGGAACACACACACACACACACACACACACACACACACAGAGAGAGAGAGAGAGAGAGAGAGAGAGAGAGAGAGAAGGAGAGGGAGGGGGAGAGGGAGAGAGAATTAAAAAATAAAATAAAAATAAGTATTGGCATTTTGAATGGTAAGCTTAATGGATTTCTGTGCATCCATAATGCAAACATATATTCACAATTCATGTATAGAAAACATAGGTTTTGTTGCTTTCAAAGGAAGTAGGATGGAAGATTTAAATGTCTTTCTTCCTCTGTGCCAGTATGACTCTAGATTTCTCTTCAATTCTAGGTTGCTTCTCTTCTTGGTTAGTTTTCAAACACTGTTTCTTGTTTTGCCTTTTGGTTCTTTGGAAAGTAGCTTGATCACCTACAAAGACAAGGGGGGTCATCCTATTTTCCAAAGCACCAGAAGGCAAGACAAGAAACAATGGTTGGAAACTAACCAAGGAAAGAAGCAACCTAGAATTAAGAAGAAGTTTCTTAGTGGTGAGAGCAATCAATGAATGGAATAATGTTGTGGGTGCTCCATCACTGGAGGCTTTCAAAAAGAGACTAAACAACCATTTGTCTAAAATGGTATAAGGTCTCCTGCTCCAGCAGGGAGTTGGACTAGAATATAACCAAGGTCCCAACCAATTCTATTATTCTATGTTCTATGTTCCAGATGAGGCAGCATCATATCTGAAAAAAATGACTCAATGACTTGAGAGTCCTTTAAATTCATGATTTAGATAGAAGTTGGTGCCAACTGAAGCTTCCCAATAGTCTTTAAAAGAAGCCCCTGCAAAATGTGTAGCAGTAATTGAAACAATAACTGAATGATCCAAAATCACAAGACTATGTCTGATTTGTTTATTTATTTTTACTTTATGTATTGATTTATTTTGTCAAATGCTTACAATATAAAATAAGAATAAATGTAAGTTTAAATATAAGAAATAGGAACTAATAATTGGGACAATAGGACAGGGACAGTAGGCACGATTGTACATTTATGGATGCCCCTTACAGACCTCTTAGGAATGGGGTGAGGTCAATAGAGGCTAGTTTGAGAAAAAAAAGAGTGGGGGTTTGAACAGCTGACAACAGAGTCAGGTAGTGAGTTCCAGACATTGACCACTCTTTGGCTGATATCGTACTTCCTGCAATCGAGTTTGGAGTGATTTACACTTAGTTTATATCTGTTGTGTGATCTTGTGTTGTTGTGGTTAAAGCTGAAATATAAATTAACTGGTAAGACGTTGTAACATATGATGTCTATGTACTATGCTTAAGTCCAATCTTAGCTGCGTAATTCAAGGTTGTCTAAACCTAGAATCTCAAGTCTGATGATGTAGGGTATTCTGCTTGCTTTGGCCACAGTATTCACGTAAATTCTTTGGAGGAGGCAACGATGCTAGGAACGGTTAATGGAACAAGAAGAAGGGATGAACAAAGAACACACTAGCTTGATACCAACAAAGCTAATGCAAAGATGAACATCCAACAACTGCAAGGAGCTATACTTGGCAGGGTTGCATGGAGGGCACTTGCTTATGAAGTTGCCAAGAGATGGACATGACTGGATAGTTAAAACATAGAACATAGAATAACGAAGTTGGAAGGCACCTCGACGGTCTTCTAATCCAGACTCCTGCTCAAGAAGGAGACCCTGAAACAGGGATGGCTAACCTTTTCGGCACTGAGTGCCCAAAGCACATGTGCACATCCCCAAAATGCAATGCACATGTGTCCCCCACACACATGCATGTGTCCCCCATGCATGTGTATGAGCCTCCATGCATGCACACATGTCTTCCGTGCAGGCATGCACACCTACTCATGCGTGTGCATCTCGGTACATGTGCCCCATCCATGTATGTCCCCTATGCATGCATGGCAGAGACCCAAAGACCTGTTGGCTAGTGGGAGGCGCATGTTCATGCACAGTGGAGCTGAACTGGGGCGATGCTCATGTGCCCACAGAGAGGTCTTTGCATGCCCCCTATGGCGCATGTGCTATAGGTTCACCATCACGACCCTATAACATCAGAAAAAAATGGTTGTCCAGTGTATTTTTGAAAGCTTCCAGTGAAAGTGCACTTTTTCTTTGGAATATATATATATATTATTGTTTACAACTATAAATATCAAGCACAATACAACTGTTTTGGCATTTCTTTGCCTTTCATACAAAAATGTAACGAAAACCATTAACATCCCTATTATTGGTACAATGATTGTATCAATTGACTTTTGATTCCAATCATCCCAGCTATTTTTGTTCCAAACTTCCCCCCTATTTTGCAATCACAGGTAAAACTCGTTCCAAGTATCCTACTATTCTGATTCCCCCTTATTTTTCAGGATTAAAGTTAATCTATCAGATTCCGCACAAGCCCTTATTTTCCTCGTTATCTCTCTTTTTGGTGGTATACCTTCATTTTTCCAATATTGCACACCCACAACTTTTGAAGGCAAGCTGTTCAACAACAACAATCGAGTTGAGTGGGAAACACATCACTGCAGCAAGGGATTCTGACCCCAGAAAAGCCCCTAACTGCTGCAACAGCTAAAGATGGGAAATGCACAGACTGGAAGTTTGGAGGTGCTACTTTTGGGAACAGAAAAAGTTCCTGGTCCTCTGGAAACATCTGCCTTTGGAATGTAGGTAATTTCTAATTTTCTAGAAGAAGCTGAAAATTGAGATTTTATTTTAATTGACTGGGAAATTGACAAGCCAGGGTTTTTGTTTTTTTTTCCTTTTCATCCTCTTTATATATTTTGAAGGGTTTTATTAATTGAAACTGATTCTAGATTATTTATCTGCTTATATATTTATGTCAAGTCACTGAGAGAGTCTTACAGGGTATAAATATAATGCACATAGTAGTACTATTTACATAGGAATGATCCAGTGGTGGGATTCAATTTTTTTTACTACCAGTTCTGTGGGAGTGGCTTGGTGGACATGGCAGGAGAAGAATACTATAAAATCTTCATTTCCACCCCACTCCAGGGGAAGGATACTGTAAAATCCCCATTCTCTCCCCACCCCACTAACCCGCTTTCCAGCTCCATTCTCCTGTACAGGGCAAAAAAAGAAGACCCAGCCAATCAGCTGGGACTTGGGAGTAAGAGAATAAATGGGGGCAGGGCCAGTCAGAGGTGGTATTCTGAACTACTCAAAATTTCCACTACTGGTTCTCCAGAACTGGTCAGAACCTGCTGAATACCACCTCTGCTATGATCATAATATGTTCTGAAAATAGTACTTTGATCTTATTTTTTTTTTTGCCAACAGTGGCAATATAATATAAATCAGCTACAGTTTTCATGGAGCAGACTTGCAAAATCCATCAAAATGGACTTCATCCACTGTATGGAGGTATGGAGGTTAATCTAACATGACTTATTTTGAAAGTCTGCAATTTGCTGAAAACTGAAAAAAAAAAGGGGGGGGTAAATGTACTTCTTATGCTAGATGGATTGTTTCATTTCAATCATCTCCTGATTGCTCTATAATTTATTCCATGTGACCAGTCATTTCCATCACCGGTCACTTCTATGATGACTCTCAGAAATTCATTGTTACAGAAAATTGTGTGAACAAAAAATTAATGTGGCTGGATCTTCTACTGGAAATACTGTAGAAGACTTCCTTACTTAAAAAAAAAAAAGATTGCTTCACCCAGACTAATTTGGAATTTACAGCTGTGTGAAGGAAGACCTTCCCCTGAAATATTTTGAGAAATATTAAAAAGACAGAATATTATATTTCCCTAAAGGAGGAATGGAGAAACATACTGTTGGAGACAGAAAGAGACAGTCCCTATGTTTCTCAATAGCCCACAGCAGATATTTTTTTTTGCCCATTAAGAAAGACTGGGCCATCCTATCTACAAAACAAAAGCCTTTCAGCTCCAGGATGATGGAATTAAGACATGACCCTTCAGGAACATAATAGGATTATCTAGCAGCAGAGCTCACCACATTGCACAATCTCCTAAGGACATTGCATCAACCAAGCTTCAACTAAACCTGGGAGCTCAGGCAAACTCCTAGGATTTGTACATGGCCCCATGGGAGTCTGACAACAACCAATATAATACATATTCTTGCACAGGAACAGGAAGTTCAAGGGCAAAGCCCAAGAGAAGGTATAAATAGCCCCCACTCTTAATGCCATGTGGTTAGCTGCCCAGAACTACCAATGTGATTCTGCTTCACCATTAAACCATCTTTCCAATTAGCCTCCATGTTTCCAGTGTCTTTCTCTCTGGTTGGAATTGAACCAAATGGATATTTCTCCCAACATGTGCATGGTGAAGAAATGTTTGGACACTGTCAAAACACTGTGGGCATAAAGAAAACATTTAACATTTTAGAAATAAACCCATTACTGGATGATCACCATTGGTGTTCTTCCCAGCTGGCTTCCAACAAGCAAAATAAATGGAGGAAGATATATTTGCTTAATAACCCCAGCAAAAAAAAAAAAAAAGGTAATAAAATCAGGCATGACCCACTTCACCTCAGTTCAATTTGCTGCTACCTGTATGCCAATTTATTCTAGCACAGCAGATCCTATTTACTAGAAAGATAATCAGATTCTTCCCTGCTATTGCCTGTCCTGCAATCTGATTGAGACCTAACCACAGCAGTTTCAGTATCTGCTGTCTGGTACCACGGTCTGTCTGATACTGTCTGGTGTGGTCTTTCTGGTACCATGTCTACCAAGAAACTTGTGTCTTTCATGCTGAACAAAGACTGAGAAGAATGGCATTAGGTTTGGAACAGTCAAACATTGGAACCTTGTATAATTATAGTGACTCAATCAAACAGTGTTAGAAATTATGTTTATATAAAGCACCACGCAGACCAAACAAAGGGTACAGTCACCATGTGCTTTACTGCTCAACTATATAACTGAAACAGGAAACTCTGCTCAGAACAAAAGAGCACAGCATATATACCATAGATCCAAAGTTGTAAGTACTGACATCTACTGGTTGAATACTACTGTAGTTGTTGCATAGAAACACATTTCAACAATTAGACAATCATCTATTATCATCAAGTACTTAATTTCCCCAACCAAAGGGCTTCATTCTTAACATCCTTACCTAGAATATGGATACAATAACTATCTTCATTCATCATGTAGAAAACCATAGATTTTTTTGAAAAAAAGTAGGCATGACTACCTTTGAACTAAAAAGGGATTTCAGCTATTCCTTATTTAAATGGAAGCCACAACCCTTGCTTTTTTATACAGCAGAAGATTGAGAACGACAGTAGTTTCTACTAAAAGTGACCAGCTGTTTTAGATCAGCAGGCACCTTAATTTTCAGATACTTGCTTGCTCTGAAATGCTTGAAAGCCACCTTGAAATTATTTTTGCCGCTTATCAAGTTTTACAGGCACCTCCAAGTTTTAGTGATGGAAGAGAAATTAAGACATGCTTAGAAGAACAGCACATTTTTCAGTGCCAGTTATTATTATTCTTTAGATCCAGATTGGGCTTCTGCACAGCTAATTGGGAAAAAAAAGGAAGAGTATGCAGGAAAGTCATGAAATGAAGTGGTATGGGGAAGATAATTTTTTTTCTAGATATACATAGAGTGGTCTATTTTTTGGTTTTGCCTTTAAGTTTGTTGCTGGATGTTTCTAAAGATTTTTTCTAAAAATTCTTTCTAAAGAGTCTTTCTAAAACTAGCACATATTTTCTAGTGAAGAGTAGTGGTGTGATAACCCGGAGTGTAACACAGACATAACAAAATCCAAAACATAAATAAATGTCCTTTAATGCCTCCAACTTGGCCTCCATTGTTCAATAATTCTCAGTTGGAGATAAAACGTATTCATAAATAGTCTTCAAAAAAAAGCAATATAGTCCGAACTTAATGAGCAGATAGAGGTGAAATAAAAAACCAAAACAAACTACAATGAAGGAATTTCTACAATGGACCAGGATAAATAATTAGCAACTTCAAGGAGATAACAAGGCACAGTCTGTTGGAAGGATGCCAACCAAGATAACTTCAGCCCAAAATAAAACACAGTTTGCTTCTGATAACACTGTGTTTTAACCATCTTTCTGATATACTATTCTCCCCAGCTGCAACCAATGAGGGGGATCATGGCCGCTTCCTCTCTCAAAAGCCAAGTTGTTTCCTTCTCCATTCCTCACTGCATGTCCTAGAAAGAAGAGGGGATGGGCCTGGTTCTATCTCTAACTGCCCAGCCAATGTCTGCCCTTCCCCAGCCTCCTCCACAACCTCCGGAGCCACACCACCAGTTCCTGGCATCTGTTCCTCCTCTCCCTCAGAGTCCAACTCTAACAAGGGCATGACAAGTGGTGACATGATACCAGTGTTGCAATATTTGAGGAGCTGCCACAAGGAAGAAGGAGTCAACCTATTCTCCAAAGCACCTGAAAGCAGGACAAGAAGCAACCCTAACCCTTCTGATAAGGAAAGACAGATTCACTTAACAACCATTTTACTAACTTAACAACTTCAGTGAATCACTTAACAACTATGTCAGGAAAGGTGGTACAAAGAGGCAAAGCTCACTTAACAAATGTTCCGCTTAGCATCAGAAATTTTGGGCTCTGTTCTGTCCTTCATTAACATACTCGAGATTCCCGCGCTTTGATTGGCCAAAGCGCGGGGCTCTCCGATTGGTCAGGCGAGCCGCGCCGATTGGCTCACTAAGAATCTCCCGCGATTGGTCCATTCGGACCGCGGGAGATTCAAAGCGGTGCCATTGGCCGCGGCCGCCGTGGCGAAAGGAATAAAAGCCGCGGGCTTTTTTCCTTTCGCCAGTTCGGTTCCAACTTGCCAATAAAGAGCTTTGCACTAAGTCACCGACTCCTGGCATCATTTCACGGACACAACACTGGCGACGAAGGTGGGATCCAGACCCTGAACCGAACCACGTGTCCGACGGAAGCCAGACGAACCACCGAGATGGCGAAGATCGCACCACCCGCACCCTTCAACCCCGCCACCGAGGACTGGGAATCGTTCACCGACCGATTCCGCATGTACCTCGAGTGCACCGGCCTAAAGGATGCCTCCGGCCCAATGAAACGCGCCGTCTTCTTGACCCACTGCGGGACCGAGGTCTTCCAGATGGCCAAAGCGCTGGCCAAACCCGCCGATGCCACCGCGATGGACTGGGACGTCCTCGAACCCATACTTTGGTGGCACTACGCTCCAGAGGTACCCACCCTAATCCGGCGCAATGAGTTCTACCGGCGGGACCAGAGGTCGGGTGAGAGCTTCAGTGACTTCGTCGCCGAGCTGCGGCGTTTAGGGGGGCTCTGCGAATTCAATAACCAAAACAACGCCCTGCGAGACCGAATCGTGCTCGGTTTGTGGGACCCCGTCCTCCAGAGCCGGCTGATGACCAAGGGCAACATCAGTCTAGCAGACACCCTCACCGCAGCCGCAGCCGCCGAAGCAACCCGAACTTCCGCCGACCGCATGCGCAGACCAAACGCTGGGGACCTCAGCGGAAACAACAACCCGGCGTGGTCGACCAAGCCCAAACCCGAGACGACCACCCACCAGGGTGATTTCCACTCGGCATCAGACACTTCCGATGACGAGGAGGATATCCATCGACTACAGACAGGGCACGACCCACGGAACCGGCGAGGTCGTAAGTCGAGGACCAACTGTGCTGGCTGCGGGGGCGACCACCCCGGGTCGGAATGCCGGTTCTTCGAATCGATCTGCCGGCATTGCGACAAGAAGGGACACATCGCCCGTGTCTGCCACCTAAAGAAAAATCGCAGCCCGGCACAATGGGACCAGAGCGACCGGAGGAGAGAAAGCACACCACCCCGGACCAGAGATCGCCCCTCGGACAGCTGATGGGACTGGAACGAGCGATCCTTGCGAGGCGGCGACAACCGGCGGAGAGAGGAGACCCACCAGACGGTCACCATCGGCCACACCATCACCAACGACACCCGGAAGGTCCACATGGAGGTATGCATCGAGGGCGAGCCATGCAAAATGGAGGTGGATCCGGGTCCTACCTCTCCATGATTGCATGGCATGAGATAAAGCGTTTGGTGCCTACCCTCCAACGGAGGAATGTAGACAGCCAGAGACTCATTGTAAAGGACTACCAGGGAAACCGCATCCCGGTAGTTGGCGCCAAAAGTTTTAACATCACTTATAAGGGGCGCACCGAACGACTCCCCCTAACGATCATTGACCGTGACCGCCCAAGCCTACTGGGACTGCAATGGTTCGCCCCGCTCGACATCGCCCTCACGGGAGTCGACCACGTCACCGAAGACAGCTGGGAGCAGCAACTGGCCCGGGAGTTCCAAGAGGTCTTCGACGGAAACCTAGGCAAGTACCGAGGGCCCCTTATATCTTTCAACCTAGACCCTAACGTCCCCCCAAAATGCCTGAAACCAAGCCGGGTGCCATTCGCACTGAAACCCAAGATAGACGAGAAAATTGACAAACTCGTCAAACAAGGGGTCCTGCAGCCCATAGACCACACCCGGTTGGAGACCCCCATAGTCACCCTGATCAAGCCCGATGGGTCGGTGAGGATCTGTGGGGACTATAAGGCCACCCTAAATGGCACGCTACAACAAAGCGCCTACCCCGTCCCAGTAGTACAACACCTACTGCACTCACTGGGAGGGGGCAAGGTTTTTGCCAAGCTCGACCTCGCCCAGGCATACCAACAGTTGCCAGTCGACGAGCAAACGGCAGAAGCGCAGACCATTGTCACCCACCGGGGAGCATTCAAATGCAACCGACTCCAATTCGGAGTCAGCGTGGCACCGGGAATATTCCAAAGCCTAATGGAGAGACTATTGCAAGGTATCAAGGGGGTGGTACCTTACTTCGACGACGTCCTAGTGTCGGCAGCCAACCAAGCCGAACTAGAGAGTCGACTAAGGGAGGTCCAAACTAAATTTAAAGAGACCGGACTAAAAGTCAAGAGGGAGAAATGCCAGCTATGCACGGAACGAGTAGAATTCCTGGGCTACCTCCTAGACCGGCACGGCATTCACCCCACAAGCAAAAAAATCAAAGCCATCAAAGAACCCCCCCCCCCAAGTCAAAGACTGATCTACAGGCGTTCTTGGGGTTACTGAACTTTTACAATGTTTTCCTACCCCAAAAGGCGACGGCGGCGGAGCCCTTGCATAGGCTCCTGGACAAGGCGGCGACCTGGACTTGGGGGAAACGGGAGCAAGCCGCCTTCCAAAGAATGAAGGACCTCCTCACCTCCGACGCCGTCCTCATACAATTCAACGAGACCCTACCTCTGGCAGTCACATGTGACGCATCACCCTTCGGCGTCGGCGCTGTCCTCAGCCATACCCTTCCCGACAGAAAAGAAGCGCCCATCGCATTCTTTTCAAAGACCCTCACCAAACCGGAGCAGAACTATAGCCAACTGGACAAAGAAGCTCTGGCTATAGTTGCCACCGTAAAACGATTCCACGAATACCTCTACGGCCGGACGTTCACCATCATAATGGACCACAAGCCGCTGCTGGGAATCCTTGCAGGAAACCGGGCCACCCCGAACATTCTGTCTCCCCGAATGAAAAGGTGGTCCGAGTTCCTGGCAGCCTACAACTACGAACTCATACACAGACCGGGTAAGACGATCTCCCATGCAGACGCCTTAAGCCGCTCGCCGCTACCGGAACCCGACACCGACCCAGCACCACGACGACCACCCTAAGCATAGAGACTCTACCCAACCTGCCCATAACCGCGTCAGACATTGCCCGAGAGACTAATAAAGACAAACGTCTGGCGCGGGTACATTGGGTGGAGAAAGGGTGGCCGGAAAGGGACAACGACGAGTCTGTCAAAACATTCCGAAACCGCCAAATGGAACTCTCTTTGTTAAAAGGTTGCATACTATGGGGGGACAGGATGGTCATTCCGGAAAAGCTACAGGGGAAGGTGTTGGAACTGCTACACGAGGGGCACCCTGGCATCGTGAGGACTAAAGCCCTGGCCAGAAGTTACGCTTGGTGGCCAGGGATGGACAAACAAATAGAGGCCTGGGTAGCTAGGTGCCAACGATGCCAGGAAACTAGGCCAAGCCCACCCACAGCACCCGTCCTAGAGTGGGAAACCCCAAGGGGACCTTGGTCTAGGATCCATATAGACTTCGCCGGGCCCACAAAAGGACACACCTTCCTCATAATAGTTGACGCTTACTCCAACTGGCTGGAGGTAAGCAACATGAAGACGACAACCACGGAGGCCGTGATCAAAGAACTCTGCAAACTCTTTGCAACAAACGGCCTCCCAGACATTGTCGTCTCTGACAACGGGCCCCAGTTCACCTCGCTGGAATTCGAAAAATTCCTCGCGGAAAGGGGCATCCACCATGCGCTGACAGCACCGGCACACCCGGCGGCGAATGGTAGGGTGGAACGGATGGTCCAATTCACTAAAAAGACCATCCGGAAAATAGACCACGGGGAGATCCAGGAGAAAATAAACAAACTACTCTTCACCCAACACATAACCCCAAATACCACAACCAATAAAAGCCCAGCCGAACTATTAATGGGCAGAAAGCTAAGGTCCCCACTCGACAGGTTACACCCCACGTATAACCCGGAGAGGCCCCCAGACTCAAGCACCAAACACCGAACCTTCGCACCCGGGGACCCTGTATACGCAAAGAACCTGACGGGAGACCCGCTATGGATCCCAGCCGTCATCACACAAGCAACAGGCCCACACTCGTACCGGCTACAAACAGCAGACGGACGAGCATGGAAACGCCACATCGACCAACTTAGGTCGAGGACTACAAACCAACAAAACGCCGACGCACAAACAAGCGAAACCAACCCCCACAATGCAATCCAAGAGGGGAGGGAATACCCAGGGGACCGAATCCAAAGAAAAATAAACCAGCAGTACTCACCGGAAAGCAGCCATCATGACCCCTCGCCAGGAAGGAACAGCCAAGCCAGCTCGACTGACCCAGAAAGACCGAGCGGGAGCGGCGAAACCCGTAGCTCAACCAACCCGGAAGACCCAGGAGGGAGCTACGGAGAAAGGACCGGCCCGATCGACCAGCCGGTTCCCACGACGGCAGAAGGAGCAGCGAAGATCCCGACCGAACCGGCCGGGATCCAGCCTACAACTGAGTTGCGCAGGTCAAGTAGGACCAGACGGAGCCCCGCCTACCTACGTGACTACGCAACGTAAGGACTGAACCAAGAGGGGAGGGGTGTTCTGTCCTTCATTAACATACTCGAGATCCCCACGCTTTGATTGGCCAAAGCGCGGGGCTCTCCGATTGGTCAGGTGAGCCGCGCCGATTGGCTCGCTAATTATCTCCCGCGATTGGTCTATTCGGACCGCGGGAGATTCAAAGCGGTACCATTGGCCGCGGCCGCTGCGGCGAAAGAAATAAAAGCCACGGGCTTTTTTCCTTTCACCAGTTCGGTTCCAACTTGCCAATAAAGAGCTTTGCACTAAGTCACCGACTCCTGGCATCATTTCGCGGACACAACAGGCTCAATTGAGGCAATAAGTTGGGGACTATCTGAAATATTTTTGAATTCATTCTACTGGATTGGAGGGGAGGAAGAAAGGAAGGAAGGAAGAAAAGAAAGAAAAGAAAGAAAAAAGGGAGGAAGAAAGGAAGAGGAGGTGAGAAGGGGAGGTGAATGGATGGAAGAAGGAAGGAAGGAAATTAGAAGAATCAGTCAGGTGGATAAGGAATGGTCTGTAGATAATTCTATTCAGATGAGAAGGGAAGGGAAGGGAAGGGAAGGGAAGGGAAGGGAAGGGAAGGAAGGAAGGAAGGAAGGAAGGAAGGAAGGAAGGAAGGAAGGAAGGAAGGAAGGAAGGAAGGAAGGAAAGAGAAGGGAGGGAGGGAGGGAGGAAGACCATAAGGTGAGTGGCATTTGCCACTCTATAGTTAATATATGAAGCCTGACACACGCACCAACCTTTTTCTGATTTCACAGTATATATGTTTGGTTAGTCCTAGAGTACTCTATCTGAAATGTACAAGTACAAACATCCATAAGTCATAGGTGTTTGAAGAAATATGTGCTGCTGCACATTTGTTCTTCAGAAGAACATGCATTTTTTTTTTCAAATAGATCATCCCTTAGAATGACATATTGTTTGCTTCCTACAACCACAGTTAATCATTCAATTGCTCGGGGATATTTTCTGACAGTCTTCTTGATGCTACGTACAGGAAGTATCCCTATGATATTAAGGACTATGTGTTCAGAGACAAAGATAGCACAATAAATTTGGAATAAAGTAATTATAGACAGTTGTAATAATAGGACAAGTTAGAAAAACTACATAGTTATTGTCACCAAGCTACATACTACCAGTATTATATAAAAGCCAGACACTCAAAATGTATTAGTTTTATAAAATCTGATGAACATGTTTGCTATGAATCTGCTTGCAAATAATTCAGCAAATAGTTTAGTGGATACTAACTAGGAGGTTGAAATAACATCCTCAGCTTTTCTCACAGACATATGCACAAATATGTGGATGTCTGCCAGGGATGGAGATGGAGAGGGAAATGAGGGATGTTATATCTAGATGACATCATTGAACGCAAAGCATGAATGGTGTAATTTGTGTGAGTCATAAGATTCAATCAAATGTGGGAATCTACTCCACTTCTAGAAGAATGAAATATTTTGAGAAATATTTTTTAAAAGTCAGGATAAAATATTTTCCCTAAAAGAAATAAAAATCTTAAACTCAGAGCCCCAGCTCCTTGTCCTCAAGCGGATACTAAGCTAAGGTGAACTTTTAGAAATGCAGATTTGGTGAACCATTACTCCCTGCAGCAAGGCCTGAACAAAGGTAGGGTTAGCCCTCAGCCATAAAAAGAATTGCCCAACACCCTTTCAGAACACAAGCTCCTTCATTGCATCATCTCAGTTGCACTACACCCTCCAAACTTCAACCAAACCTAGGAGCTCAGACAAATTACAGAGCCAGCTATGACCCCTACAATAGTCAATAAAATACATGTTCTGGCACAGGAACAGGAAGCTCAAGTTCAAAGCCCAAGAGAAGGTATAAATACCCCTCATTCTCAACTCCATGTGATCAGCTGCCCAGGACCTCAAAGCCCTGTGGTCCTGTTCATGAATAAACCATCTTTCCAATCAGCCTCCATGTTTCCAGTGTCTTTCTCCCCTGCTTGGAACTGAACCAGATAAATATTTCCCCCAATAGACATAAATTAGGTACTTCTAGTAGTTATGTGACTAATTGTGGGTTCTACAAAATCCCTGTTCCAAAACACATCCAGTTTGTACAATTTAAACTGACAGAATGGGGACAAAAGAAGAAACGGGCTTATCACCATGTTGAATGGAAGAGAACATGCAGATATGGGACACACACCGAATATTTCTTTAGGCCAGGCTGGCTGGGGAATTCAGGAAGTTGAACACCACATAGCTTAAGCTGCTGAGGTTGAGAAATAGTGCTCTAGGCAATGGTGGAACTTAGCCAGTTGACAATTGATTGAGCAAAAGGAAATAAATTTAGGACATTACTAATTTGACTTACATTCATCCCAACCTTTAAGTCTTCTGATATTTGACCGCACTCTTCTCCCTCAAAAAACTACCATGTTAGCAAAAGCTTGAAAACTTCTTAAAAAATATCTCAGTGTACAACGCTGATAGCAGAGACCACGCATTGAAAATTAGTTCCATATGGCCCTTTATATTTTAAACTTTTTTTTAAACAGAGAATTAGAATAACAGAATTGGAAGGGACCTTGGAGGTCTTCTAGTCCAACTCCCTGCTTAGGTATTTCAGACAAATGGTTATCCAAATTCTTCTTAAAAACTTCCAGTGTTGGAGAATTCACAACTTCTGGAAGCAACTTCCACCATAAGCCCTCTCCTTATCTAACTGGTATTCTTACCATGTGGTTTATGGAAGTGGTTTACCATTTAATTTAATTTAATTTAATTTAATTTAATTTAATTTAATTTAATTTAATTTAGTTTAGTTTAGTTTAGTTTAGTTTAGTTTAGTTTAGTTTAGTTTAGTTTAATTTAATTTGGGATAGGAATAGGAATAGGAATAGAATAGAATAGAATAGAATAGAATAGAATAGAATAGAATAGAATAGAATAGAATAGCAGTAATATTTAGATTAACTCCATGTAGCCTGTATATTTTAAACTTTTTTTAAACAAAGAGTTGGAAGGGACCTTGGAGGCCTTCTAGTCTAACCCCCTGCTTTGGCAGGAAACCCTACACCACTTCAGACAAATGGTTATCCAATCTCTTCTTTAAAACATTCAGAGTATGAGCATTTACAACTTCTGGAGGCAAGTTGTTCCACTGATTAATTGTTCTAACTATCTAATTATTCTAATTATTTTATTTTATTTTTTTGTTTTATTTCATTTTATGGTTTTGGAATTTGGAGGATTTTTTTTGTTGTTGTTTTCCTTTCCTTTGTTTATTTTTATTTTATTTTTCAGTCTTTCCAGTGACTCTACATTGCTCCCTTGCTTCCCGGTCAGCCAGGTGCTGCCTCTTGCTGTAGGTTTTGAAAAAGGAAACTGCATTTCTGAATTCTATCGGTATTAAAAAAAGTCTCAGCAGCACTATTTTCCTTACCCCACCAAAAGGAATGTGCATATATATGAAAATATATGAATCTATTTCTCTTCCTCTTGATGGTTGCTAGCATGCTGAGTTATTCAAAAGCGATCACTCATTAATAATTCAGATTTGAACAGGAAAAGCATCCAGGAAAATTCATGGTATGGAATTAGTTTGTTCCCCAGAAGGAATAGTTCAACATCAGAGCAAAAAATTTGACCTTTGTACTGAACATGTGTAAAATCTGGGTCAGTTGACAAATCTCATATATAATGAACAAAAAAACAAGAAAGCCTATTGTGAAGATGAAAAAAGAAAAAAAAGAATTTTCTAATCCTTAGAAGAACCTTAGCAGACAGATAGTTGATAGTAATGTCATTGAATAAATCTTACGAGGACAAATTGGTTTTATCGATTAAAAAGTGCAGAAATAGGAGCTCATTTGGAAATATGCTGATATACTCTCTCTCTGTGTGTGTGTGTGTGTGTGTGTTTGTGTGTGTGTGTGACTATGGGATTATGATCTCCAAATGGACTGAAAATGGTGAGGTTTGCAATCCAAAAACTTGAAACTACAACCTTGTAGATATTAAGATAAAGGTGAAAGTTCCCCTCGTGCATACGTGCTCTTTCAAGCTCTAGGGGCTGATGCTCATCTCCGTTACAAAGCCGAAGAGTCAGCACTGTCCGAAGAGGTCTCCGTGGTCATGTGGCCAGCATGACTAAACACAGAAGGCACACGGAACACTGTTACCTTCCCACCAAAGTGGTACCTATTTTTCTACTTGCCTTTTTTACATGCTTTTGAACTGCTAAGTTGGCAGAAGCTGGGACAAGTAACAGGAGTTCACTCCGTTACATGGTGCTAAGGATTCAAACTGCCAAACTGCTGACCTTTCTGATCAACAAGCTGAGTGTCTTAGCCACTGAGCCACCACATCCTTATTTGTAGATATTAGCAATCAGTAAATCCACTGTAGATATATTTGAATATGTCAAATATGTCAAAACTTACAAAGTAAGTTTGTAAGCATTTTACAAAGTGCTAATGAGCTCAGAAGAGAGTTTTGAAAATACAACCTCACTAAGAATATCCATAAATATCTAATTATTCATTATTAGCATCCTTCTCCATTTTTCTAACCATGTATTTTATCCCATGTGTGAGGGGTATGCACAGATAGCCTAAGATAGAAGGAGACATAATCTGTAAGGTTTATAAAAAGCATTTCTTATGAAGCATTTGGTATGTATGTGTGTTTATGTTTTTCTGTGTGTTTATGTGTGCTTTGATGCCTTTGAGACTTTGGACAAGTCTCTTCAGCTTTCTGGCAACAAAACTTTGGAAAACATGCAAGGAAGAACAACTGAGATGATTAAAGGCCTGGAGACTAAAACCTGTTAAGTTCTGCGCATGGGCACAAGGAACAGAGATGAGATGGTGAACAGTGAACTTCAAGTCTTTATTTATCATTCTGAACAGAGCAAAGGCCTAGGGCAGCAGCAGCCCTTTTATAGGCAAGCTGCTGATCTAGTAACCAATAAGAAACATGGAGTGTTAACCCCTTTAACCAATGACAGTGGCTTGTTAACAGCCAATCAGATTCTCCTGAATGGACCAATCCAATATCACTATTTATCGGCCAATCAGAAGTGCAGGACTAGAACCCTGCTATTTTCTAAAGGTTTTGATAAACTTTATTTAAGTGTTTTATTAGTTCATAACACCCCTTCCCCCCGAGTTCCGTTTGGGGGGTGCGGTGGCGTAATCTCTGAGGTAGGAAGGTTGTTTTGACTGTCTATTGAATTTATGCTGTCCCACCGGTTCTTATCTGTAACCCTGTTTTGGCGGGACGTTTTCGGGCAAGTCGTGTGCTGGTGGTTCCTCGTTGGAAGACTCGGTGCCGCTAATGTTCTTGTCGTTGTCCTCTGGCTCTTGTGGGCTTGCCTCTGTTGGGGTGTTCCTCTGTGGCGAGGCCACACCCTTCCCTGATCCTTCTTCACTTGCTACGCCCAATGGCTGACTTTTTTCGTTCCTGCTTTCCACCATCTCGAATTTGGTTTCTTCAACATCCCCTCCCCCCTCAGTTTGGGAGTTACCAGAGTCGCGGAAACTAGGTTGTAGCCTCGAGCGAAGCTGATCTATATGGCGTTTCCATATTTTTCCATCGCAGGTTTTCACCCAGTACGACCTGGGTCCAGTGGCTTGAATAACAGTGGCCTCGATCCACAACGGTTCGCCAGAAAGGTTTCTGGAGAAAACTAAGTCGCCTATCTTGAACTCACGGCATTTTCCACTAGATCCACAGGGTTTCTCTGGCTTGTAAGACAGGTGAAGCCGGTTGAGGTGGGAGCGGAGTTTGCGTCCCATCAATAGTTCTGCTGGAGTTTTGTTGGTGACGCTGTGCGGAATGATGTGTTGGAGAAGGAGTATTCTGTTTATCTTATCTTCAATATCCCCATAGTCCATTTTGTAGAGGATTTTTTTTTGCAAACTGTACCATGCGCTCGGCTCTTCTGTTAGCCGCAGGGTACCCTGGCGAAGTTAGCGCATGGCGAATACCGCGGTCTGCTAAGTATTATTCAAAAGGGAGTGCGGTAAACTGGGGTCCGTTGTTGGATACCAGAACGTCTGGCAGTCCATGCGTTGTGAATAATCTGTTCAACTTCCGAATGACGGACTCGGTTGTGGTACTCTTCATTTTGTGGATCTCGAGCCAGTTGGAATAGGCATCCACTTTTAATAGGAACATATGTCCCTTAGTAGGTCCCGCAAAATCAATATGGATGCGGGACCACGGTCCCCGAGGTGTTTCCCATTCTGTCGGAGTTGCTTTTGGTGGGGTGTTGCTAACTTCCTGGCACTTACAACAAGTCTTTACCCAGGCTTCAATCTGTTTGTCTATGCCCGGCCACCACGCGTAGCTTCGTGCAAGCGCTTTCATGCACACGATGCCGGGGTGGCCTTCATGCAGTGTCTTTAATACCGCTCGTTGTAACCACTCTGGGACGACGACTCTATCCCCCCATAGGATGCAGCCTTTTTGCGAAAAAAGTTCTGTTTGCCAATTCTTGAAGGGGATGAAGTCGTCAGGGGTTTGATCTACTAGCCATTCTCGTTCGACCCAGCTAAGAACTCACTTTAAGATAGGATCGCGTTTTATTTCAATCGCGTTTTGTTTCAATCGCGATATCTCTCGCTGTTAGTGGCGGTGACTGGAGAGTTTCAATCTGGAGCATTGTAAGGGCTGGAGCTGGGTCATCGACGGTTTCTGGAAGTGGTGCACGGCTCAACGCATCAGCATGGGGAATGGCTTTCCCCCGGGCGATGTTGCAGCTTATAATTGTACGTAGCCAAAAACTCCGACCAGCGAGTCATTCTAGGTGATAATATATAGGGGGTTGGCTTGTCTCCCGCTATAATCCCCAGCAAAGGTTTGTGGTCAGTAACAATCGTAAAAACTCGTCCATATACATATTCATGAAACCGTTTAACAGCAGATACAACAGCAAGAGCATCTTTATTGATTTGACTACAGTTACGTTCAGCCTTTGATAAAGTTCTTGAAAAATAGGCAATAGGGGCTTCACTACCGTTTGGTAACACATGGCTCAAAATGGCTCCTACTCCAAATGGTGACGCATCACATGTGATTGTTAAAGGCAAAGTCTCGTTATACTGCATTAAAATAGCATCTGAAGTTAATAGGTTTTTCACTTGTCGGAACACGTGCTCCTCTCAGTGCCCCCAAACCCAGGTTGCTTTTTTGTCAAGAAGCCGATGTAGGGGCTCGTCTACGGTTGCTTTGTGGGGCAGGAATATGTTGTAAAAATTGATGAGCCCCAGGAAAGCTTGGAGATCAGTATTATTTCTGGGTTTGGGGTATTCTTGATTGCTCTTAACTTGCTATTGGTGGGGTGAATGCCTTGTTTATCGATTAGGTACCCCAGGAACTCTACTTTATCTGTACACAGTTGACATTTATTTTTTTTTAACTTTAAGGCTAGAGTCTTTAAAATTCTGGAGAACCAGTCTAAGACGCTCCTTTAGATGCTCCTCTATTCGGGGCAGCAATTAAAACATCATCAAAGTATGGTATGACCCCTTTTATTCCCTGTAATAGTCTCTCCATTAAGCTCTGAAAGATCCCTGGGGCCACACTAACTCCGAATTGGAGTCGGTTGCACTTAAAGGTGCCTCGGTGCGTAACGATCGTTTGTGCCTCTGCTGTTTTTTTATCTACAGGCAGTTGTTGGTATGCCTGTGCTAAATCCAATTTAGCGAAGACTTTTCCGCCCCCCCTGAAGGAATGGAGGTAAGTTTTTTGTTGAAAGGCATGATTCAGGGTGGTACGGTAGTCCCCACAAATCCTTAACGATCCATCCAGTTTGATGGGTGTTACGATTGGGGTTTCCCAAGGAGTGTGGTCGGTTGGTTCTAAAACACCCTGGGCTATTAATTTATCAAGCTGCTCGTCAATCTTTGGTTTAAGGGCAAAAGAGACTCGACGAGGCTTAAGGCGGATGGGAGCTACTTCAGGGTTAAGGTTAAATGATATCAGGGTCACCTTGTACTCGCCTAGTCTGTCTGCAAAAAAGTCCTGGAATTCCTGGATGAGGGCATCTTCCCAGTCGTTACTGCTGGTTTGGTGAATGCCGGCTCCCTCAATCCCTAGTGGAGCAAACCATTGAAGTCCTAACAAGCTAGGCCAATCACGGTCAACGACGGTCAATGGTAAGGATGCAGTATGATTTTTGAATGAGACCTGGACTAGGCTGGATCCAACGACTGGAATTCGGTTTCCCTGATAGTCCTTGAGAATGATTCTTTGGATTCTCAGGTCTTGCCACTGGACGGCAGGGAATAATTGTTTAAGGGTCTTCCAGGAAACCCTTGAGAGGGACGATCCTGAATCGACTTCCATCATGCAGGGCTGGTTTTTGATGGTGACCTTCACTCGGATCTTCTTTGCATCTAATGATGATGCATGAGCAATCATGATGGTTTGGTGTGCCCCTTCTCGTTTCGTTGAGTGGGCTAGTGGTTTATTTCTGTAGGAGTGGTTGTTCAATTGGTGGTTCGAATGTTCCCGATTCACAGGACGACTTCCTGTGGGTTGGCAGTAGTTGGTCCCCCTCTGAAGTGGGCTGGATCCTAGCTTGCTTCTGCAGACCTTTCCGATGTGGCCTCTCTTCCCACAAATATGGCAGAGCACGTCGAGGAATTTTCAGTCTGATCGTGGGTGGTTTGCCCCACAACCTGCACATTGATACTGCAGTCTCTGATTACGCTGGTGGTGTTGGTTTCTTTCAGACCAGAGCCAGTTGACTTCTTCCTCATTACTTTCTGATGATGATTCGAGGTCCTCGTGGTGGGTTGCCGTTGCATGTCCCTCAAGGCGAGGTGAGGTTTCGCTGGTGAGTTGGCGGAGCGGGGCGTTGGTGTGGCGCATTCTGACAGCGGACTTCCTGGTTGTTTCTGCTGCAGTAGCATCAGTGATGGTATCTGCAAGGCTGGTGTTGCCTTTCACTATCAGCTTACTTTGCACGTGTGGCACATCTAATCCCAGAACTATTCAGTCTCTTAGAGCTTCTTCAAGGTCGGCGAACCCGCAGAGGCCTCCCAGGTTCTGGAGATCCGCGATGAAATCTGCAATGCTTTCTCCTTTCCGCTGGTCTCTCTGGTAAAATTCATGTCTTCAGACAAGCTTTGGTATGGTAGGTGCATATAGTGGGCCCGTAGGAGGGGCTTGAGGACGTCCCAGTCCATGGATTTCATCTCAGCCGGTTTCGCCAGTGCCTTAGCCCTCTTAAAAACGGCAGGTCTGCAGTGACTCAGGAATACCGCTCGCTTTTTCCCAGTAGTGGCATCCTTCAAGTTGTTGGTCTCCAGAAACATCTGGAACCAGTCCATATATGAGTCCCAGTCTTCTTGTGCCGGGTCGAATGGAGCAGGTGGTATGGTGCCGCTGGTCATGGTTTCCGCCATTGATGCGCCTTCAGCCACATGCTCTGTTTAGTGCTCTGTAGTGTTCAGTCAGCTCTGACGTCTCCATATCCCATCCTCGTCACCAGTGTTAAGTTCTGCGCATGGGCACAAGGAACGGAGACGAGACGGTGAACAGTGAACTTCAAGTCTTTATTTATCATTCTGAACAGAGCAAAAACCTAGGGCAGCAGCAACCCTTTTATAGGCAAGCTGCTGATCTAGTAACCAATAAGAAATGTGGAGTGTTAACCCCTTTAACCAATGAGAGTGGCTTGTTAACAGCCAATCAGATTCTCCTGAATGGACCAATCCGATATCACTATTTATCGGCCAATCAGAAGTGCAGGACTAGAACCCTGCTATTTTCTAAAGGTTTTGATAAACTTTATTTAAGTGACAAAACCTATGAACAACAGTTGCAGGAATTGGGTATGGCTAGTCTAGAGAAAAGAAGGACTCATGGGAGACATGATATCAGTGTTCCAATATTTGAAGGACTGCCACAAAGAAGAGGGAGTCAAGTTATTTTCTAAAGGAAAGGTAAGAAACAATGGATGGAAACTAATTAAGAAAAGAAACAACCTAGAATTAAGGAGTAACTTCTAACAATGAAAACAATTAAACAATAGAATGACCCGGGGCATGGCACAAAGGCAATACAGTCAGATAATCAATAGGAGTCCCTTTATTAGCTCCAACTTTGCCCCCAGTGTCCTGGTTACCTTCTGACTGGAGAAGAACTCTCCCAGGAAATAGCCTTTGGCTTCAGAGAATCAAGTCCAAATCATGGTCAACAAAAACTGTAACTAAAAGTCCAATCATGACAAAGTGAGGTAATTAGTCCGGCAGGACAGGAGAAGGAACTCCAGACATGAAGGAACGACAGTAATTCAACATGGTTGGGAGGATGCCAGCAACCCAAATAACCAAAGTCAGTACAAGATAAACTCATGTTTGTTCCCAACAGATGCTGCATTCAGCATGCATCTCTTTTAAGCTCTTATTCCCAGGTGTGGCTAATGAAGGGAATCAGGGCCCTTCCCTCACCCATAAGCCATGCAACCCATGTTGCTCTCTTCTCTGTTCCTCCCTGCGTGTCCTAGGATGAAGAGGGGGTGGACTTTGGTCTTCCTCTGAATTCCCTCTCCCTTGTTCTACCTCTTCCTGCTCTGCCCAGCTGAACTTTGCCCTTCCCTAGTTTCTTCCACAGTCAATGGAGCCACAGTCCCACTCCCTGTCAGCTGTTCATCTTCCTCTTCGGATTCAGACTCTGACAGGGGCATGACAGGCAGTCCTTGACTTACGATCACATTTGAGCCCCAAATTTATGTTCCTAAGTGAGTTTCTATGTGAGTTTTGCCCAATTTTATAACCTTTCTTGCCACAGTTGTTAAGAGCATCTGGCTTTCCCATTGACTTTGCTTGTCAGAAAGTTGCAAAAGTTGGTCATATAACTTCTACACTGTGTAACTGTCATAAATATGAGTCAGTTGCCAAGCGTCTGAATTTTGATCCCATGACAGTGGGGTCATAAGTGTGAAAAATGGTCATAAGTTACTTTTGTCATTGCAGTTGTAACTTCGAATGGTCCCTAAATGAACTAAAGATCTACCTTTAATTTAAAAAAAAAATTGAGGCTGGATTGAAGAACATCTTGGTAGACTGGAAAGGTTGAGAAATATTGGATTAAGTGACTAACAAAATGATCTTTGTGATCAAACTACCATTTCTTGGTTGATTTATGTTCAGAACTGACTTAAGTTCTAAATTTTATTTTAAAGAAGAAAAAGTGACCCAGCTGTTATTGTAAATCTTTAATCATAGCCACTGACAGTGAGCGCCTATCCATTCCTTATTTCTTGCAACCACATGTTTGTTTTGCACAAAAATCAATCAGGCTGCCCGTAAGAAATTTGTCACATATATTTCTCACTCTAGGATCATCTCCCACTGTAAATTTCACAATAATCTGTCTCAAAACATTTTTAGGCATTGTAACATCAGGATCTAAGGTAATATATTCTGGAAACCTCTGCATCAATTTTGAAGAAATGTGATTATGGCTTTTTTTTTCCCCTAAGTAATGATCTAACTTTTCTATAATGTTTTTTTTCTCTGTTCTGGTGCAGAACAAGAAAAATATGGACAAATTTGGAAGGGCGTAAGGCTCAAAGTCTTTTATTGATTTCTGTGAAATTTGATATGCTTCCTCCACCTCTAATGTTCAAAACTTTCTTCACTCTTACAAAAAAAAAAAAAAAATTACAAAACTAGCTAGTCATTCTTTTTCTCTTGGGCTTGTTAATGAAAAACTAGGTTTCATACTTCTTTTCCCCTGCCCCAAATCTCACTGCATTTTCCACAACTGAAGCAGGAATCAGAGCTACAATGCAGACTATTTACTCACTCCTAGCTACTTTGGTGGAAGACACTGCCTACTTAACTCAACCCACTTGAGTCACTTGGGAATGTGATGGGCAACATATAAATTTACTATCTACCTATCTCACTTTTCTGCTTATGACTATAACTTTGTTGCTGGTATACTTACAATTTATATTTTTTATTTAGTTTCCTAGTGTGATTTTTGTTGATTGCTTATTTAGTGTTCTATGACTATCACTAAGTGTTGTCTCTTATGATTCATGATGACTTATTTAGGATGACTATAATCATGGTTTATTACTTATATCTTTTATGCACACTGAGAGCTTATGCACCACACTTGGCCAATAAAGAGTCCTATTTATTCTATTCTATTCTATTCTATTCTATTCTATTCTATTCTATTCTATTCTATTTTCTATTCTATTCTGTTCTGTTCTGTTCTGTTCTGTTCTGTTCTGTTCTGTTCTGTTTTGTTCCTATTCCTATTCCTATTCCTATTCCTATTCCTATTCCTATTCCTTTCCGTGCTATACTTTGCTTTGCTATGCTATGCTATGCTATGCTATGCTATGCTATGCTATGCTATGCTATGCTATCTGTCTGTCTGTCTATATAGCTATCTATCTGTACAAAAAATTGAAGAGATAGTCAGGGACATCCCAGGACAGAGGAAGTGATCAAAATGTCAATATAGTGAATGTGACCACATGATTGATCTCCTTTTTATGCATATGAATGACTTTGTACAATGTCATGAAATTTCAATAGCATGTTTCAGCTCTCCCACTCATACTTGGTTCCTTAATCCACAGATTCTCCATCAGGTCATGACTACAGACCTGAAATAGAGACATCTGTTTCTTATGAGGAAAAATCGTGACATGGCTAGACAGGACAATAAATTATAGAAATGTCACTTTGAGACAAAAGATACCTACTATCTAGGCCACAGTTTATCCAGTAGTAACATATAGCTATAGAGAGAGAGTAGGACAAATACACAAATTCAGGCATGGTAATGTTAGAAGAAGAAGAAGAAGAAGAAGAAGAAGAAGAAGAAGAAGAAGAAGAAGAAGAAGAAGAAGAAGAAGAAGAAGAAGAAGAAGAAGAAGAAGAAGAAGAAGAAGAAGAAGAAGAAGAAGAAGAAGAAGAAGAAGAAGAAGAAGAAGAAGAAGAAGAAGAGACGACCTTGTGGCTCAGTGGCTAAGACGCTGAGCTTGTCAGTCAGGAAGGTCGGCAGTTTGACAGTTCGAATTCCTGGCATGGCGCAATAATAGAGTGAGCTCCCATTATTTGTCCCAGCTTCTGCCAACCTAGCAGTTCGAAAGCATGTAAAATGTAAGTAAAAAAATAGGGACCACTTTTGTGGGAAGGGAACAGCACTCCGTGCACCTTCAGTGTTTAGTCATGCCAGCCACATGACCATGGAGACATCTTCCGACAGCCCTGGCTCTTTGGTTTTGTAACGGAAATGAGCACTGCCCCCTAGAGCCAGAAATGAGTAGCATGTATGTGTGAGGGGAATCTTTACCTTTTAATGTTAGAAGAATGTAGAAATACCAAACCCTTGTTTACTCTGCCAGGAAACTCAATGAAGTCTTATGCACAGAATCTTATATACAAAGATATAGAGTACATGAAATTCTTGACTTACCAGAGTTCATTTAGTGACCCTTTGAAGTTACAATGGCAGTGAAAAAAGTGACTGAGTACCATTTTTCAGACTTACAACCATTGCAGGATCCCCTTGGTGCTATGATCAAAATTCAGGTGCTTGGCAACTGACACATATTTATGACAGTTGCAATGGCCTGGGTTTATGTGATCCCCTTTGGCGACTATCTGACAATCAAAGTCAATGAGGAAGCCAGATTCACTCAACAGCCATGTTGCTAACTTAACAACTGCAGCGATTCACTTAACAACTGTGGCAAAAAAGGTCAGAAAATGGAGCAAAATCCACTTAACAAATATCTCACTTAGCAACAGAAGCTTTGGACTCAATTGTGGTCATGAATTGAGGACTGCCTGTATATCTGTATTATCTGGGTATTTCTATTTGGGCATACACCTACAATACTTTCATGGAGATGACCTTTCCTTAGGACCACAGAGTCATGATGGCACAGTGATTAGAATGCAGTACTGCAGGCTAATTCTGCTGATCACCTGCTGCCACCAGTTTGGAGTTCGAATCTTACCAACTCAGGGTTGATTCAGCCTTCCATCCTTCCAAAGTCAGTAAAATGAGGACCTAGATGTTTGGAGCCAATATGCTGACTCTGGAAATCACTTAGAGAGGGCTGGAAAGCACTATGAACCACTATATAAGTCTAAGTGCTAGTCCTAGCGCTACCAACAAGAAAAGCAATCATTCACTCATCTGCCCACAACATAGTCAGAATTTACCCAGTTGTACTCAACACAGTTACTCATCCATCATAGTAATGGGAATTTACTAACACATTTAAAAGTAGAAAGTGGACAATTTTCTTTTTGAAGTATTTTCAATCTCAATTCTTAAGACACGCTAAGCTGGACCTTAAACGTCCACTTTTGCCATTTCTCAAAAACTAGGTATTGTCAGTCATCACTCCTAATTTAAATATCCTAAATGTGATTCACAAAAACTTTCTCATAACTAAGAGAAAAATCTTAAGCTAAATCTGTACAATGCAGTTTAAGCCACAAAATCCAATTTAGTTTTCGGAATAGCTTTGAAAGATTTCTGGAGGTTTTCAGTTAGGGTGTTGGCATATAATGGGATGTTCTCTGTGAAATTGGGGCAACAGTAAAGAGTATCAATTCATTTCTTAAGTGTACAAGTGCATACTTGTACTAATCATTGCAAAGGGATGTAAAAGCTACCCTCAGAAAAGGGAGGAAATGTGAGTTACTCGGTATCTGAGGAAAATTACTTCCACACAATATTCTTCTAACGGATTATATGATTGCCATTCATTAATCAGAGATTAATGACACTAGGAAAGGTATTACGAGTCAAAAGGACCAACAAGGATATAAATACATTTAATGGCAAGGATGTCTTATCCAGGGAGGGAGGAAAGGAAGGAAATAGAGAAAGAAAAAGGAAAAAAGGAAGGAAGGTATAAGAGAGGGAGAAAAGGAAGAAAACAAATAAGGAAGGAGATGAAAAGGAACAAAGGAATGAAGGGAGGGAGGGAAGGAGGAAAGGAAATAAAGAAATAAGGAAACAAGAAGGAAGGAAGGAAGGAAGGAAGGAAGGAAGGAAGGAAGGAAGGAAGGAAGGCAGGCATAAGAGAGGGAGGAAAGGAAGGAAGGAAATGGGAAGGAAGGAAGGAGGGAGGGAGGGAAGCAAATTGATTCTTGTGTTGAGACCTTTGTGTTATTAGAATTCAGTCTGCAAAAGGTAGTAAAAGAACCTTGTTTCAAAACAGACTGATCTTAGAATCTCACATTCTAGCATCAAAAGAGATGAATATAGGTAATCCTTGACTTACAACAGTTCAGAGTTACAATGGTGCTGGAGAAAAGTGACTTTGACCATTTTCATGGTTATGATCTTTGCAGCATCCCCTAGGTCATGTGATCAAAATTCAGATGCTTGGCTGCTGGCTCATATTTATGATGGTTGCAGTGTGTGTGTGTGTGATGTGATCACCTTTAATGACCTTCTGACAAGCAAGGTCAGTGGGGAAGCCAAATTCATTAAACAACTGTGTCACTAGCTTCACAACTGCCATGATTCCCCTGACAAGTGTGGCAAGAAAAATTGTAAAGGAGGCTCAACTGGGATCACAAGTCAATGACTACCTGTATATGTGAAAGAGAGAATATCTCCCAATGGTCTTTGTCACTTTCATTTTTCCACAAATATCTATGTCTATCTATCTATGTCTATGGTATCTATCTCTATCTATCATCTCCTTATCTATCATCTATCATCTTTCTCTCAATCTCTATCACCATCTGTATCTAGCTGTATCTATATATCTATATCTATCTATCATCTCTACCATTTCTCCATCTCCTTCTCTATCTCTGTCCCGTATACAAATATCTCTATCTCTGTCTCTATCTATCTGTCTGTCTGTCTGTCATTTAAAGATGATGGAGATAGATATAGATATTTGTTTTCTTAAGTTTTCGCGGGTACTTACATGTCTGGCATTCAGCTTTGTTCGGGTATTTTCCCACGTGGTGCTTTTAAAGTTGTAGCAACGTTTCAGCAGAATCTCATCTGCCATCATCAGGCTTCTGTATGGTGTTTGTGAGTCAGACTTTTACAGTGGTTTCAGATTTAAATTTGGGGCAGCCTATTGCTGTGTCAGAATGGTTTTTTCTTCCTCCTGATTGGTTGAGAGTCTTGGTCTGTGTTTATTGGTCTTGGAGTTTGCTGTGTTCTGCTACTAGTATCTTCTGTCTGTTTTTTTTGGGGGGTGCTCTTTTTGTATCTTGATTGGCTGGCAACATTGTGTTACTTTATTGGAGGCCTTTAGTGCAGCTTGGCTTCGGGTAAATGGACGGCTATCATTCGTTAGGAAGCTGGGTTTCATCTGGGTGCCTGGTTGGGGTGTGTTTGAGCTGGAGGTATCGGGGGGATCTGTTTGTGCCCAGGTGTTTGCCTGGCTTGTGGTGTGGAGATTTTTTTGTTTGTGAGTGCAGGCTTCCAAATGATTGACAGACTGGTGGAATCATCTCTTCTGTTCATGCTTTCTGGTCTTTTTTCAATCTCTATGGCTTCTCTGATGATTCTGTGGCTGGGATTTTCTATGGTGGCTAGGGTTTTGGTGCCATTGAAGTTGATGTTATGACCTGTGGCTTCCATGTGTTGGACAAGTGAGGAAGTGTGTTCCAGCTTTTTGACTGCATTTTTGTGTTCATCTAGGCGGGTGCTTATTCTTCTATTGGTCTGTCCAATGTATGTGGCCGGGCATGATGCACAGGGGACTTCATATATGCCTTGGTTTTCCAGGTCAATTTTGTCTTTGGGGTTCCTGAGGATGGCTGCTATTTTTCTGTCTGTTTTGAAGGCAGTCTTGATGTGGTGTCTGTATAGAATCTTACTAATTTTGTCTGTAGTGCCTCTTACGTAGGGCAGGACAGCTGTTCCATGGGTCTGTTCATCTTCTGGGTCTCTATTATGTACTGAGACATAATAGAGACCCAGAAGATGAACAGACCCATGGAACAGCTGTCCTGCCCTACATAAGAGGCACTACAGACAAAATTAGTAAGATTCTATACAGACACCACATCAAGACTGCCTTCAAAACAGACAGAAAAATAGCAGCCATCCTCAGGAACCCCAAAGACAAAATTGACCTGGAAAACCAAGGCATATATGAAGTCCCCTGTGCATCATGCCCGGCCACATACATTGGACAGACCAATAGAAGAATAAGCACCCGCCTAGATGAACACAAAAATGCAGTCAAAAAGCTGGAACACACTTCCTCACTTGTCCAACACATGGAAGCCACAGGTCATAACATCAACTTCAATGGCACCAAAACCCTAGCCACCATAGAAAATCCCAGCCACAGAATCATCAGAGAAGCCATAGAGATTGAAAAAAGACCAGAAAGCATGAACAGAAGAGATGATTCCACCAGGCTGTCAATCATTTGGAAGCCTGCACTCACAAACAAAAAAATCTCCACACCACAAGCCAGGCAAACACCTGGGAACAAACAGATCCCCCCTGATACCTCCAGCTCAAACACACCCCAACCAGGCACCCAGATGAAACCCAGCTTCCTAACGAATGATAGCCGTCCATTTACCCGAAGCCAAGCTGCACTAAAGGCCTCCAATAAAGTAACACAATGTTGCCAGCCAATCAAGATACAAAAAGAGCCCCCCCCCAAAAAAAAAACAGACAGAAGATACTAGTAGCAGAACACAGCAAACTCCAAGACCAATAAACACAGACCAAGACTCTCAACCAATCAGGAGGAAGAAAAAACCATTCTGACACAGCAATAGGCTGCCCCAAATTTAAATCTGAAACCACTGTAGAAGTCTGACTCACAAACACCATACAGAAGCCTGATGATGGCAGATGAGATTCTGCTGAAACGTTGCTACAACTTTAAAAGCACCACGTGGGAAAATACCCGAACAAAGCTGAATGCCAGATATAGATATATATATACAAATACAGGTAGATAGATATCTGTATCTGTATCTATATATCTACATTTATATCATCTCTCTCCATCTCCATCTCCATCTCCATCTCCGTATCCATCTCTATCTATTGACCTGTATTTGTATCTAGCTGTATCTATATATCTATATCATATATATAAATCTCAGATAGAGATCGATCTATCTATCTATCTATCTATCTATCTATCTATCTATCTATCTATCTATCTATCTATCTATCTGTGTCTATATCTCTATATCTCTATCATCTCTCTCCATCTCCCTTTCCCTCTCTATCTGTCTCCATGTATCCTAATATCTCTAACTCTATCTATCTATCTACCTGTATCTGTATGTATATATCTATCTCTACCTCCATCATTTTTCTCCATCTCCATCTCTATCTCCATCTCTATCGATTTACCTATATCTGTATCTATCTTTATCTATATATCTATATATCTATATCATCTATATCTATGTTATATATATACGAATCTCAGATAGAGAGCTATCTATCTATCTATCTATCTATCTATCTATCTATCTATCATGTAATCATTTCTTTATGATCTACTATATCCATCCTGAAGTAACCATTTTTAATTGTCTAGATAAGAAAAAAAAATCAGTTTATCTGATGAAGGATAAATATTGCTTGCCTCCCCAATAATTGCAAGATGAAGTCATATTCTGCTCTTTTACCTGAGCTTTCTTCCAGCTATTTCATCAGAATAAGCTCAGTTAGTTCTGGAGGATTGGCAGCATAGATCAATTAGTGGACATTTTGTTATTCCTTAATGTTCTATGTTTCCCATTAGGCTGTGATCAAAGATAAAATACTAATGGATATCAGTAGGATGGAAGATTGATTACTGACTGATTCAGCAATTCAATCAGTGCTATCTGCAATTTCAGCATGGATGGCATCTCGGGGGAACTAGGATGAGTTGATAGGATGAGCTGAGCCTAGGAAGGGAGGGTAAAAAAAAATCAAACTGCTTTAAGAATGCAGATAAACTCAGATTGCATTAAATGGGGGAAAGGGTTCCATTGTGTAGTGCTGTCTTCCCATTCAAAAGCTTCGCTGCTTAAAATGCACCTTCAAATATTTATGAAAACTAAGGCATTTGTTTCCTTCTTCAGTAAAGTCTCTTTCACAATGTCACAAGAAACAAACAATGGGCAGTCCATCATTTACATGTCATTATTATTTCCTAAAGGAAAGGTTTTTCCAATGGAAACCTTCGCATTTTATTTTAATTTTTTTAAAAAAGATAACAATTTAACATTATATAGGATCCTTTTCTTTTTTCAAAGACTATACAACTTCAAGAGAGACACAGAAATTCCCGAATATATTGAACTTCTCTCAAAGTTTCACATTCTTTGCAAAAAATCCTTCCTTCCTTCCTTCCTTCCTTCCTTCCTTCCTTCCTTCCTTCCTTCCTTCCTTCCTTCCTTCCTTCCTTCCTTCCTTCCTTCCTTCTTTCCTTCATCTCTTTTTTCCTCTCCTCTCCTCTCTTCTCCTCCCTTCTCCCTCTCCCTCTCATATCCATGGAGAATTATAAAGATAATCCATTGACCAGGTATTCATCATTTTCTTCTTCTTTTGATGACCACATAATCCCTTGTGGAGTGAAGTTTGGGTAACTGAATGGAGCTGAGTGTTTACTGGCCAGAAGTCCTTCCTGTCACCAATGTGGAGTTTTGTTCAGCAGATATATTCTCATTGTGCCCAGAGCAAAAAGTATCTGCCTCTACCTAGGATTGAATTTCAGTTGACCAGATGTTCTTGATTGGATATTACTTCTTGCAATTACTTTATTTTAAAAAATGAGCCCAAAAATAAATTCAACTTGATCTCAGTAAGCAGACTGCTGTGAAGATATTAGCTCTGTAATAAAACACAAAACAAGAGAGAATAATGAAGCTTACCATATTGTTATGATCCTTGATGACATAATAGCAACTCTTCCACCCCAAATTAATTCACAATGCCTCATCAAGTACCAATATACAGCAATGATCCTAGTTGCCTACTTTCTCTTCCTGTTGGTCTTATAGAAGTCTTTTGAAACCAGTTGACCATCTCAATATGTGGGCTATAGCCTAGCAGCAGGCAGGCTGCCAAAACAATTTCATTTTTTTTTTTTATACCTTAGTAGAAGGAGAGGAGACAGTTGAGATGAGTTCAGTGAAACAAATTGGCTGTTTCAGATTCAGAATGAAATCAGAACATGGAAAATTGCAGGATTTCAGATACCACTTGTGAGGTTAAATAGGCTGGACTCATTCCATGAGGTAGAAAAAGAACATTTTTCTGCTTAGAAGAGGTATTCAGCTGACGTTTGGATGAGTAATTGTCCACCTTGAGAGCAAAAACTGCAACTGGGTACATGGGAAGAATGTTGAGGATAGTGTGTGTGTGGGGAGGATGTGGCTGTGTGTTTGTACATATGTGTATGTGTTTACGTTGTGGGCAATCTCTCCCATTTTTTTTTTTTTAAAAACTGTTCTGTCCTTAATTAGCATTCTTGAGATCCCCGCGCTTGGATTGGCCAAAGCGCGAGGCTCTCTGATTGGTCAGGCGAGCCGCGCCGATTGGCTCGCTGAGAATCTCCCGTGATTGGTCCATTCAAATCGCGGGAGATTCAAAGCGGTGCCATTGGCCGTGGCCGCGGCGGCTAAAGGAATAAAAGCCACGGGCTTTTTCCTTTGCCCCAGTTCGGTTCCAACTTTAAATAAAAGAGCATGTTTTGAAGTCACCGACTCCTGGCATCATTTCGCGGACACGACACTGGCGACGAGGATGGGATCCATACCCTGAACCGAACCACGTGTCCGACGGAAGCCAGACAAACCACCACGATGGCGAAAATCGCACCCCCCGCACCCTTCAACCCCGCCACCGAGGACTGGGAATCGTACTCCGACCGATTCCGCATGTTCCTCGAGTGCAGCGACCTGAAGGATGCCACTGGCCCCATGAAGCGCGCCGTCTTCCTGACCCACTGTGGGACCGAGGTCTTCAAGATGGCCAAGGCGCTTGCCAAACCCGCTGATGCGATGGCGATGGACTGGGACGTCCTCGAGCCAATACTTCGGCGGCACTACGCCCCAGAGGTACCCATCCTGATCCGACGCAACGAATTCTACCGTTGGGACCAGAGGTCGGGTGAAAGCTTCAGCGACTTCGTCACCGAGCTACGGTGCCTAGAGGGGCTCTGCGAATTCGACAACCTGAACGACGCCCTGCGAGACCGAATCGTGCTCGGTTTGTGGACCCCGTCCTCCAGAGCCGGCTGATGGCCAAGGGCAACATCAGCCTAGCAGACACCCTCACCGCAGCCGCAGCCACCGAAGCAACCCGAACTTTCGCCGACCGCACGCGCAGACCAAACACTGGGGACCGCAGCGGAAACAACAACCCGGCGAGGTCGACCGAGGCCCAACCCGAGATGACCACCCACCAGGGTGACTTCCACTCGGCATCGGGCACTTCAGATGACGAGGAGGACATCTATTGCCTCCAGACAGGCCGCGACCCACGGAACCGGTGGGGTCGTAAGTCAAGGACCAACTGTGCCGGTTGCGGCGGCGACCACCCCAGGTCGGAATGCCGGTTTTTCGAATCGATCTGCCGGCATTGTGACAAGAAGGGACACATCGCCCGTGTCTGCCACCTAAAGAAGAACTGCAGCCCGGCACGATGGGACCAGAGTGACCGGAGGAGAGAGAGCACACCACCCCAGACCAGAGATCGCCCCTCAGACAACAGATGGGACCGGAACGGACGACCCCTGCGAGGCGGCGATAACCGGTGAAGAGAGGAGACCCATCAGACGGTCACCATCGGCCACGCCATAACCAATGACGCCCGAAAGGTCCACGTAGAGGTAGGCATCGAGGGCCAGCCATGCAAAATGGAGGTGGACTCCGGGTCCTACCTCTCCATGATAGCATGGCATGAAATAAAGCGCTTGGTGCCTACCCTCCAAAGGAGGAACATAGACAGCCAGAGACTCATTGTAAAGGACTACCAGGGAAACCACATCCCGGTAGTGAGAACCAAAAACTTCAACATCACATATAAAGGGCACACCAAAAGATTTCCCCTGACAATCGTCGACCGCGACCGCCCAAGCCTACTGGGACTGCAATGGTTCACCCCGCTCGGCACCGCAGTCACGGGAGTTGACCACGTCACCGACGACAGCTGGGAGCAGCAACTGGCCCAGGAATTCCAAGAGGTCTTCGACGGAAACCTAGGCAAGTACCGAGGGCCCCTTATATCTTTCAACCTAGACCCAAACGTCCCCCCAAAACGCCTGAAACCAAGGCGGGTGCCATTCACACTTAAACCCATGATAGACGAGCAAATTGACAAACTCATCAAGCAAGGGGTCCTACAGCCAATAGACCACGCCCGGTGGGAGACCCCTATAGTCACCTCGATCAAGCCCGATGGGTTGGTGAGGATCTGTGGGGACTATAAGGCCACCCTAAATGGCGCGCTACAACAAAGCGTCTACCCTGTCCCAGTAGTGCAACACCTACTGCACTCACTGGGAGGGGGCAAGGTTTTCGCCAAGCTCGACCTCGCCCAGGCATACCAACAATTGCCAGTCGACGAGCAAACGGCAGAAGCGCAAACCATAGTCACCCACCGGGGGGCATTTAAATGCAACCGACTCCAATTCGGAGTCAGTGTGGCACCGGGAATATTCCAAAGCCTAATGGAAAGACTACTGCAAAGCATCAAGGGGGTGGTACCTTACTTCGATGACGTCCTAGTGTCAGCAACCAACCAAGCTGAACTAGAGGGTCGCCTAAGGGAGGTCCTAACCAAATTTAAAGAGACCGGGCTCAAAGTCAAGAGGGAGAAATGCCAGCTATGCACGGAACGGGTAGAATTCCTAGAATGCCTCCTAGAACGTCACGGCATTCACCCCACAAACAAAAAAATCAAGGCCATCAAAGAAGCCCCCACACCCAAGTCGAAGATGGAACTACAGGCATTCCTGGGGCTACTTAACTTTTACAATGTTTTCCTGCCCCAAAAGGTGATGGCGGCGGAGCCCTTGCATAGGCTCCTGGACAAGGCGGCGACCTGGACTTGGGGGAAATGCGAGCAAGCCGCCTTCCAAAGAACAAAGGACCTCCTCACTTCCGACGCCATCCTTATACAGTACAATGAGACCCTACCTCTGGCCGTCACATGCGATGCATCACCCTTCGGCATCGGCGCTGTTCTCAGCCATACCCTCCCCGACGGAAAAGAAGCGCCCATCGCGTTCTTTTCAAGGACCCTCACCAAACCGGAGCGGAACTATAGCCAGCTGGACAAAGAGGCTCTGGCTATCGTTGCTGCCGTAAAACGATTCCACGAGTACCTCTACGGCCGGACTTTCACCATCATAACCGACCACAAGCCGCTGCTGGGAATCCTTGCAGGAAACCGGGCCACCCCGAACATTCTGTCTCCCCGAATGACAAGGTGGTCTGAGTTCCTGGCAGCCTACAACTACGGACTCATACACAGACCGGGTAAGACGATCTCCCATGCAGACGCCTTAAGCCGCTCGCCGCTACCGGAACCTGACATCGACCCAGCACCCACGACGACCACCCTCAGCATAGAGACTCTACCCAACCTGCCCATAACCACGTCAGACATTGCCCGAGAGACTAATACAGACAAACGTCTGGCGCGGGTGTTGCATTGGGTAGAGAAAGGATGGCCGGAAAGGGACAACGACGAGTCCGTCAAAACATTCCGAAACCGCCAAATGGAACTCTCGTTATTAAAAGGGTGCATACTATGGGGGGATAGGGTGGTCATTCCAGAAAAGCTACAAAGGAAGGTTCTGGAACTGCTACATGAGGGGCACCCTGGCATCGTTAGGACTAAAGCCCTGGCCAGAAGTTACGCTTAGTGGCCAGGGATGGACAAACAAATTGAGACCTGGGTAGCAAGGTGCCAACGATGCCAGGAAACTAGGCCAAGCCCACCCACAGCACCCGTCCTAGAGTGGGAAACCCCAAGGGGACCTTGGTCTAGGATTCACATAGACTTCGCCAGGCCCACAAAACACACACCTTCCTTATAACAGTAGATGCTTACTCCAACTGGCTGGAGGTAAGCAACATGAAGACGACAACCACGGAGGCCGTGATCAAGGAACTCTGCAAACTCTTTGCAACACACGGCCTCCCAGACATCGTCGTTTCCGACAACGGGCCCCAATTCACCTTGCTGGAATTCGAAAAATTCCTAGCGGAAAGGGGCATCCGCCACGCGCTGACAGCACCGGCGCACCCGGCGGCGAACGGTAGGGCGGAACGGATGGTCCAATTCACTAAGAAGACCATCTGGAAAATAGACCATGGGAAGATCCAGGAGAAAATAAACAAACTACTCTTCACCCAACACATAACCCCAAATACCACAACGAATAAGAGCCCAGCCGAACTATTAATGGGGAGGAAATTAAGGTCCCCACTCGACAGGTTACACCCCACGTATAACCCGGAGAAGCCCCCAGACTCAAACAGCAAACACCGAACCTTCGCACCCGGCGACCCCGTATACGCAAGAAACCTAACGGGAGACCCACTATGGATACCGGCCGTCATCACACAAATAACAGACCCACACTCGTACCGGCTACAAACAGCAGACGGACGAGCGTGGAAACGCCACATCGACCAACTAAGGTCGAGGACTACCAACCAAGAGACCACCGACGCACAAACAGGCGAAACCAACCCCCACAACACAAACCAAGGGGGGAGGGAATACCCAGGGGACCAAAACCAAAGAAGAATAAACCAGCTGTACTTACCGGAAAGCAGCCATCACGACCCCTCGCCAGGAAGAGACAGCCAGGCCAGCTCGACTGACCTGGAAAGACCGAGCGGGAGCGGCGAAACCCGCAGCTCAACCAACCCGGGAGGCCCAGGAGGGAGCTATGGAGAGCGGACTGGCCCGACCTACCAGCCGGTTCCCACGACGGCATCAGGAGCAACAGAGATCCCGACCGAACCGGCTGGGATCCAACCTACGACTGAGCTGCACAGGTCCAGTAGGCTCAGACGGAGCCCCGCCTACCTACGTGACTACGCGACGTAAGGACTGAACCAAGAGGGGAGGGGTGTTCTGTCCTTAATTAGCATTCTTGAGATCCCCGCGGTTGGATTGGCCAAAGCGCGGGGCTCTCTGATTGGTCAGGCGAGCCGCGCCAATTGGCTCGCTGAGAATCTCCCGCGATTGGTCCATTCGAATCGCGGGAGATTCAGAGCGGTGCCATTGGCCACGGCCGCCACGGCTAAAGGAATAAAAGCCGCGGGCTTTTTCCTTTGCCCCAGTTTGGTTCCAACTTTAAATAAAAGAGCATGTTTTGAAGTCACCGACTCCTGGCATCATTTCGCGGACACAACAAAATCCATTTTATGCAAGGCAATCCAGAAATAAATGATATAGGTTTTTTGCTTCTGAATGATGTGATTCTCATGAAATATGTGATTGTGTAAGAATCATGTGTAATAACAACAACTATGAAATCAGTTTTTTTTTTTAAAGAATTGCATTCGGGAGCTTTTTAAAGATAAAGCTCTCTAGAAAGATAGAGTATATCTCAAATGTTCAGAAATGTTTTAGGTATCGGAGAGATCGTTAATTCCATTCGTTTCTTTTTCACAGTATTTCTTTGCAAGATCTTGCTTTTTTTGCACACTTGACAAATGCTATTCCATAGCTTTTTGTGTGCTATACTCTGATGCTATTTAAAATTACATTTAATGTACTTACTTAGCTTTTGTTAGCCTCTGCTGAAATCGTCAGAGTATTAAGCTACCATTACAGAGATCTTTGCCTTTATATATTATTAATCAATTTAGCCCTAGCACACAGGATTGGCCCTTCCAACCGCCTCCCATCTGTAATTAGCTCTGTTGTTTTTGCTTCCATCATGTTGGTCAAAAGAGGCTTATCTATTATTGTTGCTTCCTCAGATATATATATTCAAACTGTGCATTTTTGTACACTTTTGTTTTCATTTAAAACCACAATCCTCTTACTTTCATAATTATATACATCTCAAAAGTGCCTTTTCAAAAAGCAACTGAACTGAAGAGCTTCTTGCATGAGAAGCGAAACATTTTCCAAAGAAAAATAAAGTCCAGTTGCCTTTTGAAAAAGCACCTTTGGGACAACCTTGACCTGGATGATTGAGAATATCCATAGATATAATTATTTGCACTTTCCTTCAACACAATTTTTTTGTTTTTCTTGTCTCATTTCCTCTCCCCTCTTTTCCTCTCTTCTATTCCATTCCACTTCCTTTCCTCTCCTCCATTCTACTCTCCTCTCCTCCATTCCACTCTCCTCTCCTCCATTCCACTCTCTTCTCCTCCTTTCCATTCTCCTTTCCTCTCTTCCATTCCACTCTCCTCTCCTCTCCTCTCCTCTCCTCTCCTCCATTCCATTCCACTCTCCTCTGTTTGGTTTCTCTTTTGAGCCATTAAATGTAGTAGCAATTAATTTAGTCTTTACCATGAAAGTAATGCTACACTGGCATTTATTTACATTAAAAGTTTGTTTTAATTAGCATTGCACCTATGTTCCCTTTTATAATGCTCAGATATGGTTCTCCTTCCTTTAGAAGAGTTGATATATTTTTTTTGCTCACATTGATTCTCTCAACAAAATATTTCTAATAACATGTTCAGAAGAAAGTGTCCATTTTCTGCCACATTCTGGCTCCTGTTTTCAGTTTCCACTTGATTTAATAGAAAATAATTAACTAAAACAATGTTTCCCTTTGAAAGCTTTCATTAGGATGTCTTTAGGAATTGAAGCATAGTTTAACACTACCATTTTATTTGCTGGTTGGGATACATTTATTGAAGCTGCAATCTAATGGTAAGGGATTTTTTTTTTTAAAAAAACTTATTTTATGGAACTATTCCAGGAGAGTGAATTGTCCTAGGCCACATGCCTAGAGCAGAAGTAGGTATTCAGCCAGTTCTGACCAGTTCTGGAGAACCGGGAGCAGAAATTTTGAGTAGTTCAGAGAACCAGCAAATCCTGTTTCTGACTGGCCCCGCCCCCATCTATTCTCTGCCACCCAAATCCTAGCTGATTGGCTAGGTCTTCTTTTGTTGCCCTGCACAGGAGAAGGGAGCTGGAAAGCAGGTTAGTGGGGTGGGGAGGGAATGGGATTTTGCAGTAACCTTCCCTTCCCACACCCACCAAGCCATGCCCACAAAACCACACCCACCAAGCCACACCATGCTTACCAAGCCACACGCAAAGAACCAGTAATAAAAAAGTTTGAATACCACCAGTGACCTAGAGAGAATATTGTAAAGGAGTTTCAGTATGCAAAATAATTGTTTAATGCTTCTAAGAGAGGAAAAGGAACCTCCAGTGTGCTGAAATCAACTGTTTGCTAATGCAAAAAAATAAAGGACATTTGCATATAAGAGGTGAGGCTTTGAACTTCTTATTTGATCAACAAATGGTTGGCCTCGCCCATTATACCTGTGATGCTAGTGGTGAGTGGTTGCTTCTCAGAGTAGAAAATTAAGATGGTTAATCGAGCAAAAATGGCCACCTTCTATTAAAATGGAGGGACACCCTTTGAAAGAAGAGATAGAATTGGAGTTATTGTGGTTCGTCACACAGGCATCCAGATGTTTAGATTTGATTTGGCATTTTTGTCCATCTATCGAGTCCTTCCCAAGGACCTGGGATTGGCAGATGTGAATGTGTTACAGGTATAGTCAATGCCTTTGTCAATGTCAATGCCTCCTCCTCCTTCCCCTCCTCCTCTTCCTCCTTCCCCTCCTCCTCCTCCTCTTCCTCCTTCCCCTCCTCTTCTTCCTCCTTCCCCTCCTCTTCTTCCTCCTTCCCCTCCTTTCTCTTCTGCCCCTTCTTCCTCTTATTTCCCTTCATCCTCTTCTTTGCCTTCCCCTTCCTCTTCATCTTCCTCCTCCTCCTCCTCCAACTCCTCCTATTACTTCTCTCTCTCTCTTTCTTTCTTCTTTTCTACAAGCTAAAATGGAAGAAGAATAAAAGGGATGGCATTTGAATATTTTGTTTCGGATTCCTCAGTAGTATTTAAAAATGTCCCAGTTAAGAAAATATACGTCCTTTTGTTCTTTCTAATTATTGTTGGGTTTTTTTATTATTTTTCATGGGTTTTTATAGTATTTGCATTTTGGTGTGTTTGTTTGTCCACACATAAATACACACATGTGAATACATATATATATTTCTATCTATGCAAATGTGTCTTCATGACTGTTTGTATATCTGAATGAAAATTATAGTCCTAAATATGAGAAAAGGGGTCCCTTATAAAACAGGATTGATTTCTAACTGATTTCTCTAAGTAATCCCTTAAGTCAGGGGTCTTCAAACTTGGCAACTTTAAGACTTGTGGTCTTCAACTCCCAGAATTCTTCCTCCAGTCATGTTAGCTCAGGAATTCTGGAAGTTGAAGTCCACAAGTCTTAAACTTGTCAAGTTTGATGAAGATCCTTGCCCTAAGTGAAATATCTCAGCCAGGAGTGTCAAACTCAATTTCATTGAGGGCCGCATCAGGATTGTGTTTGACATGGGAGAGGCATGGCCAGGGTGAGTGTGGCCAGCTCAACATCATGTGATCAAATGTCACTTTTGCTAGTAGTTTGTTTTGCTGGTATTCTGCCAGATAAAATGAGGGCCGTGTTTGGCCTTCCCAGTCTTTGCTTTCAGCTGCAACAGCCTCCTGTAGCCCTCTGCCAGGCAAAACCAGAGCTTGTGAAGGTCACATGTGGCACTCATCAGCTCCTTTTCACTGGCAGAGGCACCACGGGCCAGTTCTTCAGTGCTTCCTTGGTGGACCCACGGACTAGATCTAGGCATCTTGAGTTTGACACCCCTGATCTAAGCTTTCTGAACAATAATTTTATGCTTAGCTTGAATTTTTAATCCTGTAGTCAAGTAATGCTGAGGTTTATAGTGTTCTGTTCGGAGTGTGGGCGCAAAGAATGGAGACGAGGCATCGGAAAGTGACTCAACTCTTTATTAGTGACTTCAGAACAGAGTTATGATACTCGGGCAGCAGCAGCCCTTTTATAGGGCTTGCTGCTGTCATAACAGCCAATGCTTTGAGTTTGCTACGCTGGCGGCGTCCAATCGGCAGCGCCTGTTAACAGCCAATCAGATTGGCCTGGGACGACCAATCAGGATCCGCTGCTGGCGGGCCAATCAGAAGTGCAGGATTTTGAGCCTGCTGTGGAAGTAAAACTATTTAAGCTTTTAATTAGCGCAATTGCTTAGTCCGTAAAACCCCTCCCCCCTAGGTTCCGTCTGAGGGGTGGGGTGATGTACTCTCACAAGTACGCAGGTCGTTTCACCTGTCTGCCCGATCTGCGTTGCCCCAACAGTTCTTGCCTTGGCTCTGTTTCCGATGGGCTATTTGCTGGGCTGAACAGCACGGCTGGGTCAACCACTTCACTGGGCGATGCGCTGTCATCCCTGCTTCCGTCAAGGCTGCCTCCTGAGTTTCTTGGGTTTGCTGCTGTCGCAGTGCTGCTTTGTGGTATCATCTGGTCCAGTTCTTCCTCGGAAGGTGAATATCCTGAGGTTGGTTGTGTTGATTTTTGGATTTCACATTCTGCGTCATATGTTGGCTCATTTCCGCTAGGTACTGTTCAAATGCGAGAGCAGTGAATTGGAGACCATTATCGGAAACCAGGACATCTGGTAGTCCATGTGTAGCAAATAGTTTATTTAATTTTGTTAGGGATAACATTGTTTTACCCTAACTGGTTTAGGTAAATAATAATATGTAATCATAGTTTGTATGTTAAAGTGTCTGCAACTTTAACTGTGGGACAGTAATTAAGGGAGTGGTTGTGAAAGCACTTTAAAAGAAGCAAGACGGCAGCTTGCTATCTCTCTGGCTTTGATGATTCCTGATTATTGCAAGGACACAAGACTGCATTGCTCGAACGGGAGAGAAAACAAAGGACTGGCTTGTAAGTGAATTGACAAAGGATATTCAAAACGGATTTTGCTAACTGAATATCCCTGAATGGACTGACTAAATGATACATGACTATTGGACTGTTATTTTGACTATGCTATGAACTCATAATGGAATAAACTATATATTTGATAGCACAAGCGTATCTGTCATTTTTACTGTATGTTAATAAACATACAAGCTTAGCTCACTCATTTATCTGTGTGCCTATCTGACTAAGCTGCACATTCTGTTTAGCTTGTCTCCCTAACCCTGGTTGGGGAAACCAGGCTTAACAAATTTTTTAACGAATGCTTCTGTGGTGGTGCTCTTTATTTTGTGGACCTCTAGCCAATTTGAATAGGCGTCCACGGTTATGAGAAAGATATGTACTTTGGTGGGTTCCGCAAAATCGAGGTGCATGCGGGACCAGTGACCCCAGGGTGTCTCCCATTCCATTGGTGGGGCTTTTGGTGGATCTGCGTGAGTTTCTTGACACTTGTTGCAAGTGGACACCCAAGTTTCTATTTGTTTATCTATACCTGGCCACCACACGTAGTTCCTGGCTAGTGCCTTCATTCGCACGATGCCAGGATGTCCATTGTGCAACAGTTTCAGGACTTTCTGTTGTAGCCACTCCGGAATGACAACTCTGTCTCCCCACAATATGCATCCTTTTTGGGAGAAAAGCTCTGTCTGTTGGTTTTTGAAGGGTTTGAAGATGTCACTGAGTTCGTTGTCAGGCCAATCTCTTTCCACCCAGCTGAGGATTCATGCTAAACAAGGATCTTTCCTTGTTTCTATGGCAAAGTCTCGTGCAGTCAGTGGTGGAGAAGGAAGGGTTTTGATTTGTAGCATTGTTAGTGTTGGAGCCGGATCGTCTATGACTTCGGGTAGCGGTGAGCGGCTCAAAGCGTCAGCGTGGGGAATGGCTTTCCCCGGGCGGTGTAGCAATTGGTAATCGTATGCAGTTAGAAATTCCGACCAACACGTCATTCTTAGTGATAATATATGAGGTGTTGGTTTGTCCCCTGCTAAAATGCCAAGTAGTGGTTTGTGATCGGTGACTATGGAAAAGGGTCTTCCATATACGTACTCATGGAAGCGTTTGACAGCAGCTATGATAGTGAGAGCCTCTTTATCAAGTTGGCTATAGTTCCTCTCAGCTTTCGCTAAAGTCTTTGAAAATAATGCAATAGGTGCCTCAGTACCGTTTGGTAGGATGTGGCTCAGGATAGCTCCTACCCCAAACGGTGAGGCATCGCAGGTGACAGTTAAAGGTAAGGTCTTGTTATATTGTATCAATACAGCATCTGAGGTTAAAAGGTCTTTGACTTTCTGAAAAGCTCGTTCTTTGCGTTGTCCCCAGACCCAGGAAGCCTTCTTGTCGAAGAGCCTATGCGGGGGTTCGGCCACAGTTGCTTTCTGGGGCAAGAAGATGTTATAAAAGTTAATGAGTCCTAGGAAAGCTTGGAGGTCTGTTTTATTCCTAGGTCTTGGGGCGTTTTTTATGGCAGTCAGTTTTTTTTCAGTAGGATGAATTCCCTGTTTGTCAAGTAGATAGCTCAGGAATTCAACCTTTTCTGTACAGAGTTGGCACTTGTCCTTCTTGACCTTTAGGCCAGCATCTTTAAATTTCTTTAGAACCATTCGGAGTCATTTTTCTAAAATGCATCTAGTTGGGGCAGCTATCAGTACATCATCGAAGTAGGGCACGACCCCTTTTATGCCTTGTAGCAATCTTTCCATTAAGCTCTGGAAAATGCCAGGGGCTACACTTACTCCGAACTGGAGTCTGTTTCACTTGAAAGCCCCTCTATGCGTGAATATAGTCTGGGCCTCTATAGTCTGTGTGTCTACGGACAACTGCTGGTACACCTGAGCTAAGTCCAATTTTGCAAATATTTTCCCACTTCCAAGGGAGTGAAGGTGTTGGACCACAGGTACGGGGTAAGCGCTCTGCTGGAGTGCATGATTTAGGCTGGCCCGGTAATCCCCGCAAATTCTCACTGATCCGTCTGGTTTTATGGGGGTCATGATTGGGGTCTCCCATCAATCAGTTCCAACACACCTTGTGCTATTAATTTGTCCAATTGTTCATCAATCTTTGGCTTGAGTGCAAAGGGCACTCAACGAGGCTTAAGGTGAATGGGCACAACTTCGGGGCTGAGGTTAAGCGATAAAGGGGACCCTTTGTACTTGCCTAGCTTCTCGCTGAACATGTCCTGGAATTCTTGGACGAGGGCCGCTTCCCAGTCATCACTGCCAGTATGGTTGATGCCAGCTAGTTTGATTCCTAATGGCGCAAACCACTGTAGACCCAGAAGGCTGGGCAGATCTCGACTGACGATGGTCAATGGTAAGGTTGCGGTGTGGTCCTTGAAGGTGACTCGGATGTTGCTGGAACTGACGACCGGAATTCTATTTCCTTGGTAGTCTTTCAATATGACGTTTTGAGTGCTGAGGTCCTGGCGATGGATGTCAGGGATCAGCTGCTTGAAGGTTTTCCAGGATACCATCGATAGGGACGATCCAGAGTCGACCTCCATAATGCATGATCGTTTCTTGATGATGACCCTTACTCGGATTTTCCTTGCATCAAGGGATGAAGCGTGGCCTATGGTGATGGTCTGGTGTGCCTCTTCTCGTCGGGATGAAGTGGTGGCTGCTCGGTTTCTGTATTGAAAGTTCCATTGGTTGTTTTGGAGGTCCCGATTAACTGGTGGGGTGCCTGTTGTCTGTCAGAAATTGTTTTCTCTCCTGGTTGGGCTGGGTCCTCGCTTGCTTCTGCAGACTTTAGCGATGTGGCTCCTCTTCCCGCAGGAACAGCAGAGTGCATCTAGGAATTTGCAGTTGGATCGCGGGTGACTGCCCCTGCATCCAGAGAATTGGTACGGGGATTTTTGATTTTTTGGTCCTGCTGGTCGCGTTCTGACCTGAGTCTGTTGACCTCTTCTTCCTCGCTTTCTGATGAGGATTCGAGGTCCTCATGGTGGGTAGTTGTCGCATCGCTGGCGAGTTGGTGGTGCGGTGCATTTGCTCAGAGCATTCGAGTGGCTGACTTCCTGGTTGCTTCTGCTGCAGTAGCATCGGCGATGACATCTGCGAGGGTGATGTCTCCCTTCACCATAATCTTGCTCTGGGTCGTGGGGTCTCTTTGGCCCAGAACAATTCGATCTCTCATGGCTTCCTTGAGATTTGCGAAGTCACAGAGTCCTCCTAGGTTTCTGAGGTCAGCGATGAAGTCCCCAATGCTTTCGCTTTCCTGTTGGTCCCTCTGGTAAAACTCGTGTCTTCTGATGAGTGTTGGCACCGCCGGTGCATAATGGGCCTGGAGGATTGGGGCAAGGTTGTCCCAGTCCATTGTCTTGACTTCTGCTGGTTTCGCAAGTGCTTTTGCCATCTTGAAAACGGCAGGCCCACAATGGGTCAGAAATACAGCTCATTTCTTGCCAGGCATAGCATCTTTCAGATTGTTGGTCTCCAGGAACATCTGGAACCTGTCCATATATGAGTCCCAGTCTTCGTTAGCTGGGTCAAATGGAGCGGGTGGTACAGCGCTGCTGGTCATTCTGCCGCTTCTTCGGTGCGCTCTTAGCCACGTGCTCTGTAGGGTTCGTTGAGTGTTTGATCAGCTCTTAAAGTCTCCGCATCCCATCCTCATCTATTTGGAGCGTGGGCGCAAAAAATGGAGACGAGGCATCGGAAAGTGACTCAACTCTTTATTCGTGACTTCAGAACAGAGCTAAAATACTTGGGCAGCAGCAGCCCTTTTATAGGGCTCGCTGCTGTCATAACAGCCAATGCTTTGAGTTTGCTGTGCTGGCAGCGTCCAATCCGCAGCGCCCATTAAGAGCCAATCAGATCCGCCTGGGACAACCAATCAGGATTCGCTCCTGGCGGGCCAATCAGAAGTGCAGGATTTCAAGCCTGCTGTGGAAGTAAAACTATTTAAGCTTTTAATTAGTGCAATTGCTTAGTCCGTAACATATAGAGTAAGCCAACCCACGCTTTACCCATTGCAATTCCATGCTTGGTTTTATGGAAGTACATCACACTTCAGGTAGTTTCTGGTAGGCTTGTAGGTATGGAATTGTACTGCACGTTGTCATTTTGCCAAGATACATTTGGCAGGTGGAATTTTATTCCCCTCTACAATATTGTGAAGACCTTTGCAACTTGACCTTCTGTCTGTATTGCAGCAATTATGGTTAACAGGCAATCTCTTTGGGTCAGAAAATATGAAGAAGCTTATAGCTCTTTAAAGACTAATGGATTTATGATGGCCCAACAATAAACTGACTAAGAGTCTAGTATTTACTGAGCCAAAGAAAACACAGTTACTCTCTCTATTCTACTCTCTTTTGCACATCTAAATATAATGATCAGAATTCAGGAAATGCTATTGTATAATGTTAGTCACACACATATGCACATATCTCATACATGGTCTTTTAAGACCTTAATCATGTCTTCCTAGCTAAGCTTACCCAGTGCTGTATAGTCCATCTATGGCTTTGATTCAGACTTAAGAAACTAGTCTCTGCTTCCAAAATATAGTACTTCTCAAGGCTTTTGCCTACCACTGAGCTGAAATGCTACCCAGCCAACTTTGAACTGTCAGAAACATACAGCAGCTTCAAATTTTCTGACTCCATTCTCCTGCCTTTATTTCCTCTGTTTCAAGTCACCAAGGGCAGAATAAGGTTAATAAGGAAGAAAAATGCAGCTTTATTGGTGATACAATGAAGGCCAAGATAATTTTACTCATGAGCTTGACTCATATCAAGCTCATATCATGGGGATACGACTCAAAATAAAAAAGATGACCCCAGGTATGCTTAAGCCGTGGTTAGATTCTGTTTCAGACAAAGGGTTTTGGCAAATATTTTTTTTAAAAAATAACCTTTACATCATGCAGAAGAATGTAGCTTCTGCAACAGATCATATTCAAATATGTGTAATGTCCCTTGGGATGCGAATGATCCGAAACTGCTGTGTCGGAATCAGAGATATAGCTTATTGATCTATTAGATTCAATAAGTCCTATGGATGATAGCAAGCCCCAGAAAAAGAGATATGAACCAAAGTTTTCAGCTAGGATGGTTTCAAAATATACCAGAGCTATTTGTAATCCTGCTAAGCCATTGCTAACTGTGAAACGTATTTTTGGCAAAGTGTGCACTTGGATGGAAAAGTTTAAAGCAGGAAGAATGAAATTGTTGGAAATGAGGAACTGAAAGTAATATACACAGGTGTTTACAGAAAGTGACAATTAGTGAAATTGTGAAGCATGTATGTGGTTAGAAGAAAAGTATAAAGGATAGGGTTGGAGATCAGCTCGGTCCCCTTTGATTTACAGCAGTCCTTGCAGGACCTGCTATATGTCACTTTGGACCCCATTGCAATGGCTTATTAATGTAAGTGTATTACTGCTATTATATCTTTTATATCTATTCATTTCTTATTTTCCAAATTATTAGAAACAATAAACTTCTGATCTTAAAGTAAAAAAAATTGTTTGTGTTGCTGTATGTTTCTTATTGACATTTTTTTAATGACAGCTGTTGTAACTATGTATCATTCATGTGATTGCAACTATGTATCATTGCAACTATGTATCATTCAAGCATTGCAACATTGTATCATTCACGTGTAAACATTAGACTTCTGTCTCTTCAGTGATCTTTGCCAGACACGTACGAGGGACGGGGAGATAAACAACTATCAATACAGAATGATATCCTAACTGACCTGAACTATTGTAAATCACACACATCCTGTTAACCTGGTATCTTAACTGACCTGAACTATTGTAAATCATGCATATCCTGTTTGACTTGGGCGCTGAAAAATTTCACCCCCCTTGTGAAAAAGCATAATAAAAGAGCGTGTGCCAAGACATTCTGGGCGCGCTCATCCCGAGGAAACCTTGTCTCGTGTCGTTTCTCTCTCCCTTGCTCCCTTTCATGAGCCGCCCATCAGATGCGGGATGGCAGATACCGCAGACAGCTTGTAAACACAAAGCCCCTTGAAGGCAGGACAAGAAGCAACGGATGGAAACTAATCAAGGAAAAAAACCAACCTAGAACTAAGGAGACATTTCCTGACAGTGAGAACAATTAATCAGTGGAACAACTTGCCTCCAGAAGTTGTAAATGCTCCAACACTAGAAGATTTGAAGAAGAGGTTGGATAACCATTTGTCTGAAGTTGTTGTGTATGTACCATAGTTAATAAAGAATGAGCTTGAGGTAAAGTGCAGGGTTCTGGCCCTGCACTTCTGATTGGCTGTTCGGCAGCCAGATCGGATTGGTTAGTTCTGAGGAATCCGATTGGCCCTTAACCCAGAATTCTTATTGGTTAAAAGAGCTAGCGTTCATAGCTCGCTATTGGACAATTCTTACAAGGGTTGCCTATATAAGGCAGAGTTCACTGTTGTTGTACTGAGAAGTCACTATGCAATAAAGAGCTGAAAGTTCACTATTCAGAGCCTGTCTCCATTTACTTTGACCCATGTCCAAGTACTTAACAGAAGTGGTGGAGGGTTCCCTGCATCTTGTACTAGATGACCTCCAAAGTCCTTTCCAACTTTGTTATTCTGGAGGCTGATTGTTCCACTGATTAATTCTTCTAACTGTCAGGAAATTTCTCCTTAGTTCTAAGTTGCTTCTCTCCTTGATTAGTTTCCACTCATTGCTTCTTGCCCTGCTCTCAGGTGCTTTGGAGAATAGCTTGACTCCGTCTTCTTTGTGGCAGCCCTTGAGATGTTGGAACTCTATCACTCCGAGTCCTTCTTTTCATTAAACTAGACACACCCAATTCCTGCAATTCCTGTTCTTCATATGTTTTAGCTTCCAGTCCCCTAATCCTCTTTATTTCTCTTCTCTGCCCTCTTTGCAGAGTCTCCGTATCCTTTTTATGTTGTGGTGACCAAAACTGGATGCACTATTCCAAGTGTGGCCTTACCAAGGCATTATAAAGTGGCATTAACTTAATGTGATCTTGATTCTATCCAGTGGTGGAATTCAAATTTTTTTACTACTGGATCTGTAGACGTGGCTTATTTGGTGGCCATGGCTTGGTGGTCATGTGACTGGATGGGCGTGCTTGGTGGTCATGTGACTGAGTGGGCATGGCCAACTCAATATCACTCACATGCCTCACCTGGCCTCTCCCTTCCCAGCCAATCCTTGTCACCCAGCCTCAACTTATCTGTAGTTCTGTAAAAATGTTCACCTTTCTTGACTTTATTATCTGCATAATATAGATGTACTTACATGGACCGCTGAAAGGAGGAAATGGCTCACATGCTTTACTCAAGAGTGTGACAGGCAACAAGCTTTTAAGGGGCTGCCACAAAGAAAGGGGGACAATGTATTTTCCAAAGAAGCAGAATGCAAACAAGAAGCAATGGATGGAAACTGAACAGAGAGAAGCAACCTAAAACTGAGGAGAAACTTCCTGACAGTGAGAACAATTAACCAGTGGAACTGCCTGTCTCCAGAAGTTGTGGATGCTCCAACACTGGGGGTTTTGAAGAAAAGACTGGACAGCCATTCCTCTGAAATGGTATAGGGTTCGCCCCAAAGTCCCTTCTAAATATTATTCTGACACCTTTCCCAGGATTTCTACTCAGAGTTTGGCATCCTCAGTTTTCTTGCCTGAGCTGGGGATTGGACTAGTAGACCTCCAAGGTCCCTTTCAACTCTTGTTAAGCACATGTGTATTTTATGCTCTGGACTATTGGCATTGAATGCATGTAAACCCTGAAAAATATGTGGTAACCCTAGGCAAAAGAAAGGCAGAAAAATCACTCTAGGTGTAGGGACAGTGTAAAATATTAACACATGATAAATAATGGAACAATTAAAAATAATAGCACAGAGTTTTACCTCTTTCTTTCTTTCTTTCTTTCTTTCTTTCTTTCTTTCTTTCTTTCTTTCTTTCTTTCTTTTGTCTCTCTCTCTCTCTCTCTCTCACACACACACACACACACACACACACAGAGAGAGAGAGAGAGAGAGAGAGAGAGAGAGAGAGAGAGAAAGAGAGAGTGAGAGAGAGCACTTAACAGACAAGCATTTTGGAAGCAGCTCCTTTAAATTTTATCAAGGCTGGAGTGGATTCCCCCACCCCCTCTGTCAGACTGTACTGCTTCTCACTCCAGCATTTACCTCACAAGGGGAAAGCCATACTTGCAGCGTCCATGGGGAATCCTTGGAGAAGTTTTTAAAGAACCTGCTTCCAAAATGCATTTCTTTTATGTTGCAAAAGTGCTCCAAGGCTCAATTCACCTCCACCCCTTCTGTCAGACCGCACTCCTTCTCACTCCAGGCACTTTACTCACACAGGAAAGTGATACTTGCAGCATCCATGCCTTTCTTCCTTTCCCCTGGGGAGAAAGAGGACGTGGGGAATGGAAAGCTAGGAGAGCGACCGCAAGTGAGCGACTGGGTGACTGGGTTGGGGTTGTGGCCAGCCAGGGGTTGCCACCGGTTCAGTGACCTACACCAAATAACCACTACCGGTTTGCCCAAGTAGATGTAAATCGGTTGAATACCACCTCTGATTCTATCCCTCGGCTAATGTAGCCGAGGACTGCATTGGCTTTTTTGGCAGCTGTATCACACTGTTGGCTCATATTTAAGTGATGTTGATGATTTGACAATATTAATTCTGGTAAGCAGGATCATTTTTCTTAAAGTCTTCCTATTTTGTTCCTGAGTCATATTATCACTTGCCAGTTTGTATTCTTTGAACAAGCAGGTCCTTTTCCAAATAATTTACTGAATTTGGACAAAATTGCAGCATTTGCTGTTAAATAAAAATAAGTATTTAAAACACTGAAATAATGATTTGGGAAATAAAATTATTGTATATTTGCACTACTGTATTTCAAAAGAGCTGAACCCATTTTATAATGTTTTGGTTCCCTCTATGCCCCACCTGCAAATCTTTTACAGGTAGAGCATGACTTATAATCACAATTCAATCCAACATTTCTGTTGCTTAGGGGAACATTTGTCAAGTAAGATTTGCTCCATTTTACCCCCTTCCTTGCCCCATTTTACCCCGTTCCTTCCACAGTTGTTAAGTGAATCACTGCTATTGATAAGTTAGTGATCCAGTTGTTAACCAAATCTTCCTCCCCCCTTGACTTTGCTTGGGAGAAGGTCACAAAAGAGGATCATGTAACCTCAGGATCCTGCAACTGTCATAAATACAGGTCAGTTGCCAAACATCTGAATTTTGATCACATAACCATGGGATTCTGCAATGGTTGTAAGCATGAAAAATAGTCCGAAGTGTCATGCCCCTGCCGGGGTCTGAATCCGAGGAGGAAGACAAACAACTGAAAGGGAGTGGGAGTTCAGAGGAAGAACCAGGCCCACCCCCTCTTCATCCTTGGGCATGCAGGGAGGAATGGAGAAGGGAGCAAAGTGGGTTGCATGGCTTACGGGGGAAGAAAGGGCCCTGATTCTCTTCATTAGCCACAGCTGGGAATGAGAGTTTAAAAGAAATGCATGCTGAGTGCGGCAGCTGCTGGGAGCAAATGTGAGTTTATCTGATGTTGACTTTGCTTATCTGTGTTCCTGGCATCTTCCCAACCATGTTGAGTTATTGCTGTGCCTTCACATCTAGAATTCTTCCTGCTGGACTAATTACCTCATTTTGCCTTCTTTGGACCTACAGTTACAGTTTTTGTTGACCATGTTTTGGGCTTGATTCTCTACAGTCAAAAGTGTTTCTGGGAGTTTTTCTCCAGCCCAGAAGGTTACCAGGACATTGGGGGCAAAGTTGGAGCTAATAAATGGACTCCTATTGATTATCTGACTGTGTTGCCTTTGTGCCGCGCCCTGGGTCATTACACTAAGTCACATTTTTCAGTGTCATCATAACTTTGAATGATCATTATATGAACTGTTGTAAGTCAAGGACTACTTGTATCCAAAATGTTTGGATGAAGTTGGTTGACAATTTCTGATAGTGTGGGGTCTCGGAAACAGCATGAGTTCCTAATTTCCCTTGGATACATTTCCATTGGCAACCCTTTGAACATGATTTCTACTGTTCTGACCTGACCTTCACAGAAGCAAGAAAACAGGCTCCCCGCAAAGTAAACCCCCCCCCTTTATTTACACATTGGGAATTAACTGCCTTCACCAACAGAAAGTCTAGGCAAGAGTTAACTGAAACAATAGTCCTTATCAGCTCATTATGATAAATACAAGGCTGTGAGCTCCCAGCCAGGAGGCTGCAAATTAAGTCAGTTCAAACAGAGAAATAGACAAACCTCAGTTTTGGCAAGGCAGTCTTTGTTGTATGAAGCACACACGGAGCAAACTTTCCAGAAGTGCAAACAGTTGTCTGTGATAACCAAACCACTCCCCTTTCCTCCTATTCATTCCCCAGCCATTCAGTGTCCACATTTGTTTTGCTTCCCAAGATGGCTCATTGTCCTCCGTTGTTCACCTCTTCTATGTGCTCTGTGCATATGCGCATCTGGAACAGGTCCCAGCTGTTCCTCCTCCTTACTCATCTCTGATTCCAAAGGCAGCTGCCTCTCTGGCTGGGAAATGCCAGACAGCCCTGGCTCTATCTCTGTGTCTGACACTGAGCATCCATCATAGCCTTCCCCAGGCTCCAGAACTGGCCCAAGTTCTTGTCCAATCTCCTCATTGTCCGAGTCTGCCACCAGTTCTGCTGGCAACTGGCAAGCCACAACATCTATTTGGAATTGCAAAGTTCTTTCTCTCCCTTACAAAATCAGAATATGTAATCACCTAAGGTGCCTTTGTGTGAGCATTGCCAATGTCTGATTATTATTATTTTCTTTTAAGTAGCTGTGACTGTGACTGGATTGAAACTGTTAGAAGTCTCTCTTTCTCTCTCTTTTTTTAACAAGGGTGGGGAAGAACAGCTCAAATAAAAGCAATTATCAAGGTCACCATTCCCTTTGACAGCAAAACAGCAATGATATGAGCTATTGGAAGCTTCAAACATTTTATCAAGCAGGGAAAATGGAATTACTGAAGAAAAAGTACATCATTACCCACAGCACAATATCAAGAGGCTTGCTTGGAAATTGCTGGACAGGTATATTTTGAACAACAAATACTTCACTCTTACAACCCAATAGACATGTATGAAAGGTGAGATCAATCATAGAGAGCCAAGTGCAACTATTACCTTCAAAGGCAGCTGTCATTTTCCCCCCCATGCAGCCTTTTCACATGTTCATATTTATTAATCAACCAACTACTAGGCCCAACACCTCTAAAGTGATATTATTAGTGTACTCCAGAGGCAGAATTGTCAAGGCTAACATAGCAATGTATAAAACATATGGTATCACATGGAAGGTAAATTGCAAATAGAAATACTAATGAGAAAGTGGAGAGACACTATGCAATGACCGGCATCCTATTTAGATAGAAGCTGAGGAAAATTGAACACTTATCAAGAAACTAATGAATTGGAATTCATTTTGTCTGCCAGCAGGACACATCTTTGAATTGGAGATTGACTGATTCGATGTTGAAAGCTGTCTTTGCTGAAACTGTGTGAGCACCATAAAAATGTAGACTATTTATCTGAAATATGGTCATTTTGCTACTGCTGGTTGTTTCTGAATAACCTCTGTAACTGGTTCGACATGAACAGCATAATGGGGATGAAGCTGGTCCCAAATATGGACAGCAACCTCATCTGGGACTCAGCAGGTGGCATGGTCTGGTTGAACCTGATGTAGGCATAGAACTAAGGAGTCTGTCATGCCCTTGTCAGAGCCTGAATCTGTGAAGGAGGATGAGCCGGAGATGGCGTTGATGGAAATTGAGAGGGTGGCTTCATTGGCTTTGGAGGAATGTGGGGAGGAGCAGGCTGAGGCAGCCAGGGCCCCTCAGGATTGGGACAGCTTGTTCACAGGGAGGAATTGGGGCAGGATGACTGAGAGAGGGCAAGCAGAGGAAGTGAGAATTGACTTCCTGATCCCTGAGCATGGAGAGTGGAGAGAAGGTGGGAACAGCTCAGGCCAACCTGACAACTTGGGAGGAGAGTGCCCCACCCCTCTTCACAAGCACACCTGGGGACTGAGATTTAAGAAGATTCTGCGGGGAAGGGTGTTTGTTGGGAAGAAATGCTGAATTTGTACCATTTGATGTGCCAGTACAGGCATTTGGAGTTTGCAGGACTGCTTGTTTCTTCCTAACTTTGTGGACTCAATATCTTCTTCTTTACTTTGTGGACTCATTGTTTGTTCCTTGTTTCATGGACCCATTTCCCTGTTCCTTTGTTTTGCTGGACTGGATGCAGCCAAAGACTCCCATGTGTCTGTGTGTGCATGCACTTTGCTCTGGGACTTATCAAGAATGTGGGAGTGCTTTGGGAGAAATTTGGAGCATTAAAGGGGAGTTTGATCTCCCAGTTGGCTGTGTGACCGTGGTGCCTTGTCCTGGGTCATCACAGAGACTTGGATTTGATGGGAAATTTGTGGAGAACTGAGGCCAGATAGCAGAGATGGAAACTCAATTGGGAAACATCTCTAGTTTTAGGCTCCATGAGAGATAATTCAACTCATTAAGATGAGCCAAAGGAAATCCTCCTCCCATTCCTGTAACTGATAGCATTGAAATGTTTCCTATTTGAGCAAGAGGTTGGACTAGAAGACCTCCAAGGTCCCATCTAATTCTGTTATTCTGTGATAGCTCTCTTGGACGACTCCTCTGACTCTTCCTCGGAGACCAGCTTGAGGGAGGATGAATTCATTCCTGGGACATCAGTGTTAATTAATGACTCTGAACTGTTGGCCAAAAGAGATTTATGGAGGACTTCAGCTGGGGACAGTTTGCAGGTCAGTGAAGAGGAGGAGGAGCTGCCTTCCATGGTGGACCTAAGAGCATGCAGGTCACAGGAAAGACAAGAGCAAAGGAGATCTGCCAGATTATTTGAGAGAAGACCTCACCCGTCTTGATGGACTGCACTAGAAAGCTATCTATCATGGCAGGCAGAGGACGGCATTGATGAGAACAATATGTTTGGTTTATGGCTGTGTATCTGTTCCTGCTTCCTGCTTGACTTGCTGTCTTGGAGACTTTGAAGTTCTCTTGACAAGGGAGCTCTTGTAGGTATACTTTCAATTTTGCCTGATGGCTTTAAGTTTGTTTGGTGGACTTACTTATTGGAGCAACTTTCTCTTGTTTTATGGACTATTGGGCATTGCCTTGTGGACTAACTTTGATCTGCTTGTGGCTGGCTTCATTTGGGACAGTTCTGAGGCTGGGTGAAGGGAACTGCTGGAGAACATAAATAAACTCTCTGAAACCCACCTCTGTGTGTGTGTGTGTGTGTGTGTGTGAGAGAGAGAGAGAGAGAGAGAGAGAGGAGTAGCACATATTCTGTTAAATTGTAGGGTTACAAATATTAGCGGGAGTGAAAATTTTACATCAGCAAAGGGGAAAAAATGAGAAATGGCCATAAGCCTTTGACAGAACAAGAACTTAATTTCACCTTGCCTTTTTAACTACGAAAAGAAATTATTCTTTAACATTAGAGACCCATAATGGAAATATTATTATCATGCTCAGAATTATGCTAGTTCTGAGCAGTTTAGAAACTTAAGGTAATGAATAGTAATTCAACTAGAAATCACTTTTGAATGAGCCTTTTAGTGTGCCAATTACCCTGACTTACTATCAAGAGTTACTAAGGGATCTTTACTCTGAATGATCACACTATTCCTTTCCTCCCCCACCCCCACTTTAATTGCCTCTCCCCCAACAAAAAATATAAATTAATATCTAAAGTCTTTCATCTAGATAGCCTTGGAACTAGGAATCAATTCAATTAGACCTATATGGATTTTTTTTCATTCACATTTTGAACCCTCCTTCAGAGAGGCACTATGTGTGGTGTGCAATGAAATATTTGTAACTAAAAATGGTATATAAAAATTAAAAATGTAGAAGGAGGCAAGGATGATTGAACATATTAAAATTAGTTGAAAAAAGGGCTCCCAGAGCATCAGCCAACCCTACAACCAAATGTTTCTTTAAGCCATCAACTTGAGATTGGAGAGGAATATTTTGAAAAATTTTCAGAAGGCCAAAACAATGGTTGTTCTATTTCTATTTTCAGGTCTTTCTATTTTGTTATCTTCTCTAATTCTTTCTCTTCCATTCTGCTGTCTTTAGGCACTGCCACATCCACTATCCAGACTTTTTTAGTCTTTCTTATTGACAAATGTTAAGTCTGGGGTGTTACGTGGCAGGAGCTTGTCTTTTGCAACTCTAATGTCCCAGAGTACTTTAATTTAATTTATCCCTTTTCTGTTATTCTTGTAGGGATGTGGTGGCTCAGTGGCTAAGTCACTGAACTTGTCAATCAGAAAGGTCAGCAGTGTAGCGGATCGAATCACTAATGCCGCGTAATGGAGTGAGCTCCTGTTACTTGTCCCAGCTTCTGCCAACCTAGCAGTTCGAAAGCACATAAAAAATGCAACTAGAAAAATGGGGACCACTTTGTTGAGAAGGGAACAGCGTTCTTTGCACCTTCGATGTTTAGTCATGCTGGCCACATGACCATAGAAATGTGTTTGAACAGGCTGGCTCTTTGACTTCGTAATGGAGATGAGCACCACCCCCTAGAGTCAGAAATGACTAGCACATTTGTACGAGGGGAATGGTTACAACCACTGTAAAAGTCTAACTCACAGACGAACACTGTACAGAAGCCTGATGATGGCAGATGAGATTCTGCTGAAACGTTGCTACAACTTTAAAAGCACCACTACTATGACGTGGGAAAATAACCGAACAAAGCTGAATGCCATATATATATATATATATATATATATATATATATATATATATATATATATATATATGTATGTATGTATGTATGTATGTATGTATGTATATGTATATGTATATGTATATGTATATGTATATGTATATGTATATGTATATGTATATGTATATGTATATGTATATGTATATTTGTTTTCTGAGGTTCTCGCGGGTATTTGTATGTGGATCTTTGGTTATTCGGGTTTTCTCCCATGTAAGATTGGAGGTATCTAGGCAACGTTTCGATGAAGTCTCATTCATCATCTTCAGAGTGATGAGAAGCACAGAGCTGAAGACCAAGCCTGAAGATGATGAATGAGACTTCATCGAAACGTTGCCTAGATACTTCCAATCTTACGCGGGAGAAAACCCGAATAACCAAAGATCCATATATATATATATGTATATATGTATATATGTATATATGTATATATGTATATATGTATATATACATATATACATATATACATATATACATATATACATATATACATATATACATATATACATATATACATATATACATATACACATATACACACACACACACACACACACACACACACACACACACATATATATATATATATATATATATATATACACACATACATACACATATATATATATACATAACACTATACAGAAGCCTGGTGATGGCAGATGAGATTCTGCTGAAACGTTGCTACAACTTTAAAAGCACCACTACTATGACGTGGGAAAATACATATATATATATATATATCACCTGTGACTGGCCCCAGCCCCACCTATTCTTTGCCACCCAAGTCCCAGCTGATTGGCTGGGTCTTCTTTGGTTGCCCTGCACAAGAGAATGGAGCTGGAAAGCAGGTTAGTGTGGTGGGGAGGGAATGGGGATTTTGCAGTATCCTTCCCCTGCCACACCAACCAAGCCAAGCTACACCCACCAAGCCATGGGTAGTAATTTTTTTTGAATCCCACCTCTGTTCAGGGGATGATTGAATTTTCGCTTCCTTTTGTAATTTTTTTCTTAACCCTATGGAATACATATTTTGTATGGCAGTCCAAAACAATTGCGAACAATGTTCTTACAATACAAAAAGGCAATTTAAGATTTTTTTTTTTTTTTTTTTTGCCCTCTCATGGTTCTGGAAGAGAATAAGAATAGTTGCCTCAAAGGTGCTTTTTCTAGAGGCAACTGGACGTTATTTTTTTTTCTTGAAGTTGCTTCGTTTCTCATCCAAGAAGTTTCTTCAGTTCTGGCTGAATGGTGGAGAATGGAAGGATTTATATTCCTTGCAGTCATCTGGTCATTAGATGGCTAATGATTAAACATCCTTCTCTCAACAGAAGGATGTGTTGTCTCCTACAACACAGTCCTTTCAGCAGTTCCAAAAAGGTTCCCCAGACATTTGCACTATTCAGATGAGCCTGAGGGCACAGATAAACCTCCAAGTGAACTCAACAATTCTCAAAATGAGTGCTAATGGCCAGATGATAGCAAGTAATATACATCCTTCCATCCTCCGCCATTCAATCAAAAATGAAGAAGCTTCTTGGATGAGAAGCAAAATATCTTGAAGGAAAATCAAAGGAAGTCCAGTTGCTTCTTGAAAAAGCACCTTTAGGATGACCGTTGAATAGTTTCAAATAAGTTTTCCATTCTAAAAGTTATTCTTTCTACAGCATGTTAAAACTGTGTTTCCCCATGGAGATACCCTCCCAATATTCAAAGCTCCACAAAGAGTTTTTCCTCCCAGTATGGTCCCTGATTGGAATTCTGGAAATTGTAGATTGCAATCCATCTAGGCCGAAGAGGTTAATTTTAAAAATCAATTGAAACCCCTAACAGGCATTACCTGTTCAGCTCCACCACCTCTGGAGGAGCTATCTAGATTGCAAAATTGTTGTTTTCTAAATCTTTCAAAGACCTACAACTCTATCTTCATGTCTCCACCTCGCTTGTTCTCTTAGTGGCATTTTCTAAAGAAAAAAAAAAGAACATTTTAAAAATATGCCAGGTTGATTGTATGTGTTAGGGATAACATTGTTTACCCTAACTGGTTTAGGTAAAATAATAAATATGTTATCATGGTTTATTAGTTAAAGTGTCTGCAACTTTAACTGTAGGAATGTAATTAAGGGAGTGGTTGTGAAAAGCACCATAAAAGAAGCAAGGAACGTCAGCTTTCTCTCTCTGGCTTGATGATCCCTAATTACTGGATAGACTGAAGACTGCGTTTTTCCCCTACTGGAACGGGAGAGAGAAAGGACTGTTGATTTATCAACTGTAAGAGGACTGATTTATTGTAAGTGAACTGACATTGGATATTCTACAGGATTTTGCTAATTGAATATCCTTGAATGGACTGACTAAAATGATACATGACTAATGGACTGTTATTTTGACTATGCTATAACTCTGAATGGAATAAACTATATTTTTGATAACACAAGCGTATCTGTTATTTTTACTGTATGTTAACTAACATACAAACTTATCTCACACATTTATCTGTATGCCTATCTGACTAACGCTGCACATTCTGTTTAGCTTGTCTCCTTAACCCTGGTTGGGGAACCCAGGCTTAACAGTATGGATGTCACCTTAAAAGGGTAAGGACTGTCTCAAGGTCAAACTTAAGGTTTCACTAATATTGGAGATTTTTTTTTCTCCCTAAAGTTTTCTCAGTTCAACAACTGAATTCCCAAATGCCTCAGTCTTGTTTAAGATTGAAAGAGAGCAAAAGAGGTTATTTTTATATATATAGTGTGTGCAATTTTGTAGGGATCCACAGTTGAGGCTGGTTTATTGCATTATCATTCTACCCATGGTGTCATTTCTTCTACAGTGGCATTTTTCACTAGTATTTGGCTTCAGTTTCCAAGATATGAATTTCAATCCTTCTCTTTCCATTTCTCTCTCCCTGTCCCTGTCCCTGTCCCTCCCTCCCTCCCTCCCTCCCTCTCTCTCTCCCTCCCTCTCCCTCTCTAGTCACAGTCATTTATGAAGGTTAATTGCTTAAGATTTGTTTTATACATACTGTATAATAAATCCTTCCCTTTCCAATATATGTGTGTTCATGTGTATATGGTTAATTGTTCTCACTGGTAGGAAGTTTCTCTTTAATTCCAGGTTGCTTCTCTCCTTGATTACTTTCCACCCATTGCTTTTTGTCCTGCCCTCAGGTGATTTGGAGAATAATTTGACCCCCTCTTCTTTCTGGCAACCCCTCAAATACTGGAATGCTGCTATCATGTCACCCCTGTGTGGGAATAAACTTTGACTTCAGTATTGGGTAATGATTAGTCTAAGACCTTATACATACATGTCTGCCTAAGGGTCACTGAGATAAAGCAAGGAAATTAAAAGCAAACACCAGAAACATTTAAGCAGCTCAGACGACTGTAAACAATTCTGTGCAATTATTTTAATCCACAATGTGAATGCTTACTATGTACAAAATTCTCAATAAAAGGGAGCACTAGAATTTGCTCTGGACTCCCATCCCGAGTACACCAGCCTGTGTCTCATTCTTTCCATGGAAGACCACCACAAGTGGTGACCCCGACGTGATCCACTGCAGGTGGTACGTGTCCAGATCTCCGTGTTTCCTCGTCTGGAATAGGTAAAGTACGTACTTAACTATTGCTGGACAATAGGATTTTTTCAGGGAACATGGGGGGAAAACTCTCTCAGCCACAGGAACGGCATGTTAGTGAGCTGCTGAAATTAGTCAGGACAAACTTCTCTATCTTTAAACCCTCTGGGGGGGGAGAAAATAGTTCTTTCAAAAGATAATGTGGGAGAGCTGCTGCAAGAGATCTGGCGGCAATGTCCCTGGTATCCAGAGAAAGGCTCTTTAAAGTTAGACACATGGAGGAGAATTGGAACTATCCTTCATGAAGAGCCACGGGCAACATCTGAAATTTTGATATATTGGAAGGTTGTTATGACTGCTTTAGAGACCCAGCAACAACCTCTTTTAAAAACTTTAATAGAACCTCCTCCTTATAAAGGAATTGTATTGCACCCTCCTACCCCAAAACTGGAATGTGCTTTATCATTTCCAACAGCGCCTATGCCTGTGGATGATCAAATCCAACCAAAAATGGGAAAAGTTCAAACAATGATGCATCAGGCTTTCAATGAGGGGAAATTAGAGCCTGATGAGATTCCCCAGATGAATTTGTTTCCAGTCAATAGGCAAGTGGATGCTCAAGGCAATCTGCAGACTGAATGGGTTCCGATTCCTTTAGCAGTTCTTAGGGAAATTAAAAAAGCAATTAAAGATTATGGTATTCAAAGTCCTTTTACAAAGGGGCTCCTGACAAGTTTGGCTACCTCACGCATGATTCCTAGTGACTGGAAAGATTTAATGAGAATGATATTGAGCTCTACTCAGTATGTGGTTTTTGACTCAGAATACCAAAGGGAAGCTATCACTAGGGGAAGGAATTCGGGGGGGGGGGGCTGTATATGCCAGACCAAATCTATGGGGCAGGCTTGTTTGAATCCACTGTTGATCAAGCTGCTAATTTGCCTGATCATGTATTTCCAGTGGTTATGGCAGCTGTCCTTGGGGCGTTGCCCCGCATCCAGGATGTGGGAACCCCAGCACGGTCTTTTTCTCAAATTAAGCAAACAGCATCTGAGTCTTATAATGATTTTGTGGAAAGGCTACAATTGGCTATTACCAGGCAAATCTCTAATGAGGAAGCTGCAAAAGAACTTTTGCTGAAATTGGCAGTTGAAAATGCAAATGCTGACTGCAAGCGTATCTTACAGCCCTTGGTGGCTAGAGGTGAGGTTACTCTGGCTGATCTGTTAAAGGCATGTGCAGTGGTGGGTTCTCAGACTTACAACATGGAGACTTTGGCTATGGCATTGCAAAAAGGGATGAAACCTACAGGGAATTGTTTTAATTGTGGAAAGCCTGGCCATTGTAAAGCCCAGTGCCATGCCCCTGGGAGTGGGGGGGAGGATGGCATTTAACAAAAACAAAATTAAGGACGTCCGTCCAAAATCGGTCTGTCCAAAATGCAAAAAAGGGTTTCATTGGGCAAATCAGTGTTGCTCTGATCAGAACCAAAATCCGGGAAACTAAATTTGGGGCGTGCAGCTAGCCCCGCTCCCAGGGCTGTCACAAAAGCATCACCTGCAATTACTGGGAGTGCAGGTTTGGGTTTAAAAATGTTGAACTCAATTAATGTGACCTTTCCTAATCAAGTGTACATTGAGGACACTCATTTTCATGGGCCACTGCCAGAAAAAAAACAGTGGGATTAGTACTTCCCATGTCTTCTGCATCAGAAAAAGGGTTTTTTGTTATTCCAGGAGTTATTGATCAAGATTATAAAGGGGTTATTAAGATACAATTGTACACTGATACTCCTGCATCATTAATGGCCGGTGTCTCTATTGCCCAGTTATTATTGCTTCCATACATCCCTATAAATCCTTTAATTGAGATCCCACAAACTGGTGGTTTTGGGTCCACTGAAATGGCAAGTTCTCCAGATGCTGCAGAACTGCTAGCGCTGAAAAAAAAATTGACGACAGACCAACCAAAAATGACAATTGAAATTCAGGGAAAATCATTTTCTGGCCTTATAGATTCCGGAGCAGATATCTCTGTGATACGCCAAAAGGAATGGCCAAATGAATGGGCGCTTGAAGACTGTTCGTGGAGTGGGTGGTATGCAGTTTGCAAGAAGTAGTGTATGTTGGTCGAAGGCATTGCATCGAGAAACTGGTGAGACTGCAAGGATTCAACCTCTTGTGTTGCCTCTGCATATAAACTTGTGGGGTAGAGATTTGCTGTCACAATTTCACACAAAAATTATTATTGGATAATGGAAAAATTACAATTGTTAACCTCTCAGCCAGTCTGGATTGACCAATGGCCACTTTCAAAAGAAAAGCTTACAGCTTTACATCAATTGGTAGCTGAGCAGCTACAATTAAGACACATGATTTGAGAGCTTTCAACTCCATCCTTCAACCAATGGGAGCGTTACAATGTGGTTTGCCTAACCCAAAACCTGATTCCACGCAATTGGGATCTAGTTGTAGTAGATTTGTGGGATTGTTTCTTTTCTTCACATAAAAACAAAAACGGAGGAAGTGGATGAGTATGGCTTGTCTTACATACAAAACATTCTTAATATTACCTTATACACTTTAATTTTTTTAAACATGACAGGATCTCTCGCTGCTATGGCAGCCAGTAGGCATTTTGCTTCCTCCCCTTCTGCAGGCACACCAGGACCGAAAGTTCGGTATAAGAGACTACCAGATCCAACATGGAAAGGACCTGTCCTGCTGATAACTTGGGGCCGAGGATACGCTGCTGTTGAAGATGAGGGGACAGTTGTTTGGGTTCCTGCTTGCTGTGTGCGTCCTTATCATCAGCCAAAGGGGCAAGGGGATGGATTTGGAGGAATGGAAAAGAAACACGTTGATCCAGGACATGGGGAAGCTAGCAAACCTTCATAATAAAACTGATTGTTGGATATGTATGCACATGCCAACTCACAAAACATCAGGGCTTCCAATGGTTGCAGTACCGCTGGCCGAAGGTGACTGGTATAAGGGACAATGCTATGGTTGTTCAGGGATGTGGTCTAACAGTTGGACTACAAGTAACACAAATACATTGCATCTTGGAAGCCGAATCCAAGAGGTGGCGGGTATCTACTGGACCCACAATGAGACAGTAGAGAATATGACTTACTTGGGAACATATCCATTTTGTAACAAAACAATTATTATTGGCAATGGAAGTCGGGTTTATCCAGATGACATGAAAACTAAAAATCTCACTTACTTTGTACATAATATTTCTAAATTTGATATCATATCTTTGATCAATGAAAATGGGTGTCCATTTATCCCTGCCACATGTTGTCCCACCATGAGAGAAAACCAGCTGCCCAAATGAGCAAATGGGCAATACGCACCACCACCCACTTATTTGGCTATGTTAATGGAATCCTTTGCACAATTAATCTATGCTGAACCATATACGGTTGGTCATCTCCTGGGAGCAAATCTATGGTTGCTGTGTGGACGGATGGCCTATGATCGCATGCCAGCACCTTTGGGAAAGTAATCCCATCTCTTGTCATTTTAAAATCTTTGGGGACTGCTCATATCCGCAATGCGCATTCCGCAATGGAAGTAAACTCTGTTTTGAATCATGACTACTGGCCACAGATATCAAGGGGAGTTATTCCTCCTTTAGGAGTCATGATGAACTATAGAGATTTGCATCGTTTAAACAATTGGACAGTTACTATGTTTAAAGACACCATTAAAACTCTAAAGCTACTTGAAGAAGAGCAAGGAAAAATCCTTGACTTTGTCCTGCAAACCAGATATGCGGTGGACACTATTTTGGCTGCGCAAGGGGGAGTTTGCGCTTTGATTCATTGTTGCATGTATATCTCTGATTATTCTCCAAACATTATTCTCCAATGCATTGTTGCATGTATATCTCTGATTATTCTCCAAACATTACAGCTACTATACAGCATATGGAACAAACCCTGAATGAGAATCCATTACAATCAGAGGACAAGGGATTGGACATGTGGTCTGCACTTTGGTCCTGGTTGCCAGATGGTTCATGGATTCGTCACCTAATTGTTGGAGTGATATTGCTTTTTATACTTTCTCTTTGTGTATGCTGTTGTATCCAATGTCTCCCTGGACTTTTTGGAATGTGTCAGGTGAAGCCTACGGAAGGAGAATTGTTGTTGCAGATGGCGAAAAGCTACCGAGGCATCCGCGATCATCAAAAAACCACCACACCCCTGTATCTTCTTTGCTCTAGACCAGCGGTATTCATTCCATTATTTCTGTATTTTTTTTTCTTTTTGACCTTGTCCCATGATAGAAAGCTGAAAGAACAGAGACAGTGATTAATATAAGCTGGATTTTAATTCAAGCAGGACAGCACAACCTTTGTCTGATTATATTAACTCTTCTCTGAGCTACACAGGTAATTATTTTGCTATGCATCTAAAGGTCAAGGTCAGGTTTAGGATAACAAGCTTCAGTCTCTGGTCTAGAATTAATTTCCTTAAAAGAGCTGCTTGTTTTTGCATGGCATGTTTGTCTGTCTATCTATCTATCTATCTATCTATCTATCTATCTATCTATCTATCTATCTATCTATCTATCTATCTATCTATCTCCCATTTTTTCGACAATATCCCAACTATGCTGGATTGCATTGATTTTGGTGGAACTAAGAATCCCTTCATTAGGAGTAATCTGTACAGATGCTATGTTTGTCATCTGAGAATGAAAAAGTAGAATTGCAGCATCACGATGTTTCAGCATTGTATTCCAAGCTCTCCTGCTTTTCTATGCATGCAGGGTTGAGATACACATAGGAAAGGACTGAGGTTTGTATTGTATCATCATTTTGCTTTCATTGGTCTGACCTCACCTAGGTATCATTGTTTATCGGTCATGCAATATTGTTTTGCAGGATGACACTCACTATTTTCTTGAAAAGGAAAACAAATGTGTCCAAATCCATTTAAATGTTAATATATATGTCTTTCAAGAGGCAAGTACACTATACAAAAAAAAATCCTGGCCTTTTTTGTTTGGTAGATAATTAATTGTTTCCAGGTGGGACAATGAGTACTACCAACAAAAGTACCAAACATTTTTTTTCCCCATAAGGAATAATATAGCAACTGACAAGGCAGCTGATACCGACATGGTCTAATGGCAGCCTTGGAAGCCAAATTTTACTTGGAAGCTTCGAGGCTGCCAGATTTACTGCCTGGGAATTTGGGAGATGGAATTTCATAGTGAGGTAGAAGATTAGACACAACATTCTTTCTCAGACAGTCAAGGACATGTTGCCCTGCACCTGGAAGGGAGTGACTGGAGGGATGGCTCCAGTTGGGATGAAGATTTGGTTGGGCCATGTGATGGACTGGTAGGTTCAGGGGACGGATCTTTGAATTTCTTTTGGGAAGGAAAAACCTGGAATTCTCAGATTTGGGTTTTCCCAGATGTGCCAATATGACAACTCTAATAAAATGGAACTTTGAGGAATTGTTTGTCTCTGAGTTTATTGGTTTGAAGTTGGTTAGTTGGAACTCTGATCTTGTGCACTTGTGTGTTGAGTACCAAACAGATGATGGATACTGTGATGACCCGGAGTGTAACACAAATGTAACAAAATCCAAAACGTAAATAAATGTCCTTTAATGCCTCCAACTTGGCCCCACTGTTCAATAATTCTCAGTTGGAGATTAAACATATTCAAAAATAGTCTTCAAAAGAAAGCAATGCAATCCGAACTTAATGAGCAGATAGAGATGAAATAAAAAAAAACTAAAGAAAACTACAGTGAAGAAATTTCCACAATGGACCAGGATAGGCAATTACCAACTTCAAGGAGATAACAAGGCACAGTCTGCTGGAAGGATGCCAACCAAGATAACTTCAGCCCAAAATAACACGCACTTTGCTTCTGGCAACACTGTGTTTTAACTGTCTCTCTTACATACTATTCTCCCCAGCTGCAACCAATGAGAGGGACCATGGCCACTTCCTCTCTCATAAGCCTTCTCTGTTCCTCCCTGTGTGTCCTAGGATGAAGAGGGGATGGGTCTGGTTTTTCCTCTGACTGCCCAGCCAGCTTCTGTCCTTCCCCAGCCTCCTCCACACCTCCACTCCCTGTCAGCTGTTCCTCTTCTCCCTCAGAGTCCAACTTTAACAAGGGCATGACAAATACTGGGACAATATTTTCATGGCAAAAGATGCTGAGTACCACATTTGACGAGTTTCAAAGCAATTGACTAACGATGTAGTATTGTTTCTCTATCATTTTTCTCTAATCTATTTTGTTGAGCAATTTCTGCTACACAAAGTAATATTTGGGATAATTAACCAGTATAGCCTAGCTAACCTCAGTGATACACTGTTCTTGGCATTATAACATCAGAACAACATCACTTCTGTGATGGAAAGCTAGAATAAATCAGTGAAAGGACAGCCTGGTGATGATATACAGTGCTAAAGAAATACCTCAGCAGTCACAGATATACTTTATTAGAGCTATGTATCATCACAGTACTGCAGTTTTCATGACGTAGCATGGCTGAACAGTATAATGCAGGCCAAAATAAATACCCATTTGTCATTATTGTGGTTTATAATTTGCATGTTTCATGCATTTGGGTTTAATGCCACCACTTGTATTCCACACCACATTGTTAAGCACTGGAATTAAAATACAAAACATTGACTTTTTGTAAAGAATTTGCTCTTTACAATTCATGTGGGAAAACGAGTCCTGTTTTTTGCTACTTGGTAAATCTAAATCTAAATTAAATCTATCATCTTCGTCTATATCAATGTACGGCTAATATCTATTAAAATACATTGTTATTATTATATTTGAGAGTCAATGACATTGCAAAGAAACTTAGTTCACATTAGAGACATGATTTTTGCCTTTCGCGTTATTTTCTGATATAACTTTTCTTTAGTCTGCTATAATTGAATAATTTGCCTGTTAAGTTCTGCGCATGGGCGCAAGGAATGGAAATGAGACGGTGAACAGTGAACTTCAACTCTTTATTAATCATTCTGAACAGAGCAAAACCCTAGAGCAACAGCAGCCCTTTTATATGCAAGCTGCTGCTCTAGTAACCAATAAGAGACGTGGAGTGTTAACCCCCTTAACCAATGAGAGTGGCTCATTAACAGCCAATCAGATTCTCCTGAACGGACCAATCCGATATCGCTATTATCGGCCAATCAGAAGTGCAGGGCTAGAACCCTGCTATTTTCTAAAGCTTTTGATAAACTTTATTTAAGTGCTTTATTAGTTCATAACACCCCTTCCCCCCGGGGTCTATTTGGGGGGTGCGGTGATGTAATCTCTGAGTTAGGAAGGTTGCTTTGACTGTCTATTGGATTTACGCTGTCCCACCAGTTCTTGTCCGTAAGCCTGTTTTGGCGTTTTCGGGCAAGTCGGGTGCCAGCGGTTCCTCGTTGGAAGACTCGGTGCCGCTAATGTTCTCATCGTTGTCCTCTGGCCCTTGAGGGCTTGCCTCTGTTGAGGTGTTCCTCTGTGGTGAGGCCACGCCCTTCCTCGATCCTTCTTCATTAGTTAAGCCCGATTATTGACTTCTTTCGTTCCTGCTTTCCACCATCTCAAAATCGGTTTCTTCGACATCCCCTCCCCCCTCAGTTTGGGAGTTACCGGAGTCGCAGAAACGAGGTTGTAGCCTTGAGGGAAGCTGATCTATATGGCGTTTCTATATTTTTCCATCGCAGGTTTTCATCTGGTACGATCTGGGTCCAGTGGCTTGAATTACAGTGGCCTCAATCCAAAACGGTTCACCAGAAAGGTTTCTGGCGAAAACTAAGTCACCTATCTTGAACTCGCGGCATTTTCCGCTATATTCCACAGGGTTTCTCTGGCTCGTAAGACGGGTGAAGCCGGTCGAGGTGTGAACAGAGTTTGCGTCCCATCAATAGTTCAGCTGGAGTCTTGTTGGTGACACTGTGCAGAGTGATGTGTTGGAGAAGGAGTATTCTATTTATCTTATCTTCAATGTCCCCATAGTCCATTTTGTAGAGGTTTTTTTTCACAAACTGTACCATGCGCTCGGCTCTTCCGTTAGCCCCAGGGTGCGCTGGCAAAGTTAGCGCATGGCGAATACCGCGGTCCACTAAGTATTGTTCAAAAGGGAGCGCGGTGAACTGGGGTCCGTTGTCGGAAACCAGAATATCTGGCAGTCCATGCGTCGACTCTATCCCCCCACAGGATGCAGCCTTTTTGTGAAAAAAGTTCTGTTTGCCGATTCTTGAAGGGGATGAAGTCATGAGGGGTTTGATCTACTGGCCATCCTCGTTCGACCCAGCTAAGGACTCGCTTTAAGATAGGATCGCGTTTTGTTTCAATTGCGATATCTCTAGCTGTTAGCTGCAGTGAATGTAGCATTTCAATCTGGAGCATTGTAAAGAGTTGGAGCTGGGTCGTCGACGGTTTCCGGAAATGGTGCATGGCTCAATGCGTCAGCGTGGGGAATGGCTTTTCCCGGGCGGTGTTGCAGCTTATAATTGTACGCAGCCAAAAACTCTGACCAGCGAGTCATTCTAGGTGATAATATATAGGGGGTTGGCTTGTCTCCCGCTATAATCCCCAGCAAAGGTTTGTGGTTGGTAACAATAGTAAAAACTCATCCATAAACATATTCATGAAACCGTTTAACAGCAGATACAACAGCAAGAGCCTCTTTATTGATTTGACTATAGTTACGTTCAGCCTTTGATAAAGTTCTTGAAAAATAGGCAATAGGGGCTTCACTACCATTTGGTAACACATGGCTCAAAATGGCTCCTACTCCAAATAGTGATGTGTCACATGTGATTGTTAAAGGCAAAGTCTCGTTATACTGCATTAAAACAGCATCTGAAGTTAATAGGTTTTTCACTTGTCGGAACGTGTGCTCCTCTCGGTGCCCTTAAACCCAGGTTGCATTTTTGTTGAGAAGCCGATGTAGGGGTTCAGCTATGGTCACTTTGTGGGGCAGGAAGATGTTGTAAAACTTAATAAGCCCCAGGAAAGCTTGGAGGTCAGTCCTATTTCTGGGTCTTGGGGCGTTCTTGATTGATTTTAACTTACTACTGGTGGGGTGAATGCCTTGTTTATCGATTAGGTACCCCAGGAACTCTACTTTATCTGTACACAGTTGACATTTATTTTTTTTCACTTTAAGGCCAGAGTCTTTAAATTTCTGGAGAACCAGTCTAAGAGATTCCTTCAGTATTTCTCTATTCGGGGCAGCAATTAAAACGTCATCAAAGTATGGTACGACCCCTTTTATTCCCTGTAATAGCCTCTCCATCAAGCTCTGAAAGATCCCTAGGGCCACGCTAACTCCGAATTGGAGTCGGTTGCACTTAAAAGTGCCTTGGTGCATAACGATCGTTTGTGCCTCTGTTGTTTTTTTTATCTTCAGGCAGTTGTTGGTACGCCTGTGCTAAATCCAATTTAGCTAAGACTTTTCCGCCCCCCAGGGAATGGATGAGGTGTTGTACCACCGGCACCAGGTAAGCGTTCTGTTGAAGGGCATGATTCAGGGTGGCACAGTAGTCCCCACAAATCCTTAATGATCCATCCGGTTTGATGGGTGTTATGATTGGGGTTTCCCAAGGAGCATGGGCGGTTGGTTCTAAAACACCCTGGGCTATTAATTTATCAAGCTGCTCGTCAATCTTTGGTTTAAGGGCAAAAGGGACTCGACGAGGTTTAAGGTGGATGGAGGCTACTTCAGGGTTAAGGTTAAATGATATCGGGGTCCCCTTGTACTCGCCTAGTTTGTCTGCAAAGACGTCCTGGAATTCCTGGACGAGGGCCTCCTCCCAGTCATTGCTGCTGGTTTGGTGAATGCCAGCTACCTCAATCCCAAGTGGAGCAAACCATTGAAGGCCTAACAAGCTAGGCTGATCACGGTTGATGACGGTCAGTGGTAAAGATGCAGTACGATTTTTGAATGAGACCTGGACTAGGCTGGATCCAATGACTGGAATTTGGATTCCTTGATAGTCCTTGAGAATGATTCTTTGGATTCTGAGGTCTTGCCACCGGACGGCAGGGATTAATTGTTTAAGGGTCTTCCAGGAAACCATCGAGAGGGATGATCCTGAATCGACTTCCATCATGCAGGGCTGGTTTCCGATGGCGACCTTCACTCGGATCTTCTTTGCATCTAATGATGATGCATGACCAATCGTAATGGTTTGGTGTGCCTCTTCTCATTTCGTTGAATGGGCTAGTGGTTTATTTCTGTAGGAGTGATTTTTCCATTGGTGGTTCGAATGTTCCCTATTCACAGGACGACTTCCTGTGGGTTGGCAGTAGTTGGTCCCCCTCTGAAATGGGCTGGATCCTAGCTTGCTTCTACAGACCTTTCCGATGTGGCCTCTCTTCCCATAAATATGGCAGAGCGCGTCGAGGAATTTGCAGTCTGATCGTGGGTGGTTTGCCCCACAACCTGCGCATTGATACTGCAGTCTCCGGTTACACTGGTGGCGTTGGTCTCATTCAGACCAGAGCCAGTTGACTTCTTCCTCATCACTTTCTGATGATGATTCGAGGTCCTCGTGGTGGGTTGCCGTTGCATGTCCCTTGAGGTGACGTTTTGGCGGAGCGGGGTATTGGTGTGGCACATTCGGGCAGCCAACTTCCTGGTTGCTTCTGTTGCAGTAGTGTCAGCGATGGTATCTGCAAGGCTGATGTCGCCTTTCACCATCAGCTTACTTTGCACGTGCGGTGCATCTAAACCCAGAACTATTCGTTCTCTTAGCGCTTCTTCGAGGTCGGCGAACCCGCAGAGACCTCCCAGGTTCCGGAGATCCGCGATGAAATCTGCAACGCTTTCTCCTTTCCGCTGGTCTCTCTGGTAAAATTCATGTCTTCGGACAAGCGTTGGTATGGTAGGTGCATAGTGGGCCCGTAGGAAGGGCTCGAGGACGTCCCAGTCCATGGATTTCACCTCAGCCGGTTTCGCCAGTGCCTTAGCCATCTTAAAAACGGTAGGTCCGCAGTGAGTTAGGAATACCACTCGCTTTTTTCCAGGTAGTGGCATCCTTCAAGTTGTTGGTCTCCAGAAACATTTGGAACCGGTCCATGTATGAGTCCGAGTCTTCTTGTGCCAGATCGAATTGAGCGGGTGGTATGGTGCCGCCGTTCATGGTTTCCGCCGTTGATGCGCCTTCAGCCACGTGCTCTGTTTAGTGCTCTGTAGTGTTCGGTCAGCTCTGATGTCTCCACATCGTACCTTCGTCACCAGTGTTAAGTTCTGTGCATGGGCACAAGGAACGGAGACGAGATGGTGAACAGTGAACTTCAACTCTTTATTAATCATTCTGAACAGAGCAAAACCCTAGAGCAACAGCAGCCCTTTTATAGGCAAGCTGCTGCTCTAGTAACCAATAAGAGAGATGGAGTGTTAACCCCCTTAACCAATGAGAGTAGCTCGTTAACAGACAATCAGATTCTCCTGAATGGACCAATCCGATATCGCTATTATCGGCCAATCAGAAGTGCAGGGCTAGAACCCTGCTATTTTCTAAAGCTTTTGATAAACTTTATTTAAGTGTTTTATTAGTTCATAACATCGTCCATCTATACTTTTATTTGTTTGCAACTTCTCAAATATATATGTACCTATTGCTATGCTTGAACATCTTTAAAAAAAACTTTGGAATCTAGCTCAGGGGTCCTTTGGATGGGCATCAGGCCACAGTATTCCAGAAACCGGGCCTCACCAACAAGTGGACCACCACATATGTTTTCAGTAGCCATCTCTAGTATCCAGATCAGAGATAGCAATAGCACTTAGCATTTAGCATTTAGACTTATATACCATTTCACAGTGCTTTAAAGCCCTCTCTAAGTGGTTTGCAGGGTCAGGATCTTGCCCCCAACTATCTGGGTCCTCATTTTACCCACCTTGGAAGAATGGAAGGCTGAGTCAACCTTGAGCCTGGTGAGATCCGAACTGCCAAATTACAGGCAGCTGGCAGGCAGCAGAATTATCCTGCAGCACTGCCTTCTAACTACTGCATCACCATGGCTCACATAAAACTGTGCCCCCTCCAATCCACAGAAAAAACCTCTCTCCACAGAACTGATCCTTGGTGCCCAAAAGATTGGGGGCCACTAATCTAGCTGCCTCCCATTATATATTCCTTCATTTTGTAATCAATCTGAATGCAATTGGCAAATGAAGATATATAGACTCAAAATGGCTACCTGACTCTGTGGTTTCTTCCCCAAACCCCCAAAACTTTAACCTTAGACTGTCTACTATTGACCTTACCCCTTTCCTAAGAGGTCTGTAGGGGGCATGCATAAGCGCACCAACATGCCTACCGTCCCTGTCCGATTGTTTCTTTTATTTTTCTTATATGTACCCATTTCATGTATTCATAGCTATGTATATACTTATACCTATTATTTTGTAAGCGATTGACAAATCAAATAAATCAAAATCAAATCAAAATCAAAATTCATCAGCCAGCATTCTTGGATTTGAAGTCCACCTATCTTCTTAAAAGTTGCCAAGGTTAACAAACACTGGATTTATTTCATTTAAAAATAATAATAATCTGTCTTTCTCTGACATCACTGTCAATGATCTGTCTGTCTCTCTTTGTCTGCCTGTCTGCCTGTCTGTCTTTCATTAAGTACTCCAGTAACTATTACTTCTCCCTTTCTTTTTTAAATAAGGCCTGAAGTTTCCGGGATGCCCTGCTCCAAAAAAGGCAATGAAAAGGATTATTGCAGAGCTAATGAATCCAGTGTTCCATGATGGCAGTGGAAATGAGATTTCAACAACGTACAACAATGGTATATATCTCCTTCCCCCAAGTGGGGAAAACTTGCATAGAATCTACATGTTTGCATCATTTTCATAATGTTTGGAAATTATAGCAGAAGAAAACTAACCTTTCTCTGTTAAAAATCAATTCTAAAGCTTCGAAGTCAGGGGTTTATAGCAGTTTTCCTAGCTCTGTTATTGGACAGGGTTTGTGGAAGAGATTTATATTTCCTGGTGAGTATATATTTCAGTTGCTCAACGTTAACCTGACCATTGGCAGTGAATATGGGAATCTCCTAAAGCTGCCAGGTCTAATCATGTTTTTTTTTTTCTCTCTCTCTGCTGAATTCAGTGCCTCTTGTCTTGCAACCCTATAATTTTTAGTTTGGGGTGGTGGTAACTTACCTTCTTAGATAACATTTTCTTTTTATGATCATCAGTTAGGAGTACATAGCTGTATTTTAGCAAACAGGCTGTCAGCATGCCAACAGACAAACTCCAACCCAATAAACTCCGAGACAAGCATTTCCTGAAAGTTCCATTTTATTAGCGTTGTCATATTGGCACATCTGGGGAAAACATGAATCTGAGAGTTCCAGGTTTTCCTTTCCCAAAAGAGAAATCCAAGATCCATCCCCTACACCCATCAATCCATCACATGGCCCAATCAAACATCATCCCAACTGGAGAAATCCCTCCAGTCACTCCCCTCTAGGTGCAAGGCAACATGTCCTTGAATCTCTGAGAAAGAATGTTGTTGAGTCTAATCTTCTACCTCACTATGAAATCCCACCACCCAAATTCCCAGGCACTAAATGTGGCAGCCTCCATGCTTTCAAGTAAAATATGGCTTCCAAGGCTGACACAGGAATTGCCTCTGTGATGCCTAGAAGTGACAGGCTGGCTGGCTGGCTGGCTATATCAGAACATTGTCTTGTGGTCCATCTGCTGCTGAACAGAGCAGCTAAAGGAACTTAAGTCCTTACATTTTGGGGGAAATATAAGAAGAAGACCAACTTGTCCTTCACAATTCTTTGTTTCTATCCTGAATTTATTAAAAAGAAGAAGAAAAAAGTCTGGCAAGGCAAGACAACAGAGGAAATGGCTTCAAGACTCTGGTTATGAATTTGCTCAAGTCTTAAGAGCTGAGAAGCAAATCTTTTTAAGACATTCATCTTAATTTTAAGACATTCAGCTCGCTTGTTGGAAATGCATTGAAAGCTGTTCTTTTGGAGCTAAGATTCCTTGGCTCTTTTTTTCCCATTCCTTTGAAATGGGGTTGAGGTTTGACCCTTAAATCTGAGTGTTTTAGTGGAATGTGCATATGAATGGGTCTGTAGCTATATAATTTAATAGTAATTTAAAACTACAGTATGCTATTACTAGCGTACTATCTGCTATTTCTTCCCTCCTTCCTGCCCTGTACTTATATTCATAAAATTATGAATTAGGAACAATATTTAATATTAATATTAGGAGCAATGGCTAAACAGACTCTCTGTGTTGAAAATTATTATTACCGATTAGATCAAATAGACTTGATATAATGGATTTTTTTGCCACCACATACATTTGGGATATTTTCACCTTTTCATTCTACTCTGTCCTCCTAGCATCTCTCATCCAAGTTGTATCTGGGCCAGGGGTGGGCTTCAAATTTTTTAGCAAGGGGCTCTCTGCCCTAATAACTGGCTGGGTGGGTGTGGCTGGGTGTTCATGTGGCTGGGTGGATATGGCCCACTCAATGTCACTTCTTTGCCCCAATTACCGGAAAAAAAAGATGTATACCAAAAAGTTGTTTATTATTTCATGCATTTAATACTTAAATAAAAGACTGGGTGAAACCAGGCTTAATAGCAATGACTGTGAGAGGGATCTTTGAGTCTTAGTGGAGTTTCTGGTGAGTTATGTGATACTTATTATTTGGGAATTAATCCCCTCCGAGGCTAGTGGCTATGTTATTGGATTTTCTCAATGGTTCTCCTCGCAAGCACTGAGCGGATTGTTTATCTAGTTTGCAACACTTTGACAAGGTGTGAAATGCTCTTGGCTGAATGCCCAGTTCAATTAAGTCTATTAAGAGCTTTCTCTTGTTGGTTGCCTTTCTGAGGTTATTGGGGGCTCTTGGAGCCCCACAGAGTCTTATCTGTGCTTAGTTTTTCTGAGATCAGCAGAGATGTACTACATATTGTGAGTCTAATCTCAGGTTGCCATAAGTAAAGATAAAACAGACATGTGAGTAGAGAGGTCAAAAAAACAGGGATCTTGTCTAATAGATCCCTTCAGGGTTGAGAAGGAAACAAGTTGTAAGGAAATAAAGGAAAAAAATATGTCCTGAACTACAGAAAGACAGTTAAGGCTAAGCATATGGAAAATATGATAATCAATGAAACAAGAAAGGAAGGAAGGAAGGAAGGAAGGAAGGAAGGAAGGAAGGAAGGAAGGAAGGAAGGAAGGAAGGAAGGAAGGAAGGAAGGAAAGAAAGAAAGAAGGGAATCATTTATATCTAAGTTCCAAGGAAATATGATGAACATATACATGAAATCATAAGTAGTTAGCTAAACATGACAGAGATCTTCCTTATCATTGTCTCACAATCTTGTCTCCTCTGGCTCCACGTTAGATGTTCATCAACATTTTTCAACCACTGCATAATATTTTCATGACTATAGTCTATGCAGGACCTGACTAATTTGGTTAGCTCCTTCTTACTTTTGGACATATTTCTTGATGAAGAAATATGAAGATTATTCCCATAGTAGCAAATACTATTTCAGCCTCATTTAAATCTCACTCATTATTCTACAAATATTGTAGAATTGTCAGCAGGATAATTGAATTCATTGACAATTAAAAATCTGCTATCCTTCATATTTAGCTCGAGAAAAGGTTGCAGATCATTTTGCAATTTCCCTTTTCAAAGAACTTTCAAAGTCTTCTATGAATTCAAAGTCATGGTTTTTCCAACCTCAAATCCTATTAATCATTCTTTCAAAGAACATGAGGATATGTACAGTACATGTTTAGAAATGTTTTGTTATTACATTTATGAATTATAGGATTTTTAAGGATTTTTAAGGATATGAAATTATTCTATTGACAATACTTCAATCTGCACCTCTTACTTTACACCTATTTAAAACTTGGGACTCGGATAGCTAAATGCTTTTTATCCTCTAATCCAGAGGTGGGCAAACTACGGCCCACGGGCCACATCCAGCCCATTGGTCTGTCCAATCCGGCCCGCCCCTGAAAAAAAATTGCTGGGCATGGCGTATTGCCCTGTGCTGTGTGGCCCCCAAAGCTGCAAAACAGTGCGGAGTGCTCTCGGGGTAGGAAAGGAAAAAACTTTGCAAATGCCTCAGCTGGGAGTTCGAAATCACCTTCGAGTGCGACCTCTCCGAAGGTGAGTCCCCGCTGATCCCCCTTTTGTTATTTGAGAGGATTTCTGTGCATGGGCTTTTGGCAATAAATTAGTTTATTGCTGCTTATTTAATTGAAACTTTGTGTTATTTAATTGAACCTTTGTGTGCACACCTGGTCTTTAGTTTCTTCCAATTTGATCTGATCATTTAATTGCTTCCAAACACTGCAAAAACAAAAAACAAAAATACCATCCTCCCCCAATTCATTCTTTCTTTTAGTGACTTTAAATATTCTAACATTTCAAGTCAAGCACCATTTCAAATCTAGACAAAGTAGCAATTTCAAATGAAAGTAGCAATTTCAAATGAATCAAAGCAAACCTACAGACCCAACTATTCAACTTTCCCAATCAAAATTGAAAATGTTTTTTTTTTCCCCATAGCCACAAGTGTAAGAAACAAAGTATAATTTATTAGGGAAGATGTTTTCTTTAAAAGCAATTATACTTTAGGTTAACAAGAAGTCAGAGTGTTTTCAGCATGACTACTATTGTGAGGCAACCCAGGAGCAAAACACAAGACACAAAGGCTTTGTCTTTTAACAGTGGTTTATATACAAGACTGCTATATACATATCTTAGGCAAATACCAGGAAATCAATCAATCTTCAACTCTATATGGAGAACTACAATGGAGATGAAATACAAGGAGAAAGAGACACCCTCACATGGCCTCCCTTATATAGACAACTTCTTAAAGTGGCAGTACTTTGCTGATTCATCCTCAGTTCATCATCTTGGCTTACAGCCTTATAGCAGCTGGTCAGCTATTAAAACTTCATTACCTTAATACAAGATTGGGATAAAGCAACTGACACTTTTGCTCTGATAGGGCAGGTGTCAGTTCTAGTCTGACACCGTTGCCTTAATCATTACTCCCAAGTGGTTGTCTTCTTTGAGTCAATGTTTCTACTACCTAGGCGTCAAATTTTCTTGACAAAATATTGCCATTATCTCCTTTCTAAGGCTAAGAGAGAATGACTGGCACAAGGTCACCCATCTGGCTTCTTTTTAAGTAGGACTAGAAAGGCCTCCTGGTGTTTACATTAGTGCCTTAACTACTACATCAAACTACCTCTCACTTTAGCCTACTGCTGTAATATTTATCTCCAACTCAAGCTGCTGATCTAGTAACCAAGGAGAAACATGGAGTATTAACCCCTTTAACCAATGAGAGTGGCTCGTTAACAGCCAAACAGATTCTCCTGAACGGACCAATCTGATATCGCTATTATCGGCCAATCAGAAGTGCAGGATTAGAACCCTGCTATTTTCTAAAGGTTTGATAAAACTTTATTTAAGCATTTTATTAGTTCATAGCAGATTAATTGTTCTCACTATCAAGACATTTCTCTTAGTTCTGAGATGCTTCTCTCCTTGATTGGTTTCCATCCATTGCTGCTTCTCCTGCCTTCAGGTGCTTTGGAAAATAGTTTGACCCCCTTGTTCTTGTAGAAAACCCTTCAGATACTGGAAAACAGTTATCAAATCACCCCTAGCCCTTCTTTTCATTAGAGTAGACATACTAAATCCTTGAAAGTGATTTTGCCCCATTTATCAGAATATTATAAATCTTGCTAGCAGAACAAAACATTTCTAGTATCATTGCTTTGGCAATGTCATCTAGTGTGATACAAGACGTATGCTCTTCTCTGTACTGAAGATAGATAGAGATAGGTGAGAGAGAGAGGAAAGAGAGAGAGAGGCAGGCAGGCAGGCAGATAGACAGACAGAAAGACAGACAGACAGACAGACAGACAGATAGATAGATCAAGACAGAGAGACAGAGAGACTTAGATATAGAGATATTACTTTCCAATAATTTTCTTCTAATTATTTTTCTGCTCTATGTTTAGAAGAAAATGGCTTGGAATCAGCCTAAATTTTGATCACATTAACCATTATCTGATCCTCCTTTATCCCTACAGAACCAGGCTAGATAATACCCATCTGGCCTTTTCTGGGGGAAAGGGGATTGAGAGTCTGCTCATCAGCAATGATTATATTAACAATTTAAGAGATTATTCCAATCACCAGCCGCATGTCAGATATAACTCAGGTTAAGCTGAAGATCTGTTTTCTCCTTCAACTAGCTGCATCACTGCAATAATAAAGTAATTGTCAAACTGGGTGGCAAGAGGATTTTGCTGTTATTGGTATTTGTTATAATTCTGGAAACTGCATATGGCTTCACAAATATGTTGTTGTTGTTGTTGTTGTTGTTGTTGTTATTTTTTGTTTCCAATGTGTTGTCCAATATATTTCTGACCCAGAATAAAGCATAGTTGTGAAAGCATAAAAATAAAGATATTGTGGGAATAAATATCCATCTGGTTCAGTTCCAGGCTGGAAGAAAGACACTGGAAATATGGAGGCTGATTGGAAAGTTGGTTTATTGATAAAGCAGAATCACATGGGTTTGTGGTTCTAGGCAACTGACAAAATGGAGTTGAGGGAGTGAGTTATACCTTCTTTGGCTTTGCACTTGAGCTTCCTGTTCCTGTGCAAGAACATGTATTCTATTGGCGGTTGTCAGACTCCCATGGGACCATCTAAGGTTTATATAAGGGTTGTAGCTGGCTCTATAGACAAAGTACAAATCCTAGGTGTTTGTTTGAGCTATGTTTAGTTGAAGTTTGGATTGCTTTGAGATGAGGCAGTGACTGAAATACCCTTAGTAATGTAGTGAGCTCTGTGTCTTCTGCTAAATGGTGGTGGGTTAATCCTATTATGTCCTGAAGGATCATGTCCTATTCTTAATCCCATCACCTTGAAGCTGAAGGTCTTTTGTTTTGTAGATAAGCTGACCCAATCTTTCCCAATGGGCACAAAATATCTGCTGAGTGGGGAGAGTGCCTTTAAAAAACATGTTTCTCCATATTTCAGTTAGAGAAATATAATATCTTGCCTTTTTAATATTCCTCAAAATATTTCATTATTCTAGGAGGGGCACTTCCCATAGTATGCTTAAATTTTATTCTGAAATATAAACCTTTATTCATAATTTTGCTGTTTCCCCAAAAACATTAAATATATATATATATATGGGAAAATAATTTAGATCAGAAGAAAAACTGTTGTTCAAAGTAGAGGAAGAAAGAGACTGTTTGATGCTGTGGTGGCAGCCTACAAACTAGGAAACTGTGAGTTCTAGTTCTGCCTGAGCTAAGAAAGCAGGCAAGGTGATCTTGGGTCCATCACCTCGAGACTCTGAGTTCAAGTTGTATTTTAGGATTAAAAAAAAAACTATCTGGATGACATAGGCCAATCACACTCTGCCTCAGCTCAGACTACCTTAGAGGATTGTCGTTATGAGAAAAAAATAGGAATAGGAAAGAGTTATATGCATGGTTGCTACTTTGAGTTACTTATAAAATAATAAAGATATAATTAAAATAATCTAATCTAAATCTAACCAATAACTTAATTAATTAAATCAAATAATTTAATTGAACATGAAAAAATAAAGAAAATGTACTCCCCAAGGTCAGTAAATTTGGGTATGATTGTCAACAAAAGTCATCCAGATTCCTCTCTTCATCAGGGAGGGAAACCAAGAAGCAGCTTTAATACAGGTAGTCCTCAACTTACAACAGTTCATTTAGTACCATTCAAACTTACAACGGCACTGAAAAAGGTAACCCATGACCATTTCTCACACTGCTCATGTGATTTACATTTGGATGTTTGACAATTGTCTCACAGTTATGATGGTTGTGGTGTCCCAAGGTCATGTGATCCCCATTTGCGACCTTCTGAACAAACCACATCAATGGGGAAGCCAGATTCACTTAACAACCAGGTGACTAATTTAACAAGTGTGACGATTCGCTTAACAATGGAGTCCCGAAAAGTAGCAAATTGGACAAAACTCGCTTAACAAATTTCTCGCTTAGCCACATAAATGTTGGGCTCAATTGGGGTTGTAAGTTGAGGACTATCTGTACTTGCAAAAAAATAAAGATCTCACATTTGTAGAAATATGCTAGGAAGAAAAATAAAACAATTCAAATTTCCTCATGAAATAGCAATAGCACCTAGACTTATGCACCGCTTTATAATGCTTTATCGCCCTCTCAAAGTGGTTTACAGAATCAGCATAAGGCCCCCAACAATTTGGGTCCTCATTTCACCCACCTCAGAAGGATGGAAGGCTAAGTCAACCTTGAGCCTGGTGGGATTTGATCTGCCAAATTGCAGTAGGAGTAGCTTGCAGTACTGCACTCTAACCACTGTGCCACCAAGGCTCCTTGGTATGTGAAATGGTACCTTGGTATGCAACTGTTTTGAAACTCAAGCAAATTTGGTACCAGATATATTTGGATGTGAAAATTTTGTCCTGGTACTCCCATAAACGTTCTTACTGGGAATTATTAATGGGAAATACAAGTAAAGGAACAATATATTTAATTATACATATAATAACAGCTGTGAAATTGGTGTATGTCCCAAACTGGAAGAATGAAGATACCCCTACAGAAAGTGAAATAATAAGGAAAATATTAGTCTGTGCAAAAATGGACAGACTAACTTTAAATGGACAGACTAAGGGTGAGATAGAGCATTATGTAGTCTGGAGTAAAATGTATTGGGCTGTGCAAAAAATGGACAGACTAACACTGAAGATCAAACAGAAAGAAGATACAGAGTACTACCAAACATGGAATTTATTTTATCAATGGCTGGAAAAGTGCGATAAATATTAGGAATACAATTTGTATTGTTAAGCAAACAAAATAACTCAGACAATGCGTAAAATGTATCAATGGCTAAAGTCAGGGAAAAAGAAAGAAAGGGTTGATGCTTTACAGGAATGAAAGCTAAAGTTTGTAAACCAAAGAGAATGAAATATAATGGACAAATACGAGATGATACAAATGAATGAGGATAAAAGACAGTTGTAAATATGTATATAATTGTAGATAAATGTAAATAGAAATAATATGCAGCTAGCACTATACTAATAACATAAAGAGAAAAGGAAATTAACTGTGATGTGTATCTCTATACTCTAGCTTGTACTGCCAAAATGATCACCAAGAAAGTCACACTGTGTTCAATTGTTTTTAATGTTTAATGAATGATTTTTTTTTTTAAATTGTCCTAGTACTCATTGTTTGTTTGATGCTCAAAGTGTCATGCCCCTGTCGAAGTCTGAATCCAAGGAGGAAGATGAACAGCTGTCAGGGAATGGGAGAGTGGCTTTGTTGGCTGTGGAGGAAACTGAGAAAGGGCAAAGTCAGAACAGGAAAGAGGTAGAACAAGGGAGAGGGGGTTCAGAGGAAGACCAAAGCCCACCCCTTCTTCATCCTAGGACATGCAGGGAAAAACGGAGAAGAAAGCAACATGGGTTGCATGGTTTACGGGGGAGGAAGGGGACCTGATTGCCTTCAAAAGGCACACCTGGGAATGGAGTTTAAAGGAGAGGCAGATGGTTGGGGTGGTTGTCTGGAACAAATGTGAGTTTGTCTCATGTTGGCTGCGGTTATCTGCGTTTCTGGCATCTTCCCAACTGATTTGATTTACTGCCATGTTACTTCACTTGTGGAACTCCTTATCTTGTCCTGCCAGATTGATTATTTTATCTTGCCTTGATTGGATTTATAGTTTAAAGTTTTCTGTCAACAACGTTTTGGACTTGAATATCTGCAGCCAAAGGCTGTTCCTGGGAAAGTTCTTCTCCAGACCTGAAGGTAACTAGGACATTGGGGGCAAAGTTGGAGCTAATAAAGGGACTCCTACTTATTATATGACTGTGTTGCCTTTGTGCCATGCCCTGGATCATCACACAAAGCATACATTAGAATTTGCCCCTTGTGACTTACTACATTATTCCTTAAGTTTGGTACTCATTGTTTTTGGCATTCATCTCATCTCCTGGAACCAATTAATGCTGAGTACCAAGGTATCACTGTACTACATCCAGGACAATTCATTCTTCCCACAAAAATGTTGGCTTTTGCTATCTTTATGCTAAACACTGTGTGTTTTGTCCCAAAGGTGTCATTTCAGGAGGCAGATGGACTTTCTTGTTTTTCTTTGAAGTTGTTTCCCCTCTCATTCAAGAAGCTTCTTCAGGTTTGACTGGATAGCATCCTTTTAGAGGGTTGTTTATTTATTTATTTATTTGGTTTGTCAGTTGCTTACAAGATAATAGGTATAATTAAAAACATAGATATGAATACATATAAGAAAAATAAAAGAAATAAATAAAAGAAACAATAGGACAGGGACGGTAGGCATGTTGGTGTGCTTATGCACGCCCCCTACAGACCTCTTAGCAATGGGTGAGGTCAATAGTAGACAGTCTAGGTTGTTGAAGCACTTGGATGCGAAGTGAAACATCTTCAAAGAAAAACAGGAAAGTCCACCTGCCCCCAGAAAAAGCACTTTTGGGACAACCATAACTTGGATGTCTGAGAATCTCTACACACTGTATGTTTTGTATGGGAAGCAAGAAGGACCGAGTAGTGTTTAGGTAACATGGAAAGATATGCAATAGAGAACAGTTTCATACTTGCTACCTTCTACCTTCAATGCAAATAATTCAATCCTGACCCAATTGTTTGCAAATTTTTAACTTTAATCAGAACTAAATGAGATTTCTATCTTAATTTGGTCTTTAAAGTTGCCCTGCTGAAATAAAGAGATAGCTTCATTAAAGAAGAAAGAGTGTCAATTCCAATTTTCCCGCTTGTGAATTTTAATGACTATTAAAGTGATCAAGAAAGGAAGAAGAAAGAAAGAAAGAAAGAAAGAAAGAAAGAAAGAAAGAAAGAAAGAAAGAAAGAAAGAAAGAAAGAAAGAAAGAAAAAATATTCATATTTATGGTACCATATTTATGGTATTTGATTCCATAAATTAACCAAGAACATTTTTCCGACATGTGCTTTAGTGATTAAATTATTGCTTCAAGTCTCTTTTTGCTTTTGCAATTAATTAGCACTAGCATAAGTAGATGTGGTAGGTGTTACACTTTGAATAAGCAGGAACTTGGAGATAAGAAAAGAACTAGTCACACCAATAAGAAAGATTGATATGTTAAATGAATGACATGTAGCAGAAACTTTTGAGAATCCTCCAGAATTATAAATGCTCTTGAAGTGTGTGTGTGTGTGTTATTTTTATTCATAGACATTTTGAATACAGTATATTGTCAGGGCATATCATTTATGAAAAAGAAAAAGGAAAAAAAACAAACAGAAATATCAACATATATACTAGTAACAATGGTGATAGTGTAACAAAATAATTTGAGATGAGTTTCTTCTTTAGCTTATTTATAGTACATATTATAGTATATATTACTTATATCAACATGTCTCTAATTGTCAACCTCTTTATATTTTATTCTGACATAACAATAATCTTTCTTCACCTAATTTCTACCTCTTATCTCTAGACACTCATAAAATCTATTCCATGTTAAGTAATATTCTGTGTTTTCTTTATCCTTTATTTTTAATGCCAATCTATCCATCTCTGCATAATCTAGTATTTTCCAAATTACATCCTCATCTGATGGAGTATTCTCATTTTTCCAATATTGTGCAAATACAATCTTTGCAGTCAATATGTACAAAATTAAATATACAGTCCCTTTGTCATATCCTTCCAGCATTCTACCCAATAAAAATATTTCTGGCTTCAAGTCTATGTGTTTTGCTTAATCAGCTTTAAGAGCATCTTAAATGACAAAAAATAAAACAAAACAAAACAAAACTCAGAAGAAAGTGAGAAAAGATAATGAGCTTGTCTTCAGGTATTGGCTTTAAGAACTGAAGGATGATATAAACCAGTAAAGAAAGGAATCAGAAGAAAGAGTATATATATACACACACACACAAAACCAAACTATTGACCAATTATGGGGGGAAAAAAGAAAGGGAAGATAATAGATAAGGTGGACTGATGAGAGAGGAGACATCAATAAGATGACTGTGGAAGATCATATAGAACAGAGCCATCAAACTCCCAGTCCATGCGCTGGAGGCATGATGCCTCTATGACAGTATGAGTTTGGCATCCCTGACATAGAATATCTGCAAAGAAAAGTTGTAACAGAGGACATGGACAATGGTGGGATTCAAATAATTTAACAACTGGTTCTCTGCCCTAATGATTTCTTCCAACAACCAGATCACCAAACTGCACAGAAAGTTAACAACTGGTTTTCCCAAAGGGGTGCGAACTGGCTGAATCCTACCACTGGACATGGATTAATATAGCCATCAAGGGTTGCACCTGTTTCAGTAGCAAGAACCTAACTAGACACAGAGGTTCTTTCCTGAAATTTCTCAAGATGGGTGTGGTGGTCTCTCATGAGGGAAGACACTGAGACGACGTCTTGAAGCAAGATAGGGATGAGAGCCCAGAGCAGACTCTGACACCCTCTTTTATTAGAAGCAATCCTTGTTAACGTAGCAATTTTTCTTAGCGTCTTATCACAAACGCATTACATCACACAGAATGCACTGATCATTCACATAAGCATACAAAGCTGCAAAGTTTAAGTTTGCTACAATTCTGGGTAAGAAATGGCAACAGTTTGTCCTTGCTCCTTGTTCCGTGTTGCAGTCAACTACCAGAAGGCCCGTTGTCCTAGCACGTACACAAAGAACAATTCCCACATCTCCCCTGTTTTTGTTTTTTAAGAGACAGGGAGTGTTTTAGCCCAAATAACAGCCTTTGTTAGGCACATAGGCAAGAGTGCTGTGCATGCTGATGTTATCCGCGGTGTTCGTGACTTCTTCAACCATCACAAACATCTTGTCCTCATCTGGATCGTCATAGGTTGGCTCTCCTATTTCATCTTCGGATGGCAGTGGTTCATATGTGTTAGTCATTTGTTGATTCCAGAGAGCCATTACCTGCGCAGTGGCTTTTTTCTCAGCCAAGAGGGATAAACTGTAAGAAATAGTGCGTACAAAGATGGGTAATACACAAGGCAATACAACACATCCCGCAGCAATCATACCAATGAGAGCTACAATAGCTTGCAAACCAGGCAATTTTGGGAACCAGGATCCAAACATGTCTCTAAAATCAAGACCTAAAAAACGATATTGTACCCCCTTGGATTCAGGTGAGTATACAAGCAAATAGGATTACATTTGTCAGTGGTACATGCAGTAGAGCTTGATTTAACAGCGATATTAATATTTTGAGGACCTCTTACTTGAGCAGAGTCAATAGGTGGGGTATACCAGTAGTTGTAAACAGTGGTGGCCCCCACGTTAGTCCCGGACACCTTTTGAATGAGATATTTCTTTTCCTGTAGATAAGATCTCTGCCAGCTGTGTGAGCCGCAGGTAACTCCTGCAGCGTTGTTGGGACCTTGACCTTTGCAAAGCAAGCATCAAAACACACAGAAGTGTTGGTATCCCCCTGAGTGACATTATGGGTTATGTACCCGTTTTTTGCTTGACTGGTTGAGAACATTGAGGCAAGGTCAGAGCTGGATCCTCCTTTGTAGGCATAGACATACAGTGAGGCGGTGATGGGCCCCACAACCTTTGGTTCGTAGCATTGGATACCTTGTTTGGTGTAGCATCGTGCGTATTGAGTGTTGTTATGCAGACAAGGGGAGACCATGGTGGAGTTGCACTCAGGCTTCAAAGTATGATAGATCAAGGTGGATTGGGTTGTTGTTCCGCTGCGAGTAGTTTTGATGCAGGCATCGCAGGAGGATGGGGTGGCTGTCGTATCGGCAGGAACGATGTGGAAACCCAGGAAGCAAATGATGAATGCAGCAGGCAGCTTCATGATGCTGATGTAGACAAGGCTGGTTTGGGTAGAAAAGGCCTCACTTGTCATCCGGGGACTCAGATGGTGTTGTTCTTGTAGGAAACAGCAGCGTACCCTTGTTCCCAGGTTATAAGTTCAGCAGGACCTTTCCACTGAGGATCTGGAAGCTGATGAAAATATACCGTTGGTCTGGGTTCAGGATGAGGCGAAGAAGCGAAATGACGTGATGCTGCCGTGCATGGTGGGGGGGATCCGGACTCATTGAGGAAGTTAAGAGTAAATAAACAAACATTTAATGCATTCTGGAGTCCTGGCAACCCTGTGACAGTCTTAAATTTGAATTTTTCCAAATTATTTTTAAGGGTTTCATTAGTTCGTTCAACAATGGCTTGTATCTGAGAATTAAATGGAATGCCAAATTTGTGCAAAATGCCCCATTGTTTATAAAAGGTAAGAAGGTCATTGTCCAGAGTGGGGGAGAGATATGCATTGGAGATATTTTTTACTATAAAAGTGACATAAAGACTGTCCAAGATTAAATTGAAAGGTTGATCGGGAAAATGTTGAAAGCAAATTCTGCCCTTTGGGCAGACGATTGTGGCTGAGTAACTTTGGTGCGCCAGTGCCCTTCTGAAAACCAGGCACAGGTGCTATATTGCTTCCCTCCATCTGCATATATAGTGATCGCAGAGGGAATGGGGGCTATGGATTCTATTAATTGCTAATTAAAAGGAACCAGCTTAAGTAAATTAAGCCAGTCATCAGCAGGGAGATGGCAGGAGATAGTCACCGGCCATTCTCCCATTACAATTTGTAATGATTCTGAATTCAATAACATTACTTCCCAATCGGACAATGACATGGGGACATATAGTACAGAGGGTTCAATAGCCATTAGGGCTTTACAACATTGACGCCCTTTGTGAATAAGTATAGAGAAGAGCAAAGGTTTGGGGTTAATGGATTTACGAGGGGTATGAGCAGATGTATCCATTCTAGGATGAGAAGTTTAGAGAGACTTTGAGCAAGAATTGCAGTAGGTAGATGAGGTGTATTGAGCAAGATTAAGGAAATAGGAACATTGTTGTGACAGCGGTCGACCCACCTTTTCTGCATAATGTCCTGGGTGATTTTTAATTGATGATCTGTAAGGGTAATTTTATCCCCTGGAGTGGTTCCTCCCTTCAATGCATCAAACAGGGGGCTGAGCATGTGTGTAGTGATGCAAAAATAGGGATGGGTCCAATTAATAGCCCCTAAATATTGTTGTAATTGTACAAGGGATGTCTACACAATGGCATCAGTTGTGGATGGACTGAAACTTGTATATCAAAATATGAAAAAGAAAAGCAAAAAGGGAAAGATGTCCTTGGCACTCTTTTCCAATTTTTAGAAATGGCGGTTTGTACTTATGTAAAGCTGAATGAGCAACAGGATGACTGGGACAAAGAAGAAGCCATCTTTGATGAACAAGTGACTTTGGTTGGGGAAGGAAAAAAGAAAGAGAAAAAGGAGAAGAAGACTTCAAGGCCTGGAAAAACAACTCAAAAAGAGAAGAATAAGGTGAAAGGGGGAAAGCAGAATAAAAGGGAGGTGGAGAGACAAGGGGTAAAGAGGACAAGGAGAAAAAGAAGCAAGGGAGAAAGGAAGGGATGAGAAGCCTTAATGATGGGGAGCAAGATGCAAAGAAGCAAAAGTTCTTCAGAGATAATGGACAAATTCCACTGAAAAAGGGATTCCAGAAAGGCACACAAGACCGCACTTCTACACCTGTATCCAGAAATAACCATAGAAAACTGGAAACTACATGCAATTCAAAATGTGACAAAATACTCAGTATAATCTAGTGAAACCTTTGCTAAGAAAAGGGGAGAACTTAATGAAACAATGATTTAAGACATGGGATGTGGGGGGGGGGGAAACAATTTTGGAAAGCATAAGTGTTCTCACAAAGGCATGATATCTAACCGAAAGGGGTAAAATGTTTAAGACATAAATAATTGTCAACATCAATGATTAGACTATGTTATCCCAGTGAAACTTTTTGTGAAATGAGAGACCTGAAGTAGGAGAAGGGGGAACACTGCAACAAAACAATGATCTACAACATGTGACGTGGGGGGGGAACAACCATGGAAAATATGGGCTCCCGCAAAAGCATGCGATTCAACCGAAAAGCAATGCGCCAAATGTTCAAGACACAAATGAACATCAACACTAATGAATAAACCTGTATTGGTTTTGACAATACTGTATAATTTTAGAACGTACCAGACAGAATCCCAATGTAAGTTATGTGTCTTATATTAAGTATTATAAATATAGGGGAAAGAGATAAAGGCATCATACTCCATTCAGTGCACAGGATAAGTTTTTCTCCAAAGAAGAAAGATAAATGGATAGCTCGAAATAGAATAGACAAAGAATAATAAATATTATGATTCGAATTGAGAGGAGATAAATAAAATAAAATTGAGAAAATTTAAAAGAGAGGAGAAGCTACACAGAAAACCGAAAATGCCAATAAGATATGGAATGGTATGCAAAATGAACCCGAACCCGAACCTGTGTCTGCACCAAGAGTCCCGACCTGGGACTAGCAACCTTCAGAAAAGAGATTTTTTAATGCTTTTATGTTTTCTTTTTCTGTTTCTATTTACGTTTTGTATGTCTTTAAAAATTAATAAAATTTGTTTAAAAAGAAAGGTTAATGGCTGAGATTTTTGAGGAAGGATAAAGCAGATCGGGAGCCACAGAGATTCCTTTGAGGAGGGCATGAGGGTGAGTCATTCTACCTGCAAGATTAGCAGGTACATCTGAATAAAATTGAATTTTTATAATATTTGTATAATCCTGATCAATAGTCCCTAGAATCACAAAAAAACCCTTTCTTAGAAGCTGAGGATCTAGGCAAGGCCAACTCTTCCGGAAAAGAGCAGCACCTCCCTCTGGGGCCTGGCATTGGGCTTTGAAATGCCCAGGCTTCCCACAATTGAAGCAATTCCCAGTAGCTTGAAGACCCTTTTGCAAAGCTACAATCAAGGTCTCCATGTTATAAAATTGCAAATTTACTACAGCACAAGCTTTAATCAAATCTGCCAAGGTTGCCTCCCCCCATGCAACCAAAGGCTGCAAATTTATTGCCTGCTGCTCCACAGTTGCAAACTGTCCTGCCCCATAGATTTGATCAGGTACATACAAACCCCCTAAATTATTTCCTCTGTTAATTGCTTCTCTTTGATATTCTGCATCAAATACCATGTATTGTGTTATGAACTAATAAAACACTTAAATAAAGTTTATCAAAAGCTTTAGAAAATAGCAGGGTTCTAATCCTGCACTTCTGATTGGCCGATAATAGCGATATCGGATTGGTCCGTTCAGGAGAATCTGATTGGCTGTTAACGAGCCACTCTCATTGGTTTAAGGGGTTAACACTCCACGTTTCTCATTGGTTACTAGATCAGCAGCCTGCCCTATAAAAGGGCTGCTGTTGCCCAAGGGCTTTGCTCTGTTCAGAATGTATAATAAAGAGTTGAAGTTCACTGTTCACCATCTCGTCTCCGTTCCTTGTGCCCATGTGCAGAACTTAACACTGGCGATGATAGTGGGATGCGGAGATGTCAGAGCTGACTGAACACTACAGAGCACTAAACAGAGCACATGGCTGAAGGTGCATCAACGGCGGAAACAATGACCAGCGGCACCATACCACCTGCTCCATTCGACCCGGCACAAGAAGACTGGGACTCATACATGGACCGGTTCCAGATGTTTCTGGAGACCAACAACTTGAAGGATGCCACTACTGGGAAAAAGAGAGCTGTATTCCTGACTCACTGGGGACCTGCCATTTTTAAGATGGCTAAGGCACTAGCGAAACCAGCTGAGGTGAAATCCATGGACTGGGACATCCTCGAGCCCCTCCTATGGGCCCACTATGCACCTACCGTACCAACGCTTGTCCGAAGACATGAATTTTACCAGAGAGACCAGTGGAAAGGAGAAAGCATTGCAGATTTCATTGCGGATCTCCGGAACCTGGGAGGCCTCTGCGGGTTCGCCGACCTCGAAGAAGCTCTAAGAGACCGAATAGTTCTGCGATTAGATGCACTGCACGTGCAAAGTAAGCTGATGGCGAAAGGTGACATCAGCCTTGCAGATACCATCGCTGACGCTACTGCAGCAGAACCAGGAAGTCGGCTGCCCGAATGCGCCGCACCAACGCCCTGCTCCACCAACTTGCCAGCAAAACCTCACCTCGCCTTGAGGGACATGCAATGGCAACCCACCACGAGGACTTGGAATCGTCATCAGAAAGTGATGAGGAAGAAGTCAACCAGCTCCAGTCTGAATGAGACCAACGCCACCAGCGTAACCAGAGACTGCAGTATCAATGCGCAGGTTGTGGGTCAAACCATCCACGATCAGACTGCAAATTCCTCGATGCACTCTGCCATATTTGTGGAAAGAGAGGCCACATCGGAAAGGTCTTTAGAAGCAAGCTAGGATCCAGCCCATTTCAGAGGGGGACTAACTACCGCCAGCCCACAGGAAGTCGTCCTGTGAATCGGGAACATTCGAACCACCAATGGAAAAATCACTCCTTCAGAAAAAAAACACACTAGCCCATTCAACAAAACGAGAAGAGGCACACCAAACCATCACGATTGGTCACGCATCATCATTAGATGCAAAGAAGATCCGAGTGAAGGTCGCCATCAAAAACCAGCCCTGCATGATGGAAGTCAATCCAGGATCATCCCTCTCGATGGATTCCTGGAAGACCCTTAAACAATTAATCTCTGCTGTCCGGTGGCAAGACCTCAGAACCCAAAGAATCATACTCAAGGATTATCAGGGAAACCGAATTCCGGTCGTTGGATCCAGCATAGTCCAGGTCTCATTCAAAAATCGTACTGCATCTTTACCATTGACCGTCGTCGACCGTGATCGGCCTAGTTTGTTAGGCCTTCAATGGGGACTACCGTACCACCCTGAATCACGCCCTTCAACAAAACACTTACCCGGTGCTGGTGGTACAACACCTCCTCCATTCCCTGGGGGGAAGAAAAGTCTTCACTAATATGGATTTAGCACAGGCGTACCAATAACTGCCTGTAGATAAAAAAACAGCAGAGGCACAAACGATCGTTACGCACCAAGGCGCTTTTAAGTGCAACCGACTCCAATTCAGAGTTAGTGTGGCCCCAGGGATCTTTCAGAGCTTAATGGAGAGACTATTACAGGGAATAAAAGGGGTCGTACCATACTTCGATGATGTTTTAATTGCTGCCCCGAATAGAGAAATACTAAAGGAGCGTCTTAGACTGGTCCTCCAGAAATTTAAAGACTCTGGCCTTAAAGTTAAAAAAAAAAAATGTCAACAGTGTACAGATAAAGTAGAGTTCCTGGGGTACCTAATCGATAAACAAGGCATTCACCCCACCAGTAGCAAGTTAAGGGCAATCAAGAACGCCCCAAGACCCAGAAACAAGACTGATCTCCAAGCTTTCCTGCGGCTTATTAATTTGTACAGCATCTTCCTGCCCCACAAAGTGACCGTAGCCGAGCCCCTACATTGGCTTCTCGATAAAAAAGCAACCTGGGTTTGGGGGCACCGAGAGGAGCACGCGTTCCGACAAGTGAAAAACCTATTAACTTCAGATGCTGTTTTAATGCAGTATAACGAGACTTTGCCTTTAACAATCACATGTGATGCGTCACCATTTGGAGTAGGAGCCATTTTGAGCCACGTGTTACCAAACGGTAGTGAAGCCCCTATTGTCTACTTTTCAAGAACTTTGTCAAAGGCTGAACGTAACATGGTTTCATGAATATGTTTATGGACGAGTTTTTACTATTGTTACCGACCACAAACCTTTGCTGGGGATTATAGCAGGAGACAAGCCAACTCCCTATATATTATCACCTAGAATGACTTGCTGGTCGGAGTTTTTGGCTGCGTACAATTATAAGCTGCAACACCGCTCGGGAAAAGCCATTCCCCACACTGACACATTGAGCTGTGCACCACTTCCGGAAACCATCGACAACCCAGCTCCAACCCTTACAATGCTCCAGATTGAAACGCTACAGTCACCGCCACTAACAGCTAGAGATATCGTGATCGAAACAAAACGCGATCCTATCTTAAAGTGAGTTCTTAGTTGGGTCGAACGAGGATGGCTAATAGATCAAACCCCTGACGACTTCATCCCCTTCAAGAATAGGCAAACAGAACTTTTTTCGCAAAAAGGCTGCATCCTGTGAGGGGATAGAGTCGTCATCCCAGAGTGGTTACAACGAGCGGTATTAAAGACACTGCATGAGGGCCACCCCGGCATCGTGCGCATGAAAGCACTCCCACGAAGCTACGCGTGGTGGCCGGGCATTGACAAACAAATCGAAGCCTGGGTAAAGACTTGTTATAAGTTCCAGGAAGTTAGCAATGCTCCATCAAAAGCATCTCCGACAGAATGGGAAACACCTCGGGGACCGTGGTGCCGCATCCATATTGACTTTGCGGGAGCTACTAAGGGACATACGTTCCTATTAACAGTGGATGCCTATTCCAACTGGCTCGAGATCCACGAAATGAAGAGTCCCACAACTGAGTCCGTCATCCGGAAGTTGAACAGATTATTCGCGACATGGACTGCCAGACATTCTGCTTTCCGACAACGGACCCCAGTTTACCACGCTCCCTTCAACAATACTTAGCGGACCGCGGTATTCGCCATGCGCTAACTTCACCAGCGCACCCTGTGGCTAACGGAAGAGCCGAACGCATGGTACAGTTTGTGAAAAAAACCCTCTACAAAATGGACTATGGGGACATTGAAGATAAGATAAATAGAATACTCCTTCTCCAACACATCACTCCGCACAGCGTTACCAACAAGACTCCAGCAGAACTATTGATGCGATGCAAACTCCACTCCCACCTTGACCGGCTTCACCCATCTTATGAGCCAGAGAAACCCTGTGGATCTAGCGGAAAATGCCGCGAGTTTAAGATAGGCGACATAGTTTTCGCCAGAAACCTTTCTGGTGAACTGTTGTGGATCGAGGCCACTGTCAGGATGCGCTCCTTTTAGATCCCAAGAAAGAAATACTCAGACTCCATGGGTAGAGCAAAGTTATCCTTTTACTGGGAAATAAAGTGGTAGCTACAAAGCAATTCCGAAACTGAGAAATTGGCGGGTAGAATGCATATACAAAGAAATAGATTTGTCCCCACCCCCCAAAGTTCAAATGATTCTTCCAATTAAAACTTTTGAGACAGCTCATGTAGTCATCTTCAGATGGTGATGAGACGTCTTGTCAAATGACCTTGACATATTTTGATAAAAGTTCGCAGTTGCGCAGAAGAGGAAAAGATAGCCAGGAAACAGAAAGTTAAAGACAAGAATCCCCCCTCCCCTTGCTAGCCCAGCAAGGAATGCAAACACCTCCAGCTCTCTTCCCATATAAAATCCCCCCTCCCACCGTTGCCATGACAGCCGAGAGAAATAATGAAATAATAGCAGATAGTCAGGAAGGGGAAGGTATCTTGAGGCTGACATTCGGACCCCCTAGAAGAAGGACATAAGTCCCTGAAAGAAAAACAAAATAGTTACATGTTAACATTTATGTACATTTCTATGGTTTATCAGGATATTTGGCATGAAATTTCTTTAAAAGTTCAGGAGCCCTAAGGTCCTTTTCATTTACCCACTCAGAATGGGAAGGAGGAAAATGTTTCCAAGCTACAAGGTATTGGGTACGACCCCTCCATTTTCTAGAGTCCAAAATTTCTTTAATTTCGAAATGTTGTTCTCCCTCAATCAATATTGGCACAGGGGGATCAGATTGGATTGGTCTCAAGGCACAGGTACGTTCTGGTTTCAACAAACTAACATGAAAAACAGGATGAATACGATGAAGAGTCTTTGGTAAAGTCAGTTGGACAGTCACAGGATTTATAATCCTCTCAATGGGGAAAGGTCCTACATACTTAGGACCCAATTTCTTTGATTTTTGAGTAGTTTGTAAATATTTGGTCGAAAGAAATACTTTATCGCCCACTTGATATGACATCTGTGGAGCTCGCTTTTTGTCAGCAAATTTTTTATGAGATTGGTGCGCCTCATCCAAAGCTTTGCGAACAATTGGCCAATTAAATTGAAGTTGAGATATCCAATCACTCAATGACTGGACAGTTGGATTTTCACCAGGCAGTTCAGGTATGGGTACAAAATCTTGCCCCGTTGCTATTTTGAAAGGAGTGAACCCCGTACTACTGTGAACAGAGTTATTATACGCCACTTCCGCAAAAGGTATCAGATCCACCCAGTTGTCTTGTTGAAAATTTATGTAGCATCGGAGGTATTGCTCTAGTACTCCGTTAGTCCTCTCGCAGGCTCCATTAGTTTGGGGATGGTGGGCGGAGCTTAAGCTTTGGATGGAGCCTATTAACTTCAGAAATTCCCTCCAGAAATTAGAGGTAAATTGGACTCCTCGATCAGAGACTACACGTTCAGGTACACCATGCAATCGGTAAACGTGAAGAATGAAGAGTCTGGCTAAGGTCTTCGCCGAAGGGATCTTTGAGCAAGGAATGAAATGAGCTTGTTTGGAAAACAAGTCAGTCACTACCCAAATGACCGTGTGTCCACTGCTTTCAGGTAGATCTACTATAAAATCCATGGAAATTTCCTTCCAAGGGGCAGTTGGTCTGGCCACATTCTGTAACAGTCCTGGCGGCTTACCCGGTGGTCTTTTTGCTGAGGCGCAAATCGGACAACTCGCCACATAAGTCTCAATGTCCCTTTTCAAGGAAGGCCACCAAAACTGTCGTTTTACCAAATGCAAGGTCTTCACAAAACCAAAATGACCAGCCACTTTGGAATCATGGGTTTGTTGCAATACATGGCTTCTCAGGTTTTGTGGTACATACAATTTTGCCCCCATCCAGGCTAGGCCATCTCGAATGGTGCAGTTATTTGCATTTGCCAGAAACCACTCATCTGTCTTCAAAGCCTCCTTAAACTGTTCCATCATATCAGTGGGTAGATCTCTCTCCTGGTTTCTTTTCTGTGCGCGGGTAACAACAGGGGCAGCCAGTTGTATAGTGGATACGATTGGCCTAATCACTTCTTTTCGGATACTGTTGTATTGAGGCATTCTAGACAAAGCATCTGCCATAAAAATTTTTCCCCCCGGGATATATTTCAAGGAGAAGTTGAATCGCTTGAAGAACTGAGCCCACCTAACTTGTTTAGGGGAGAGTTTCCGGGGGGTCTTTAAAGCTTCTAAGTTTTTATGATCAGTCCACACTTCAAATGGGTGTTTTGCACCTTCCAGAAAATGCCTCCAAGCTAATAAAGCCCAACGGACTGCAAATGCTTCTTTCTCCCAAACGGCCCATCTCCTCTCAGTCTCAGTGAATTTACGAGAAGTGTAAGCGCATGGTTGTAGTGTTCCCTTCTCGTTCAATTGGAGTAAGACCGCCCCCACTGCTACATCGCTTGCATCAGCTTGGATCACGAAAGGGGCGTCCATGTCAGGGTGTTTCAGTATTGGTTCTGCAGCAAAAAGTCTCTTAAGTTTTTCAAATGCAGCTTGGCACTCCATAGTCCAATTCAATGGTTGACTGGGCTTTGGTTTCAATTCCCCCTTTGTTTTTAGGAGGTTGGTGATGGGCATAGCTATTTTTGCGAAAGACGGGATGAATTGGCGATAAAAATTTGCAAACCCCAGAAAACTTTGAAGCTGTTTACGAGTTTTCGGTGGGTTTGCAAATTGTTATTCAAGCCACTGGACCCAGGTCGTACCGGGTGAAAACCTGCGACGGAAAAATATGGAAACACCATATAGATCAGCTTCGCTCGAGGCTACAACCTAGTTTCCACGACTCCGGTAACTCCCAAACTGAGGGGGGAGGGGATGTCGAAGAAACCGAATTTGAGATGGTGGAAAGCAGGAATGAAAGAAGTCAGCCATTGGGATGTAACAAGTGAAGAAGGATCAGGGAAGGGTGTGGCCTTGCCACAGAGGAACAACCCAACAGAGGCAAGCCCGCAAGGGACAGAGGACTAGGACGAGAACATTAGCGGCACCGAGTCTTCCAATGAGGAACCACCAGCACCCGACTTGCCCGAAAACGCCCCGCCAAAACAGGCTTATGGACAAGAACCGGTGGGACAGCGTAAATCCAATAGACAGTCAAAGCAACCTTCCTACCTCAGAGATTACGTCACCGCACCCCCCCAAATGGAACCTGGGGGGAAGGGGTGTTATGAACTAATAAAACATTTAAATAAAGTTTATCAAAAGCTTTAGAAAATAGCAGGGTTCTAGCCCTGCACTTCTGATTGGCCGATAATAGCGATATCGGATTGGTCCGTTCAGGAGAATCTGATTGGCTGTTAACGAGCCACTCTCATTGGTTAAGGGGGTTAACACTCCATGTATCTTATTGGTTACTAGAGCGGCAGCTTGCCTATAAAAGGGCTGCTGTTGCCCTCGGGTTTTGCTCTGTTCAGAATGTATAATAAAGAGTTGAAGTTCACTGTTCACCGTCTTGTCTCCGTTCCTTGTGTCCCGTTCAAAATCATTTTCATTAAGTCTCTCCAATCTTGTGGAATCATCTTTTGAGCTTACCCCAGACTGTGAAGCAAACCCTGGACATATGAACTGCCAAACTCCCTCACAGATTTCTTTACTTCCCGTAAAAGAGATAAAGGCAGTGGATTCCAGACAGCCTGTAAATTTCCTGTATTATCAACTTGCCTCTGAATGGAAAACAATTGCATGGAGTCAATCTCCTGCCCCTCCAGCTGTCCTGTTTGAAAAGCTGCTTGCATAGCTGTTTGAACTCTTCCAGCAGGGGGTGTATTTATATTAGGATTTCCCACCTTGACATCTCCTGATGGATTTTTAGGAGCTGTCGGGGGAGATTTACTGACCTCATTTGCCTCCAGGGGGGCAGTCGGTTTAAAAGACACAGGCGTCACAGCGGGGGGCAAGAGTTGTACAGCAGGATTCACATAGGGAGGGGGTCCAGAAAGGGGGGCAAGTAGGGGTTGCTCTAGAAAGGAGAGAGCCTCAAAAACCACCCTCCAAGCAATTAATATAAATGAAGGGGCTCTAGGACGTGCATGAAGGTATTTTCCAATCTCCTTCCACACTGTAGTTTTGATACTGCCTTTAGCCGGATAAGAAGGACAGTGTTGCCAAATGTATTCTAGGAGTTCCTCAATAGAGGTTTTTGTGAGGGGGGCATGAAGGGAGCCCCCCTTTTTAAAGGTAAAAATATTTCGGTTGGTTATTTCTCTTAGTTCCTCAATGTGCAATTTCTGGTCTTGAGAGAATCCTCCACCCATACTCACGAGGAATCCACGGCGATTGCCTGTGACCGAATCAGGGATGAGGTGTACCAAGGCTATGCCAGCCAATGAGTATGGATGGTCCAAAGCCTTACCACCACGCAGATGATCACATCGGAGTCAGCAGTTGTGGTGGTCTTTCATGAGGGAAGACACTGAGATGACGTCTTGAAGCAAGATAGGGATGAGAGCCCAGAGCAGACTCTGACATCCTCTTTTATTAGAAGCAATCCTTGTTAACGTAGCAATTTTTCTTAGTGTCTTATCACAAACGCATTACATCACACAGAATGCACTGATCATTCACATAAGCATACAAAGCTGCAAAGTTTAAGTTTGCTACAATTCTGGATAAGAAATGGCAACAGTTTGTCCTTGCTCCTTGTTCCGTGTTGCAGTCAACTACCAGAAGGCCTGTTGTCCTAACACGTACACAAAGAACAATTCCCACAATGGGAAAGTGAGGGACTTTCCCTTCTTGCATTATGGATAATGAAGAGAAGATTCCACCTGCAATTTCAATCAAGACTGGAAGATTCCTCCTCCTCCTCCCCTCCTCCTCCTCCTCCCCATCTCTTCCTCTTCCCCTCTTCCTCCTCCCCTCCTCTACCCCTCCTCCGCCTTCTTCTCCTCCCCTCCTCCTCCTTCCCTTCTCCCCTCCTCTTGCTTCTCCCCTCCTCTTCTTCCCCTTGACCTCCCTTCCTCCACCCCTCCTCTTCCTCCCTTCCTCCTCCTCCCTTCCTCCTCCTCCTCCCACGTTTTAGACTTAAAGACTTAGAATAACATTATTGTCACTTTGAATGTACACTAATCAGCATATATTAAAATGAAATTTCATTGCCTACAGCTCTCAAAGGGTCACCACCTCCAATATATACTACATAAACATGACAGAATAAATAAGTAGAAAATTAGGCATTTGCCCACATATATTATATGACACATAGAAACAACACAGTCTATTTTCAATGTATACATGTACATGGTGAAAATTATAGATAAAAAGAAGAAAAAAACAGAACTGAAGAAAACAATGGGAAAAGAAGTATGATGAAAAATATCATGCACAAGATGAGTAAGCCAGATTTTTGAGCATCATACAACTGAATTAAATTAACTAATTTTACAGTAACATTAACTTTGTTTTGCATAGTTGAAATGTCGTTTTAAAAATACTTATAATTGTTAAAATCAAGGTAATATACAAATATCCTTGACATCAATCAGCACAATGTGAATCATAAATCATACTGAAAAAATTATAACAATGTTTGTCTTAAATCTAAAAACAACTTTCCTAAAAATAATCAAAGGCTGTATATATTAAAGCCGTATATTAAAAGAGTCCCACATTTTATATGTGAAATAGCCTATGCATATCCAATGCTGCTTAGAACTCTAAATCAGAGGTGGTATTCAGCAGGTTCTTATCGGTTCTGGAGAACCGGTAGCAGAAATTTTGAGCAGTTCAGAGAACCGGCAAATCCCACCTCTGACTGGCCCTGTCCCCATCTATTCTCTGCCTCCCGAGTCCCTGCTGATTGGCTGGGTCTTCTTTGGTTGCCCTGCACAGGATAACGGAGCTGGAAAGCAGGTTAGTGAGGTGGGGAGGGAATGGGCATTTTGCAGTATTTTTCCCCCAGGAGTGGCGTAGAAATGGAAAATTTACAGTGTCCTTCCCCTGCCACACCCAGCAAGCCATGCCCACTGTTGTGTATGCAATATAATTAATAAAGTGTAAGCTTGGAGTAAGTGCAGGGTTTTGGCCCTGCACTTCTGATTGGCTGTTAGGTGGCCGGACTGGATTGGCCCGTTCCGGGGAATCCGATTGGCCCTTAACAGAGACTTCTTATTGGTTATAAAAGCTAGCGTTCCTAGCTTGTTATTGGTTAAATGTTACAAGGTTTGCCTATATTTTTTTACGGATATTAAGGTTTTACGGATATTAAGAGAGCAAGTCACGATGTAAATAAAGAGCTGAAGTTCACCATTCAGAAACTTGTCTCCATTCCTTCTCGCCCATGCTCAAACTTAACACTGGTGACGAGGATGGGATGTGGAGACATCTGAACCAACGAAACTTCGAAGAACACTGAGCACGTGACAGACGACACCAACAACGGAACCATATCCAGCGGCATCGTACCACCCACTCCATTCGATCCATCACAAGAAGACTGGGAGTCTTACATGGATCATTTCCAAATGTTCCTAGAGACAAACAACTTAAAGGACACCACAGCCGGGAAGAAACGGGCGGTGTTCCTGATGCATTGCGGTCCAACCGTATTTAAGATGGCTAAGGCACTAGCCAAACCCCGAGAAGTGAAGGCCATGGATTGGGATGACCTTGAACCTATCCTGCAAGACCACTACGCCCCGACCATGCCTACGATCATGAGACGCCACGAGTTTTACCAAAGAAGCCAGCGAAAGAGAGAGAGCATGGCTGACTTCATAGCAGACCTCCGAAATTTGGGAGGCCTCTGCGGATTCACCGATCTAGAAGAAGCACTAAGAGATCGCATAGTTCAAAACCAAACTGATGGCGAAAGGCAACATCGGCCTTGCTGACGCCATTGCCGAAGCTACCGCAGCAGAAGCAACCAAGAAGTTGGCTGCACAACTACGCCGAAACCGCACTCCGGTACCACCACCGGCCAGCAAAATCTCACCTAGTTCAGAAGGGCAGCTCGCAACAACGCACCAAGAGGACCTCTCTTCGTTGTCAGACAGCGACGAAGAAGGGGTCCATCGACTGCGGTCCGACCGGGACCTTCGGCCGAAGCCCTTACACCCTTGCGCTGGCTGTGGAGCCAACCATGCCAGATCCGAATGCAAATTCCGCGACGCACTCTGCCATGAGTGCGGGAAACGAGGCCACATCAAACGGGTCTGCCACAGCTTGCCAGGACCCAGCCAGGCCTCAAAAGGGGCTAACTATCGCCAATCGACAGGAAACCGTCCTGTAAGGCGAGAGCCAGTAAACCACTCCTACAGAAATCGAGCTTTGCAGAGAGAAGAGGCTCACCATACTATCACTATCGGTCACGCCTCAGCCTTGGACACTAAGAAAATCCAAGTCATGGTAACCATCGAGAACCAGCCTTGCCACATGGAGGTTGACTTGGGATCGTCCCTCTCGATGGTATCAGGGAAGACACTCAAGCAACTCATCCCCACAATTCAACGCCAAGATCTCCGTTTCCAACGCTTCATCCTCAAGGACTACCAGGGGAATCGAATCCCCGTTGTCGGGTCCTGCCAAGTCCGAGTCTCTTTCAGGAAGCATACAGCATACTTACCTTTAACAGTCATCAATAGAGATCGGCCTAGCCTACTGGGCCTCCAATGGTTTGCGCCACTCGGCATTGAAGTGGCCGGCGTAAACCGAGTCGCTGGCTGTGACTGGGGGGAAGATCTTATCTCTGAGTTCAGGGACGTCTTCGCGGACAGCTTAGGCGAGTACAAGGGGACCCCGATCTCATTCAGCTTAGATCCAAAAATAGCTCCCATTCGCCTAAAGCCCCGTCAAGTTCCCTTTGCCTTAAAATCAAAAATCGATGAACAACTTGACAAACTGATAGCTCAGGGGGTGTTGGAGCCCATCAATCACTCTCCATGGGAAACCCCTATTGTAACACCCATTAAGCCAGACAGGTCAATCCGAATTTGTGGGGACTACCGGGCCACTTTGAACCACGCCCTGCAGCAGAACGCATATCCAGTTCTGGTGGTGCAGCACCTCCTCCATTCCCTGGGGGGCGGGAAAGTTTTTGCTAAATTGGATTTAGCTCAAGCATATCAGCATTTACCAGTAGATGAAAAAACGGCACAGGCTCAAACTATTGTGATGCACCAAGGTGCCTTTAAATGTGCCCGGCTGCAATTTGGAGTAAGTGTAGCCCCGGGGATTTTTAGAGCCTTATGGAAAGGTTATTGCAAGGAATTAAGGGCGTAGTCCCCTATTTTGATGATGTATTAATTGCAGCCCCTACAAAAAAATCTTACAGGACCGGTTAAAATTAGTCCTAAAAAAATTCCAAGAGGCCGGTCTTAAGGTTAAAAAGAACAAATGTAAATTGTGTACTGACAGTGTTGAGTTTTTAGGGTACCTGATTGATAGCCAGGGCATTCACCCTACCGAAATTAAAAGCGATCAAAAATGCTCCCAGGCCAAGAAACAAGGCCGATCTCCAGGCATTCCTAGGCCTCATCAATTTTTATAATGTATTTTTACCACACAAAACAACCGTTGCTGAACCGTTACACCGATTGTTAAAAAATCGATTGTTAGATAAAAAAGCAATTTGGTTATGGGGTTACCGTGAAAAACAGGCGTTCCGAAATGTTAAAAAACTGCTCACTTCTGACTCTGTACTCATGCAGTATAACGAGACTTTGCCGTTAGTTATAACCTGTGATGCATCGCCTTTTGGGGTGGGCGCCATTTTGAGCCACGTACTGCCTAATGGGAACGAAGCCTCTGTTGCATATTTTTCAAAGACTCTTTCAAAAATGGAGCGGAACTATGGACAAATTGATAAAGAAGCCCTGGCAATTGTCTCAGCTGTGAAAAGATTTCACGAATACGTGTATGGTAGGGTTTTTACTATTGTGACTGACCACAAGCCGTTATTGGGGATAATAGCCGGAGATAAGCCAACTCCCTACATATTATCTCCTAGGATGACCCGATGGTCAGAATTCTAAGCTGCTTATAACTATCGGCTGCAATACTGCCCGGGGAAGGCCATTCCCCACGCTGACGCATTGAGCCGAGCACCGCTTCCAGAGACTCTCGACGATCCGGCACCAACGGTAACCACATTGCAAATCAAAGTGCTCAACTCGCCGCCACTGACCACCCAAGATATCGCGAGAGAAACCAAACGCGACCACACCCTAGCACGCGTCCTAGGCTGGGTAGAACGCGGATGGCCAATGGACCAGTTATCAGATGACTTCACACCATTCAAAACTCGACAGACTGAACTCTTCTCCCAAAAATGCTGTCATCCGGGGCGATAGAGTTGTTATTCCAGAATGGCTCCGAAAAGCGCTGCTGAGAACTTTGCACGATGGCCATCCCGGCATCGTGCGAATGAAAGCCCTTGCACAAAGCTACGCATGGTGGCCTGGCATTGATAAGCAAATCGAACAGTGGGTTAAAGCTTGTCCCAAATGCCAAGAAGTCAGCAATGTCCCACCAAAAGCCATGCCTACTGAATGGGATGTGGACCCTGGTCCCAAATTCACCTGGACTTCGCGGGGCCAACCAAGGGCCACACCTTCCTGCTTACTGTTGATGCCTACTCCAATTGGCTTGAAATTCATCGCATGATGACTACGACCTCCGTGGCAGTCATCAAGATTCTAAACAGACTCTTTGCAACCCACGGATTACCAGACGTCCTGGTATCCGATAACGGCCCACAATTTACTGCACTAGCGTTCGAGCAGTACCTCGCTGACCACGGCATCTGCCATGCGCTCACCTCGCCTGTGCACCCTTTGAGCAATGGCCGAGCAGAACGCATGGTTCAATTTGTGAAGAAAACCTTGCAAAAGGTAGACTACGACAACATTGATGACAAGGTCAACCAAATCCTCTTTTTGCAACACATCACCCAACATAGCGTCACCAACAAAACTCCCGCTGAACTGCTAATAGGACAAAAGCTCCGCTCCCACCTTGACCGGTTGCACCCTGCATATGAACCAGAGAATCCACTAGGATCCAGCGGCCGCTGTCGCACCTTCCAGGTAAGAGACCTGGTTTATGCAAAAAACCTATCGGGCGACCCGTTGTGGGTGGAAGCGACAGTAGTACGTGCAACTGGGCCTAGATCCTACCTCATGCAATGCCTTGACAATAAACTTTGGTAACGGCATATTGACCAATTAAGGTTGCGGCTTGCAGCGGCCAATTCGCAACTCCCCTATGACCAAACTGAGGGGGGGGGAGTACGGAAGAAGATGAAGCCCTAGGAAACCCGTTCGAAGGAAACGACGATTTAATTGAAACTCAGGAAGTGGAGCCAGAGGGAGAAACGTTTGCACCTCAGGTAATCGAGGAAAATGTGGGCAATGACGTAGAAGTGAACTCTGACAGCCAGAGACAGCCCCACTGCCAGACAACGATCTACCTCAGCGAGATTGCAACTAGCCGATACAACGAAAATCAAAGAGACTAAAAAGACAACCGTCCTATTTAAGGGACTATGTAACTGCGCCCTGAACTAAGGAACCAGGGGGAAGGGGTGTTGTGTATGCAATATAATTAATAAAGTGTGAGCTTGGAGTAAGTGCAGGGTTCTGGCCCTGCACTTCTGATTGGCTGTTAAGTGGCCGGACCGGATTGGCCCGTTCCGGGGAATCCGATTGGCCCTTAACAGAGAGTTCTTATTGGTTATAAAAGCTAGCGTTCCTAGCTTGTTATTGGTTAAACGTTACAAGGTTTGCCTATATAAGGCAGGTTTTACGGATATTAAGAGAGCAAGTCACGATGTAAATAAAGAGCTGAAGTTCACCGTTCAGAAACTTGTCTCCATTCTTTCTCGCCCATGCTCGAACTTAACACTCACCAAGTCACATCACACCCACCAAGCCATACCATGCTCACCAAGCTACGCCCACATAACCAGTAATGATTTTTTTTTAATCCCACCAAATAACAAAAGAATAACAAAATAACAAAGTTGGAAGGGACCTTGAAGATCTTCTAGTCCAGCCCCCTGCTCAGCAAGCAACCCTATAGCATTTGACTTAAGGCTAATAGTTGTCCAAATTCACCTTGAAAACTGTTAATATTGAAGAACATGTAACTTCTGGAGGCAAGTCGTTCCACTGGTTAATTATTCTCACTGCAAGGAAGTTTCTCCTTAGTTCTAGGAGGCAACTTTTCAAGAAGACAAAATGCAAAGAATTGTACAATGGAATATGAGATATTCTCTTACTTATTGTTGGAATAATATGCATCTCTCTGTGGTTTTTTTTAATTGTCTCTTGTGTGCAAGTGTGTGTGTGTGTGTGCAAGTGTGTGTTTGTCAATAATTCACAAGGCATCTTGGTTGCAAAGCAGCTGACATTGTCTGGGATTTAATCTGAGCTAAACACCATAAAAATGCTTTCAATAATTATAGAATGGAAAAATATGAAATGGAATCTAATGTGGAAAAGTAAGTGGGTGAAACATAATATGGTATAATGAGAAAGAATTTATAAATCAAAATCAACCTTAGAAAATGACAGAGGGAGCTCACAGATATGACATCTAAATATCTGTGGGAGGAGATAAAATAAAAGCTTAGAAAGAGAAGACATAAATAATCAGTATCTCTGAAAATTACCAGACAAAAATATTCTTCCTTCTGACTCCTTCTGAATCTATTTCTCTTTAAAATCATATAAAATGACTTGGAAGTTATTTAAAAGGGGTCTTTATGGCAAGTGTCTTTAGCCATACAGATTCTGTGGTCCATATTTTGTGAGCCTCATTTCCATATAACCATTAAAAAAAAAGGAGAAAAAAAAAACAGGGTAGAAAAATTTAACATTAATTCTTGGGGACCACCGTTCTTTAAGAACATTTTATTCATCTTCTTAGGGTCAAGGATGCTGAACAAGGCCCACCCTATTCACTAGAACAATATATAGATCATAACAAGATTGATATCCTATAGGCCAGCATGGAAAAGATCTCTTCCTTCCTTCCTTCCTTCCTTCCTTCCTTCCTTCCTTCCTTCCTTCCTTCCTTCCTTCCTTCCTTCCTTCCTTCCTTCCTTCCTTCCTTCCTTCTTTCCTCCTTCCTTCCCTCCCTCCCTCTCTCCCTTGATTTGATTTGATTTGATTTGTCAATCACTTACAAGATAATAGGTATAAGTATAAACATGAGTAAGAATACAGAAAATAGATATGGATAAATGGGGACAATAGGACAGAGATGGTAGGCACGATGATGCACTTATGTACGCCTCTTGCAGACCTCTTAGGAATGGGGTGAGATCAATAGTGGATAGTTTGAGGTTAAAGGAGTGGGGGGTTAGAGGATGTAACTACAGAATCAGGTAGTGCATTCCAGGCATTGACAACTCTGTTGCTGAAGTCACATTTTCTGCAATCAAGTTTGGAGTGGTTTACATTGAGTTTGTATCTGTTGTGTGCTCTTGTATTGTTGCGGTTGAAGCTGAAGTAGTCATTAACTGGTAGGACATTGTAGCAGATAATTTTGTGTACTACGCTTAAGTCCAACCATAGGCAGCATAGTTCAAGGTTGTCGAAGCCCCAAATTTCAAGCCTGATGATATAGGGTATTCTGTTGTGAGCAGAGGAGTGTACTACTCTTAAACATTTACCCAGTTTAACCCTCAGAATGCCTGGTGAGAGGAATGGTCCAAGGTTACCTTCTTGTGCTCTGATCGTCAGTGATCTCTCTACCAAGCCACCAGTTTTGACCTGCCTTGTTCTGTCACGGATGAAATTGAACAGAATCAGGTGTAACATTGGAAGAAGTTTCTTCCCTATATCAGTCTCTTCCCTGTATCAGTGGGCTTGGAAAGGTTCCCCTTGTTGCGATTGTGGTACTGATGTGCAAAGAAGTAAATATATTGTAAAAAATCCCCCTAACTTGTCTTCACTGGTTCCTTAGAAAATCTGCGAGTCACCTGGATATCTGGCAAGTCACCTGGATATCTGGATTCAATATTTCATCAATTATGAGGCCTCTGCCATACCCCCACAGAAGTTCCTATATAATTACATGCAGGGCTGGGCTACTGGGGGTTTGCAGGGGTTCAAGGGAGACCCTAGCTGTGCAGTTTGGAAAACCCCCAAATCTCACTGCTGGCTGGCCGCACCCACCCTGCACCGTCCCTCCTAGGAGTCCTCACATGGTCCGTTTTGGATGCAGGTAAGTGCAGGGCGTGCACAGAGGCTTGGGGAGGGTGAAAAATGGGCCTTCCAGAAGTTCAGGAAGGCCAGAAATGGGCCCATTTCCAACTTCCAGAGAGCCTTTGGAGCCCGGGGAGGCCATTTTTGCCCTCCCAGTGAGTCAAGGAAAGCCTCCAGAGCCCAGGGAGGACAAAAACACTGCCCACCATGCAGGAGGCCAACTAGGCCATGCCCACCATGACCACGCCCACCCAGTAACCAGGCAGAGAACTTATTTTTTAAATTTTAATTATGAGAATACAACACAATATATCCAATTTATCCTTGTTATGCATGTATACATTTTATTTCATCATTTATAACCTCCTTATTTAATATATTAATAACTAATTAATCTAATCATAACTACTAATATTTCAACCTTGTCTTCTGCTGTAATAACTATTGATAAAATGTATTCCATGTTTTGTAATATTTAGACTCTCCTTTGTCTTTTATTTCTAAAGTTAACATCTGATTTTGCACATGCCATAATTTTTCTTATTATTTCTGTTTCTGGAGGTATGATTTCATTTTTCCAGAACTGTGCATATATTATTCTAGTCACTGTCAATACGTGTACTATTAGATACATTATTTCCTTCTTAATTTTTTCTGATATTATTCCAAGAAGAAAAAAATTCAGTTTAAATGGAATGTACTCTCCCACCATTTGCTCTATCCGTGTTTGAATCAGTCTCCAACATTTTTTTTGCAGAATTGCAAGTCCACTACATGTGAAAAAAATGTGCCTGGTACATCTTTACACTTCCAACAATTTGGAGATATATTTTTAAACATTTTAGAAAGCCTTGCTGGAGGAAGATGTCACCTAAACAAATAATTTCCTCAATACTGTTCAACTATTACAAAGTCTGCACTATTATTACTGTTAATCTTCTCATCACTCCTTATCACCCCTCCCCTCCCATTTGTGACTGTATAACTGTTACTTTGTCGCTTGTATCCTTATGATTTTTATTGATTGTTTCCTAGTATGAGTTGATTGCCTATTGTACGCTATGACTATTATTAAGTGTTTATCTTATGATTATTGATGAAAGTATATTTTTCTTTTATGTATACTGAGAGTATTTGTACCAAGACAAATTCCTTGTTTGTGTAACCAGACTTGGCCAATAAAGAATACTATTCTATTCTAAAACATCTTATAAAGATTTTCTTTATAAGCCATAGCCAATGTTATTTTCTTATTTGTGGTCCAAAGTTTTTGTTGTGTCCGCGAAATGATGCCAGGAGTCGGTGACTTAGTGCAAAGCTCTTTATTGATCTGCGGGAACCGAACTGGCGAAAGGAAAAAAGCCCGTGGCTTTTATTCCTTTCGCCGCCGCGGCCGCGGCCAATGGCACCACTTTGAATCTCCCGCGGTCTGAACGGACCAATCGCGGGAGATTCTTAGCGAGCCAATCGACGCGGCTCGCCTGACCAATCGGAGAGCCCCGCGCTTTGGCCAATCAAAGCGCGGGGATCTCGAGAATGTTAATGAAGGACAGAACACCCCTCCCCTCTTGGTTCAGTCCTTACGTTGCGTAGTCACGTAGGTAGGCGGGGCTCCGTCTGGTCCTACTGGACCTGCGCAACTCAGTCGTAGGCTGGATCCCGGCCGGTTCGGTCGGGATCTCCGTTGCTCCTGCTGCTGTCGTGGGAACCGGCTGGTCGATCGGGCCGGTCCTTTCTCCGTAGCTCCCTCCTGGGCCTTCCGGGTTGGTTGAGCTACGGGTTTCGCCGCTCCCGCTTGGTCTTTCCGGGTCGGTCGAGCTGGCTTGGCTGTTCCTTTCCGGCGAGGGGTCGTGATGGCTGCGTTCCGGTGAGTACTGCTGGTTTATTTTTCTTTGGATTCGGTCCCTTGGGTATTCCCTCCCCCCTTGGCTTGCGTTGTGGGGGTTGGGTTCATTTGTTTGTGCATCGGCGGTTTGTTGGTTTGCAGTTCTCGACCTAAGTTGGTCGATGTGGCATTTCCATGCTCGTCCGTCTGCTGTTTGTAGCCGGTACGAGCGTGGGCCTGTTGTTTGGGTGATGATGGCTGGGATCCATAGAGGGTCTCCCGTCAGGTTTTTTGCATATACGGGGTCCCCGGGTGCAAAAGTTCGGTGTTTGGTGCTTGAGTCTGGGGGCCTCTCCGGGTTATACGTAGGGTGTAAACTGTCGAGTGGGGACCTTAGCTTTCTACCCATTAGTAGTTCAGCTGGGCTTTTATTGGTTGTGGTATTCGGGGTTATGTGTTGGGTGAAGAGTAGTCTGTTGATTTTCTCTTGGATCTCCCCATGGTCTATTTTCCGGATGGTCTTTTTAGTGAATTGGACCATCCGTTCCGCCCTACCGTTCGCCGCCGGGTGCGCCGGTGCTGTCAGCGCGTGGCGGATGCCCCTTTCCGCTAGGAATTTTTCGAATTCCAGCGAGGTGAACTGGGGCCCGTTGTCGGAGACGACGATGTCTGGGAGGCCGTGTGTTGCAAAGAGTTTGCAGAGTTCTTTGGTCACGGCCTCCGTGGTTGTCGTCTTCATGTTGCTTACCTCCAGTCAGTTGGAGTAAACGTCAACTGTTATGAGGAAGGTGTGTCCTTTTGTGGGCCTGGCGAAGTCTATATGGATTCTAGACCAAGGTCCCCTTGGGGTTTCCCACTCTAGGACGGGTGCTGTGGGTGGGCTGGGCCTCGTTTCCTGGCATCGTTGGCACCTAGCTACCCAGGCCTCTATTTGTTTGTCCATCCCTGGCCACCAAGCGTAACTTCTGGCCAGGGCTTTAGTCCTCACGATGCCAGGGTGCCCCTCGTGTAGCATTTCCAAAACCTTCCCCTGTAGCTTTTCCGGAATGACCACCCTGTCCCCCCATAGTATGCACCCTTTTAACAACGAGAGCTCCATTTGGTGGTTTCGGAACGTTTTGACCGACTCGTCATTGTCCCTTTCCGGCCACCCTTTCTCCACCCAATGCAACACCCGCGCCAGATGTTTGTCTTTATTAGTCTCTCGGGCAATGTCTGACGCGGTTATGGGCAGGTTGGGTAGAGTCTCTATGCTGAGGGTGGTCGTTGTGGGTGCTGGGTCGGTGTCGGGTTCCGGTAGCGGCGAGCGGCTTAAGGCGTCTGCATGGGAGATCGTCTTACCTGGTCTGTGTATGAGTTCGTAGTTGTAGGCTGCCAGGAACTCGGACCACCTTGTCATTCGGGGAGACAGAATGTTCGGGGTGGCCCGGTTCCCTGCAAGGATTCCCAGCAGCGGCTTGTGGTCCGTTATGATGGTGAAAGTCCGGCCGTAGAGGTATTCGTGGAATCGTTTTATGGCGGCAACTATAGCCAGAGCCTCTTTGTCCAGTTGGCTATAGTTCCGCTCCGGTTTGGTGAGGGTCCTTGAAAAGAACGCGATGGGCGCTTCTTTTCTGTCGGGAAGGGTATGGCTGAGGACAGCGCCGATGCCGAAGGTTGATGCGTCGCATGTGACGGCCAGAGGTAGGGTCTCGTTGAATTGTATGAGGACGGCGTCAGAGGTGAGGAGGTCCTTCGTTCTTTGGAAGGCGGCTTGCTCCCGTTTCCCCCAAGTCCAGGTCGCCGCCTTGTCCAGGAGCCTATACAAGGGCTCCGCTGCCGTCGCCTTTTGGAGTAGGAAAACATTGTAAAAGTTCAGTAACCCCAAGAATGCCTGTAGCTCAGTCTTTGATTGGGGGTGGGGGCTTCTTTGATGGCCTTGATTTTTTTGCTTGTGGGGTGAATGCCGTGCCGGTCTAGGAGGTAGCCCAGGAATTCCACTCGTTCCGTGCAAAGCTGGCATTTTTCCCTCTTTACTTTTAGTCCCGTCTCTTTAAATTTAGTTACGACCTCCCTTAGTCGACCTTCTAGTTCGGCTTGGTTGGCTGCCGACACTAGGACGTCGTCGAAATAAGGTACCACCCCCTTGATACCTTGCAATAGCCTCTCCATTAGGCTCTGGAATATGCCTGGTGCCACGCTAACTCCGAATTGGAGTCGGTTGCATTTGAATGCTCCCCGGTGGGTGACAATGGTCTGCGCTTCTGCCGTTTGCTCGTCGACCGGCAACTGTTGGTATGCCTGGGCGAAATCGAGCTTGGCGAAAACCTTGCCCCCTCCCAGTGAGTGCAGTAGGTGTTGCACTACTGGGACGGGGTAGGCGCTTTGTTGCAGCGCGCCATTTAGGGTGGCCTTATAGTCCCCACGGGCTTGATCGGGGTGACTATGGGGGTCTCTCACCGGGCGTGGTCTATGGGCTGCAGGACCCCTTGTTTGACGAGCTTATCAATTTGCTCGTCTATTTTGGGTTTCAGTGCGAATGGCACCCGCCTTGGTTTCAGGCGTTTGGGGGGGACATTAGGGTCTAGGTCGAACGAGATAAGGGGCCCTCGGTATTTGCCTAGGTTTCCGTCGAAGACCTCTTGGAACTCCCGGGCTAGTTGCTGCTCCCAGCCGTCGTCGGTGACGTGGTTGACTCCCGTGAGGGCGATGTCGAGCGGGGCGAACTATTGCAGTCCCAGTAGGCTTGGGCGGTCGAGGTCGACGATCGTTAGGGGGAGTCGTTCGGTGCGCCCCTTATACGTGATGTAAAAGCTTTTGGTGCCGACTACCGGGATGCGGTTTCCCTGGTAGTCCTTTACAATGAGTCTCTGGCTGTCTACGTTCCTCCTTTGGAGGGTAGGCACCAACCGCTTTATCTCGTGCCATGCAATCATGGAGAGGTAGGACCCGGAGTCCACCTCCATTTTGCACGGCTGGCCCTCGATGCGTACCTCGACGTGGACCTTCCGGGCATCGTTGGTGATGGCGTGGCCGATGGTGACCGTCTGGTGGGTCTCCTCTCTCCGCCGGTTGTCGCCGCCTCGCGAGGATCGTCCATTCCGGTCCCATCGGCTGTCCGAGGGGTGATCTCTGGTCCGGGGTGGTGTGCTCTCCCTCCTCCGGTCACTCTGGTCCCATCGTGCCGGACTGCGGTTTTTCTTCAGGCGGCAAACCCGGGCGATGTGTCCCTTTTTGTCGCAATGCCGGCAGATTGAATCGAAAAACCGGCATTCCGACCTGGGGTGGTCGCCGCCGCAGCCGGCACAGTTGGTCCTCGACTTACGACCTCGCCGGTTCTGTGGATTGCGCCCTGTCTGGAGTCGGTGGATGTCCTCGTCATCGGACGTGCCGGATGCCGAGTGGAAATCGCCCTGGTGTGTTGTCGTCTCGGTTTTTGGCTCGGTCGACCTCGCCGGGTTGTTGTTTCCGCCGCGGTCCCTCGTGTCCGGTCTGCGCATGCTGTCGGCGGAAGTTTGGGTTGCTTCTGCGGCTGCGGCTGCGGTGAGGGTGTCTGCTAGGCTGATGTCGCCCTTAGCCATCAGCCAGCTCTGGAGGGTGGGGTCCCACAGACCGAGCACGATTTGGTCTCTCAGAGCGTTGTTTAGGTTATCGAATTCGCAGAGCCCCACTAGGCGCTGCAGCTCGGCGACGAAGTCGCTGAAACTCTCACCCGATCTCTGGTCCCGCCGGTAGAACTCGTTGCGCCGGATCAGGATGGGTACCTCTGGGGCGTAGTGTCGCCGAAGGATGGGTTCGAGGATGTCCCAGTCCATGGCGGTCGCGTCGGCGGGCTTGGCCAACGCTTTGGCCATCTGGAAGACCTCGGTCCCGCAGTGGGTGAGGAAGACAGCGCGTTTCAGTGGGCCGGAGGCGTCCTTCATGCCGGTGCACTCGAGGTACATGCGGAATCAGTCGGAGAACGATTCCCAGTCCTCGGTGGCGGGGTTGAAGGGGGCGGGCGGTGCGATTTTCGCCATCTCGGTGCTTCGTCTGGCTTCCGTCGGACACGTGGTTCGGTTCAGGGTCTGGATCTCACCTTCGTCACCAGTGTTGTGTCTGCGAAATGATGCCAGGAGTCGGTGACTTAGTGCAAAGCTCTTTATTGATCTGCGGGAACCAAACTGGCGAAAGGAATAAAGCCCGCGGCTTTTATTCCTTTCGCCGTGGCGGCCGCGGCCAATGGCACCACTTTGAATCTCCCGCGGTCTGAACGGACCAATCGCGGGAGATTCTTAGCGAGCCAATCGGCGCGGCTCAACTGACCAATCGGAGAGCCCCACGCCAATCAAAGCGCGGGAATCTCAAGTATGTTAATGAAGGACAGAACAGTTTTTGCCATTTCCTTTGGTGAAATTTTTGAAGCCCCTCCCTGATTACATGGATTGTGAGTATATATTTATTTCTCTTCTGGTGTATTCTCATATACGCTAAACAAAATGTATTTCTTTATTCTTCATATAGAGTTCCCTCTAAGGTGATTTCCATGTTCACAATAATCCTGAAGGGATTCTTTCATGGCATCTTTTTGTTTCTCTATGTCCTGATCTATACTTACATTTTTGTAGTTTCTTAGTTGCTTCCATTCACATTGTAATGAAACCCAACCTTGTTTAGCTTTTTGAGATAAGCCAAGGTCAAGTTAAGTCCCTACTTTGAGATATAATCAAATCTCCCTCAATTCATATCTAACTTTTGGGTAAACCATAAACCCATGTATGGTGCCTACTTATTTCCAGTACATAATTGTTTGTTATTGTCTTCTTTGATGTTCTTTCCTAACTTCATAGTTTAACTCTGGGATTTCCTAATGTTCTTGCATCCTAGTTATTAATTTAAATGAAGCCTGGTTAGCTAAGTTCTGCCTAGTATCTCTAATAACAGCTGTGTTTAGTAGCTATTAAGAGGAAAAAATGAATACTCTCTGTAGAAGAAATAGCAGCTTTGTTTAGTAGATATTAGTGGAGGAAAAAAATCTTGCATCTCTCTGTAGAAAGAACAATTCTTAAGAAACTTTGGATGCTACATATAAAGCTAAAAAAATATTTGAATTGATTTCAAATTTGAATTGATTTCAAATATTGGTGACTTCATTTTGATGTCTATGGGTTTTATGGGCAAATGATTTCCTATTACATTCTGCCAGGGTGTTTTTATAAGTAGATATTATCAACAACCTTGGAATTGAGTTATTTGTAAAAATAATAAAGGCAGGATACAAACAAACAAATTCTCAATTGTCCATCTAATGTGGCTTATACCAACTTGGGCCAAATGATGAAGTCATCTAAGTTGTGTGGCAGCAGCCAGAAAAGCTAATACAATTCTGGGTTGTGTAAGCAGAGGCATAGATCACATGTAGTACCACTTTATAAAACCTTAGTAAGGCCACACCTGGAATACTGCATTCAGTTTTGGACACCACCATAGAAGAAAAGATGCTGAGACTTTGGAAAAAGTTTAGAGATGAGCAATCAAGATGATCAAAGGCCTGGAGACTAAAACATAATGAAGAACTATTGCAGGATTTGGGTTTAGCTAGTCTAGAGAAAAGAACTAGGAGTGACATGACAGCCATATTTCAATATCTGAGAGAAGAGGGGGTCAAATTATTTTCCAAAGAACCAGAGGGAAGGACAAGAAACAATAGTTGGAAATCAATCAAAGAGAGAAAAAATCTGGAAAGAAAGAGAAACTTCTTGGCAGTTAGAACAATTAAACAGTGAACAACCTGCTTTCAAAAGTTGGAGGCTGGACAAGCCACTTGTCTGAAATGGTATAGGTTCTCCTGTTTGAGCAGGGGGCTGGACTAGAATACCTCCAAGGTCCCTTCCAGCTCTAATCTATTCTATCAACTAGGTGCCATTTCGTTAGGTCTATTTGTTGAAGACAAGTATTTGTTTGTTAGGAATGTAAGTCACCTAACAGCTGTTTGAATTGGACAATATATAAACCAGGGTAGACATTTTAATACTGCATCTTTAAGAGAATACTAAATCTGTAATTGGGTGTGGTTTCTCAAACAGCCATAAGATGGAGCCAGAAACCTGGGTTGTCTTAGTCTTAGTCTCAGAAGAGAGTGTGTGTCTCAGTGAGTCTCTCTTTCCTTCTGTTGGAGAGTATTGCCGTTCCTCCATTCTTCTAATTGACTACTATTCCTGGATTTGATGTAAATCTGATACTGAACTGTTTTTGACACTGGACTTTGTTATTGGATTATCCCTGGATTGAAAACTGACTGATCTAACCTCTGAATAACTTTGGACTGCCTATTTTGAACTTTGCTTAAACTTTCTGGAAGTAAAAATCTACATTTACTGTATAGTGTGTCTGTGTGCTGTGTATGTATTATTCAAACACTACTCTCAATTATGTCTCCCTTTATGCACTCATTCTCCTAACATGGTGTTCTCCTCAACACCACACAAATAAATTGTTGGGATGGGCACGTTGCAAGGGTTGGAGACAATTAATATTGACTGTTATTGTTTCTGGTTGTGACTTCATTCTCTTTTAATAGTTTCAACAATGGCAGGAAGCTTTTTTCCCATAATGTAAGCTAGCCAGCTGCAAATACAGTTTACAATTATTTAAAGAATTGGAATCATATCAGGGACAGCATAAAATGCCCACTTTTCACAATTGAGGATAGATCATACATAAAAGATGGATCACACACATGATCTGTTTGTGATGAGAATGCATGTATTATGTTTTGTGCCACCAAGTGTCTGACTGAGGATATAGAGCCTTTTAATATGTTTTTACTTTGCTCTTCTAAGCTGTCCTGAAAATTTTAGGATATCCAGAAAGAGAAATATTATATTGTGAAAGTTGAAAAGGAAGAAAAATATTGAATATGTATCATTATCTGTTTAGCAAATAATTATGTTATAATAACACCACGGAGGTTTGAGCACCATAGCACTTTAATTTCAAATCCAATTTTGTTCCAATCTTGAAAATAATTTAATTGGTACTGTGGTTAGAATATTTTAGTTATATGAATAAATTACATATAATTTATTTATATAACTAAAATGTGTATTTTATATATACATTTATCTCTCTCATTGGCTAATTGTTAGTGTATATCTAATTAGTTTTCTTGTTATATATCATTCCTTTATCCTTTTCCCATCTTTAAGTATTTAAACATTTATCTGTAACCTAGCATAATAATAGTCCCCTTTTAATCTAAAATTGTGGGGTTTTTTTTAATTGATAGTAGTATTTGATAAATTTTAGCCTAATAGATTCCTGAAAGAAAAGTCACTTTACACTTGTAAAATGACCTTTAATTTCATACCATAAAGATTTCATTCTTCTTGTTATATATTTAGTTTCTCTTCTGGGAGAGAGGATGAGCAACTAAATATGTAAGCATTCTTTTGCCAAATCCTACTCATAACTAAATCTTCAAGGATCAGAGGAAAACAGAATTATAAATGATATCCTAAACTACAAATCATCACCCCCAACCCCTCAAGACAGCATTTTTATCTAAAGGTGGAGGTGTTAAAGCTTGCCCCAAAGGTGTTTTATATTTTTTCAAAAGGCAACTGGACATTGTTTTTCCTTGAAGATTTTTCACTTCTTATCCAAGAAGCTTATTCCGTTCAGAGTGAATGGTGGAGAATGGAAGGATTTATATTCCTTGCAGTTATCTGGTTGTTGTCTCTTCCTGAGACCCACTGAGGGCACTTGGAGGTTTTTTTTTTTCTGTGCCCTGAATAGTGTAAATGGATGTGGAACCTTCTTGGAACTGTTGAAAGGACTGTGTTCCAAGAAGGCTTCACACCCATTTGAGTATTCAGATGACCCTGAGGGCCAATGGTGGGATTCAATTTGTTTTACTACCAGTTCTGTGGGTGTGGCTTGGTGGCATGGTAGGGGAAGGATACTGTAAAATCTCTATTCCTTCTGCACTCTTGGGGGAAGGTTACTGCAAAATCCCATTCCCTCCCCACCCCACTAACTTGCTTTCCAGCTCCATTCTCCTGTGCAGGACAACAAAAGAAGACCCAGCCAATCAGCTGGGACTCAGGAGGCAGAGAATAGATAGGGGCAGGGCCAGTCAGAGGTGCTATTTGCTGGTTCTCAATTTCCTTACCGGTTCTGCAGAACTGGTCAGAACCTGCTGAATACCACCTCTGCTGAGGGTACAAAGAGGCCAGTGACTCTCAGGAAGAATGCTATCAACCAGATGACTACAAAGTATATAAGTCCTTCCATCCTTTTCCATTCTGTCAGAAATGAAGAAACTTCTCAGATGAGAAGTGAAATGTCTTCAAGGAAAAACAAAATCCAGTTGCCTTTTGAAGAAAAGAAAAAAAAAACCAGCTTTGGGACAACCATTATTTGGATGACTGAAAATCTTCATAGATGTGTAAAAGCTTGCTTCCCATCGCTTGAAGTCAGGGAGATGAAAATTTAAAGTGAGGTGTAAATTAGAGCAGTAAGCTCAGTTTAATCTCCTGATGTAAGCTAGAGTTGTTAATATTATATTGCAAGGAACTGGGGCATCTTATTGAGAATGATTTCTTCTCCTTCTCCCTGTACTTCTCCCTATTCTTCTCCTTCTCCTTCTCTTTCCCCTTCATCAATGAACATATCAAAATCTAACACCATAGAACAGAGGCATAATTTTTCTCAGTAATAGTGCTTTTCATTGAAAAGGGCACTTTGTTGGCACAGTGGTTAGAATGTAGTATTGCAGGCTAACTCTGCTCACTGCCAGGAGTTCAGTTCTGATGGGCTTTAGGTTAACTCAGCCTTCCATTTTTCCAGGGTTGGTAAAATGAGTACCCAGATTGTTGGGGCCAATGTGCTGACATTGTAAACCACCTGGAGAGTGCTGTAAAACACTGTGGGATGGTATAAGAATAAGTGCTATTGCTGGTTTCCGGTTCCGCGTGGCTTCGGGGCAGCAGGAATTCGCGGCCGTGCACGATTCCTGCTGTGCTTGCCGCCAAGGTGGATCCGGGGGATATGGCTGCCCTGTAGAGGCAGCCGAAGAGAGAGGGGAGCCGGACAGGGGGTTGGGGGTGTCGCAGACCCCCTCCTCATCTGGAAAAACCCTTTTTTCCTGAGGTGGTGGAGCGGTGGTCAGTAATGGCCACCATGAAGAAGCCTGCAACCGGGTAAGATTGTGCTGGAGGAAGCAGGAAAAGTGAAAGTGCTGGCTGAGCCGGGTCAATCAACATCTCTCAAACTCTCTGGAACATTGTATCCCTAAGAAGATCGGAAAGCGGCAGAGAAAGCTGTTAAAGGGAAACTTTTTTTTTTCTACACTCTCCCACCCCATAGAAACAGCAGATGAAGATTTGAAATTTATTTGGGCATTGAAGGTGAATTATTTTGAAAGTTAAAGCCAAGGGACAAAAGACTCTTTGGACATTGGACTTAATAATTTAAGAAATCGGAAAACCCTTATTGGAGGTATGGATTTCTGATCATTTAAAAATTGTTGTTGCAAGTGGGAAGGGAGAGGGAAAAAATTGGAGCAGAAGTTGAAAAAGGAGGAGATTGCCTAGAATTCTAAAGAAAGATATATGGTAATTGGACCTCTTTGATTAAACAGTAACCCCAGAAAGAGAAGTAGAAGAAGGGAAAAAAAGCATTAACTTTTGGAATCTTTTTTGAATTATTCTTGATTAAAAATACTTGGGTGGTTGTTTTGGGAAAAGTTTCTCTTTTTATGATGGCATCACTTGTGGGTGAATTAAAAATTGAATATCAAAAATATAAAAAGGAAGAACAAGATGGAAAAGATACTTTGGGCACTTTATTTCAATTTTTAGAAATGGCGTTATGCACTTATGAAAAGTTGATTACGCAGCAGAATGACTGGGACAAAGAAGAAGAGGAAGAAGAAGCCATCTTCGATGAACAATGGGTTTTTTCTGGGGAGGAGGAGAAAGAGGATAAGAAAAAGGGGATTTTAAGGTTTGAAAAAACAACCAAAAAAGAGAAAAATGAGATGAAAGGTGGATGCAAGGTTAGAAAACAATGGAAGGGGAGTAAGAAAAGGGAGGAGGAAAGACAAAGGGGTAAAAAGGGCAAGGAGAAGAATAAGTAAGAGAGAAAGGGGGGGGAGGAGAAGCCTTAATGGTGGGAAGCAAGATTTAAAGAAAAAAAGTTTATTCAGAAACAATGGGTGAATCCAATTGAAAAAAAAGGGGGGGATTCTAGAAGGTACATAAGATTGGGTCTTCATATGTGTATTTAGAGTAAAATGCTTAAGATATAAATGAGTATTAATATATACGATTAGTTTTTTTTTTAATGATGTGGATAGTGTTTATATAGGATTTTATTTAGTTATTGCTGGGTCTTTACCTTTTTTATAAAATTTATTGTGTAATTTTAGAATGTACTAAACAGAATCCCAAGATAAATTAAGTGTTATATGAAGTAATTTTAAGTTAGGACAATGAGTTAAAGGCGTCACTTCAATCAGTGTATAGGAGAAGTATATTGGAAAAAAAAAAAAGATGAATGGATAGTTGGAAATAGAACAGACAAAGAATGATATTGAAAATGATAATAAGATATGGAAGGATATATAAAGTGAATATGATGTTTGAATTTGTGTCTGTGTGAAGAGTTTCAACCCGGGATCAAGCAGCCTTCAGAAAAGATGTTTTAGGTTTTGTTTTTTTTCTATATTCTGTGTTTTGTATATTTATGAAAGGCAATAAAATTTTAATAAGCAAGAAATATAATTTGGATAACTAGAATGAAAAGGAGAAGTTGGGATAAGATATGAAGTGAAATAGATAATGTAAATATTGATATTACAATTTGGAATTATTTTGTATGTTCTATTGGCTTTCTTCTTTAATTGTTATTATTATTATTTTTAGAAAAAGAATTTTCAAATTGTTATGCCTGGATTATTTGTGTATTGTTTTTGTAAAATTAATAAAATTTGTTATTAAAAAAAAAAGAATAAGAGTATTGCTGTTGTTATTGCTACTTATATAAATAATCTGGACATCATCTGTTGAATGTGAGGGAAAGGTAAAAGTAATCGCTCCAATGACTGAATGTTCTCACACCTCCTCCCTCTTTTTTATGGGTTAAATTATGCAACATCATCAGTTTTCCCAATTGACAGCACCCAAAAAATTCAGTTTTTTTTTCCCCTGGTAAGGTTTTGGAACAAACAATGCAGCCATGTTTGGGGTTTAACAACCATATCTGGCCTATAAAAGCCAGATCCTTGTGTATGAGTAGCAATAATAAACTTTTCTGTGCCTTGAACTCAACAAATACTTCTGTTTATTTGCACCTGACATTAATCTAGTCAACTAATGGCCAAGAATAAATTGAGGCTTAATAAGGGTCAATGGTATTCATGGTAGGCTTGATTTAGGTTTCTTGTGGGAGATTCCAAACTGATGACAAGTTTAACCCTGCCCTCTCTCAACCTGCTCTCTCAACCTGCTTTTCTCTTACAAGGATCCCTTGACTATACTTTCTCCTAAATATTACTAGTCCTAAATATTATTCAGTCATGATGGAATCTTTGTTACTTCTCTCTTCAAATTGTCTGTGATATAGTTTCAGGCATGGGTGAAATGAATGGAGACAATCTTAGTTGGTGAACTTTAAGCTCTTTATTACATAGTGACTTGAGAACTTGAACAACAACAACTCTGCCTTATATAGGTAACCTTAATGTGAAATAACCAATAGGGAACTGTAAGACGCTAGCTCCAGAACCAATAAGAGTCCTTCGTTAAGGGCCAATCGGATTCTCTGAACCCAACCAATCCGATCGAGCCACTTAACACCCAATCAGAAGTGCAGGGCAGAACCCTGCACTTTACCCCAAGCTTGCTTTTATTTAAACTATTTACATACATAACACCCCTTCCCCCTGGCTCCTCAATTATGGTGTGGTTATCTAGTCCTTCAAATAGGATGGTTGTCTTTTGGGTCTATTAGATTTTCTTTGGACTGGCTGTGTGCAGTCCTGTTGAGGTAAAATGTTGTTTGGCAGAGGCTCAGCTTCTCGTTCTGGTGTGATTTCCCTTGGAGCGTACGATTCTTCCTCCTGCTCCCTTTCCTGAGTTTCACTAGATTCATCGCTCTCTTGGAAAAGGTTCCCTGGAATGTCATCTTCTTCCATTCCTTCCCCCCCCCTCAGTTTGGTCGTAGGGGAGTTGTTGGCTGGCCGATATGAGTCGTGACCGTAATTGGTCAATATGTCATTTCCACAGTCTTTCATCAACACATCTTACAATATAGGATTTGGGCCCAGTCTCGCGTATTATCGTTGCTTCAATCCAAACCGGGTCGCCCGATAAATTTCTTGCATAAACGGGGTCGCCTACCTTGAAGGTACGGTAGCGTCCGCTGGATCCTGCAGGCTTTTCTGGCTCGTAAGCAGGGTGCAGTCGGTCGAGGCGGGAACGGAGTTTTCGCCCCATGAGAAGTTTTGCGGGAGTTCTGCCGGTTACGCTATGCGGAGTGATGTGTTGTAGAAGTAGAATGCGGTTTATTTTTTCATCAATATTATCATAGTCCACTTTTTGCAAAGTCTTTTTTACAAATTGGACCATGCGTTCCGCTCGGCCGTTGGTAGCAGGATGCGCAGGCGAGGTGAGCGCATGGCGGATGCCATTATCAGCAAGATACTGCTCAAACATCAGCGCTGTAAACTGTGATCCGTTGTCGGACACCAGGACGTCCGGCAATCCATGAGTTGCAAAGAGTCTATTGAGGACTTTAATGACAGCTTCGGAGGTTGTATGGGTCATTCGATGAATTTCCAACCAATTAGAGTATGCATCGACAGTCAATAGTAATGTATGTCCTTTAATCGACCCTGCGAAATCCAGGTGGATTCTGGACCAGGGCCCGCGTGGCGTTTCCCATTCAGTCGATGCAGCTTTTGGCGGTGCGTTGCTGGTTTGTTGGCACTTGGTGCAGGCCTTGACCCATTGCTCAATGTGTTGGTCCATGCCTGGCCACCAAGCGTAGCTCCGTGCGAGTGCTTTCATCCGCACGATCCCGGGATGTCCTTCATGCAAAATTTGTAACAGCGAGTTTTGGAGTCATTCTGGAACGACGACTCTATCGCCCCAGATGATACAGCCTTTTTGCGAAAAAAGCTCAGTCTGTCTTGTTTTAAATGGCGCGAAGTCATCTGGGACCTGGTCCAATGGCCATCCACGTTCTGCCCAGCCTAGGACTTGAGCTAGGGTGTGATCTCGTCTGGTCTCTCTTGCGATATCTCGAGCGGTCATAGGAGGCGAGTTGAGCGTCTCGATTTGTAACGCCGATACTGTTGGTGCCGGATCGTCAAGAGTTTCTGGTAGCGGTGCTCTGCTGAGTGCATCGGCATGGGGAATGGCTTTCCCCAGACGATGTAACAATCAATAATTATAAGCAGCTAGGAACTCTGACCATCGAGTCATTCTTGGGGACAATATATAGGAGGTTGGTTTGTCCCCAGCGATTATCCCCAGTAAAGGTTTGTGGTCAGTTACAATGGTAAATGTCCTTCCATATACATACTCATGGAATTTTTTTACGGCTGCCACAATTGCAAGAGCTTCCTTATCTATTTGTCCATAGTTACGTTCTGCCTGAGATAGAGTCTTCGAAAAGTATGCAACAGGGGCCTCGTTTCCATTAGGCAGCACATGGTTCAAAATAGTGCCCACCCCAAACGGTGAGGCATCACAAGTTATCACCAATGGTAATGTTTCATTATATTGCATAAGTACAGAATCAGATGTAAGTAAATCTTTTACATTTCAAAACGCTTTTTCCTCCCAGTAACCCCAAACCCACAATGTTTTCTTATCTAATAACCGGTGTAACGGTTCAGCCACAGTTGCCTTATGTGGTAAAAACACATTACAGAAATTAATAAGGCCTAAAAATGCCTGGAGATCTGTTTTGTTACGGGGTCTAGGAGCATTTTTTATCACCCTTAATTTACTCTCAGTAGGGTGGATACCCTGACTATCAATGCGATAACCTAGAAATTCAACACTGTCGGTATACAGATGATATTTATCCCTTTTTACTTTCAGTCCCGCTTCTTGGAATTTCTTAAGAACACATTTTAAACGATTCTGTAGAATTTTTTAACTAGGAGCTGCAATTAACACATCATCAAAATATGGAACCACGCCCTTGATTCCCTGCAATAATCGTTCCATTAAACTTTGGAATATTCCCGGGGCTACACTTACCCCAAATTGCAATCGGGTACATTAAAAAGCACCTCTGTGCATTACTATCATTTGAACTTGGGCTGTTTTATCGTCCACGGGCAATTGTTGATAGGCTTGAGCTAAATCTAACTTAGCAAAAACCTTTCCGCCTCCCAGTGAATGAAGGAGGTGCTGTACCACCGGCACTGGATACGCGTTCTGCTGGAGGGCGTGGTTTAGAGTGGCCCGGTAGTCCCCACAGATTCGGATTGACCCATCTGGTTTAATGGGGGTTACAATAGGAGTTTCCCATGGAGAATGATCAATGGGTTGCAGTACCCCTTGTTTAATTAGTTTGTCAAGTTGTTCATCTATCTTGGCCTTAAGGGTGAACGGAACTCGACTGGGCTTTAAACATATCGGGGTGACCTTAGGGTCGAGGCTAAACAAAATTGGGGTCCCTTTATACTCACCCAGATGATCTGCGAAGACATCGCTGAATTCAGTAATAAGGTCCTCCTCCCACTCGCAATCACCGACTCGGTTCACGCCGGCTACTTCGATGCTGAGTGGCGCGAACCATTGGAGGCCCAACAAACTAGGCCTGTCCCTATCGATGATCGTTAGAGGTAAGTATGCCATATGCTTTTTAAACGAGACGTGGACTCGACAAGACCCAACCACAGGGATACAATTCCCTTGGTAGTCTTTAAGGATGAGACGTTGCATTCGAAGGTCTTGGCGTTGGATGGTAGGAATGAGTTGCTTTAATGTCTTCCATGACACCATCGAGAGGGACAATCCGGAATCGACCTCCATGTGGCAAGGTTGGTTCTCTATGGCTACTGTGACTCGAATCTTCTTAGCGTCCCTGGCTGAGGCGTGACCTATAGTGATAGTATGATGGGCCTCTTCTTTCTGCAACGCTCGATATCTATAGGAGTGGTTTGCTGGATCTCGCCTTACAGGACGGTTTCCTGCTGATTGGCGAGAGCTGGTTCCCCTTGAGGCCTGACTTGGTCCCGGTAAACTGCGACAGACTCGACTGATGTGGCCTCGTTTTCCACACTCATGACAGATCGCATCACGGAATTTGCAGTCTGCCCTGGGGTGGTTTGCCCCGCAACCAGCGCAAGGGCGTGAAGGTTTAGAGTGAGGGTCCCGGTTGGACCGCAGTCAATGGACCCCTTCTTTGTCGCTGTCTGACGACGAAGAGAGGTCCTCGTAGTGCGTTGTCGCTAGCTGCCCTTCTGAGCTGGGTAAGATGTCGCCTGTCAGTGGGGTCGTTGGGTTTCGGCTTCGCCGTAGTTGCGCCGCGGACTTTTTGGTCACCTCAGCAGCAGTGGCTTCGGCGATGGCGTCAGCAAGGTCGATGTCACCTTTTGCCATCAGCTTGCTTTGCACGCCTAGCACATCTAATCCCAGAATTAAGCGGTCTCTCAGTGCTTCATCTCAGTTTGCGAACCCGCAGAGGCCTCCCAAGTGTCGGAGGTCTGCCACGAAGTCAGCCATACTCTCTCCTTTTCGCTGGCTTCTTTGATAGAACTCGTGGCGTCTCACGAGTGTAGATACGGTTGGCACGTAATGGTCTGTCAGGAGAGGCTCGAGGTTGTCCCAGCTCATTGCTTTAATTTCTCGAGGTTTCGCGAGTGCCTTTGCCATTTTAAAGACAGCTGGGCCGCAGTACGTCAGGAACAGCGCCCATTTCTTGGCTGGTGTGGCATCCTTCAGGTTGTTTGTTTCAAGGAACATTTGGAAGCGATCCATGTAGGATTCCCAATCCTCTTGGTTCGGATCGAACGGAGCGGGTGGTACGATGCCGCTGGACATGGTTTCCGTTGGTGGCGTCGTCTTGGCACGTGCTCTGTTTTTCTTCCCAGTTCCTTAAGATCAGATGTCTCCAAATCCCACCTTCGTCACCAGTGATATAGTTTCAGGCATGGGTGAACTTTCAGCTCTTTATTACATAGTGACTTGAGAACTTGAACAACAACAACTCTGCCTTATATAGGTAACCTTAATGTGAAATAACCAATAGGGAGCTGTAAGACGCTAGCTCCAGAACCAATAAGAGTCCTTCATTAAGGGCCAATCGGATTCTCTGAACCCAACCAATCCGATCGAGCCGCTTAACACCCAATCAGAAGTGCAGGGCCAGAACTCTGCACTTTACCCCAAGCTTGCTTTTATTTAAACTATTTACATACATAACAGTCTGCATCTTAGAGAAACCTGATAACTGTTTCCTTCCATGATGTCTCCATTCCAGTTTTGCGTTTTCTTCTTTCCAGCCACTCTCCTTTTACTTAAACTCTATTTCTGTCTCTTTCCAAAATCTTATTCATGTTTTTTTTTTTAAACTGGCTAGGTTTTGTTGGTTCTCTGGCGACAGAGTGACAGCTCCTTAATGAGCTCCTGATCTTTTTATTTACTTTACTTCTAGCTTTAATCAAGTACAGTAGACCCAATCCTTTTTCTGGTTTTATTTAATTCCTTATCTCCCTTTTTTATTTTTATTTATTTTCAATTTTTTTAACTTACTCGTTAGAATAATCTGACAGTATTGTAGAGTTTTGTACATATGTTCAAACTAATTGAGGGTGCAAAGCTGAACAGGAACAAAAAGAATCTGAAAAGAAAGGTCAAAGGGAAGAATAAACATGAGATGCAGCAGAGAAGAAATCCCGAACAAGACAAGATTGCAATAACTTCTAAGCAGCCAAAGACAAAGGACTTATTATGGCTTAAGGACCTTGCATGTAAGTCGGCCTCTCCTTCTCAGTGTCTCCTTATAACCTCTATTAACAATTCTTACCCCTCATTGGACAGAGAACTGGATAATTTCCTTCTTCTGAAGATGAGGCTGTAATGGGAGGTAGAGGGGAAACTGTTGTTTATATGAGGAATAATTTAAATTGATTTGGATTTGGTTGCTAACAATTGTCTTAAAAGAACTCAAACAGCCTTTAAATGTTATATTAAATAAGCTCTTGCTTAGCAATCAAAATGCAAAATGCAAATTTCATGGAGAATGACAACTTCAAATCAACTCTGGAACCAAATATCCACAAATTATTTGATGAACTTCTGAAGTTCTTGTTTGATGAAAAGAAGGACTAGGGATGACATGATAGCAGTGTTCCAATATCTGAGGGAGTCAAGCTATTCTCCAAAGCTCTTGGAGGCAGGACAAGTATCAATGGATGGAAACCAATCAAGGAGAGAACCAATCTTGGACTAGGTAGAATAGAATAGAATAGAATAGAATAGAATAGAATAGAATAGAATAGAATAGAATAGAATAGAATAGAATTCTTTATTGGCCAAGTGTGATTGGACACACAAGGAATTTGTCTTGGTGCAAATGCTCTCAGTGTGCATAAAAGGAAAGATACATTTGTCAAAAGTCAAGAATCATCAGGTACAACACTTAGTAATAGTCACAAGCAATCATATCATAATAGGAAACAAGCAATCAAATCATAATAGGAAACAGTCAATAAAATTCGTTAGGATACAAGCAACAAAGTTACAGTCATTCAGTCACAAGTGGGAGGAGAGGGGTGATAAGGAGTGATGAGAAGATTAATAGTAATAGTAGTGCACACTTTGTAAATAGTTGGACAGTGTTGAGGGAATTATTTGTTTAGCAGAGTGATGGTGTTTGGGGAAAAACTGTCCTTGTCTCTAATTGTTCTGGTGTTCAGTGCTCTGTAATGTTGTTTTGAGGGTAGGGGTTGAAACAGTTTATGTCTGGGATGTGAGGGGGGGGTCTGTAAATATTTTCACATCCCTCTTTTTGACCTATGCACTATACAGGTCCTTGATTGAAGACAGGTTGGTAGCAATTGTTTTTTCTGTAGACCTAATTATCCTCTAAAGTCTGTGTCTTTCCTGTTGGGTTGCAGAACCAAACTAGACAGTTATAGAGGTGCAGATGATAGAGTCAATAATTCCACTGTAGAACTGGATCAGCAGCTCCTTGGGCAGTTTGAGCTTTCTGAGTTGGCGCAGAAAGAACATTCTTTGTTGTGATTTTTTGATGACATTTTTGATATTATAAATTTGAAGGTCTCTACTGTTGATACTGTTTTGTCTAGTATTGTAAGAGGTGGTAGTATGGGAGGGTTTCTCCTAAAGTCTACCACCATTTCTATGGTTTTGAGTGTGTTCCAGATTGTTCCGGTTACACCACGAGGCAAGTTGTACAACCTCCCATCTGTATGCAGGTTCATCATTGTTTTGAATGAGACCAATCACTGTGGTATCATCTGCAAACTTCAGTATTTTAATAAATGGATTGTTTGAGATCTAGTCATTGGTATAAAGGGAGAAGAGAAGTGGAGAAAGCACACAGCCTTGGGGGAGGGGCTGTGCTAATTGTACAGATATTAGATGTGATTCTGCCTAGCTTCACCTACTGTTTCCTGTCTGCCATTCAGAACAATTAATGTAGAAGAGGCTGGAGAATGATTTGTCTGGCATGATATAAGATTTTATGATTGAGCAGGAAGTTAGAGTAGAAGACCTTCAAGATCCTTCCCAACTCTGTTAGTCTGTTATTATTTTGCTTTGTTTCATATCTCTAAAAGGCTGGGTGGCAGTGTTCTGTATTTGGAACAAGTACCATTACAAGGTACCTAATTAAAATGTGATTGCACTTGAAAGGTAAAAGAAATAACAGTTGTATTTTAAAAGAGACCTGTGGTGTATTTCCATGACTACCATAGATGAAGGGGAAAGATTTGGCATAAACTATTTGCTTCTGATAAATCAAGAATTCTCTGCTGATTGACTCTTTCAAATTAATCAATTGATCAGCATTTTCCTGTATTTCTGCTTTGTAAAATGATTATTAGGTAAAAGTCTTGAACAATATATTCAGAACTAAGAACAAACTATATTTGGCTATATTTATACTGAGAAACAAAGTAAAATACATATGAATGAACAAAGAATTTAAATACGTCATGGGGATTCTAATTTTCCAGTTATCTGTAGTTTTGATTATATATAAATAATGGAATGCATCCTATCACTTTAACAGGCTGAAAATCACTGTAAAACCATAAACTAAGAATGAATATTGAAAACTGTGGTCAACACACAAATAAAATTATAAAATCTAATTAATTAAAATAATAATAGTAAAAAACTATTATTTATACCCTGTGAAATTCACATACTGTATAAACTCGACACAGAGAGAAATCCAAATTTTAGCTATAGCACAAATCCATGAATTAAAACCAGTCCAGGACTGGTTTCTAGATTGTTCTAAATTCTGTGTTAAATTTTCTGTTAAGATTTATTTTATTTGTTTATTAAGAATATTTATATGGCTGCCAAAATCATTCATGTGAATCCAGCTGTCTTACAAAGATAAAATTCTACTACAAAAACCAAAAGCCTCCTGGTGATAATTATAAGACTAGCCTCTTGATGGCCTTCATATCACTTTGGGGTCCCAGGTCCAGTGGCAGAAACATGTTCAGGGATTCAATTTTTTTTTTTACTAATGGTTCTCTGGGAATGGCTTTGTGGGCATGGCAGGGGAAAGATACTGCAAAGCCTCCATTCCCTCCCCACCCCTGAGGGAAGGTTACTGCAAAATTCCCATTCCCTCCTGTTAAGTCCTGAGCATGGGTGCAAGGAGATGAAATATCGAACAGTGACTTCAACTCTTTATTATAAAATAAGAACAGAGCAAATACTTGGGCAGCAGCAGCTCTTTTATAGAGCTGGCTGCTGTCAAACCAACCAATGATTTGAGTTTACCACTTTCACAAGCGTCCAATCAGAGGAGCCCGTTAACAGCCAATCAGACTGGCCAGAAATGACCAATCACAACTTGCTATTTGCGGGCCAATGAGAAGTGCAGGATTACAAGCCTGCTGTAAAGTAAAGCTGTTTAGGGTTGTATTGCTGTGTTGGCTTAGTCCATAACACCCCTCCCCCCTAGGTTCCGTCTGAAGGGTGGGGTGACATATTCTCGTAAGTAGGCAGGTCGCTTCACCTGTCTGCTTGACTTGCGCTGTTCCACTGGTTTCTGTCCTGGCTCTGGTTCCGGTGGGCTGCTAGCTGGGTTGGATGGTGAAAACTGTGGCCCTGGGCTGCTTTCCCTGCTTATGCCAGTGCTGTCATCTGGGTTCCCTGGATCTGTTTCCATCGCAGTGCTGTCATGTGAAGAGGCCACTCCCTGGCTCGGTTCTCCTTCTGATGGTGAGTATCCCCTGGTTGGTTGTGTAGACTGTTGGGTTTCGATTGTTATTTCTTCTTTGGCCTCCTCAATGTTCCTTCCCCCCCAGCTAGAGATTCCGGGGCTGAGATAATCTGGAATGAAGTTGGTCTATGTGGCGTTTCCAAATCTTACCATCTGCAGTTTGTAGGCGATAGGATCGGGGTCCCGTAAGTTGCGTTATGGTCGCGGGGACCCACAAAGGGTCGCCCGAGAAGTTTTTCACAAACACGAGGTCACCTTCCTGGAATGCCCGACACTTGCTGCTGGATCCTGGGGGTTGTTCAGGTGTGTAGTTTGGGTGAAGGCAATCAAGATGCGAGCGAAGTTTCCGGCCCATCAGGAGTTCAGCTGGGGTTCTGTTCGTGGTACTGTTTGGGGTTATGTGCTGGAGGAGAAGCATCCAGTTTATTTTGTTGTCAATGTCACCGTGGTCCATTTTGTGCAAAGTCTTTTTTACAAATTGAACCATTCGCTCAGCCCTACCATTGGCCGCAGGGTGGGCTGGCGATGTTAAGGCATGGCGGATGCCCCGATCTGCCAGGTACTGTTCGAATGGCAGGGCAGTGAATTGGGAGCCATTATTGGAGACCAGGACATCTGGCAATCCGTGGGTAGTGAATAGCTTATTCAGCTTTTTAGTGACCGCCTCTATGGTGGTGCTTTTCATCTTGTGGACTTCAATAGGCATCCACTGTTAGGAGGAAAGTGTGTCCTCTTGTGGGTCCCGCAAAATCAATGTGGATATGGGACCAAGGACCTCGAGGCATTTCCCACTGAGTTGGGAGAGTTTTTGGAGGAGTAGAGCGAGTCTCCTGGCATTTGCTGCACTTTGCTACCCAGGTCTCTATCTGTTTGTCTAACCCAGGCCACCATGCATAACTCCCGGCCAATGCCTTCATCCACATGATGACTGGATGTCCATCATGCAACATTTTTAATATCCTATGTTGCAATTACTCCGGGATTACAACTCTGTCTCCCCACACGATGAAGCCCTTTTGGGAGAATAGCTCTGTTTGTCGATTCCTAAATTGCTTGAACGTGTCATTGGTTGTGCTGACTGGCCAACCCCGTTCCACCCAGCTGAGGACTCGTGCTAAAACAGGATCCTTTTTTGTTTCTAAGGCGATGTCTCGAGTGGTCAGTGGCGGCGATTTGAGGGTTTCGATCTGCAATATGGCTAAGGTTGGAGCTGGGTCCTCTATGACGTCTGGTAGTGGAGAGCGGCTCAAAGCGTCAGCGTGGGGAATGGTTTTCCCCAGGCGGTGTTGCAATCGGTAATTGTAGGCGGCTAAAAATTCTGACCAATGTGTCATTCTTGGTGATAAGATGTGGGGAGTTGGTTTGTTTCCCGCCAAAATAACAAGTAGCGGCTTGTGGTCTATAATTATGGCAAAGGGTCTCCCATACACATATTCATGGAAACGTTTAATTGCGGATACAATAGTGAGAGCCTCTTTATCAAGTTGACTATAGTTCCTTTCAGTCTTATACAAAGTTCTCGAAAAGAACACAATAGGTGCCTCATTCCTATTTGGTAGGACATGGCTTAAAATGGCTCCCACTCCAAATGGTGAGGCGTCACAGGTAACCGTCAAGGGTAGAGTCTCATTGTATTGCATTAATACAGCATCAGAGGTTAAGAGGTCTTTTACTTGTTGGAATGCCCTTTCTTCACACCGTTCCCCAGACCCAGGAAGCCTTTTTGTCGAGAAGTCTATGTAGGGGCTCAGCTACGGTTGCCTTCTGGGGCAAAAAGTTAATAAGTCCCAGGAAGTCTTGGAGGTCTGTCTTATTCCCAGGTCTCAGGGCCTTTTGGACTGCGGTTAGTTTATTTTCGGTGGGATGGATTCCCTGTCTGTTGAGAAGGTATCCCAGGAACTCCACTCTCTCCGTACAAAGTTGATACTTGTCCCTTTTTACCTTCAGACCAGCGTCTTTAAATCTCTGAAGAACTTTTCTGAGTCATTGTACTTATAACTCTTTAGTGGGGGCAGCTATTAGGATGTCGTCAAAATAAGGCACAACACCTTTTATGCCTTGTAATAGTCTCTCCATTAAACTTTGGAAAATGCCAGGCACCACGCTTATTCTGAATTGGAGTCTATTGCACTTGAAGGCGCCTCTATGTGTAACTATTGTCTGGGCTTCTGCAGTTGTCGCGTCTACAGGTAGTTGCTAGTATGCCTGAGCTAAGTCCAATTTTGCAAATATTTTTCCGCCACCCAGGGAATGAAGAAGGTGTTGGACCACTGGTACTGGGTAAGCGCTCTGTTGAAGAGCATGATTTAGGGTGGCCCAGTAATCCCCACAAATTCTTAATGAACCATCTGGCTTCATGGGCGTTACTATTGTAGTTTCCCAGCAGGCATGGTCAATCGCTTCCAATACTCCCTGGGCTATCAGTTTATCTAGCTGCTCGTTGATCTTCGGCTTTAGGGCAAAAGGCACCCGACGAGGCTTAAGCCGAATGGGAGCTACATCGGGGCTGAGATTAAATGATATAGGGGTCCCCTTGTACTTGTCTAATGTTCCTGTGAACACGTCCTGGAATTTCTGGATGAGAGCCTCTTCCCAGTCATCGCTTCTGATTTGGTGTATGCTGGCTAGTTCAATCCCGAGTGGGGCGAACCACTATAACCCTAACAAACTGGGTCGGTCACGATCGATGAAGTCAGGGGAAGCATCGCGGTGTGGTCTTGAAGGATACTTGGATGTGGCTGGAACCAACAACTGGAATTCTGTTTCACTGGTACTTTTTTAGGATGATTCGTTGAGTGCTGAGGTCCTGGCGGCAGATGGCAGGGATCAGTTGTTTGAGGGTTTCTCAGATACCATCGATAGGGATGATCCCGAATTGACTTCCATCATGCACGGTCGATTCTCAATAGTAACCCTTACGCGGATCTTTCTTGCATCAAATGATGAAGCGTGGCTGATAATAATGGTTTGGTTTGTTGAAGAGGCAGGTGCTCAATTTCTGTAGTAGTAGTGGTTCTTCCATTGGTGGTTCAGACGGTCCCGATTCTCAGGAGGTTTGCCTGTCTCCTGATGGAAGTTGTTCTCCCTATGGCTGGGACTGGACTCTTGCTTGCTTCTGCAGACTTTCGCGATGTGGCCTCTTTTCCCGCAGGTACGGCAGAGTGCATCTAGGAATTTGCAGTCCGATCGCGGGTGGTTTGCCCCACAGCCAGCACATTGGCGTGGATGTCTCTGGTTCCTTTGCTCTCGTTCCGAGCGGAGCTGGTTGACCTCCTCTTCCTCACTGTCTGAGGATGACTCGAGGTCTTTGTGGTGGTGATACAATGAAGGCAAATGCAAGAGGATTAATAATTGACTATATAAAGAAAAAGAACATTAGGAAGAGGCAAATGATTAAAGCTCTAGAAGATGACCATAAAAAACTGGAAAAAGAATTACAGAAGATGCCACAGAAAAAAGATATCAAACTTAACATGGACATAATTAAACATAAAATGGATCAAGCAGAGAAAGAAGAACTGAAACAAAAAATTAGAAGTGCTAAACAGAACTATTTTGAAGATGCAAATTGGCCAGGTAGATGGTTAGCATATAAGTTGAGAAAAGAGAAAGAGTCAAGGAAAATATCACAGTTAATAGATGATCATGGTCAAATTTGTTATGGTAATAAGGAGGAAAAGGCAATCATTCAAGATTTTTATGGACAATTATATAAACAAGAGGATCTTGATGAGGAAAAAATTAAACAATATTTACAAAATGCTAACCTACCTAAGATACCTGATGAAACTCAGAAAATGTTAGAAAGTGCTATAACAATGATGGAATTAACTGAAGCACTCAACAGACAGAACAATGGAAAAGCACTAGGACCAGATGGTTTCCCAGCAGAATTTTATAAAACATTACAAGAATTGTTGAGCATTCCACTGTTAGAAGTCATGAATGAAGTTATGATAAATAAGAAAATACCCGAAACAGCTTATATTACACTTATTCCAAAAGAAGGGGTTGACCCATTACAAATTAAGAACTATAGACCTATTTCTTTATTGAATGCAGACTATAAAATCTTTGCTTCAATCTTGGCAGAAAGGCTTAAAAAATACCTGAATAACTTTATTCACTCTGATCAGAATGGATTTTTACCAAAGAGACAGATTAAAAACAATATGAGGGTAATCCTGGACACATTGGAATATTATGAGGCGCACCCGGAAAAACAAATGGCTTTGATATTCTTAGATGCCCAAAAAGCATTTGATAATGTGAACTGGAGATTTATGTTATTACTATTGGAACAGATGGGCTTTGCTAGAAAATTTATTCAAGCAATAAAAGCCGTATATTATAAGCAAACGGCAAAAGTAATGATAGATGGAGAATTCACAGACTCTATCAATATTAAAAAAAGTACAAGACAAGGATGCCCATTATCTCCTTTGTTACTTGTATTGACCTTGGAAGTCTTAAATAGAAATATTAGAGAGGATATAAATATAAAAGGAATGAAAGTCAAAAAGGAGGAATTCAAATTGCAAGCCTTAGCGGATGACTTGGTCTTTATTTTGGAAGACCCTTTAGAGACAGCTTTAAAACTATTGGAAAAGATGGAGACGTATGGTGAGATGGCTGGTTTAAAAATAAATAAAGACAAAACAAAGATTCTGACAAAGAACATGTTATTAAGACAAAGCGAAGAGCTGGCAGATTTATTGAAAATTCAAGTTACGAACAAAGTTAAATATTTGGGGATATATTTGACGTCAAGATGAACTACACTGAAAGAGAATAACTATATCAAGCTTAAACAGCAGATAGCATCTGACCTGAAAAAATGGGAAAACTTACAATTGCCATTGATAGGTAGAATTTCAACAATCAAGATGAATATTTTACCCAGAATTTTATATTTGTTCCAAACAATACCAATTAGGTTAAGTAAGGATTACTTCAAAGAATTAAATAAAATTGTGTTGAAGTATATATGGCAAGGCAAGAAAGCGAGAATAAAATTAAAACTTTTACAGGATGCTAGAATTAGAGGAGGATTTGGCCTTCCTAATTGGGAGTTGTATTATCAAGCTGCAAACTTAATGTGGGTTAAAGAATGGATAACGTTAAGAAAGACTAGATTGTTGACATTAGAAGGTCATGATTTATTATTGGGTTGGCATGCTTTTCTATGGTATAAGGGAACTAAATCACAGGGTTATTTTAGAAGGCATTATATATGGGAATCGTTATGGTTGAATTGGGAGAAAATTAAGAAACAATGTTATTTGAAAATTCCAGTTTGGTTATCAACTATTGAAGCTTTTTCGTATCCTATAACTTATAAGAAGGAACAAACAGTTAGATATTGGGAAATATTGGATGAAAAGGGTGAACTTAAAACGATGCAAAATTTAGAAGAACAAGGTATAAAGATGAATTGGTTTTCATATGCGCAAATACATGCAAGGTATCTTAAAGATTCTAAAATAGAAGGATTTTATGATAAATTGACTGATTTAGATAGGATTTTGACAGGTACTGATGAAAACATGATTAAAAAACTATATAGTTATTTGTTGGAAATTAAATTAGAGGAAGAACAAGTTAAAGAAACAATGATTGCTTGGGGGAAGAATTTTGGATATGGAATTGATTTAGAGAAATGGCAAAAATTGTGGTCACAAAATTATAAAATGACAATGTCAACAGCATATAAAGAAAATTTGTATAAGATGTTTTACAGGTGGCACTTTCCCCCGACAAGAATAGCAAGAATGTTCAAGAATAAATCTGAAAACTGCTGGAAATGTCATCAGATACCTGGCTCATATTACCATATGTGGTGGACTTGTGAGGAAGTCAGGAAATATTGGACTAGAATTCGCATATGGCTGGAAAAAATGACAAAGAAACACATAGATTTGAAACCAGAGATTTTTTTTATTGGGAATCGTACCTGATATATATAATAAAAATTTAAAGTATTTGATTGTAAATGTATTAACAGCAGCTAGAATTGTATTTGCTAAACATTGGAAGAGTGAGAAAATACCATTAGAGGAAGAAATTATTAAGAAAATATTGGAATGTGCTGAAATGAGTAGATTGACATTTGAAATTAGAGAACAAGAAGATAAACAATTTTATGAAGTTTGGGATCTTTTTTATCAATGGTTAGATAATACAATGTAATAATAGAATATTTAGAAATTTAGGAAATAATGAATATATAATTTTTCTTGGTTTTGATAATTTTTAAGAATATTTTATGAAGATAGATTTGGTAAGATTCTATGATCTGTTATAAAATAATTAACTTAATTATAATTATGCTTAAGTATGAATTAGTAAAATTATAGTCAAATGATTGTTTAATAATGATATTGGGATATTTTATTGATGATTGATAATGTGAGTTATTATGTAATAAAATTAATTTGATGACTATGAAATGGATGCACAAAAGGGAGTGGTAAACCAACCGATACACTGTAAATTTATGAAGAATGATCTTTTTATGTTATGTTTTATGTCTTACATGTTTTTTGTCTGTCGTTAAAATCAATAAAACTTTAACCAAAAAAAAAAAAAAAAAGGTCTTTGTGGTGGGTGGTGATAGCGTGCTTCTCAATGACGAGTGGGCTATCGTTAGCGAGTTGGCGAAGTGGTGCGTTCACTCAGTGCATTTGAGCGGCTGACTTCCTGGTTGCTTCTGCAGCAGTAGCATCGGCGATGACATCTGCAAGGCTGATGTCTCCTTTCGCCATAAGTTTACTCTGCACTTGTGGTGCATTTAATCCCAGAACTATGCAGTCTCTTAGGGCTTCCTCGAGGTTTGCAAAACCACAAAGGCCTCCTAGGTTTCAGAGGTCGGCTACAAAATCCCCAACACTCTCATCCTTCCATTGGTCCCTCTGGTAAAACTCATGTCTTCGTATCAGTGTAGGTACTGCGGGTGCATAATGGGCCCGGAGGATTGGGGCAAGGGTATCCCAATCCATGGTCTTCACTTCCGCCGGTTTTGCCAGTGCTTTAGCCATTTTGAAAATGGCGGGGCTGCAATGAGTCAGGAACACCGTTTGTTTCTTGCCAGGCGTAGCATCTTTTAAATTGTTGGTCTCTAGGAGCATCTGGAAGCGATCTATATACGAGTCCCAGTCTTCGGTTGCTGCGTTGAATGGAGTGGGTGGTATGGCACCACTGGTCATCTTGCCGTTTGTTGCATGCGCTCTTCAGCCCCATGCTCTGTCTTGTTCGATGCGCACTTAGTTCTATCGTCTCTGCATCCCATCCTCATCGCCAGTATTAAGTCCTGAGCATGGGCGCAAGGAACGGAGACGAGACATCGAATGGTGACTTCAACTCTTTATTGTAAAATAAGAACAGAGCAAATACTTGGGCAGCAGCAGCTCTTTTATAGAGCTAGCTGCTGTCAAACCAACCAATGATTTGAGTTTACCGCTTTCACAAGCGTCGAATTAGAGGGGCCCGTTAACAGCCAATCAGACTGGCCAGAAATGTCCAATCACGACTCACTATTCGCGGGCCAGTGAGAAGTGCAGGATTACAAGCCTGCTGTAAAGTAAAGCTGTTTAGGGTTGTACCGCTGCGTTGGCTTAGTCCATAACACCTCCCCCCCCACTAACCTGCTTTCCAGCTCTGTTCCCTGTGCAGGGCAACCAAAGAAGTTCAGCTGGGACTTGGGAGGCAGAGAATAGATGGGGGCGGGGCCAGTCAGAGGTGGTATTTTTCCAGTTCTCCAAATGACTCGAAATTTCTGTTACCAGTTCTCCAGAACTAGTCAGAACCTGCTGAATACCACCTCTGCTTCAGGGCCCTGAGAAAGAGGATCAAAGTGAGGGCCAATATTATTATTATTATTATTATTATTATTATTATTATTATTATTATTATTATTATTATTATTATTATTATTATTATTATTATTATTTATTATTATTTATTATTATTATTATTATTTATTATTATTATTATTATTATTATTTTAAAAGGAAATATTTCTGGCCAGTTTTCCCTACATCCCATAAAAAAGCATGCCATTCCCTTTGCAAGTCATGGCCTTTTCAGAATAATATTCTCTTATTGGTTAAATTCACCCATTCCTTCAACCATACTAAAGAAGCTGCACAATAATACAACTCCCAATTTGGAAGTGCCAGCCCTCCCCTGCTCTTCATATCCTGCATTGCCTTTATATTTATTCTAGTTTTTTTTCCCTTGCCAGATAAATTTTACAGTTATTTTATTAAGTTCTTCAGAAAAAAATTTGTGTACTTTGATTGGGATCGTCTGAAATATATATAGGAATTTTGGAAGAATATTCATTTTAATAGCAGCAATCCTGCCTAATAATGAAAGTTGCAGTTTGTCCCATGTTTCTAAATCCTTCTTTACCTGTTGCATCAATTTATCATAATTATTTTCTTTAAGTGTTTTACAATGTGCTGTCAACCATATTCCTAAGTATTTAACTTTCTTTAACACTTGTATTCCCATAACTTCTTCTAGTTCTATTTTCAGTTTTTCTGTTAAATTTTAGTCATTAATTTTGTTTTCTTCCAATTAATTTTATGTCCTGCTACTGCTCCAAGTTATTCTAATTCATTAATCAATTATTATCCTCTTTCTATTCATTCCTCAATGAAAAAAATCATATCATCCGCAAACGCTTGCAACTTATATTCTTCTTTCTTAACCTTTAATCCTTTTGTTAAGTTTTGAGCATGGGCGAGAAAGAATGGAGACAAACCTCTGAATGGTGAACTTCAGCTCTTTATTTACATCGTGACTTTCTCAATTTAACAGCAGTAAAACCCGCCTTATACAGGCAAACCTTGTAACGTTTAACCAATAACGAGCTTGGAACGCTAGCTCTTATAACCAATAAGAACTCTCTGTTAAGGGCCAATCGGATTCCCCGGAACGGACCAATCTGGTCCAGCCGCTTAACAACCAATCAGAAGTGCAGGGCCAGAACCCTGCACTTACTCCAAGCTCACACTTTATTAATCTTATTGCATACACAACACCCCTTCCCCCTGGCTTCTTATTTCAGGGCGCAGTTACATAGTCCCTTAAATAGGACGGTTGTCTTTTTAGTCTCTTTGATTTTCGTTGTATCGGCTGGTTGCAATCCTGCTGAGGTAGATCGTTGTTTGGCAGTGGGGCTGCCTCTGGTTCAGAGTTCACTTCTACGTCGTTGGCCACATTTTCTGCAATTCCCTGAGGTGCAAACATTTCTCCCTCCGGCTCCGCTTCCTGAGTTTCTATTAAATCGTCGTTTCCTTCGAACGGGTTTCCTAGGACTTCATCTTCTTCCGTACCTTCCCCCCCTCAGTTTGGTCATAGGGGAGTTGCGGACTGGCCGCTGCAAGCTGCAACCGTAATTGGTCGATATGCCGTTTCCAAAGTTTATCGTCAAGGCATGGCACAAGGTAGGATCTGGGGCCAGTTACACGTACTACTGTTGCTTCCACCCACAACGGGTTGCCCGATAGGTTTTTTGCATGAACCAGGTCTCCAACCTGGAAGGTGCGACAGCGGCCGCTGGATCCTAGTGGTTTCTCTGGTTCATAATCCGGGTGCAACCGGTCGAGGTGGGAGCGGAGCTGTTGTCCCATTAGCAGTTCAGCGGGAGTTTTGTTGGTGGCGCTATGTGGGGTGATGTGTTGCAAGAAGAGGATTTGATTGACCTTGTCATCAATGTTGTCGTAGTCTACCTATTGCAAGGTTTTCTTCACAAATTGGACCATGCGTTCTGCTCGGCCATTGGTCGCAGGGTGCACAGGCGAGGTGAGCACATGGCGGATGCCGCGGTCAGCGAGGTACTGCACGAATGCTAGTGCAGTAAATTGTGGGCCGTTATCGGATACCAGGACATCTGGTAATCCGTGGGTTGCAAAGAGTCTGTTTAAAATCTTAATAACCGCCTCAGAGGTCGTGGTCGTCATGCGATGAATTTCAAGCCAATTTGAGTAGGCATCGACAGTAAGCAGGAAGGTGTGGCCCTTGGTTGGCCCCGCAAAGTCCAGGTGAATTCGGGACCAGGGTCCACGTGGTGACTCCCATACAGTAGGCATGGCTTTTGGTGGAGTGTTGCTGACTTCTTGGCATTTGGGACAAGCTTTAACCCACTGTTCGATTTGCTTGTCAATGCCCGGCCACCATGCATAGCTTCGTGCAAGGGCTTTCATTCGCATGATGCCGGGATGGCCATCGTGCAAAGTTCTCAGCAGCGCTTTTCAGAGCCGTTCTGGGATAATGACTCTATCGCCCCAGATGACACAGCCTTTCTGGGAGAAGAGCTCGGTCTGTCGAGACTTGAATGGTGTGAAGTCATCTGATAATTGGTCCAATGGCCATCCGTGTTATACCCAGCCTAGGATTCGTGCTAGGGTGTGGTCGCGTTTGGTTTCTCTCACGATGTCTCGAGCGGTCAGTGGCAGTGAGTTAAGTGCCTCGATTTGCAACGTGGTTACCGTTGGTGCCGGATCGTCGAGAGTCTCTGGAAGCGGTGCTCGGCTCAATGCATCGGCGTGGGGAATGGCTTCCCCTGGGCGGTATTGCAGCCGATAGTTATAAGCAGCTTAGAATTCTGACCATCGGGTCATCCTAGGGGATAATATGTAGGGAGTCGGCTTATCTCCGGCAATTATCCCTAACAAAGTGGGGAAAGTCAGTCACAATCGTAAAAACCCTACCATACAAGTATTCGTGAAATCTTTTCACAGCTGAGACGATTGCGAGGTCTTCTTTATCAATTTGTCCATAGTTCCACTCCGTTTTTGAAAGAGTCTTTGAAAAATATGCAACAGGGGCTTCGTTCCCATTAGGCAGTACGTGGTTCAAAATGGCGCCCACCCCGAAAGGCGATACATCACAGGTTATAACTAACGGCAAAGTCTCATTATACTGCATGAGTACAGAGTCAGAAGTGAGCAGTTTTTTTACATTTCGGAACACCTGTTCTTCACAGTAACCCCATAACCAAATTGCTTTTTTATCTAACAATTGGTGTTATAGTTCAGCGACAGTTGTTTTGTGCGGTAAAAATACATTATAAAAATTGATGAGGCCTAGGAATGCCTGGAGATCGGCCTTCTGTCGTGGCCTGGGAGCGTTTTTGATCACTTCTAATTTACTTTCGGTAGGGTGAATGCCCTGGCTATCAATCAGGTACCCTAAAAACTCAACACTGTCAGTGCACAATTTACATTTGTTTTTTTTAACCTTAAGACCGGCTTCTTGGAATTTTTTTAGGACTAATTTTAACTGGTCCTGTAAGATTTTTTTGGTAGGAGCTGCAATTAATACATCGTCAAAATAGGGGACCACGCCCTTAATTCCTTGCAATAAACTTTCCATAAGGTTCTGAAAGATCCCTGGGGCTACACTAACTCCGAATTGCAGCCGGGTACATTTAAAGGCACCTCGGTGCGTCACAATAGTTTGGGCCTGTGCCGTTTTTTCATCTACTGGTAATTGCTGATATGCCTGAGCTAAATCCAATTTAGCGAAAACTTTCCCACCCCCCCAGGGAATGAAGGAGGTGCTGCACCACCGGAACTGGATATGCGTTCTGCTGCAGGGCATTGTGGTGGCCCGGTAGTCCCCACAAATTTGGATTGACCTGTCTGGCTTAATGGGTGTTAAAATAGGGGTTTCCCACGGGGAGTGATCGATGGGCTCCAACAACCCCTGAGCTATCAGTTTGTCGAGTTGTTCGTCGATTTTTGATTTTAAGGCAAATGGAACTCGATGGGGCTTCAAGCGAATGGGAGCTACTTTTGGATCTAGGCTGAATGAGATTGGGGTCCCCTTGTACTCACCTAAGCTGTCCGCGAAGACGTCCCTGAACTCAGAGATAAGGTCTTCCTCCCAGTCACAGCCACCAACTCGGTTTACACCGGCCACTTCAATGCCGAGTGGTGCGAACCATTGGAGGCCCAATAGACTAGGCCTATCTCTATTGATGACCGTTAAAGGTAAGTATGCTGTGTGCTTCTTGAAGGAGACTCGGACTCGGCAGGACCCAACGACGGGGATTCCATTCCCCTGGTAGTCCTTGAGGATGAGGCATTGGAAATGGAGATCTTGGCGTTGAATTGTGGGGATGAGTTGCTTGAGTGTCTTCCAAGACACCATCGAGAGGGACGATCCCGAGTCGACCTCCATGTGGCAAGGCTGGTTCTCGATGGCTACCGTGACTCGGATTTTCTTAGTGTCCAAGGCTGAGGCATGACCGATAGTGATAATATGGTGAGCCTCTTCTCTGTGCAAAGCTCGATTTCTGTAGGAGTGGTTTACTGGCTCTCGCCTTACAGGACGGTTTCCTGTCGATTGGCGATAGTTAGCCCCTTTTGAGGCCTGGCTTGGTCCTGGCAAGCTACAGCAGACCCGTCCGATGTGGCCTCGTTTCCTGCACTCATGGCAGAGTGCATCGCGGAATTTGCATTCGGACCTGACATGGTTGGCTCCACAACCAGTGCAAGGGTGTAAGGGCTTCGGGCGAGGGTCCCGGTCGGACCGCAGTCGATGGACCCCTTCTCCGTCGCTGTCTGACGACGAAGAGAGGTCCTCATGGTGCGTTGTCGCGAGCTGCCCTTCTGAACTAGGTGAGATTTCGCTGGCCGGTGGTGTACCGGAGTGTGGTTTCTGCGTAGTTGTGCAACCGACTTTTTGGTTGCTTCCGCTGCGGTAGCATCGGCGATGGCAACAGCAAGGCTGATGTCGCCTTTCGCCATCAGCTTGCTTTGGACGCCTGGCGCATCTAATCCCAGAACTATGCAATCTCTTAGTGCTTCTTCTAGATCGGTGAATCCGCAGAGGCCTCCCAAATTTCAGAGGTCTGCTATGAAGTTGGCCATGCTTTCTCCTTTTCGCTGGCTTCCTTGATAAAACTCGTGGTGTCTCACGAGCGTAGGCACGGTCGGAGTGTAGTGGTCTCGCAGGATAGGTTCGAGGTCGTCCCAATCCATGGCCTTCACTTCTCGGGGTTTGGCTAGTGCTTTAGCCATCTTAAATACGGTTGGACCGCAATGCGTTAGGAACACCGCCCGTTTCTTTCCTGGTGTGGCATCCTTTAAGTTGTTCGTCTCTAGGAACATTTGGAAGCGATCCATATAGGACTCCCAGTCCTCTTGGGTTGGATTGAATGGAGCGGGTGGTACGATGCCGCCGGACATGGTTCCGTTGTTGGCGTCGTCTGTCACGTGCTCGGTGTTCTTCGAAGTTTCGTTAGTTAAGATATCTCCATATCCCATCCTCGTCGCCAGTGTTAAGGTTTGAGCATGGGCGAGAAAGAATGGAGACAAACCTCTGAACGGTGAACTTCAGCTCTTTATTTACATTGTGACTTTCTCAATTTAACAGCAGTAAAACCCGCCTTATAGAGGCAAACCTTGTAACATTTAACCAATAACGAGCTAGGAACGCTAGCTCTTATAACCAATAAGAACTCTCTGTTAAGGGCCAATCGGATTCCCCGGAATGGGCCAATCCGGTCCGGCCGCTTAACAGCCAATCAGAAGTGCAGGGCCAGAACCCTGCACTTACTCCAAGCTCACATTCTATTAATCTTATTGCATACACAACACCTTTTATGTCTGGGTTCTGTCTAATTCGCATTAGTAATTCTTCTAATGATAATATGAAGAGCAAGGGTGAGAGTGGGCAGGCCTGTCTGACTCCTTTTTCTATTTTTATTGGGCGGGTATATTCCCCATTTATTATAATATTAGCCTGTTGTGTATCATAAATGGTTGTTATAATATTTTCAAATTTGGTGCCTAAATTCATATTATAAATTTTTTGGATTAAAAATTGCCAATTTAAATTATTGAAAGCCTTCTCTGCATCTAACAACATAAGTGCAATTTGTTTTTCAGGGTGGGCTTCATAAAATTCTAAGACATCTAGCACTATTCTTAAGTTGTTCCTGATTTGTCTGGTCAGGAGAAATCCATTTTGATCTTCATATATATGCTCATTTAACATTCTTTTTAGTCTACTTGCTATAATAGAAGTGAATATTTTGTAATCAGTATTTAACAGTGAAATCGGCCTATAATTATGCATAAATCGGGGATCCGAATCCTCCTTAGGGATCAGCGAAATTGTGGCAAGAACTTCAAGAGCGGGGACTAAAAATTTATCAATGGGCATATCTTCAAATTCAAAGTAGATATAAACAGGACAAGAAAGAATTTGGAATTAACAATAAACTCCAGCAATTAGATAAAATTTTATTAGGATCAAGCAAAAAATATATTAAAAAAATTATAATTATTTATTAGAAGTCGAATTAGAAGAAGAAATTGTAAAAGGGAACATGATAGCCTGGAGTAGGAATATAGGACATAGCATCACCATAACAGAATGGGAAAAGGTCTGGGGTAGAAATAATAAAATTACAAAATCGGTAGCATACAAAGAAAATGCCTATAAAATGTTTTATGGATGGCACCTTCCTCCTTCGAGATTAGCGAAGATGCACCCCAACATGAGTCCGAATTGCTGGAAATGCAAAAAAAAAAGAGGGAACTTTTTTCCATATGTGGTGGTCCTGTACAGGAGCTCAAAAATATTGGCAGAAAATTAGAAATTGGCTGGAAGAAATGACAAGAGAACAAATCGAATTCAAACCAGAGTGCTTTCTGTTAGGGATCTTTGATAAACAAATATCAAAAAAAAAAGTGAAATATATAATAATATACATTTTGACAGCGGCCAGATTGGCTTTTGCACAATGTTGGAAGCAGCCTCATGTTCCATCAGAGGAGATGATCATTCAAAAAATTTCAAGTTGTTCAGAAATGGACAAATTAATTTTGGCATTCAAAAATAAAGACACTTTAATATTCTACAACAGCTGGAACTGCTGGTACAAATGGATAGACCAAAGATAGACTTCACACTAAAAGGCAAAAGAGGATAGGTTAAATCCATTGTAGTGATACACAGATATATGTAAGGATTAGGTGTGTGTATATGGCATAAAATAAGGATAAAAAAGAGGTCTTACAAACTGTTGAAGATGAGAATGTTTTTAATTGTTTTCTATTTTTTTCTTTCTATTTTCTTCTCCCTTTCTTCTTTTTCTCTCTTTCATTTATGTATGCATTGTTGGTTTGTTTTAATTGTGAAATCAATAAAATTTATTTTTTTTAAAAAAAGGGGGGGGGGATGCTCAAAATCATACAAAGAACTTCACTGACCCAAGGAAAAAATTTGTCCTCACTACCCCTCCTATTGTTCCCAAATCGCCTAAACCTGGGACAGATTGGGACAGATTTCATACTTTTCTAAAACTGATTTTGTGTTCTAAGACCATATAATAGGGACTTTGTAGTATCAACCACATGTGTTTTGTAGTGAAATGTAATGCTACAAAACACATGTGGTTGATACTACAAAATCCCTATTTTGTGGTATTGGAATATCTCTCTCTCCAAATTGTGTCTTCCTCAGTAACAAATGACACACACACAAACACACACACACACACAAACACACACACTCATTTGTGATTGAGAAAAACACAATTTGGAGAAATGTTTCAATCACTTGACAGCCCTAATAATTTCTATAATAACAACTTTTAATTAGTTTATAATGTGGCATACAAAGAAAATACAAAAGTAAATGATAGGAAAAATGGGAAAAGAAAAGAGGAAGGGGAAAGGGAAAGGGAGGAAAAGAAAGAAAAGGCATTGACTTCCAACTTCCTTTGGTGCAGTAGAACAAGGCATTAATATCAAATCTCAACTTTTTAGTTTTATATAATGGTTTGAAGCATCCTAGTCTTCCATAACACCTCAGCAGTGCCACAGGCTGATAGCTTCCATGCCACGCTGCATTGAAGCAGTAACTACAGCCCTAATAATTTGACCACCTCTGCAATTTCACCACAATCCTCAGAGAGGCAAAAGACTGAGCAATGAAGATTTGTTATTACTCTGGAAGTATTTGTTCTGATAATATTTATTAAAATTATGGCTGAAAACAAGTACAAGGAACCAAAAAGCTCTGATTATTTGGGGAGAATGTGACCATAAGGACATGTTTCTCTATGAATCCATAAAATATTTAAAATTAATGTTATTAGTCAGCCTTTTTTGTCGTTAATAATTAACTGGGGTTCTTTTAGCTGGAGTTTGGCCTCTTCACTTAGAAAACATTTATCTGCAAGACCCATAAAGTACTTTAGCAACTTCTAGAGGGAGAAGCGAGGGAGGAAGGAAGGAAGGAAGGAAGGAAGGAAGGAAGGAAGGAAGGAAGGAAGGAAGGAAGGAAGGAAGGAAGAAAGGGGGTGGGAGAAGGAGGGAAGGAGGAAGGAAAAAAGGCTCTAATTAGCAATTACTCTACATTCAACAGCTTCACACTGTAAGGGAGAGTTGCAAAGAAACCTTTTACTTGGCAGAGATTAATTGCACATATTCTGCACTAAAACATGAGCCAAACAATGGAATAAGCAAAGCAGCATTATCAAACATGTCACCATTGGTCAGGCTGGCTGCAGCTTCTGTTAGTTGCAATCCAAAAGATTTACAAGGCATTTGGTTTGAGCCAGGTAGAGATGTTGGCATGGCTGGTTTTGAATGAATTGTATGATTTTTCATCATAACTCTCCTTTATTTTTGAAGCTTTTTTAAATTTCACTTTTTTATATATTTTAAAGTTTTATTTATGTTTATTTTGTTGCTGAGGCCTTTGGAATGGGAGCGGGAAACAGAAGCTGAAGAAAACTTATTAAAAATGTTTTATAAGTGGCATTTGCCACCAGCAAGAATAGCAAAAATGTTTCAAAATATGTCCGCCAAGTGTTGTAATCAGTTACCGAACTCTTATTACCATATATGGTGGACATGTCCAAAGGCTAAAAATATTGGATAAAAATATGAATTTGGCTAGGAGAAGGACAAAACAACAAATAGACTTAAGACCAGAATTGTTTTTATTGGGTATCTTACCAGAAAAATACAATAAAAGAAATATTGACTTGATTTTACATGCTTTAACAGCAGTGAGAATTGTATATTGTATATGCACAAAATTGGAAAAATGAAGATATCCCTACAGAGGAAAATGTAATAAAGAAAATATAAGATGGATAGATTAACACTGAAACTTAAGGATAAGGAGGAAACAAAATATTTTTTTTTAACATGGGAGACATTTCATCAATGGCTAGAAAATAGAAGCAGAAGTTAGAAACTTAAAATTGAAAAGAATGTTGAATTAAACAATGTAAGGTGAATAATTAAGGATAAGCAAATATCATTATTAATATGTTTTGTTGATAATTGTTATAAATAGCAGTTAATTTTTTTGTTATCATTATTCAAAATTGACTGTACCCAGACAACAGACTGTCAATGTGAACATTGAATTTTATATATACCAAAAAATGTTATATATACATGTGTATAATGCATGTGTGTGTGCGTGCACACACACACACATATATCTATGAAGCTGAAGTAGAAGGTTTTCACTGCTTAGTTAGAAAAAACTGATAATGTGACAGATAAGCTCAAGTCTATTTTCTTGCTCTGTTTCCTTCAGCCTCGAGGAGCTCCAGAGTATGTGGAAATTGAGCCAGGAGTATATCTTCCTTTGGCTGCTGACTGTATACATCAGCACAGCATCTGCAGATCCCATGACATTCCTCTTCCTCCTCCTCCTCCTCCTCCTGCCATATCCATCATTGGATGTTGGTGATCCTATTTTGATCAACAGCCACATGAAAAAAGTGCTGTTGAGTTTTGTCCAAACCAGTCCTTTAGATTTTAAAGCCATGATGTTCATTTGCTTTCAATCTTTCCCTAGAGTATTAAGTGAAGTATGGCATATTTTTCCAGGTGTCTCATCACATATCCAAAATATTCTAACTTTCACTTTTTTATGGTTTTGATTATTTTCTTTGGCTTTCCCAGACATCTTATCACCTCCTCATTTCTGATTTTGTCAACCCATCTTACTGTATATGTAACAGTTGCCTATAAATCCACATCTCAAATGCTTCTAGTCTCTTCAAGTGGCTTTCTGTCCAGAGACCATTCTCCACTCCATAGAGCAGGAGAGAAAAGATGTAGCATTCTGGCAAGCCTGATTTTCAATTTTAGGCTTATGTCATGACTGCAGAAGATCTTTTTTTCATTTTCATTTTTCACGACCTCACAATAATTAAAAAAGAGAATAGGGTAGACATTTCATCACTTTGCAAGATCCTGTATCTCGTCACTAGCAACCCTGTCTGATTTCAGATAAGAATGCCTTAATCTGCTGAGATTTCAAGCTGGAAAGATACACCTTGTGAAGAGGTTTTGCTATCCCAAGTTTTTTGTACACTTTTTAAAACAAAGTATTAGTTTCGTGCCTGAGCTCTTGGAAAATCATCATGAGCTTTTGAAGGTCCCTGATCCAGAGACCGAGAATCAGTGATGGGCTGCTGATGGTTTGTACTGGTTCTAGCAAACTGGTAGTTGGCACCACCCACCCACCCCACCCTGTCCTGTGCTATATTTCCTTCTTTTTGGCTCAGGTGATCCGCGTGGCACAGCTGATTTCTGTTCCTCAGCTGTTCTACTTACTGGGGCTGCCATAGAAGGTAAGCAGTTGAGCTTCAAAATGCTGTATTTTGAACACTGCGCATACGTGCAAAGAACCAGTTGTTAAACTGGTTGCAGCCCACCTCTGCTGAGAATCGTTATTTTTGTCCTCTCCTGAATATTCAGTTGGGTAAACAACAAAAATGGGTATAATCTGTTACCTGAGCTAAGGGCTGGAGGCTTCTACTTGCAAAATTTCACCCAACCAGGAATCATGTACAAATATATTTTTCTTTTAGAGAAAAAACTTCACCAAAGCTCCTGAATGTTGTGATTATATAGCAATAGCACTTAGACTTATATAGCCCTTCACAGTGCTTTACAGCCCTCTCTAAGCGGTTTACAGAGTCAGCCTAACCCCCCCCCCCCCCCCAACTATCTGGGTCCTCATTTTACCCATCTCGGGTGGATGGAAGGCTGAGTCAACCTTGAGCCTGGTGGGATTTGAACTGCCAAATTGTAGGCAGCTGGCTGCAGAAGTAGCTTGCAGTACTGCACTCTAACTACTGCGCCACAGAGGCTCCTATGCATCATTTGCACCCATTCCTCCACATATTTTCTGCACTGCAACCCTAGCATTTCCAGCTTTTATAGCCAATGCTAATGCATGATGGGCATTGTAGTTCAGTCACATCTAGATGACCTGGTCTTCTTCAGCTGTGCCACAAATTGCATTTTCAATATATATTCCTTTTTTTTTCCTCCAAACCATCTACACTCAGCAGTTTTATGAACCCATTTTTTGCCAGGATCACATATCGGTTTGTCAGGACAATTATGCAAATCTAGTGACCAGGGAGATGAAAATGTTACAAAAAGCATTTTGTTCCAAGGAAATTATATTGTCACTGTGCTGCCTTAAATATCTCTGAAAATCGTATTAATAGTTCAAATTTTGCAACAGTTGTTAATACAAGGTCTTACATCATGATCAGGTATTTGACATTTCAGCTCTTGATAATTCAACTCTTGACAATGTTTAGAGTAATGTGTTACTAATATCTCCCACTGGGAATAATCATAATCATAATAATAAAAGAAGGCTGGTGATTGAAGTGATCAAGCTCTGCTTTTCCTCTTGATAAATTTTCTTAGAAACATATAAATACAAAATTTAGAGCAGGTATTGCAATCAGTAGAGTCTAATGGCACCATTTAAACTGTATCAGTTGTAACTTGGATAATATCTTCAGAAAGGGGATCCCCCAACATTAATTATTCTAGGAATATACTAGTCCATAGAAAAAAGAATCAAAACTTGATATTATACAACACACTTATACCTATTGTATCCATGGTTATAACATACTTCTCTATCCATTTATCACTCTATATACTTTGATTTGCAATTATGTACAATCTAGTACCAATATTGCTTACAATACATATCCTTCTATATAGCTTTATACGTGTATTTGTTTCTAACTTGTTGATCCTCTTTCATCATCCATTTTCTAACCTTTGCATCTGTTGTCTGGCCAATTGTACCATAGGTCCCATGGTCTTTAACCTCCCATCTCCTTTGTCTTTAACTTCCATCGTTAACCTGTCCATTTTGGCACATTCTAATATTTTCTTTCTGACCATTCCCTCTGTGGGTATACTTCCGTTTTTCCAATTTTGTGTATTTAGCCTCTACATGCAACATTAAATATTGGATTCTTTTAGTTTAGTTTAGTTTATTGTCATTGCACCTCGTACAACAAAATTAAATACCATCTTCAGGGTACATTATGACAATGAAAATAAACACAAACACACATTAGGAAGTTGCATTCACATTAGGAAGGGCATTTTCTCCCCAAATTGGTATTTAAATGCTCCCCAAATTGGTATTTAAATGCTGTTGAACTTTGAGAACTTCATCTGAGCCATCAAAGGGAAAAAGAGAGAGAGAGGGAGAAAAAAGAAGTGACTCTCAGGGGAATTTAACTTTTGATCCACACATTAGTTTGATTGGCATGCATAATTTTTGACAAATTCCTCAAAGACCTCTAGCCTCAAGTCCAGAAGCTATTCTGAGATTGTGGAATGAAATATTAGGAAGTTTGCCATATATTGGAAGTCAGTACTCATTTGACAGGTAAATGGTGATTTATAAATGTTTCCATTTTTTTTTATTAAACATATCCATTTATATAGAATGGCATTCAGAATAGCATCTCAGTATTATCAGCCCCTCGATCCTCAGTGTCGAAAGTTGTCTTCTCTTATTTTAATTCTCTTATTATTTATTAACCAAGGAAAGCATTATTTTAGGCCTGAAAATAAATGTTAATACATTCTCCCTTTTGATGTTTGTTATAGTTGTAATATGTCCCAAATCCAGTTTTTTATACATTGTTACTTCAGCCAAACTGTTGAGTCAAAGGCAGTGGGTTGCATTGATCATCTGATCTTGTAAATCAGTAATTATGCTTCATTATCAGTTCTCATTTAAACAAAGGAACAATATGTATCAGTGTATAAATCTAGTTATTTTATCAATAACATGCATAATTTGGATATTGGTCTTTGACTCCAGAAACACTGTACACTGAAAACCAGATTAAATCATTAGTTGGGCTTGTTTTTAATACTTTGAATGTATTTACATCACAGAATCCTAAGAATTATCCTGGCAGCTTAAGCAAGCAAGCAAATGAACAAACAAAAATTTGAATAAAAACATCTACAATAGCATGCAAAATAAAAACACCTAATAAACATGTATTCAAGAACCAAAGTAATACTAAATTACCCTGCTTATTCTTTACAGAATTTGTGATGAGACCAACTATGTTAACGATACATTGAACTAATTTGCTATTAAGTCAATTAAATAAATGAAACCCATTTCAGAAGCAAGTGTTTAAAAGGGTATTGAAGCTTGAAGATCCAATCTTTTAGTTCAGATAAACTTATTTATGTCAACGTTAAAACCACCAAGTCTATTTTTTTCTTTTCATTTTTTAAAGAAGCAAATAGACCTCACTGTCATGTTCTTTTCACACACAAAAAAAGGACAAGTGTTTTATACAGGATATAGGCTAAAACCAATGCATTAGTTTTCACTTTTAACTGAAAGAAAATTTAAAGACAGGTCCAGAAAGGTGAAAAGCTTCTGAATTGTTTCACAGCTTCCTTGACATGTTGTGTTAAAATTATGTCACAGGATTCAGACTAATGGAGGAGAAAGAAAGAGAGGGAGGAAGAGAGAGGGAAAAGAGAGAGAGAGAAGGTCTGTCGTGTCCGCAAAAGAAGCCAGGAGTCGGTGACTAAGTTTCAAGCTCTTTATTTCATAGTTGTGAACCGAACCGGCGAAAAGGAAAAAGCCCGCGGCTTTTATCCTTTTCGCTGCGGCGGCCGCGGCCAATGGCAGCGATTCAAGTCTCCCGCTCTTGGAGCGAGCCAATCGCGGGAGACCTCAATCGGACCAATAAGCGCGGCTTGCTTGGCCAATCAGAAATCCCCGCGCTTTAGCCAATCAAAGCGCGGGGATTTCAAGTATTCAAATTAAGGACAGAACACCCCTCCCCTCTTGGTATAGTCCATCACGTTGCGTAGTCACGTAGGTAGGCGGGGCTCCGTCTAGTCCTACTTGACCTGCGCAATTCAGTTGCACGCTGGATTTCGGCCGGAGCGGTCATGTTCTTGGCTGCTCCCTCTTCTGTGCGAACCAGCTGGATGATCGGGCCGGTTCCTTCTCCGTGGCTCCCACCTGGGCCTTCCGGGTTGGTTGAGCTACGGGTTTCGCCGCTCCCGCTTGGCTTCTCCGAGTCGGTAGAGCTGGCTGGGTGGTTCTTCTCCAGTGGGGACTCGCGATGGCTGCGTTCCGGTAAGTACTGCTGGTTTATTTTTTCTTGCGTTTGTTTATTCGGGTATTCCCTCCCCCCTTGGTTCGTGTTTTGGGGGTTGAGGTCTGTTGCAGTTCGTGACCTGAGCTGGTCTATGTGTCGTTTCCAGGCTCGCCCATCAGTGGTTTGGAGCCGGTACGACCGTGGACCTGTGATTTGAGTGATGACGGCTGGGATCCATAGGGGGTCCCCCGTCAGATTTTTTGCGTACACTAAGTCACCGAGGGCAAAGGTTCGGTATTTTGTACTGGAGTCTGGGGGTCGCTCCGGGTTATATGTTGGGTATAACCTGTCGAGCGGGGACCTCAGCTTCCTACCCATCAACAATTCGGCTGGGCTTTTGTTGGTAGTAGTGTTCGGGGTGATGTGTTGTATAAAGAGGAGTTTATTGATTTTGTCGTTGATCTCCCCGTGGTCCATTTTCCGGATGGTTTTTTTGGTAAATTGGACCATCCGTTCTGCCCTACCGTTCGCCGCCGGATGCGCCGGTGCTGTTAATGCGTGGCGGATGCCCCTCTCCGCCAGGAACCTCTCGAAGTCGAGGGAAGTAAACTGGGGCCCGTTGTCTGAGACGACGACGTCTGGGAGGCCGTGCGTGGAAAAGAGTTTGCAAAGTTCTTTAATAACGGCCTCCGTGGTAGTGGATTTCATGTCGCTTACCTCCAACCAGTTAGAGTAAGCGTCAACTGTGATCAGAAAGGTATGTCCATTCGTGGGACCGGCAAAGTCTAAATGGATTCTGGACCAGGGTCCCCTTGGTGTTTCCCAGTCCAGGATGGGTGCTGCGGGTGGGCTGGGTCTGGTCTCCTGGCATCGTTGGCATTTGGCTACCCATGCCTCTATCTGCTTGTCCATCCCTGGCCACCAAGCGTAACTCCTGGCCAGGGCTTTAGTTCTGACGATGCCAGGATGCCCTTCGTGCAGCATCTCTAAGACCCTCCCTTGCAACCTGTCCGGGATGACCACCCTGTCACCCCACAAAATACATCCCTTGAGTAGTGAAAGTTCAGTCTGGCGGTTTCTGAATATCTTAACGGATTCGTCACTGTCCCTTTCAGGCCAGCCTTTTTCCACCCAATGTAAAATTCGCGTCAGACGCCTGTCCTTGATAGTTTCCCTGGCAATGTCTGACGCGGTAATGGGTAGGTTGGGCAAGTTTTCGATGCTAAGGGTGTTTGTTGTTGGTGCTGGGTCAGGATCAGAGTCTGGTAAAGGCGAGCGGCTTAAAGCGTCCGCGTGCGAAATTTTCTTACCTGGCTTGTGTAATAGTTCGTAGCTGTAGGCTGCCAGGAATTCGGACCACCTTGTCATCCGGGGTGATAAAATGTTCGGGGTGGCTCGGTTTCCAGCGAGGATGCCCAGCAACGGCTTGTGATCTGTCACAATGGTAAATGGGCGGCCATAAAGGTATTCGTGGAATCGCTTAAAGGCGGCAACTATAGCCAAAGCTTCTTTGTCCAGCTGGCTATAGTTCCGCTCCGGTTTAGTTAGAGTCCTGGAAAAGAAAGCGATGGGTGCTTCTCTTTTGTCGGGGAGAGTATGGCTGAGGACAGTGGCGACGCTGAAAGGTGATGCGTCGCAAGTGACAACCAAGGGCAAGGTTTCGCTGAATTGAATCAGGATGGCATCGGAGGTGAGGAGGTCTTTGGTTTTTTGAAAGGCGGCTTGCTCTCGTCTCCCCCAAGTCCAAGTTGCCGCCTTATCCAGGAACCTATGCAGAGGCTCCGCCGCCGTAGCCTTTTGGGGTAGGAAAACATTATAAAAATTCAGCAAGCCTAAGAAAGCCTGTAGTTCCGTTTTAGACTTTGGGGCGGGGGCTTCTTTGATGGCTTTCACTTTTTTAATTGTAAGGTGAATGCCCTGCCGGTCTAGAAGGTAGCCCAAGAATTCCACTCGCTCTGTGCATAGTTGGCATTTTTCTCGTTTTACTTTGAGTCCCGTTACTTTAAATTTTGTTAAGACCTCCCTGAGTCGGTTTTCTAATTCGGCTTCGTTTGGCGCCGCCACTAATACGTCATCAAAATAGGGCACCACCCCCTTGATGCCCTGTAGTAAACGTTCCATCAGGCTCTGAAAGATGCCTGGTGCCACGCTGACTCCGAACTGGAGCCGGTTACATTTGAATGCCCCCCAATGGGTAACGATGGTCTGGGCTTCCGCTGTTTTTTCGTCGACCGGTAACTGCTGATATGCCTGGGCGAGATCGAGCTTGGCAAAGACCTTGCCCCCTCCCAGTGAGTGCAGTAGGTGTTGCACGATTGGGACGGGGTAGGCGCTTTGTTGCAACGCGCCATTCAGGGTGGCCTTATAGTCCCCACAAATTCTTACGGACCCGTCTGGCTTGACTGGGGTCACTATAGGGGTCTCCCATCGGGCATGGTCTATCGGCTGCAACACCCCCTGTTTGACGAGCTTGTCGAGCTGCTCGTCAATTTTAGGTTTTAGGGCGAATGGTACCCTCCTAGGTTTTAGCCGCTTGGGGGGAACCCTAGGGTCTAGGTCGAATGAGATAAGGGGCCCCTGGTACTTGCCCAGGCTTCCGTCGAAGACCTCCCGGAACTCCTGGGTTAGCCGCTGTTCCCAGCCATCGTCGACGACGTGGTTGACTCCTGTCAGCGCGATGTCAAGCGGGGCGAACCATTGTAGGCCCAGCAGGCTTGGGCGGTCGCGATCGACGATTGTGAGTGGGAGTTGTTCGGTGCGGCCTTTGTAAGTTACATTAAAGTTCTTGGTGCCCACTACCGGGACGCGGTTTCCCTGGTAGTCTTTTATAATGATTTTTTGGGCATTAATGTTCCTCTTATGGAGGGTGGGCACTAGCCGTTTAATCTCGTGCCATGCAATCATGGAGAGGTAGGACCCGGAGTCCACCTCCATCTTGCATGGTTGGCCTTCTATATGGACTTCTACGTGTACCTTTCTGGCGCCGTCGGAGATGGCGTGGCCAATGGTCACCATCTGGTGGGTATCTTCCTTTCGCCGACTGTCGCCGCCTCTTGAAGATCGTTGGATTCGGTCCCACCGACCGTCCGATTGGCGATCTCTGGTCCTGGGCGGGGGACTTTCCTTCTTTCGGTCGTGATGTTCCCATCTGGGCGGGCTGCGGGTCTTTTTTTGGTGGCAAACTCAAGCGATGTGTCCCCGTCTTTCACAATGCCTACAGATAGAGTCAAAAAATCGGCATTCTGATCTGGGGTGGTCGCCGCCGCACCCGGCACAGTTGGTCCTCGACCTGCGACTTCTTCGGTTCCGCTAGTCGCCGCGGCCCGTCTGCACGCGATGTATCCTCCTCGTCTTCTGACGTGCTGGACGTAGACTGGAATTCTCCGTAGTGTGCGGTTGATTCGTTTTTTGGGTCAGCCGACCTTGCCGGGTTGTTGTTTCCGCCCTTCGCATCTGATTTTCGCATGCTGTCAGCGGAAGTGCGGGTTGCTTCTGCGGCTGCGGCTGCGGTGAGGGCGTCTGCTAGGCTGATGTCGCCTTTGGCCATAAGCCGGCTCTGGAGGGTAGAGTCCCATAGGCCGAGTATGAATCGGTCTCTTAGAAGGCTGTTCAGACCTTCAAACTCACAGAGTCCTCCTAGGCGCCGCAACTCGGCGACGAAATCGCTCAGTTTTTCGCCTGGTTTCTGATCTCGGCGGTAAAATTCATTGCGCCGGATTAGGATGGGGACCTCGGGGGCGTAATGGCGCCTCAGGATAGGTTCGAGGACATCCCAGTCCATGGCGGTTGCATCTGCCGGCTTGGCCAATGCCTTGGCCATCTGGAAGACCTCGGTTCCGCAGTGTGTGAGGAAGACGGCGCGTTTTAGCGGGCCCGGGGCGTCCTTCATTCCGGTGCACTCGAGGTACATGCGGAAACGGTCTGAAAACGATTCCCAGTCCTCGGTGGCGGGGTTGAAGGGGGCGGGCGGTGCGATTTTCGCCATCTCCGTGCTGAAACTGGCTCTTGTTGGACACGGGGTTCGGTTCAGGGTCGGGATCCCATCCTCGTCGCCAGTGTCGTGTCCGCAAAAGAAGCCAGGAGTCAGTGACTAAGTTTCAAGCTCTTTATTTCATAGTTGTGAACCGAACCGGCGAAAAGGAAAATGCCCGCGGCTTTTATCCTTTTCGCTGCGGCGGCCGCGGCCAATGGCAGCAATTCAAGTCTCCCGCTCTTGGAGCGAGCCAATCGCGGGAGACCTCAATCGGACCAATAAGCGCGGCTCGCCTGGCCAATCAGAAATCCCCGCGCTTTAGCCAATCAAAGCGCGGGGATTTCAAGTATTCAAATTAAGGACAGAACAAGGTCTATATTATGTTTTCTTTTCTTGAACATTTTGTTTAAAAAAGAGAGATACACAGAGATGCACAGACAAAAAGAACCCCATCAATCTTGTTACAGAGAATGTATTGGTATTTTAAAATAAAATGTTCTGCATGTCCACTTAGAAATAATTATTCTGTTGTTATGTACTTGGTCAGAGTAACATATATATGTTTCTATCTATAGAATTGCAGTTATTCACAAAATTCTTCATATTTTTACTCAATAGCTAGTCCATGGTGGCTAAATTCAGATGCTAGCAATTTAATCAGTCTGGGTTTCAAAAAGCTAAGCAGGATTGATTTACCAAAGGAAGATAATAGTTGTAACTCAGAGTTCAATTCTGTTGGGGTTCTTGGTACTTTCTGAACTTGGCTGTTTTCTCGCAGGCATTTCATGACCCAACTAGGTAACATCATTAACCTAGGATCTATCCAGAGCTCTCTTATTGGCTGCAGAGGTCTTCAGGAAAGCCTTGGCAGTCGCAGAAGAGAAGTTCCTGAAGGCCTGTGACAGCAAAAAGGAGGCCTGGAGTGACACACACAAGTGAGGTTAGTCAGTGGATGACATCCCCTGAAAATAAGACCTGGTGTCTTTTTTGGTGGCAAAAATATATAACATAGGGTCTTATTTTCAGGGAAACATGGTACTTCACTAAAAGTTTGTTCTCAAATGAATCTATGGTTTTCTTATAACTTCAGGATATGATTTTTATTTTTTTTTAGAAATTGGGTTAGTTTAAAAGTATGAATCCTACACAGATACAGTAGTGACCTCTTTTGTAAGTTGGGTCCCTTATGTGTCTAATGTTTATTGCACACCTTGCAACTATTCCAAGTCCTCTCATGGAATATAAATGAGATAGTTTCTATTGACTTAGATTATTGCTTAGCATTGTCCATTAGAGTTGAAACACAAAATCTAATGTGGGGTGTACGTTGAATGTGCAGACCATCACAAAACAAATATAATGGAGTTATTTTCACTCAGTAACTCCAGAGGATAACCCCACAACCCTCCCCCCCAAAAGACAAAATATTAAAATGTTATAGACAGGTGTCATATATCCTTATGGGCTTTCCTTATCATATTTTCCCTTTGAATTAGACTTCATATTATCTAGCCTAGATTTTCAAATCTAGCATCAATGAATGGGAGAACCAGAAGGAGTCACATGGATTGTCCAATTAGATCCCTGTTCAAGACAGTATATATAATCCAGAATACCAATGGAACCCAAGGATTATGAAAGGGCAGAAATGGTGGTTCCCCTGTTGCAGAGGTCTGGGGATAGTCAAATTTTGCTCATCTGCTGACAGTGTCCAGTGGTGGGATTCTACTGGTTTGGACCAGTTCAGACTGATTCGAGCAAACTGGTAGCATGCTCACTGAACCACACACTCACCAAACCAGTTGTTACACCAGTTGAATCCCACACCTGGCAGTATCTAAATAATTATTAGTGTAGGTTAAATTAGTATCACTTTATAAAGCCTTGTAATACTGCATCCACATCTGGAATACTGCATCCAGTTTTGGTCAACATATTAAAAAACAAGATGTTGAGATCTTGGAAAAAATGCAGAGAGAAGCAAGTAAAATGATAAAGGGCCCAGAGACCAAAATATATGAAGAATTGGGCATGACTAGTTTAGATAAAAGAAGGACTAGGAGTGACATGATAGCAGTGTTCCAGTATTTGAGGTGCTGCCACAAAGAAGAGGGGGGTCAACTTATTTTCCAAAATACCAGAAAACAGGATAAGAAGCAATGAAAGGAAAGTAATCAAAGGGAGAAGCAACCTAGAATCAAGGAGAAACTTCCTAAAAGTGAGTACCAGAGGTGCTTTTTAACCCCCAAGATGTGAGAACATAGGACAGCAAATCCATCAGTGCAAGATTCAGTGTTCCATCTGCATTTCAAAGACAAAGGCCACTCTTTTGAAGACAGCAAAATCCACATTTTGGACAGAGAGGACCACAGAGGGCTCAGAGGGGGAGGGATTCAACATTATCTATTTCCAGTCTACAACACAGTCCTTTCACCAGTTACAAGAAGGCTTCACACCGATTTGTACTACTCAGGTGACACTGAGGACATAGCTAAACCTCCAAGTGGCCTCCAGGACTCTCAAAAAGAATGCAAATGACCAGTTGTCTAATCCTCCCATTCAGTCAGATTTGAAGAAGCTTCTTGGATGAGAAGCAAAATGTATTCAAAGAAAACAAGAAAGTCCAGTTGCCTCTTGGGGAAAAAGCTCCCTTTGGGACAACCATTATCTAGATGACTGAGAACCTCCATAGACAATGAGAACAATTAACCAGTGGAACAGCTTACCTTCAGAAATTGTGGTTGCTTCATCACTGGGGGACTTTAAAAAGAGACTGGATAGCCACTTCTCTGAAATGGTATAAGCTCTCCTGCTTGAGCAGGGGGCTGGACTAGAAGACCTCCAAGGTCCCTTCCAGCTCTATTCTGATTGATTGATTATTCTGCCTCTATTTAAAAACCTTCAGCAAAAAGAAATCCTTTTATCTTTAGATAGAAAGGCTGAGGATTAGATAGAGATGCTGTGATTTTCTGTATTCAACCCAAATGCTCCAGCACTAAGACACAATTTTTTCCACCTTTTGCAGAAAGTCTATTATGCCATTCTGGATTAGCCCATTCATAAAACACACACACACACACACACACACACACACACACACACACACACACACACACCCTTTGTTCACCAGGGCTCCTTCCCTCTGCATGATAGCAATTTTCCAGGCAAAGCCTTAAAAAATAGCTTCCTTCATGTTTTTCATTATTCACCTGGCCCTTCCAAATATTTACATAGTCCCTGCCACCTCAAATGTTTTTGAAGTCTCCGATATTTTTCTGAATATTTTGTGTGCCACTGACTTTTAATAAATCAGTTCATTTTGCTTGCTTCAGCACAGGGTGATGGCATCTGTTGAACAAATGGACCAGAGAGTTGAAGATTAATCTATAGCACCTAGACTTCCTACTCAGATGCCTGAGAATGAGATGTTAACATGATTCAGAACCAGCTGTGCATTCTTCTCAGGAAAACTATAATGACAGCTGTTTCTAAGTAGTGGAAAATGAAGCCAATGTTAATACACCTACTAAATTTTCAGAATGAAGACATGTATGTGTACAAGTCTCCAATACCTGACTTACATGTCTTTCATTAAATGCATATAATATTTTGCTGTGACTCTCTGACATTGAAGAAATTGCGACTAAAGCTTAATTTTGAATGAATTCTGCAACTGAAATTTGAAAGTGAATGGAAGCATTGTGTCTGCTCCTTTTCCCTTGGTGTTCAAAAAACAAAAAGCCATTTGGGATAATATTAATTTTACTAGATGACCCAGGCAACACTTTGTTTTTATGATTACTTCCAGGCTATTTTTCTTTTATATATTTATTTCCCTGGGTTTAGTTTGTTGTTGATTGCCTAGATGATTTGCATAAGGGGGAAAGGAGATATACACACTGGAAGCAAAACAGATTTTTCACATCACTGATCTTAATGAGAAAAATAATTGATAGGAATTGTGGGCTTAATAACAGAAGGACTCGATCTATATCTGTTCATTGGGCAACTCCACTGATTTACATCCAAGCTTGGCAGTCTTGGAAACTGGATGCCAGATTGTAGCCTTTGGGCTTTCAGGTCTGTTTTCTAACATTTGGAGAACAAATCTAAGGTAGAAGAGGTAAGTAAATTCTAAACATGAAGATAAATCACTTACCATAGATAAAGCAAAATGACTCATGTCATCTATAGAAAAGGCTCATAATAATCTGACCTTGGTTGTTTTCTTGCAGATATTTCATTACCCAAACTAGATAACATTGTTAGTGCTACTTTTGATGTAACCTAGTTTGGGTTATGAAACATCAGCAACAAAACAATCAAGCTCAGAGACTACCAAGAACACCACAATCCTCCTCCCTTCCTCTCTCCCTCCATCTCTCCCTTCTATTCCTGCTACTACTTAGTTGGATAATGAAACACTTGCAAGAAAACAACCAAGCTCAACGAGAGTACTAAGGACCTCACAATCCTCCTCCTCCCTTCCTCGCTTTCCTGCTATTACATAGTGGAGTAATTTTGTACCACAAGGACTGGAACTTTACTAAGATATACTGTGCTTTATTGACAGCAGCCTTCTTCATTTGTTTCCTTGTGCAGGTGCAAAGTTTGGTAATCTCAGAGGATTAAGGTGAATGCTATTGTTATATGGAAAGCAACTTGGTGGTTCTTAATCTTCCAAAAGACACACTGTTTCTCAGCAGGAAATCCAGATAGCTTGTATATGGTCATAGATACCTAGTCATATTTATATCTCTTTGCTGTTATCCAATGATCATTGGGGCTCAAATATCATAGGTACAGTTCATTAGGTAACCATTATAAGCATATTTGTGTAAAAACTACATCTATCAATTTATCAAATCTATCATCCATCCATCCATCCATCCACCCATCTATCTTTTACTCTACATCTTCCATCCTTCCTTTTCTTTCTCTCTCCTTTCTCTCTCCTTCTTTCTTTCTCTTTCTTTCTTTCTTTCTTTCTTTCTTTCTTTCTTTCTTTTTCTTTTCTTTTCTTTTCTTTCTTTCTTTCTTTCCTTTTCTTTCTTTTGACTCACCTAGCTGTGCCTGACCACTTTTAGCTTTCTCACCTTTTCTATTACCTACTCTTATGACTAAATAACTTTGTTGTTTGTATGTACGCTGAGAGCTTCTTATCTATTTATTTTTGTATATTGTATATAGGTTTTATAATATTATAATATTTTTATAATATTTTTTTCTTTTTATCTTCTGGTAAGATGGACAATTAATACATTTAATACATTATTAAAAATCTATCTATCTATCTATCTATCTATCTATCTATCTATCTATCATTCATCTATCTGCCTGCCTACCTACCTCTCTATCTCTCTATTTATCTGCCTACATATCTCTATCTCTATCATCTATTTACTTAATTTTTGTGCATCTTATATAGTTTTTGCAATATTTTATCTTTTTAATATTGTAAACCTCCCAGAGATACCTTGCGGTAAGATGGGCAAATAATACATTTAATTAATTATTTATTTTATAAATAAAAGAAGCATAAATCATTTATATGCCACACATCTCACTGTGAAAAACAACCCAGATTTTCCCAGCTCAGATCTGATAGGCATGGGTGTCTTTGCTGTGTGTTCTGATGGAGTGGCACTAGAGGTTTTAAAGAACTCTGAATCCTCTCCACCTTTGCTGTAGATACATGGCTAATGGATGATGAAATGGTGCCAATGATCTGCAAGACAGAAGGGCTCCTAAATGAATTTTATATAGAAAATTGAACTCTGCTGTCATAATGTCTAGCAATCTGATTTAATTTTTAATGGCAGCAGCCAAGCCAAGCCAAAATATTAAAAAAAAGTTGTTGACATTGGATGGGAAAAATGAGCAATCCCTTTGAACCCCTTGAAGGTCAGAATCTACTCTTCACTCTTGACTTTTATTTAAATAGAGAGAAATCTGGTTATGGCAGTGCTTAATCATAGCCATTCACTACAGTGACTTGCATCATATTATTATGTTAACCTTGGCAGAAATGTATAAGGCATTAGATTATTAAGACCATGCTAATCATTTGGCTACATCTGTACTCTTCAAATTACTCCAAGGGGTACAATCATACAGTGCATAACAATGACCATCTTCATACTATTAGTACATGAATACTTAAAAAAGATTCCGGTCCTAATTAGAAAAACACACTGTTGGTGAAATATCATTGCAAGTAAGCTGTGTTTCATGCAGAACAGCTGGAGCAGGATTGTAATGTCATTGAAAAATTTGAAAAGTGGGGGAATAAGTACTGTTCTAAAGTATTGATTAGGACAGCTTTTTACAAATGTAACAGACAGTTGAACCAAGGCAAAGGATGTGTATCAATGGTGGTATGCTACTGGTTCAGACCGGTTCAGCCAAACTGGTAGTAAAAAAACCTCTCCCACGATCAGTTGGGAAAAAAGTCTCCAGCAGTCAGCTAAGAAAAAAAGGGAAAGTGCAGGATCAGCCCTCCCACAGATCCCTGCACTTTTTTCTTTATCCTCTCAGCTGATTGGCACTGCAGGCCTCAGCTGGTGTGGGGAACGCTGCATGCATGCACATTAGGTGTGCATTTGTGTATGATCACTGAACCAGTAGTGGAACAGATAGGATCCCATTGCTGATGTGTAAGCTAAAAATGTTCAGTTTCTGATCTGAATAGTGATATTAAAAATCTGTTTGATTTATGAAATGTATATGCCGCTCTGGAGATGACACACTAGTCAGCTTATGATGTAATAAAACATAAAAATAGGGAAACAATGGTAAATGTAAAAAAAACAAAACCAGATTAAAATGACTTAATATTCAAAAAGATTTGAAATTTTCTGGGGAATGATTTATAATAAAGGAGAGAAAAAGTCAAACCATTGCCAATTGGTTCTAATAATGTATGATGCTCTTACAAAAAGTAACCATTAAGTTTGAGTAGTTGTGTTCTATGATTTAAAGCAGGGCTCTCCAAACTTGGCAACTTGAAGACTTGTGAACTTTAAGACTTGTGGGCTTTAACTCCCAGAATTCCTCAACCAGCCATGGGAGTTGAAGTCCACAAATCTCAAAGTTGCCATGTTTGGAAACCCCCTGATGTAAAGAAAGTAATACCTTAGTTACTAATTGTATGTAGATTCCCTATTGTTTCTCATTTCCTTCTGAGCAATTTAGCTAATGTAAGAACAACCCTTTAGCTACTCTACTGATTCTTTTGGTTGTTGTTGCTTAGCATGAACTTCAAACTTTCCTTCCAAATGAAGTTCTATAATTTTCTAGAGAACACCCATTTAGAAGTTCACAATGGTAAAGACTCCTTTGAGACAAGACCCTATTAAACTCAAATAGTACTTATTTAGTGCCCTGATGTCACTTAACTTCCAATTTCAGACAAGGTTAGGCAAATCCAAATGCTACTTTTGGTTAGCTTGAATTTTCAGTAGCACCCGACATTTTCTCTGAGTGTTGATAAAAAATCAAGGCCATATGTGTGCCCTATTTGCCATTTAAGCTTTAATTTTCTTGAAGGGAAAGTAGGGTAGACTTTGGACCTTGTGACATTTGTGAGAAAAAGGCAGGGAAAATCTCCACACATAGAAGTGCCAGCGGTCACCATCAAAAAAACTTTACAATAGAATATGAACACAGGACTCTACAGCATGATACATACCACTAGCTCAATTTGGGGGCATTATTAAAGTAATTCAAAGTGGGTGAAATGCAGTTTGTTAATTTATTAATCACTAATCAGAAGGGCTGTGAAAAGCATATTATTCTTAGATGAGTCTAGAAGATCCAGAAAGGTCTAGGACAATTCAGCATTGCCAACTTACCACAGTCAAGTTGCCACAGCCAACTTGCTGCGGAAAAACTCACCTTGAGACAAGAATTACACTAATATTAAAGAAATGATAGAATAGACTCATTAAAGAAAGGATGCAAAATGAGAGACAAAATGAAATGTGAATGACAAAAAATAAAATATTTATTTAATTTTGTTAAATACTTACATTGAACTGTTGAATTATCATGCAGCAAGTTGTCCCGTGCTAAGTTTGCCACAGAAGTTGGTCTGCCTGCCTGCCTGCCTACCTACCTATCTTATTTATACATTTCTCTTTTACATACATAAGTGATTTGTGAACAGTGTGCTGTCTGGGGCAATTTGCTTATACATAGTAATATTTGTCCAATTTCTAATCTCTACCTCTATTATCAAACCATTGATAAAACAACTTCCATGTTGAAAAATATTCTGTATCTTCTTTATCCTTTATCTTTAATGTCAACCTATCCATTTCTGCACAATCTAGTACTTCTTTTATTATGCTCTCTTCTATACTGCTCTCTTCTATTTCCTCATTTTTCCAGGGCTGTGCAGATATAATTCTTGCTGCTGTCAAAGCATGCATGCAATATTAAGTATATAGTCCCTTTATCATACTTTTCTGGTACTATGCCTAACAAATATATTTCTGGCTTATAATCTTTGTGTTGCTTTAACATTTTTTCTAACCATGTATGCATTTTTGTCCATTTTTTTTTGTTTTTGGCCACTTAATTGGAAAATATGATTGATGACACCCAGCCCATGAATGTGCTTCATTGGAGAATCTGATTTATGACACACCCAGGAGGGAGGGGGAAAACAGGGTCACAGTTGACTGTAAATTACATATGCCAGAGTTGGCATCATACAGGTTAATGCCAGGCATGTTCTCCTAATACATCTTTTAGTTTCTTTTGAAGCTTGGCTCGAGGCACATGATTTAATTAGGGCAATCACCGGAATCCTGACACCCACCACATGTGATAATATGTGCCTAGTGTCTGATTGCCTTTCCAACATTTGGCAGACATGTTTTGGAACATCTTTGCTAGCCTCAACCGGTGTCAGATGCCACCTATAGAACATTTTGTACAGGAAGTTGGTTTATCTTGGTGGCTGCAGAAAGTTGGCTTCATCAAGTTGTTCCATTCTGGATGTTTCCTGCTTTGGATTTTTTTTCCACATTTTGAAAGCTTTAGATTAACTTTGAAAGGGCAGGAGAGATATAGTACAGGACAAAGTTAGAATATTCCAATATCCTCAAAATATTCAATTCATGGAATTGTGTTTTTCAATTCTTTAGCAATTATTAAACATTTAGCATCCCTATCTTAATATTTTTTTTTACAAAACCCAACAAAGAGCTGCTCCGTAACATCTTATCTGCATCTGTTCACCAGTCTTCACTCATAAAGAGAAAATAAAATGTCTTAAATAATATTGGGAAAATTCCCTCTTCAGAGGTTACTGCTCATTATCACCATTTTTCAGAATTCTTAGTTTCTTTTGACTATAATTGTCACCAGATATCATCTAAAAGAAAGAAAGAGTATCAGTAAATTTGAGTAAAGGGGCACATTTCCCTCAAGACAAATTATAATTGACATAACAAGAGAAGGATTGGAGTTTTTACATTATTCCAGCAATATTTCTCAACAGGAGATCTTCACATCAAACATATCCTCATGGTAAGAGGCCAACCTTTCTGAATCTTAATTCCTTAGAGAAAAACTGTCATTGTCCCTAATTCCACCACTCCCTCGCACACACTTTGAAAATGTATTGCTGTTTATTTTATTTCTGTGAACCACCTTCCTGAAGGCATCTCACAACATAAAAGCAATATTATAAAGGCATGATGATAAAATATAGATAGAAATGTGTTAAACACAATGAAATATTTCCAGCAGTAAAATTACATGACGGTCTAAAGCACAAACAGTTGTGCTTCCAATTATATTAATAATTTCTATTGCATCCCTTTCTACAAACAAATAGGAAAGTGCAAATGGCTTACAATGTGAACTTTTAAAAGGTTATCAAATGGATCTAAGGCAAATTCTTAATGTTTCTGACAGAAATCTACTGTTTTATTTGTCTATGGAGATTCTCAGTCATTCAGGTCATGGTTGTCCCAAAGGTGTCCCAAAGGTGCTTTTTCGTGAGGCAACTGGACTTTCTGGATTTTCTTTGAAGACATTTTACTTCCCATCCAAGAAGCTTCTTCAGCACTAAGCTTCTTGCAATGAGAAGTGAAACATCATTAAAAAACAAACAAACCAGAAAGTTCAGTTGCCATGTGAAAAAACACCTTTGGGACAATTGTTTTCATTTTTATTTAAATCAACACCTCTCTTCTTTCTATTTGTATACTCACTCAGTTGGCTTAAAAAAGAAACACGAAATATAATCCTAATTAGAAGAAGGAAGAAGGAAGAGGGAGGAGGGAGGAGAGGAGGAGGAGGAGGAGGAGGAGGAGGAGGAGGAGGAGGAGGAGGAGGAGGAGGAGGAGAAGAAGAAGAAGAAGAAGAAGAAGAAGAAGAAGAAGAAGAAGAAGAAGAAGAAGAAGAAGAAGAAGAAGAAGAAGAAGAAAGCAGAATAGAATTGAAAGACCTGCAGAAAAACACAAATGCAAAGACCTACAAATAGAAATAGAATGACTTTGGCAAAACAACAACAACAACCACCCAAAGGTAGTACCATTAGTAATAGGTGCCTTGGGTGCATACCTAAAACACCTGGAGCACCACTTGAACCCATCAGTTTTGATAAATTCACCATCAGTCAATTGCAAAAGGTGGTTTTACTTGGAACAGCTTTCATCCTGCAACAAGATATTTAATACCCTCAAACATTCAGTTCCACCTCTCCCAGGTCCCAGGGAAGGCTTCAATAGATGGACAAAAATGCCAAAACTACTTTGAACATCTGGCTGAGTATGTGATGAATCAAAGCAATTGGCAAAAAGCACCTCTCATTTAGACAATAGCAAAAACAACAATTCAGGAAGAATAAAAACTGAACATTGCAGAGAAGAAGTAGAGAAGGAATGAGAACATTGTAATAGAATCATTGGTTTATCTCGAGGGAGTGAGGGGGAAATGATGAAATTGTCACTGCCATTACATTTTAGTGACAAGGATTCATTATTATTCTGGAGCCATGAGCTTTGAAAATGTCAAGAAACTCTTACAATGCCTTTCCAGGATATATTTGAGTTGGCTAGAGTTATATATTGATGAATTATCAAAAGGCAATGCTCCCCACCAACCGGTTAAGCTTCACTTTGTTTAATGTGGAATTAGATTTTTGATGATACAAAAAGTAAGAGTCCCTTTGTGGCTCTTGTTTAAATCTTGCTAATCTCAAGTATGGTGGAAATGAAGTTTAAGCTTTGTTTGCTGTTGTCTTCTCTCAGCCATGAACGAAGCAGAAAAATCTCAGTATGTGTACAGAACAGAAGTCTGAGCTAAGCAATGATTAGATAACCAATATCAGAAGGAAGATTTATTTAACAGAACAACAGAGTTAAAAGGGACTTTGGAGGCCTTCTAGTCCAATCTTCTGCTCACCATCTTAGGCAAATTGTTGTCCAATCTCTTCTTCAGAACCTCTGGTGATGGAGAACCTCCAACTTCTTGAGGCACGTTGTTCCAGTGATTATTTTTTTCTAACTGTCAGGAATTTCTCCTTGGTTCTAGGTTGCTTCTCTCCTTGATTAGTTTCCATCCATTGCTTCTTGTCCTGCCTTCAAATGCTTTGGATCGTTAAGTTGATCCCCTCTACTATGTGGCAGTCCCTTAAAATATTGGAACATTGCTGTCATGTCACCCCTAGAGGAAGGATATAGCAGTCTATGAATAAACAAAGCATAGCTCCTAGCTAACTACATCCTAAGAAGTGTTGAACAGAATCTGCCTATGCTTGTGTGCCAGCAGAGTAACTTCAGAACAGCCACAGCAGCACATAGACAAAGGACAAACAGTAAATGTCAACCACGAGTGTCAAACTCACTTCATCATGGCAGTATGATGTGATGTATCAGGGCTTTGTTTCCCTTCACTAAACTAGGCATGGGCATGGTCAGCACATGATAAATCTGGCCTGTGGGCCAGGAATTTGGCAGCCTTGCTCTAGAGAATAAGGTGATAACAATAATTTCCACTATATTCATATTTTCCAAGAGGGTGTGACTTGTCTGAATTGCTTTTAATTAACATTCTCAAATCCTTCTTCCAAAGATTTCATGGAGGTGTAGAATCAAGATCACATGAAGTTAGTGCCGCTTTATAATACCATAGTAAGACCACACCTGAAATACTGCAACCAATTTCAGTCACCATACTACAAATAAGAGGTTTGGAAAAAAGTTTAGAGAAGACCAGCTGAGATAATCAAAGGCCTGGAGACTAAAACATATAAAAAACAGCTGCAGGTTTTGGGTCTGGTTAGTCTAAGGAAAAGAAGAATTAGGGGTGACATGATATCAGTATTCTGGTATTTTAAGGGGCTGTCACAAAAAAGAGAGTCAAATTATTCTCCAAAGCACCAGAGGGCAGGACAAGAAACAATGGTTGGAAAGTAATCAAAGAGAGAAACAACCTGGAATTAAGGAGAAACTTCCTCACAGTGAGGACAATTAATCAGTGGAACAGCTTTGCCTTCAGAAATCATGGGCACTCTATCTCTGGAAGTTATTAAGAAGATACTGGACAGTCATTTGTCTGAGATGGTATAGGTTCTCTTGCTTGAGCAGGGCGATGGACTAGAAGACCTCCAAAGTCCCTTCTATTATAAATACACCTGAAAGGGAAATTGCAGTTGTACAATCATGTGAAATTCACACAAAAGAGACAATACTGTGAGACTGATTAGGATGGCTCCTATTGTGTTGTCTACATCTATCTTTCAAAATAATGTTTCCCTTTGCAATGGAATAAAAACTATTGCAAACAGTCTAAGATAGGAATCAGAATGCTTAGGTTCAATAGGCAATGAAAAATTAAAAGCAACAGGGAAGTAAATAAAGGTAATAATAAAGCAGATCCTGGCCTGTATATAGATCTCTGAAACTGTAATTAAAGAATTTCAGGTAGCAGGAAAAGTTAAGAAAAGAATTGTTAGCGCTTTAGGGAACCAACTAGACAATCAATCCAAATGAGATTATAGACCATATATGTTGACATTGCTAGTTGCCAGATGTTTTCCAACTGGCATAATTGAAGTTATTTGGAAATTTCACATCACTTTTAGTATTGTTTATCTACAATGGGGTTGGTCTTTCCTGTTTCATGTACTGTATGTGTGAATTTTAACATGAGTAAGGGAGGAAGATTATGTCTCATTATAATCATGCAGCTGTGAGTAGCTGACGAGTAGATTTTTAACAGAATGGGTTGGTGGTTTTTCTAAACAAAGTCTATACATCTTCCTACAATACTTATATGTCTCTGTCTCTCTCTGTCTCTCTCCAAAAATGATCAGATGAAAGATCTCTAGATATCCTAAATGTTTTCCACACCAACTTATGGTGACTTCTCCAGTAAGTTGAAGCCTAGGAACATTTACTTCATATTGTCATCTTCACAATGTTCTTACATTTGAATTGATATTTGAAAAAGGAACATCTTCTTTAACTTTTGCAGCTGTGTTGATAATGTATGAACTATTTAGACCGACACCAGATTCATGAATGTCAATCATCAAAATATTGTCATGAATGCAACATACATATGTTCAGAGCCTTGAATGCATCAACATCTGTTCTTACAGTGTACAGCTGTATTATTTTTTAACATTCTCACAATACATTATTTCTCTCCCTCCCCTCCCCTCTCCTGATGCATATGTATGTTCTTAAGCAATCCTAAATGATCTTGGAAATATAGCAATATTTGAACTACCATCAGAAGAAAATTTAATAACATGATTATGTGATCATGTGGAAATAAGTAAAATCGAGGTATGTGGAAGAAAAGTTATGCAATCTGAAATGAATTTTTGATAGCTTTTTATTCCATTTGATTGAACTGCTGTCTGGAAATGGAAGCAAATGAAACTCTAAAATGAGAGTAGACAAATGCAGCTTTGAATAATAGGAAAAAGAAAAGCTAGGCTTTTGCTGCATCAAGTCAACATCTACAGAACTATCCTAATAGAAAAGTATTCAAAGGAAAGATTATGTTGTACCCTTGAGATATTGTCTTTTCGATTTGTCATTATCTCTTTTTAATCAAGAATGATTAACCAACTTTTAAAAAAACCACTTAATACTTTGGGAAAGGACATACATAATAATATTTACAATTCAAAGGGTCTTTTTATGAAGAAAATGGAAAAGAAAATATCTTGTCAAACTGGAATCTAAAATCAGTGCTCTAGGCAAACTAGAACACTTTATAATTCTATTACTTATTTGATGTATAGACAAATAACAAATAATTTCCTCAAAGTAAATACTTATTTTCAGCACTTTGGATTAGAATTGCATCCAGAACCATTTCAGAGCTTTGACTCTAGATGATATCACTGATATAGCAGTAGCACTTATATACCACTTCACAGTGCTTTTTACAGCCCTCTCTATGTGGTTTATAGAGTTAGCACATTTTCCATCCCCCCCAACAATCTGGGTCCTCATTTTACCCAACTTGGAAAGATGGAAGGCTAAGTCAACCTTGATCTGGTGAGAATCGAACTGCCAAATTGCAGGCAGCCAGCAGCCAGCAGCCAGCAGAAGTAGTCTCCAGTACTAACCACTGGGAAGGAAGGAAGGAAGGAAGGAAGGAAGGAAGGAAGGAAGGAAGGAAGGAAGGAAGGAAGGAAGGAAGAGCAATAGCACTTAGATTTATATGCCGCTTCACAGTGCTTTACAGCTGTCTCTAAGAGGTTTACAGAGTCAGCATATTGTCTCCAACAATCTGGGTCTTCATTTTACTGACTGTGAAAGGATGGAAGAAGAGATTTAACATACCTTTGGCCTATCTAATCCATCATTGTGTTCTCAGAGTGGCCAAACTAACTGCAAATGCCTTCAGAAACATTTTTCATTCAGAGATATTACAATGACAGATGGCCATAAATTGATCCAATTAGTCCAATTCTTTTGTTTTTTGAAGCCACTACCAAACTTGTAGCCAGTATCCCATCTTGTGTTAGGGGATTCCAAAATCGAATTATGCATTGTTTGAAAAGATGAATTGTGTATTAAAAAGTAAGTGCTATGTAAAAGAGAGTTTTACCATCTCAATACCATTTACATATCAACAGGCAATGTCAGGCGAAAACAACCAGAAACCCTTGTGAAAAGTCCCAACAATTGCTAATGCGCTAATGTCAGAAAAATCTCATCCAACTGACTACATTTTCTTGAGAATCGCAAGGCAAGGCTACAAGGATTCTGGGAGACATTGATCACTTATTGCAGCACAATAACTCAAAACATGAGTCCTTCTTAACTCCTCCCTCCAGCCTAGCTGGAGCCTACCACAGGTTACTCTGAAACTTTTTTTATGTCCTTACCTAGCCAGGAATGATGTAGTATCTCAATGCTGTTAGTTGAATGTCAAAATCTAATAGATTGGAAGACCATCCAAAAAATACCAGGGTAGATTGAAAATATAACATTCTGGAAAAAAGCTTGTATACTTTTGTCACAAGGAATCCATGCAGGGGTGGGATCCGACAGGGTTAACTACCGGTTCGGTGATTTAGGAGGTTCAGTGATTTACGATGTGCTTCCCTGCATGCTGTGCGTGTGCCTGTAAATTGTCATCAGTTTGGTGCCTGGACAGCTGAGCAGCACGGTGTGCCAAGAAGCAACCTTTCAAAAAGCACTTTTTTCCTGCTTTTTAAACTGCAGCTGTGCCTCACATGGCGGCTGAAGTTGAAAAAGCAGGAAATAAAGGTCAGGAAAGAGCCCGGACAGGTGGGTGGGCAAAAACACCAGCAGACGTAGAACTGGTTCTACGTTTGCTGCTCTTCAGAGCTACCAGTTCTACAGAGGTGGACAGAACCTGTAGAAACCCACCCCTGAATCCATGCATGTGTCCATGAAGTCTCCCAGAGCTGGCTTGAAGGAAACTTTAATATCTCCATTTTTTTTCCATCCAAACTAATGCAAGCCCAGTATAGGACACTCTCTCTCTCTCTCTCTCTCTCTCTGTGTGTGTGTGTGTGTGTGTATGTGTGTGTGTGTGTGTGTGTGTGTGTGTGTGTGTGTGTATATATATATATATATATATATATATATATATATATATATATATATATATATATATGGATCTATGAAAACTTGAAGTACAAAGAGCTTCCATTTTATGTGACCTCGCATTCCTATGCAACTGCCGATATCAAAATTTAATTCCCACAAGCTTCCAATTGAAATTCCACACCAACACAGCAGCCACCAAACGCATCCTAAAAAGAACAGAATTGGCCCTAATTAGAAATGAACTTCACACAAAAAGATTTCTCCTAGACCAAATCAACAAAGATCTCCTCACACTTCACCTCAGACTCAGCAACAAGATTCACCCCTTACTTTGGGACAAATCCAAACAGCTCTCTGTCTGGAGAGCCGAAACACAGACCACCCTCAAGACAGACACATACACCAACAAACTCAGAAAACTACAACAATGCCAGAAACCAACTCCTCCCCCCTCACAGCCACACATGAAACAAACAGTGCACAACATCTCAGACAAGATCCTCACCGAAGCCAAAACCAAGGTCCTTTCCAAAGGATTCAACTTTGCTGTCGCTCCCAAACACATCCCCACAGAAACCATCATATGCGGAGTTGAAACCAGCCTGAACAAAACCAACCTTGATGATGCTAATAGAATCAGACTCGAAATCACCAACATCCTCTGCACTAGCAAACCACCCAAAAGCAACTTATCCAAAGAAGAGCAAACTGCACTACTTAACCTGAAAGAAGACACCAGCATAATAATCCTACCAGCAGACAAGGGCAACGCGACAGTGGTTATGAACACATCTGACTACCAATCCAAGTTAACCAACCTACTCCAAGACCCCACATACAAACCCCTAAAGACAGACCCCACCACCTACCTAGGAAAAAACCACCAGATCCAAAATAAAAGCCTCCCCCATCAGTGAAGAAATCCAGCAAAAAATCATACCCAGAGAGAAATCATCCAGATGCCCTAAACTTTATGGCCTCCCCAAGATACACAAAGAAGGAACCCCACTTAGACCAATAGTCAGCTTCATAGGCTCACCTCTACAAAACCTAGCCAAATTTCTCGCCAAACAACTACAGCCCTATGTAGAATCCATCAACTCACACGTAAGAAACTCATTCCAGTTCATTGAGATCCTAAAGAAACAAAAACTTACAACCCAGTGACCTACTAGTGAGCTTCGATGTCATATCCCTCTTCACCCAAGTGCCAATAAAAGAAGCTTTGACAGCCATCCAAAAAAAATACAACCCCCCCCCCCAAGCACATCCTAGATCTGACCAACAACTGCCTATCCAATACATACTTCACCTACAATGGACAAAAATACAAACAAATAGAAGGAGAACCCATGGGATCACCCCTCTCACCTGTCATCGCTAACCTCTACATGGAACACTTTGAAACACAAGCTCTGGAAAAATATGATCACAAACCCAAACTCTGGCTCAGATACGTAGATGACACCTTCATAATCTGGCCACACGGGAAAGAAAAACTGAACAACTTCCTCACACACCTCAACAGCCTACACCCCAAAATGCAATTCACCATGGAAACAGAAGCTAACAACCAACTTCCTTTCCTAGATGTCTTGGTATACAAAAAATCCAATGGCTCCCTAGGACAAACCATCTACCAGAAGAAAACACATACAAACTGCTATCTACACGCACTCTCACACCACCACCCAGCACAGATCAATTCCGTAGCAGAGACACTCATCTCCAGAACAAAATGCTTAGCCGACGAACAACACCTAGAAACCGAACTACACACTCTCACCGGCGTGCTGACAGCCAATGGATTCCAAAGAAAGAAGATCACCCACCTAATCCAAAAAGAAACCCCAACCAAAATCCAAGACAGAGAACAAGAGAATGGCAAAGCCCTCCTCCTATATATAAAAGGCACTACAGACAAAATCAGCAAGATCCTCCAAAAACACAACATTAAGACAGCATTCTTAAATGCACAAACAGAAAGATATCCACCATCCTAAGAAACCCTAAGGACAAAATCGAGTTGGAAAATCAAGGAGTATACGAAATCCCTTGCACTGCCTGCCCCACAACATACATTGGACAAACTAACAGAAGAATAAGTGCACACATTGAAGAACATAAAAACTCAATCAAAAAGGAAGAACCAACCTCTTCCCTGGTCCAACACCTCAAAGCCACAGGACATGAGATTGACTTTAAAAATACCAGAACTATCGCCAAAACCGAACACTTCAGCAGCAGAATAATCAGAGAAGCCATAGAGATAGAAAAACGCCCACACAGCATGAATAAACGAGATGATACCTCCCGCCTACCAGCCATTTGGAAACCCGCCCTCATGAACAGACGAGTACCTAACATGAAGAATGACACCAGACCCACACCCCTAAGAGCCACACAAGATGCCACCACCACACTTCCACGTAGAAAGCAGACTCACACCCACACAGAAGATGAGACACAACCATGGACCAGAAGCCGCACTGCAGCTGCATCACTACCCACTTCAAACCCCTCTGAGCCATACATGAAGCGAACTGACCCCCACCATGAAGATGCAGCACGACCACGAACTCGAAGCCAAACAGCAAGATCACAGCTCACCAGCTCAAATCCCCCAGCAACTAAGACTAACCTGAGCACAATCAAGCCCCCACCTGAACAGAACACGCCTCCAGCCAATCAGAACACAGCCAACCCCCTATCAATCAGAACACAGCCAAACCCCCAACCAATGAGAACACACCCCCATCCAATCAGAACACAGCCAAGCCCCCACCCAATCAAGTCACACCCCACTAGCAGTTAAAAAGGAAGAAGCAGCTGCAAGCTCACATCACTCTGAGAAGCATAGAGCTGAAGACCGAGCCTGAAGATGATGAATGAGACTTCATTGAAACGTTGCCTAGATACTTCCAATCTTACGCGGGAGAAAACCCGAATAACCAAAGATCCACATACAAATACCCGCGAGAACCTCAGAAAACAAATATATATATATATATAGAAGCAGCTGCAAGCTCACATCACTCTGAGAAGCACAGAGCTGAAGACCAAGCCTGAAGATGATGAATGAGACTTCGCAGAATCTCATCTGCCATCATCAGGCTTCTGTATGGTGTTTGTCTGTGAGTCAGACTTTTACAGTGGTTTCAGATTTAAATTTGGGGCAGCCTATTGCTGTGTCAGAATGGTTTTTTCTTCCTCCTGATTGGTTGAGAGTCTTGGTCTGTGTTTATTGGTCTTGGAGTTTGCTGTGTTCTGCTACTAATATCTTCTGTCTGTTTTTTTTTGGGGGGGGGCTCTTTTTGTATCTTGATTGGCTGGCAACATTGTGTTACTTTATTGGAGGCCTTTAGTGCAGCTTGGCTTCGGGTAAATGGATGGCTATCATTAGTTAGGAAGCTGGGTTTCATCTGGGTGCCTGGTTGGGGTGTGTTTGAGCTGGAGGTATCAGGGGGGATCTGTTTGTGCCCAGGTGTTTGCCTGGCTTGTGGTGTGGAGATTTTTTTGTTTGTGAGTGCAGACTTCCAAATGAGTTTTGACGTGGTTTCACTATTCACTCAAGTCCCGATAAAAGAGACCCTCAAAATCATAAAAAATAAATACCAACCAGCTAAACACCTCATGGAACTAACAGAACACTGCTTAACCAACCCATATTTCATATACAAAGGACAAAGATACAAACAAATTGAAGGAGACCCCATGGGATCACCACTGTCACCTGTCATTGCAAACCTGTTCATGGAAGAATTCGAATCCAGAGCCCTGGCTAATGCCATACTCAAACCCAAACTATGGTTAAGATATATCGATGACACATTCGTGATTTGGCCCCATGGACAAGAAAACCTAAACAACTTCCTAACACACCTAAACAGCGCACACCCCAAAATCAAGTTCACCATGGAAACAGAAACAAACAAACAACTACCATTCCTAGATGTACTAATCTACAAGAAAACAGATGGCACACTAGGACACACCATATACCAGAAGAAAACACACACCAACCGCTACTTCAACGCCCAATCCCACCACCACCCAGCACAGATAAACTCCGTGGCTAAAACACTAATTACTAGAACCAAACGCCTGGCAGACAAGACACACATTAAGACTGAACTATGCACCCTGACTAAAATATTGACAGCCAACGGCTTCCACAAAAGCAATATCACCAACTTGATCCACAAAAACACAATGAGACATAATAGAGACCCAGAAGATGAACAGACCTGTGGAACAGCTGTCCTGCCCTACATAAGAGGCACTACAGACAAAATTAGTAAGATTCTATACAGACACCACATCAAGACTGCCTTCAAAACAGACAGAAAAATAGCAGCCATCCTCAGGAACCCCAAAGACAAAATTGACCTGGAAAACCAAGGCATATACGAAGTCCCCTGTGCATCATGCCCGGCCACATACATTGGACAGACCAATAGAAGAATAAGCACCCGCCTGGATGAACACAAAAATGCAGTCAAAAAGCTGGAACACACTTCCTCACTCATCCAACACATGGAAGCCACAGGTCATAACATCAACTTCAATGGCACCAAAACCCTAGCCACCATAGAAAATCCCAGCCACAGAATCATCAGAGAAGCCATAGAGATTGAAAAAAGACCAGAAAGCATGAACAGAAGAGATGATTCCACCAGGCTGTCAATCATTTGGAAGCCTGCACTCACAAACAAAAAAATCTCCACACCACAAGCCAGGCAAACACCTGGGCACAAACAGATCCCCCTTGATACCTCCAGCTCAAACACACCCCAACCAGGCACCCAGATGAAACCCAGTTTCCTAACTAATGATAGCCGTCCATTTACCCGAAGCCAAGCTGCACTAAAGGCCTCCAATAAAGTAACACAATGTTGCCAGCCAATCAAGATACAAAAAGAGCCCCCCCCCCCAAAAAAAAAAAAAAACAGACAGAAGATATTAGTAGCAGAACACAGCAAACTCCAAGACCAATAAACACAGACCAAGACTCTCAGGAGGAAGAAAAAACCATTCTGACACAGCAATAGGCTGCCCCAAATTTAAATCTGAAACCACTGTAAAAGTCTGACTCACAGACAAACACCATACAGAAGCCTGATGATGGCAGATGAGATTCTGCTGAAACGTTGCTACAACTTTAAAAGCACCACTATTATGACGTGGGAAAATACCCAAACAAAGCTGAATGCCAGACATGTAAGTACCCGCGAAAACTTAAGAAAAAAAAAATATATATATATATATATATATATATATATATATATATATATATATATATATATATATATACATACGTACACATACACATACACATACACATACACATACACATACACATACACATACACATATACATATATATATGTGTGTGTGTGTTTTCTTAAGTTTTTGCGGGTACTTACATGTCTGGCATTCAGCTTTGTTCGGGTATTTTCCCACGTCATAATAGTGGTGCTTTTAAAGTTGTAGCAACGTTTCAGCAGAATCTCATCTGCCATCATCAGGCTTCCGTATTGTGTTCATCTGTGAGTCAGACTTTTACAATGGTTTCAGATTTAAATTTGAGGCAGCCTATTGCATCACTCTGAGAAGCACAGAGCTGAAGACCAAGCCTGAAGATGATGAATGAGACTTCATCGAAACATTGCCTAGATACTTCCAATCTTACGCAGAAGAAAACCCGAATAACCAAAGATACATATATATATATATATGTGTGTATGTATGTATGTATGTATGTATGTATGTATGTATATGTATATGTATATGTATATGTATATGTATATGTATATGTATATGTATATGTATATGTATATGTATATGTATATGTATATGTATATGTATATGTATGTATATATATCGTTATAGTTGTGCTTTTAAAGTTGTAGCAATGTTTTGGCAGAATCTCATCTGCCATCATCAGGCTTCTGTATAGTGTTTGTCTGTGAAATGAACAGATGAACACAACACAGAAACCTGATGATGGCAGATGAGATTCTGCCGAAATGTTGCTACAACTTTAAAAGCACAAATATAATGACATGGGAAAATACCCGAACAAAGCTGAATACCATACATATAAATCCTCATGAAAACTTAAGAAAACATAGACACACACACACACACATACACAAGCCAAGTACCACTCACTCAATCTGAAATCTCCAGAACCGTAAAGCCTACAAACTTGAAAATTGGCATGTATGCTCCTCTTGGCTTCTAGGTGCTCACTAAGAAAAGTTTTTTTTTTTTTTGAAATGACCATTGGATCATTAGTATTTCATTTCTATTTCTTAATACAGCAATTAATGTTCTCTGATGCTAAGGAGTTATACTCCCCTTCCTGCCTAAAAAGAACTCTGTTCCAACTGTCAGTTGTCTCACATTCCATTACCTCAGTTCAAAGTGGCAGACGTTCCACTTCTTCACTCAGGAGCAGCCTGGGGCTTCTTACATTGGTAAGATCACTAAACATTGGTACATCACTAAAATGTCCATGCTTTCCACCTATATGGAACAGCTTCCGGACTCAAGGTGGCGGGAGTGATATTCTCTTATGTATTTCACTCACCGATCACCACTGAGCCAATGGATTGTGAACAGAATTTTTCCTGCACAGCCCGATCACAAAGTTTCATCGCGAAGCATGAATATCCAGCTAGTATTATATATGTGGAAAGATCCCTTCAAATAAAAATGATCTTCATATTTATTACCCTTGTTTTTTCTTTGCAAAAAATAGAAGCCCTCTAGATTTTCAGAAACAACATACGCCATATGTCATGCGTAATTACAGCATAAGTAGAGAAGGGGAATGCATTATTTATGGCCAGTGGACAACAGCACACTCTATGCTGGGGCATTCTTCCTATTTTTCTGGCTCTTTCAGGGTTTAAAGGCCTCTCAGAAAATGTCAGTGGCATGTGTTTTTACTCATAGTGTTTCAAATAATTTTAAATTTCAGGAATATCAACATCCAAGGCACAAGAGATTCTCCCCATCCCGCTGCTTAAAGTCTTTTCCTGTAAAATAAATCTGTGGCTTTATTCTATCCATTGAGACTTTAAAGGAGAAAGCAGGAATATTACTCTTGGTAGACCACAGTCTCCCTTGTTCAGACATATGGGGCATAATCCTTGTGGCATAAGTCAAGAACAGATTATCAATCAATGCTTCTGGTCTCCTTTCATAAATATAAACCAAATAGATTTAATGGTTGAATTTGTTAAGGCTGCAGTGAGTGATACAGAGTTGCTAAGGGACAAAACTGTAAATACACAGACTCTTTTTCTCCATGTTATGAGTTCAGTAGATTGCTGGTGGAGAATTGTTTCTTATCCTTCTTAGCTCCTTCAATCAACAATATATAAGGCAGTGAGGCTTAAATGCCTAGATGTTAAAACATATTGAGTGCCTTGAAAATAGACATACAAACATCTCTTCTTAATATTCTTGTGTAAATATATAACTTTCACAGGCATACCTATGCACCATTCTGGACCCACACTAATACTCAGAATAACTGAGAGTTGGAAGAGACCTTGAAGGTCTCTAGTTTAACCCTTGCTCAAGCAGGAGACCCTATACCCATGGTGGTGAACCTACAGCACGCGCGCCATCGTTCCAGCTCGGCTCCACCATGCATGTGTGTGTGCCTCCCACCAGCCAGCCCTATACCATTTTAGACAGTGGCTGTCCAATTTCCTCTTATCTATGATTTTCCTGGTAAAGTAATGGTTAACTAATCAAACAGAGATATGCCAACATGCTTTCTTAAGGACCCTCACATACTGGTACTTCAAAAGTTGGCAGAACAACTAGTTTGCCAAGGAAGCAGGAGAGAGAGACAGAGACAGAGACACAGAGAGACAGAAACAGAGAGAGAGGAAGAGAGAAACAACACACACACACACACAGAAGAAGAGAGATGAGAGCATTATGGCCAACAATCGGCCCTTTTATATCTAAAGTTTAAGATCACATCCTACAGTTCAAGAATCAGTTAATCTGTTCTCATTACTCTCTAGAGAGAGCCAATGAATACTAGATGGATAATTCTGAGTGGCAAAATTTGCATTGGTTTATATCCTCAATGTTTCACTGATGTATCTTGACCCTGATCTGTACAAATTAATACAGTACCCTTAGCCCTTCAATGGACATTGTCTGAATCATTTAATAAGTCAGTCTGTGATGTTAAGACATCACCTGGCAATTAATTTCTCTGCAACATTGGCAATGACACCCCATTGCCAGATGACTCAGAGTGAGCTAAATGTAATCATCTTTGCTAACTCTGGCTCCTATGCCGAGCAGAAGGTAGTGGAATTCTTAAATAGGTTTGTGCTTATTCAGCTACTCTGCTCAGTCAGCTATGAAGACCGTGTCATGAGGGAATGTAAATGACTTAATTGGCGAAGGGAAAAAATCCATATAAACCACTTGAACATAACCATTTTTTTACAAATGATTTTTTAATCCTTGCGGAGAAATCTGAAATGGTTTGGGAAAGCATATTGATCACAGAATTAAATCATAATGTGCCTGTCATCAGTTGTCAGGAGAGAAATATTTTAAACTTCTGTTGTGGATCTGTACTCAAGAACTGAATGTAGGATAGATAGATTCCTTATTTAGTTGTTCCACAGATTGATTTGTTTTTCTTTTGAGGTCATCTGTAGGAGATTGCCTGAAGCTCCTTCAGTTTCAAAACTCTGCACATGAGTTTCAGGGTAGAATAGGCAACTTGACAACTTCTGTACATTATGTACATATATTTTATTATTATTTATTTATTCATTTATCCAACATTTTTCTAGATCTGCCCTTCTCACAAGATATGTGTCAGTATTCCAACTAACCAACTCCAAACCAATAAACTCTGGGACAATGAGTTCCTCAAAGTTCCATTTTTATTAGAATTGTCACATTGGCACTGTTGGCTCTGGGAATTTACTCACATATGGCACTTGCTCAGAGCCCGACACATAGCTGGGGCTGTGGGACTGATGGATGTGTGCAGGAGTGGGATTCAAAATTTTTAACAACTGGTTCTGTGGGCGAAGCTTAGGTGGTGGGTGTGGCTTGGTGGTCATATGACTGGGTGGACATGGCTTGGTGGTCATGTTATTGGCTGGGTGTGGCCAACTCAACATCACTCACATCGAGGCATGCATTTCCTCGCCTGGCCTCTCATGACTGTGGGGATGCTGCAACAGTCGTAATTGTGAAAAACGATCATAAATCACTTTTTTCAGTGCCATTGTAACTTTGAATGGTCACTCCACTCAAGCAAAGTACCAACAAAGGAGGAAAAAAAAACTCCAGAGACAGGAAGTCTAGTCCTGCCAAGAATGTAATAAGGGTTAACGGAGAGGCAGTTTCTGTAAGCAACACCAGAATGTTTCGTTCCTGCCTTCCTTACAGGATTAGCTCAGTAATTTCTTCTAACAACTGGTTCTCCGAACTGCTTAGAATGTTAAACAACCAATTCTAGCAAATAGATGCCAACCGATAGAATCCCACCCCTGGTTATGATTCTGATTTAGATAGATGGGGGCAAATGGGAGGTAGGTAAGGATACAGAAGAGATAGATAGCATGGGGAGAGAAAGGAATGTAAATAAAGATTAGGCGATGACAAATAGGCATGGAGAGGAGGTGCAGGAGTAGATAATGTATCAGCAGATGTCAGGTTGTTAGCTGGGAGGGACTAGAGCACAGCATAAAAGGCACTGAGAGGCAGATGCTCTCAGTGCTGACTTTAATTGGGAAATACAATTTTTGCTTATCAGGACTGGAACTGCTGTAATAAACTTCACCATACCAATTGTGAGTAGAGTGTTTTACTAGCGAGATACTCCAGTACCCAGTTGGAGTTGAAAGGCAAATCTGGGAACACCCAAATCTGAGAGTTCCAGGTTTTCCCTTCCCAAAAGAGAAATCCAAGATCCATTCCCTGCACCCATCAGTCCATCACATGGCCCAACCAAATCTTCATCCCAACTGGAGCCATCCTCTCAGTCACTCCCCTCCAGGTGCAGGGCAAAATGTCCTTGACTCTCTGAGAAAGAATGTTGTTGTGTCTAATCTTCTACCCCACTATGAAATCCCCCCTCCCAAGTTCCCAAGCACTGAATGTGGCAGCCCCAAAGCTTCCAAGTAAAAAAAAAATGGCTTCCAAGTCTGACAACATGACTTGTTCATCAAACTCACCATTATGACAAGTAACAAAAGATTATGGGAATTGCAGTGTAAAAGTTTATGAAATACTAGATTGCCTACCCCTGCTTTCAAATCAATTTCCTCCTCACGTTGAGTCAGAATGTCTGAAGGGATGTTATATTTTTATTTTATTTTATTTTATTTATTTATATTTATTTATTTTATTTATTTTTGACAGCATGAGGACCGATAATAGCTTTATACCTATTAGTTTTCCAATGTACTCTTAAATTCATTATATGATCTGAAATGTACAATTATTCATCCCTTAAAAATTCAGGAAGACTTTACTGTTCGGCATAATGAGTGAAAAAGTTCCCTTGCTTCATTGCAATGTATGTATTTGATTAGTTTTGATTTGAATTTCTTTCATTGTTTTCTGGAATTGTCTTTTTTTAGACTTATGTCATTGTATATCACCAAACTCACTAGTTGAGCGGACAGTGATGTGTGAATTACAATGATCATATGAAATTGTTGAGACTGAGTTTTTTACATCTTCACTCTAGGATTGAAACCATCAACCAGGTCAGTTGAAGATCTGTTATACCTTATCATGTTTCAGGAAATATTAAAAATATTCAGATACTATACATTTTTTAAAACAACAACCCAAAACACTTGTAAATTTATGCTAGCAGGATAAAATGGAAAAAGTTTCAACAGAGTACATTAACTATTTAACATTATCAATAAGCTGAAGTAAAGTAGAAAGCACTTCTCTCTGTGTTTATGGGGAAAATAACTAGGCAGCTATTTCAGATAAAGATATAGTCTTGATTTCTTTCTTGGTGTCTAGTTGAAAAGAAACATATGAGCATTTGGATATTTTGAACCTGAATTTTCTTCATAATGCAGCCTTTCCTAGATGTCTTAAGAATTAATATTCCAAGCAAGCCATGCCCTTAGAGTTATATTTGCAAAACTAGGAGAAATTGTATGTGCATACATATACTATTTGTAGCTCAACTTTGGTATCTGTAATAATTTGGGGGTTGGATGCAAGATAATTTGGTCACCCTTCAACCCACTGCAATCATTGGATTATTTAGTCATTACCAGATAATTATGATTGATTGTTCCCATTAATAACAGCCTTGGTGGTGCATAGTTACTGGGCTCGGCCTTCCATCCTTCCAAGGTCAGTAAAATGAGGACCCCGATTGCTGGCTCTGAACTGCTTAGAAAGGGCTGTAAAGCACTGTGAAGCAGTATATAAGTCTAAGTGCTGTTGCTATTAATTTTTCACATTATGGAAAGCACATCAGTAGAAAAACAACTAAATATTTCTGTGCTGGAGTGAGGAGAATTTTTAACTTCCATATATTTACCAAATGGAGGGCCAGATCTGAATTGGGGCTCTAGCCTAGACCTGGGCATTTTACACCCCCCCCCCTTTTTTTAGGTCACATCTGTCCCTTTAGTTATCCCTATCCAGCCCACATTTTGAAGGTGATTGCTATTTTTTTTCAATGTACATATGCATGCATGACCACCCACCTTCACAGACCTATCAGTTCAGCCCTCCACAACCATCCTAGTGACTTCTGTGGCCCTTTGGGAAAAGTAATTGCCCACCCCTGCTCTAGCCTGACTTTAATATAGATGCTGCCCACCCCTACGTCTTGGTTCTGATCCTGATCTGATTAAATGAAACTAGATTCAGACCACAGAAGGCATGCCTAACCTCCTGTCATGCCCCCATCGGAGCCTGAATCTGCAGGGGAAGATGAGCTGGAACTGGAGCCAACAGAGATCTAGGGGGTGGTTTTGTTGACTTCAGAGGGAAATGGGGAGGAGCAGGCTGAGTCAGGCCAGAGCCTTTCAGGATTGTAGGCAGGGAGGAACAGGGGGAGGATGACCAAGAGAGGTTAAGCAGTGAACATGAGAGACAGAGCCCAAGCGATGAGCAAGGATCAACCCCTCATGATCCTCGAGCACGGAGAGTGGAGGGAAGGCTAGAACAGCACAGATTGAGCAGACTACTCTGGAGGAGAGCACCCCACCCTGAGACTTAAGAAATGTTGTGGGGAGGGGCATTTGTCAGAAACAAATGCTGAGTGCATGGAGTGTTGAGTGTCGTTGCTGACGTTTGAAGTTTCCTGGATTTCTTGCTTTCTTCCTGGCTTCCTGGAGTAATTGCCTTGTTCTTTTGCTTCCTGGACTCATTGACTTGCCTTGCTGGATTTCTTGCTTTGCAACCATTGTGCTCACAGTGCAGTGCTGGACTACTTGCAGTCAAAGGCTGCTGGAGGTGAGTGTGTGTCATCCCTTTGCTCTGAGACTTGCCATAAACATGGGAGCATTTGGGATAATTTGGAGTAATAAAGGGGTGGTTTGAACTGTCAGCTGACTATGTTGCCTCTGTGCCATGCCCCGGGTCATCACACTTCCCAACCCTTAATTTAGAAGTTCCTTGTTATATTTGAAAATCAAACATGTGGATAAGTGGAGATCAGAATATTGTTTTAAAAAATCAGAAAGCAGAAAACTTGGGGAAGACAACAGATGTTTGCTCATGTGTATCATGAATAAATGATCTGAACCAGAAGAAAGTTGTCACAGTTGGTACCTGATATTTTTCTCATTAGTTCCAAAAGATATTGGCAATGAGAAGGATGCTCTGTCTAAGTAAGGTTTTGAGCATAAGAGAGAAAGTTGTTTTGCGTGGAACACCTGCTTACAACAACCTTCAGATCAATTCATTCATTACTCATCAATTTGTCATTACCTATGCCATGGTATTCACAAACACGTACAAAATTCTTTTGTAATATTTTATAGATCTTTTATTCTCCTGTAAAGGCAAAAGACCTTAGGTAAACCACCTGGCTCCCCCTTTCTTCATTCAGGCAAAACAATAATTTTAAAGTGTTCATGAGAAGTGATCATATCAGTTTATACTGTGGTGGTGAGTCCACAATTGGAATACTATGTAAAGTTCACTATGATAAAAAAAAAATATCTTAGACCTTCGAAAGTGAGTAGAGAAGAGCAACGAATATGATAAAAGATCTGAAGCTAAATCATATGATGAAAGGCTGAGAGAGAGCTAGGCATGATTAGTCTATTGAAGATAAGGATTAGGAAAGTCATGATAACTGTCTTCCAGTACTTGAGGGTGTCGGAAGAAATGTCCATCTGGGTTTAGTTCCAAGTAGGGAAAAAGACACTTTAAACATGGTGACTACTTGGAAAGATGGTTTAATGGTTTACAGGATCACATGCCTTAGAGCTCTTGGGCAAAAAGGGAAGAAACGCTGAGAGTGCCTGGGTTTTGGAATTTGAATTTGAGCTTGTATTCTGATTGGTTGTCAGACTCCCATGGGGCCATGCAGGGGCAACTCTGTAGGCTCTCCAAGGTTTGGTTGAGCCTTGCTGGATGATGATGTAATGAAAAGGCTTTAGTATTTCTATTATGGCTCTACCTGGAGGAGGTAAATCTTTATAGTTATGTAGAATAGACTGGCCCAGGCTTTAATTGCCAATTAGCAAAAGTAGGGGAGTGAGTTTCTGCCTCTCTGAATTTCTACTTCTCTTTTAGGTGAAATATTCTGTCCTTTTAATATATCCTAAAATGGTTCATTTCTCTAGGAGAGGAGTGGGTTTTAACTTCCAACAAGAGGAAGTCATGGAGAACATATGTTGGACTTATTCTCCAAAACACCTGAAGGAAGGGCAAGAAGTAATGGGTGGAAGGTTATGAAAGAGAGATCCAACTAAAAGTAAAGATAAATTTTCTGACAGTGAGAAGAATTAATCAATGGAAAAGTTTGTCTCCCAGAGTTGTGGGTACTCCATCTCTGGAGTTTTCAGAAGCAACCATTTGACTGGGATGGTATAAGATCTTCTTCCTTGAGCAGGGGGTTGGATTAGATCTCTGTCATGCCACACCATATAACTTTACATACTGTTGTTGCCCTCTAGCCCCATGTAGTGGCCGGAGAGAGAAATATGCTCCAAGTATATTGTTTTGAAGTTGACTCAACCCATTTCAGCCCACACTCTCAAACCAAGTGCATGCTGAGAAGCCAGACTCCATTTCCTTTAGCATTTGGAGAAGACAGAAGCACAAAGACAAATCCATCTTAATCTGTAAAACATGGTCATCCAAGGACAAACCTGTAAAACATGGTCATCCAAGGGAAAAAAAAAATTGTTAGGTTCAGCACTAACTCAATACTACCTATTTTGTAATTGGTTCTCATTGTATTTATCCCTATTTTCCCCAGTTTCACCATATCCTGTTCTTTCAATAAATCATCCAGATCTACCAACATGGTCTGTTTCATTGGAGGAAAATGGGTTTAGCTGCATGTCAAGCTGCACACAGACTAATGTGTAGTGGAGACAGAACAATCTCCAAAGCCCCTTATAACTCTATGATCCTGTGTTCTGACTATGTTATCATTGTGGGCATGCTATCATTTACACGCAGTCATAGTCAGCCTACTGCCTTGACTGAGGGAAAAGATATTTTACAAAAGGAACTGGCCAAGAATGGGAATTGGATCTGATTAAATCAGCATGGCTAATGGAAGGCTTACAGTTTGAGACCTCGGGCTATTTGATAAGGTTGTGCTGCATAAAATGTTGTACCTAAAGAACCATTGGGAGGTAATCAACAACCATGCTCGGCTGAACTAACACTTAAGTTTCACAGAAGATGGATTCCTTGGCATAGATCCTCCCTAAGAGTTACTGCTCCCCATTTACTTGAGATTAAGTAAGCACCGCCACATAGTAATATAACAGGCAATTGTTCGATATTGCATAGTAACACAAATTGGAATCTGATATTGCAAAAGAATGGCCAGAGATTCAGAGGCAGAGGAGAAATGCATGCACACAGTCCTTTTATGGTTTCCAGTGGTTAATTTTATTTTATGGGTTTTTTTTTAAAAAAAAGGTCCTGTTGAGTAAAATGAAAGACACTACAAAAAGCAAAATCGATGTCATTTTTCATGCAAGGTTAGGAATATTCTGATTATTATTTTTTAAATGCTCATGTGCTGTCCATAGATAATGGAGGGAGGGAAGGAGGGAGGGAGAGAGAGAGAGAGAGAGAGAGAGAGAGAGAGAGATTTGTATGAAATTGTACAGGTAAAGTTTCTTTTCATTCAGGTTTTATTCCTGGTGATTTCCTGGACAATATCCATGTCAATGTCTTCGAAACAAAACAAGAGCTATTTTGTTATTATCACCTCTTGGGTTTTGTTTAGTTTTTTTCCTCCAAGCCTAGCCTGGAGCATTGGCATTCCATATAGATTCTCCTTCCAAATATTAATACATCCTGACCCTATTTAACTTTTGAGCCAGACAAGTTCAGCTGTAGATTATCCAGTGTTTTCTTCAAATCAACCAGACAGGAAAATATTGACTCTAAACCTCTCTACTGCTTATGCATATTGCTTATTTATACTGCTTATTTAAAAGAGGCTCTTTAGCAAAGCATGGAAGTCTGAATGAACAACATAGCCTTAAAGCATTAAAAGGGAAGCATCTTTCTGAAGGTTTGGCTGGTGTCATGGAAAGCTCTGTCTGTCTGTCCATCCATATTTGCATACAGCATGACATGCTTTATTGACTGCCCCAGATAATTTATTTATCTGTCCCTGCAACCATAATTGTTTGACTTGCATAGTATAAGGCTCTTGCCTTATGTTATTCTATGAGGTCTCTTCCAGCCACATGGTTTTGTGTTTTAGGTAAATAGTTTAGAAAATGCAGTGTTTTAAAATGCAATTGTGTTTTAAAACAATTGTTCTGAGTTTTCCAGAGCATATAGCTGTTTTAATGCCTTTGTGAGGAGCATTTCATGCATATTACTAACTCATTTTGCAAAAGGTCACTTCGAAACATGTTAGCCAGCCTAACACCTTTTAACATGGAATATTTGAGTATGAAGTCTTCATATGAAAGTGAATGGATTAAACAAAGCTAAGGAGACATACAATTACATCTGCTTGGGGTGGAAATTATAGTTCCATCCTTCCTGATGATAAGGAACTTTTTGAAGAATTTCTAGATGGTGCACCTTTTTAAATATGGGCTTAATGTCAGAGAGGTGTCCTGGTGATTGAGTAGTTAAGATGCTGGGCATGTTGGCCGGAAAGCCAGCAGCCTACTTTTGAGACCTGAGCGCCATGCAATGGGATGAGCTCCCATCCTCATCCAAGCTCCTGCCAACCTAGCAGTTCGAAAGCATGAAAATATGAGTAGATAAATAGATATCCATTCAGTGGGAAGTTAACAGCGTTCTATTATGTCATGCTGTCCACAAGACCATGGAAATGTCTTCTGAAAGTACTGACTCATTGATCTTGAAATGGAGACAAGCACTGTGCCCAGGCAATGACTAGCGGAGTAAAATCCACAGAAATTCCTTTACTTTTGTTTTAATGGAGGAGAAGAAGAGCCAGGGAAGTGAGAGTGGAGTCAAGAAAGGAATCAGCCTGGAGTCACTATGTTCTGCAAGCAATCCATGTCCAGTCCCCTTTAAATCCCATTAAATCTTATCTAGCACTAATTTAGTGCTGACCTTTAGTTGACCAGATTACTGTGAACAGGTTTGAGGAAAAAAAATAAGTGGAATTTAATGTGTGGTCCTGATTCTTCACACCTGATATTTACCTTTAGCTCAGCTTGACTGTGTGGAAATAGGTGGAGGTGCTGCAATATCTGTAACCTCCAGAGAAACTTCTCCTTACTTGCAGAAATAGGTATGAGATGGCTGTAAATTTCTATGAACTAAAATGAAGAGTGTGTGTCAAAATATTATTTGCTATTGCATGAGCTGACAGCAATGTATAGTGTTTATTACCATCCATCATTCATGGAACACTGAGTAAAGTAAATCAAAGTTTGAATCTAGGTATAGTTTTGTGCACCAAAAGGACATTCATTGGGAGAAATGACAAAAATGAAGAAAATAAGCATTGCAAAAGGCAATGCATGTGATTTTGTCAAGGTGTGTGGGCCACTTCCTTCTCTGTTGCACCCCAAAACCTAGTAAAACTAAGTGATACAACAATAGATATATTTGTTGTAGCCTGCCAGTGGCCAGCAGAGCTGATGGCAGATTCAGACAGTGAGGAGGTTGGGGAGGACCATGGGCCAGTCCTAGAGTCTGGCGAAGGCTCTGATGAGTGCTCTGCATTGGAGGCAGAGATGGGGCAAGGGCCAGCTGACGGTTATCAGCTGCCTTTGGAGTCAGAGATCATTGGGGCAGAACAACAGTTGGAGCCTGTTCCCGATGTGCTTATGCACAGAGCTTCCAGGAGAAGGGAACAGTTAAGAAACAAGGATCGACTCAGGAATAAGGGCACCGATGGACTGTGAATGGCCCCTCCCATAGGGAATAAAGAGGAGTGAAAGGGCAGTGGAGCTTTGCAGGAGACAATTAGTTCAATTCATCTGGGTTCAATTCATCTGACCTCTTGCCATGTATTGTCTGCTGCAGCATGGCGTTTGGAAGATATCTCCAAAGGTCTGTAGTTGTGAAATCTCTTGAAAGACTGTTCACTGGGATTTTGCTGGAGAGGAAATCACTTTAAACTAAATAAAAAGGGATTTTATTGGGACAAGAAGTCAGCTTCGTGCTTTTGGAAAGCCTAGGTCAGAACAATATTTTCATCATCCCTCAACTCCTATTTTGCACTGCTCTGTAAAATTATCAAAAAATATATAGCAGTTCTTTATTTACAGTTTATGCATGCAGATACTATTATATGAGGCCATTATTTCTTCTTTCCCATGTTATGTTATGTCATTGGAAACAAACTATAATGAGAAAAGAACTTTTCTTTCCAAAATAAATATTGAAGGAAAGGAACAGCAAACAGCTGTTTTGGTGAAACACATGTTGTTATAAACCTTTGTCATGCAGAGTTGAATAACTAACTCTCTGCCTCAGTGAATTCCCCTGATAGTTACAATTAAAACAGCCAAGCAGCAGATAGTAAAAAATTAAAAAGTGGAACAACTCTGCTAAATTATAGAATTGTTTTTACTGTGGTAAGAGAGAAGCTTGCAAATAATTTATTTACTGGCTAACCCAGCTCTGTGTTGTACAATATGAAGCACAATACTATCCTATTTAGAAATTTTCTCTCAGATGCGTGGCCCATTTCTACATCGATGTCGCATCTGGAAGACTTTAAATGATGTGCTTGAAGGATATTTAAGAAACATGCTGATATATATATACATACATACATATACATATACATATATATATACATATACATATACATATATATATTTGTTTTCTGAGGTTTTCGCGGGTATTTGTATGTGGATCTTTGATTATTCAGGTCTTCTCCCGTGTAAAATTGGAAGTATTTTGGCGACGTTTTGACGAAATCTCATTCGTCATCTTCAGGCTTGTGTCTTCGGCTTTGTGTTTCTCGGAGTAATGTGAGCTTGCAGCTGCTTCTTCCTTTTAACTGCCAGTGGGGGTGCGACTTGACTGGGTGGGGACTTGGCTGTGTTCTGATTGGGTGGGGGGTGTTCTCATTGGTTGGGGATTTGGCTGTGTTCTGATTGGCTGGGGGTGTGTTCTGTTCAGGTGGGGGCTTGGCTGTGCTCAGGTTAGTCTTAGTTGTCGGGGGATTTGAGCTGGTGAGCTGTGATCCTGTTGTTTGGCTTCACGTTTGTGGTCATGCCACATCTTCATGTTGGGCGTCAGTTCCCTTCATGTATGGGTTGGAGGGGATTTGAAGCGGGTAGTGATACAGCTGCGGTACGGCTTCTGGTCCGTGGTTGTGTCTCATCTTCTGTGTGGGTGTGAATCTGCTTTCTACATGGAAGTGTGGTGGTAGCATCTTGTGTGGCCCTCATAGGTGTAGGTCTGGTGTCATTCTTCATGTTAGGTACTCATTTGTTAATGAGGGCAGGTTTCCAAATGGCTGGTAGGCGGGAGGTATCATCTCGTTTATTCATGCTGTGTGGGCATTTTTCTATCTCTATGGCTTCTCTGATTATTCTGTTGTTGAAGTGTTCGGTTTTGGTGACAGTTGTGGTATTTTTAAAGTCAATCTTATGTCCTGTAGCTTTGAGGTGTTGGACCAGGGAAGAGGTTGGTTCTTCTTTTTTGATTGAGTTCTTGTGTTCTTCAATGCGTGCACTTATTCTTCTGTTATGTTCTTCAATGCGTGCACTTATTCTTCTGTCAGAACACATATTAAATATAATATATTAATATAATATAATATTAGTAGCTGTGATGACCCAGGGTGGGATACAAAAGCAACAAAGTCACAAAAACAGGTGAAGTCCCTTTAATTCCTTCAACTTGGCTTCAAAGGTCCAATAATTATTGACTGGAAAAAAAACTCCCCCACAAACAGTTGTGAAAAGGAAGAAATTCCATGCAATCTCAAAATACATATAAATTATAAATAGAAAAAACAACACAAACCACACTGAAGCAATTAATGAGACAAGGCAGGATAAGGGCTTGAAAGCGTCCACAGATATCGAAATACGCACACACTGGGAAGGACGCCAGAACTCAAATAAGAACTGAAAGACTAGAATTATTTCACACTTTGCTTCCAGCACTGGGCCATGCATCCTTCTAAACAGTCCTCACAGCTGCAGCCCATCAAGGCCCTTTCCTCCCCCATAGATCACACCATTCACGTTTCTCTCTTATCCGGTCCTCCCCGCATGCCCCAGGATGAAGAGGGGATGGGCCTGGATCTTCCTCTGAATGCCCAGCTGGCCTGTGCCCTTCCTCAGTTTCCTCCACAACTTCTGGAGCCACACTCCCACTCCCTGTCGGCTGTTCCTCCTCTCTCTCAGAGTCAGATTCTAACAGGGGCATGACAGTAGCCTTCTTCTTTGGTCCAATCTAAGTTTGAGAAGATCTTGATAAGAGGGCTTCTAATTAAGGTCTTCATCTAACTCATTAGGATTTGATTCATATGTTTGGAAGGCCCCATATAACCTTCCAATTTCTATTTTGCTCGTTAATCTTGGACATGGAGTAGATTGGACTACCCACCTGAGGTGAAAATAAAGTTCTTATCTTTCCCAAAGTTAAATGAAGGATTTTGTAGACCCTAGATACTTTTTGTTTATTTGGTCTTTGAAAGATGCATTTTAAAGGTGTAAAATGATTACAAAGAGATGGGTGATCAGAATCATCTTGAAAGAATTTTTAAATAGCAAAATGGTATGCAACATGAGGACATGGTCATTAAATAACATTATGATATGCTGGGCATTATTACATGCTGCATCCTTACTATGAAATAACTTTTGATGTCTTTAGACAATGCTCTGTGAATCCATGGAGGAATGAGAACTTCCGTTAGAAGCTTATAAGATTAACTCTGTAATATCTTCCTTCCTTCCTTCCTTCCTTCCTTCCTTCCTTCCTTCCTTCCTTCCTTCCTTCCTTTCCACCTATTGATCTATCTATCTACCTACCTACCTACTTACCTACCTATTTATCTATCCATCTACCTACCTATTCACCCACCCATTCATCCATGCACCCATCCTTTTTTATTATAAAGTACATATTTTAAGTGGTTTTTGCTTATATGGCTTCTTGTTTTTATTTTTGTAAGCATACTATGTGTTGAATAATTCAACTCCTCCCATATTTTCAAGGCTGAAATCCTAATAGCTTTCCCTTTTTTTGCTCTTTTTTCCTTGGTGTGTTCCTAGCATGCTCTCTAAAGAGTCTTTCCTGGAACCTGTCATTTAATTTTCCTCAATTGTTTGGATTATTTTTTTCCATTTCCACATTTCCCATGCTAAAACATATTACACAGTAACATATTAACTAAGTATGGTGGCACTGAATAGGGTCTGAAATCCTTGTTTCCATGACAAAATGATTTAGCTGATCAGCAAAGTATAATGACAATTATCTAATTATAGTTATCTTTAATGAGTCAATTCCATTAACTTCTCTTGGTGTATGAATGACTCAAAAATTTACCTTTTATTTATATATTTTTAATCTGTTTGTCCCATTGACGAACTTCTGGCTTATCCCATTGTTGACAAACAAAATTGTCCTTAAAACTTCATTCAAATGTTAAAATTAAATAGAGTTTGTTCAGAAGGGACATATTTATTTGAATGCAGCTTTGAAATACACATTTTAAATATTTTCTTAGATTCCAGACAGTTGTGTTTCCACAGTATTCAGTGCTTCGTGAAGAGTTGTGTAACACTGCAGTCTAATGTACATTTTATTTCAAGAGGTCCACATTAGGTTACTTGGAATACTAATTTCCAAATACTGAATTCCTCAAGTACCCCAAACTGAAATACAGTGTGATTTAAGCAGAATTTCATATCAAGTAGAATGCAATATAATCATAAGTAGCTCTTAGCATTTAGAAATGACTTCACTAGTATGACAAAATTTTTAGATAAATGGTTTATGCAGAAAGGACAATCCCGATTTCTCTTTATTATTCATAAAGTGATAGGAACAATGAATGTGATTGTCATCTACATCTTATCACAACACATATTTTTGAAATGCATTTTCCCCTTTCTCTTTCTGTCTGAAAAATGTGGACTAATTTCCTTTCTTTCTAGACACTCCTAATTATCTGTTATGTTTATTTTTGTTCCTTTGTTTGCTTGATTTCTGGCTTTATGGTTGCAGTAAAAGGTCTCATGTAATCAGTGATGAGAAATTAATTGAGAAAGTTCTTATAAAAGCTTTCTAATAATACAGTAATCAGAAATTCCAGAACTAAGCTTAAATCTAAGAAGATGTTGATGCCAATACCTATCTAGTTAAAATATATAAGGCCTATGAAGATAATAATTATTGCTTCTTGTTAGGATATTTATTTGAAATGTGAAAAGAAGCAATACACCCAATTATTAGGTCAGAAAACAGGTAGAAAACTTGCATTATGGGTTTTTTTCTTCTTGAAAGTCTCAAGATCTCAAGTGATGGGTGCTTCCACAACTTCCGAGGGCAACTTCTGTTCCATGGGTTGATTGTTCTCACTGTCAGAAAGTTTCTCCTTATTTCCAGGTTGAATCTCTCCTTGTTCAGTTTCCATCCATTATTCCTTGTCTGGCCTACAGGCACTTTAGAAAATAGCTTGACCCCTTCCTCTTCTCTGTGGCAGCCCCTCAAATATTGGAAGACTGCTATCATGTATCCCCTGGTCCTTTTCTTTGCTAGACTAGCCAAGCTCAGTTTCTGTAACTGATCTTCATATATTTTAGTCTCCAGTCCCCTAATCACCCTGGTTGCTCTTCTCTGTTCTTTTTCTAGAGTCTCAACATCTTTTTATAATGTGGTGAACAAAACTGGATGCAGTACTCTAGGTATGGTCTTACTACGGCTTTATAGAGTGGTATTAGTACCTCCTTTGATCTTGATTGTATCCCTCTGTTAATACAATTTAGGACTGCATTAGCTTTTTTGGCTGCTGCTGCACACTGCTGGCTCATATTTAGCTGGTTGTCCACTAAGACTCCAAGATCCCTCTCACAGTTACTGCTATTGAGTCTGGTTTCACCCAGTCTATATGTGTACTTTAGGTTTTTCTTGCCTAAGTGTAGGGTTTTGTAGCCTGCAGCCATCAAAGAGTTCCATCTGGGTTGGGTACACAGAAAAAGATAAGTATGAGAAGATCGTTTTCTTATTTTATTAGGTGATAACTCATCGATTTGATTTCTCTTGAGTTAAATTGCAAATGTATTCTAGATTAGATCCCATTATTCCCTTCTGCTTCCTCCAAATTACGAAAAGTAGAAAACAAGAAAGCAACTGACATAGACTTGATTCTGGCTGAATCATTAAAGGTAAATTCTGATTTATGGTTTCTAATACTGTCATTTTTTAATCACTCCCTATATATCCCCAAGGATTAAAGTTAGTCAATTATAGTGCCAATTTATAAAAAAAAGGAGACAGAACTGATCTCGCAAATTTCTGCCAATTCATTTTTCAAAGTAAATGTAATAGTTGATGAGCAAACAGGATTTGGGATAGGTAGGCAACACTAAACCCACCATTATTTTGTACTACCTGACTGGAAAGTCCTCTAATTGCTCTCACAGTATTCTTTGTCAATTTGTATTGATCTAAAGGTGGCATTCCCTGATCCCTAGAGATTAGGGGAAAATTCTAGAAATCTTTTATTGATCATCAACTGCTATTTTTAATTATGAAGTTACACAATAATATTTCAATTCCAGTGTGATGTAGTAATGCCACCATTTGTATTCAAAAAGAGATTAAACAAGTTTCATCCTGGCCTCCTTTCTTTTCAATATTTACACTATTTACAAAAGAGAGAGAGAGAGAGTAGAGTGCCATTGTCCAAAGCAATCCAAATAAACTTATTTTATATCTCTGTACACTGCAAATGCAGCTTTCCGATTTGCAATGCAAGTAAAGTTTAAAAAGAAAGCAAAAACATGTCCTTAAGTATTATAAAACAAAAATGAGGATTCTTACTTTTGTAAGTCATAACCACTATTAGAAGATTAATAAACCATACATAGGATAAAATAACAGGGCTGCCAACTCTCACGCAATCAGCGTGAGACTCACGCAATTCAATCAATTTTGACTGTCTCACTCTGATAAACAAAATCTCATGCTAAACCCCCAAAATCATGGAATGTACAAAAATATCCCTACATTCTCTGATTATATTCCGAATATTCCCCTTAGCTTAGGAGAAGGATGAGCTCCCAGCGCTGCCCCGCCCTGCCCAGCCACCCCGCCCTGCCCAGCCACCCCACCGCGCCTCTTTTCCCGCCTTAATCCTTCTGCCGGCGTCCCGTAACTGTCACGATGCCGATCATTATCGCTTCAGGAAAGCGAAGAGCAGGAGGCTTCTTCGCCGCCCGGGGCGCTCGCAGCCACTTTGCCCCGCCCTCTCCCTCTCTGCAATGTCCTCTGGGACAAGCCAGCTGCCCTAGGCTTTCCAAAGAAGGACACGAGGGGGCTGGCAAAGCCTCTTTACAGCCTCGGCCAGTAATAACAATGGTAAGCAAAGCCAACGGAGTGGCTTCCATTTAACCCTTTGGTGTTTAAATCTTTGGTGATGTTTCTTTATTTTCTCTGGCTGGATTTCTGACCCAGGGGAGAAAGACCATTTAAAAAAGCAAAAAGGACAGAAAGAACACCAAGAAAGAATGGGACAACCCCCCCCCCCCCAAAAAAGAGATCCAACACAACTCTGAATAAAATTATTATTATTTTAAATTTTATTATTATTATAATTATTATTACCACCCCTTTACACGCCTTATGCTCTCTTTTAGCTGATCCAAAAGAGTCTTCCCAAACCAGCAAGGCGAGAAGCGCGCCAGGCTGATCTATAAAGGGGCTGGGCAGCTTTTTTGCAAAATACTTAATAGAAAGGTTGGAGGACTGACAGGATTACATCTCTGGCAGTGGATGAAGGAATCACTTTTTCCTCTTTCTCCTTTGAGTTTAAATCCTAGGTCTCCATGCACCAGATCGACAGGACTGTACTACATTATTATCATATTTTCAAACCCTTAGATAAGGACTCAATAAGGACTTTTTTTGATGCCAGTAGGCTTCTCAGCCCCAAATTGGGATAGCCCTGACTCAACTAGAACATATTCTAATCTTAACACAATTTACCATCCAAAGAGCAGTAAGACCATTAAGTTCAGAATCTAAACTTACCCAATAAATATTGTACGGCCGCACAGCAGGCCGCCACACCAGAAACCCGCTAAATTATTAGAGTTGACAGTTCATCTGTGATGAAGTGTAGTATTTAACCTGTGGCATTCAACTACTATTCCAGAGTTTCCTTGTGAATCAAGAGCTGCACTTGCTGTATTTTTTAGTCTCTACCAGGGCTTTGTTTTGGTTCTATAGCTTCTATGATGAAAGCTAGGGCCAAGCTTCAGAATACAGTAGATGAGTTTTACAGTTAACAATATGTATATTTATATGAAGCACTCATTATTCAATTAAATGTTTAGTTTATACATGTCTGAAATTATGAACCCCTATTTCAGTCAACAAGTTAGTATATAATTAAAGACTGAGACTATAGCATTTGATATTGGCATGTAGTATGGTATTTGATACAGAAAGAAGAATACCCATTGATGTATTTGCATTATCTCTGTAGTTGTTTCGGGTTTTTTGTCTTTTTGTTGCACATTGAATTCATCCTATAGTGGTCTATAGTACATCACTAAGCTAATAAAGTCAGTTGAGGTAGAATACTGCAGTTACAAGTCAGGAACTTCAATTATTCATGGTCAGTGAACTGCATTATTAATATCTTACAAATCCGGTTCAAGTACATTGGTGCTGCTTGCATGTATGTATGTATGTATGTATATGTCCAAATCATGACTAAAGTATGCATCAGATTGCACCATTTAAAATGTAAAATTGTCAAAGCTCCCTACCGTCCCCCCCCTCACACCATCCCCCCCCCCCTCGGTCGCTTCGCTCCCTCGCAATGTCTCACTCCGAACTATCACTCAAGGTTGGCAGCCCTGAAATAAGATATTTGAAAATTTAGTAAGAAAACTCTGTTTTTGGAAAAGAAAAAAGGCTATTCTTGGAGCCTTTTAGAAAACTACTTGCTTTTGGAATTCAGTTCTTTGTTAGTAGCAGAGGTGGAAACTGAATTCCAGCCATGATGAATATTTTTAAAGCAAAGGTGATCAGCCATCTGATTGATTATAAAACACCAACATCTCTTGAAACAGCATGATCTACATTTCTAAGACCCATGGTCTAAATTCCTGAGAATGTTTCCAATTCATTATTGCAACTGAAACTCAATTTGGTTTCTTTACAAGGATTGTCTAAAGCATCATCAACTAAAATTCAGGCTAGAACTGAGTTTTATTTGGAATCAAGCAAGCCTGGAAAGTTTTAAGACAAATTACTAACTCTTGTTTCTTTATTATGTGAACAATAAAGAGGGTATAATTCACTAAGCTAATGTCGATGGGGAAGAATGAAATATGCTGTCTCTCTTGGATTGCTATAACTAATCAATAGATGTCCCTTTGTATATAACTGCACTTACTGTAATAGAAGTCAACAGTTGCCTTCTATTCAATTGGGTTTTAAGATAGCCTCTTCTTGTCTCAGAAATGGATGACTTTTTCTTTGAAAAGAGCATCAAGGGTTTTATGCCCTTTAATTCTCTAGAGGTATGTTGCATTTTTCCATGATTTTCTTGCACTACAAGAAATTCCTTAACTCCATAATATCAATAGACATTTTACTTAATGATCATTAAATAACAACATAGACTTCTCATTTATAGCAAACAGAAGGTTGCAAGAATCCAATCTCAATTTAGCTGTTGGCAAAATGTTCCTTATCTAGAAATGGGTGTTTGGGTGAAGTCAAGAACATTTCCTTCCTTCCTTCCTTCCTTCCTTCCTTCCTTCCTTCCTTCCTTCCTTCCTTCCTTCCTTCCTTCCTTCCTTCCTTCCTTCCTCCCTCCCTCCCTTGTTCCCTTCCTTCCTTGTTTCCTTCCACCTTTGCAAGAACTTCCTGCCTTCCTTGCTTCCTCCCTCGTTTTCTTCCTTTCTTCCTTGTTTCCTTCCTTTTCAAGAATTTCCTTCCTTCCTCTTTTTTCAACAATTCTTTCTTTCTTTCTTTCTTTCTTTCTTTCTTTCTTTCTTTCTTTCTTTCTTTCTTTCTTTCTTTCTTTCCTTCCTTCCTTCCTTCCTTCCTTCCTTCCTTCCTTCCTTCCTTCCTTCCTTCCTTCCTTCCTTCCTTCTCATTTGACATCTGACAAATGACTTTATGCAAAAGAGAATGTTCCAGTTATGGTCCTCATTGCAATTGCTGAGGAACATTTTGTACAAATCTATAAAAACATGCATATGTAGCCATCCAACAGAAGAACAGAAGATGCCAAGGAAATTCTGCATTTCTCTGTATTAGTTGAGCTTCTTGGCTCTAATTGTGAATTAAAAGTGGATGATTAGAGAAAGATTTATCAGTAGATAGAAACCCCTTGTGGACTTGATGAAAGGAGAGAAAAATGAACTTGCAATTTTGAAGATTAAAAAAAAGTAGCTTATGGAAAGAAGAAAGTTATGATGTACCTTTAGAGAACAAGAATAAAATATAAATGTTTTTATAAGCTCTGTTGGGAATATTGGAGGACACACAATATTATCTTTATTTTCTTTTATGGTTTTTTTTTTACCTTGTTCAGAATTTCTTCCATTAAAAGTACATAAAAATGAATTAAAATGAATGAGGTTTGTTTGAAATTAATCAATTTGAGATGGTAGCAGTTGCATTATGCTCTGGAATTATAACTCATTTTGATGAACCAAATAATTCTGTCTAAAGAAATTTACAAAGTTTGTAAGTTTAAACTGTTCCAACAGTTTGCACCCTTTTGTATCCAGATTATTTATAGTTTCACTTTCCTTCCAAAATACTTTCGGTTAAACTGGTAGCAGACAAAACGGGATATAGGAAAACTCCAAAGCTCTTAACTACTCCAGAAGATTGGGCTAGGGAAATTATGCTGATGTACAGGTAGTTCTCAATTGAAGGCCACCATCGAGCCCAAAATTTCTTTTGCTAAGTATGATTTTTGTTAAGTGAGTTTAGCCCCATTTTGTGATCTTTCTTGTCACAGTTGTTAAGTAAATCATTGCAGTTGACTCCAGGACACTGCAACCATCATAAATATGAGTCAGTTCTCAAGAGTCCGAATTCTGATTACATGCCCACAGGGATCCTGTAATGATTGTAAGTGTGAAAAATGATTATGTCACCTTTTTCACTGCCGTTGTAACTAATTGTCACTAAATGAACTATTGTAGGTTGAGGACTACCTGTATCCTTTGCTATTTGTTGGCACAGTATGATCGAAAAGAAGATTATTGTTGTGATGACCCAAAGGGGCGAGGCACAAAAGCAACAAAGTCACAAAAATAGGTAAAGTCCCTTTAATTCCTCCAACTTGGCTCCCAATGTCCAGTTATCATCGGCTGGAGAAAACTCTCCCAAGAACAGTTTTTAAAGGGAAGAAATTCAGTCCGAACCCAAAGTACATATAAAATATAAATATAAAGTAACACATTATAGCGATTAACAAGCCAGAGCAGGATAAGGAATTGCAGACAAAAAGATAACGAAACACACAGAGTTGGGAGGATGCCAGAACCCAAATAAGACATGACAAACAAATAATGCACACTTTGCTTCCAGCAAGGTGCTGTGTGCAAGTACCCTTTATATCCTGTTTTCCCAGCTGCAGCTAATGAAGGGAATCAGGGCCCTTTTCTCCCCCATAACCCCCATAACTCATGTTGCTCCCTCCTCCGTTCCTCCCTGTGTGCCCTAGGATGAAGAGGGGGTGGTCCTAGGTCTTCCTCTGAATGCCCAGCCAGACTGTGCCCTTTCCCAGTTTCCTGCACAGCTCCTGGAGCCACACTCCCACTCCTTGTCAGCTGTTCGACTCCCCCTCAGAATCAGATTCCAACAAGGGCATGACAATTTTTATGTTTGTTGTTTTTTAGTGTCTTAATCCTTTTTATTCCCAATGTTAAGTGCAATGCTCTTAAGAGTTATTTACAACTGATGTGGCATACAAGGTGAAATAAGTACATGCAATTACTACAATGAAATCTTTAAGTTACTTCTCTTTTTTAAAAAACCATGGGGGAAAAAGTACAAATCATTCTCTGGAAATATTTGTATGGATTTTTCTTCCTAAAATGTGAACAGGCTTGTCTGTCTGATGGAAATCTAGAGCCTGCAAACCATAAATTTGTATGCAGATGGGTTGCACCCCAAAATATCCATTCAGAGATAAAAATGATCTTCTGCTCACAGAAATGAGTGTTTTCATCTTGATCAGGAATTAAATGCTTGATCAAGGGTTGTATGCGAAAGCATGGAATTTTCATATCAGGTATAGACCAGGCAATGACAGATTTTGTACTTGATATTGGCATTGAGTAAACTTTTATGTATTCCTGTGAAAAGATCAAACTTTATAAAACTTCTTTAAATCTTCCCATGGTTTTGTGTTGTGTGTGTGTGTGTGTGTGTGTGTGTGTGTGTGTGTGTGTAAGCCAAGTTGTTTCTCTTCATTTGGAGAAGTCCTTGATGGTCTCCAAGCTTGGTTATTTTCTTGCAGACATCTCATTACCCAACCTAGGTAACATCATGGGTAACTGGAATATTGGATTATTCTTTATTGGCCAAGTGTGATTAGACCCACAAGGAATTTGCCTCTGGTGCCATAAGCTCTCTGTGTACATTCAAACTATAAAGGAATAAGTCCTAAATCATAAATCACAAGGCACAACCATAAATCCTAACAAGAAGTGATAAATCATAAGGTACCATAAGGTAAGCAGGAAAGATGAGAAGACGAGAAAGAGAAGATGAGAAGGATAATAGACAGTGGTGGGTTTCCAATTTTTTTCCCTACTGGTTCTATGCATGTGCAATCTGCTCTGTTGAGCAAATCAACTGAGCTTTGTGCATGCGCGCAGGGCTCAAATACCAACTTCTCTCAACACTGGTGAGCCGTTTGAACTGTTTTTCAGCTCAGCTGAGGCACTACAATCTTTTCTGCCACACAGATCATCTGAGCTAAAAAAACAAGGAAATGTAGGAGAGGTAATGGTGGGGTCAGGTGGGCAGGGCCAATCAGAGGTGGTATTTGTCGGTTCTCCGAACTGGTCAAAATTTACACTACCAGTCAGGGGTGGGTTCAAATTTTTTAACAACCGATTCTGTGGGCGTGGCTTAGGTGGTGGGCGTGGCTTGGTGGTCATGTGACTGGGTGGACGTGGCTTGGTGGTCATGTTATTGGCTGGGTGTGGCCAACTCAATATCACTCACATCAAGGCATGCATCTCCTCGCCTGGCCTCTCATGACTATGGGGATTCTGCAACAGTCATCATTGTGAAAAATGGTCATAAGTCACTTTTTTCAGTGCCATTTTAACTTTAAATGGTCACTCCACACAAGCAAAGTACCAGCAAAAGAGGGGAAAAGAACTCCAGAGAAGTTCCAGAGACAGGAAGTCTAGTCCTGCCAAGAATGTAACAAGGGTTAACGGAGAGGCAGTTTCTGTAAGCAACACCAGAATGTTTCCTTCCTTCCTTCCTTACAGGATTAGGCCATAATTTCTTCTAACAACTGGTTTTATGAACTGCTTAGAATGTTAACAACCAATTCTAGCGAATAGATGCAAACTGGTAGAATCCCACCCCTGCTACCAGTACACCAGAACTGATCCAAACCGGCTGAATACCACCTCTGATAATAGCAATAAAGCCCTATTACATGGGTCAATATATTTAGGCCTGAGACAGTGCTGTGGTACTTAGCTAAGTTCCTCAGAGTGATGGCATGGGGGAAAAACTATTTTTGTGCCAGGTTGTTTTGGTATGCAATGCACTATAATGGCATCCTGAAGGGAGAAGTGGAAAACAGTTTATGTCCAGGATATGAGGGGACTGCAAATATTTTCTCAGCCCTCCTTCTCACCCATGGAAGATATAGATCGCAGAGGTGGTATTCAGCAGGTTCTGACCAGTTCTGGAGAACCGGTAGCAGAAATTTCTAGTAGTTCGGAGAACTGGAAAATACCACCTCTGACTGGCCCTGCCCCCATCTATTCTCTGCCTCCTGAGTCGCAGCTTATCGGCTGGGTCTTCTTTGGTTGCCCTGCATGGAAGAACGGAGCTGGAAAGCAGGTTAGTGGGATGGGGAGGGAATGGGGATTTTACAGTATCCTTCCCCTGGAGTGGGATGAGAATATAGATTTTACAGTGTCCTTCCCCTGCCACACCAACCAAGCCACACCCATGCCCACCAACCTATGCCCACAGAACTGGTAGTATTTTTTTTTTTAAAAAAATCCCACCCTTGATAGGTCGCCTATGAAAGGCAGGTTGGTTGCAGTTGTTTTTTCTGTAGTCCTAACTATCCAATGGAGTCCATCCTGTTGTGTTTGACCGTTGTGCCAAACCAGAGAGTTATAGAGATACAGATGACAGACTCAATTGTTCCTCTGTAGAACTGTACCAGCACATCCTTGAGTAGCAATCAAGCTCAGAGAGCACCAAGGACCCCTCATTTCCACCCTGTGCTACAAATATTCTAATACTGGTATGGCTTGGAGAAATTGGAAGTATCACTTGCATCTCCAGGATCTGCCTTCAAAGCTTATATATACCCCAGTCAGCCAAAATATGCAACTGCTTGATTTTTTTTTTTGAGAAGAAATGGTTCCTTTTTGAATCCTTTGCTTAGCTCTGACATAGACATGTGGCAACTTTTGTCTCAACGCCTTCTCAAAAATAGTGGCTGCTTTATTCCACTCAGGAGTCTTTAGAAACATTTCAGCATTCAATATTTTACTAGCTCAATATCCATGCTTCACTACAGAACTATTTGGTTGGGCTTAGTTTTTGGGGAGGTAAATAAGGGAAAAAATCTGTCTCTACCTACCAGCATCCATTGGTATTCATCTAGCTAGCATCCTGTTTGGAAACTGAAACAATATTTGCTGTGTGAGCAAGAAGGAGACAGAAAGGAGCCTCCCAACCGCCTAGTTCAACTGTTCTGTACTAAAACTGGTTGCTGCTGTGAAACTGAAACTGAAACTTCTCTGCTTGTGTTTTGCATTTGGAACAGATTTCTTTTCAGGTGAGGAGGGGGAGTAGGACTCCTTAGCATCAGAGTGTGGTAATAATAATAATAATAATAATAATAATAATAATAATAATAATAATAATAATAATAATAATAATAATAATAATAATAATATAGGAAATACTAATGCTCCCATGCTCATTTTGAAAAATCCTTTCTTAGAGAGCACCTAGAAGCCAAGAGGAACATAAGTGCCAAATTTCAAGTTTGTAGGCTTCACGGTTCTGAAGATTCTGTGATGATGTGTGAGTGGTATTTCGCTTTTATACTGTATATATATATATAATAACTGATATTCATCACCATATGATAGTTGATTTGAATGTGTTCTATTGTGGGCCAGAATTTTATGCCGGGTAATTTTTGTCGATGGTCCTAAAAAACTGTTTAGGTTCACACTTATCAAACTATCAAGAAGTGACACTAACTTTTTTTTTTTTTTTTTTTCAGAAATAGCATTCAAACCTGCCAATTCAGCTTTTGGAAATTAAATTTAACTTTAGAAAGAAAGGAAAACAAATATGGTGCTGTGGGCAATGGAACAAAGTTGTCAATATCCCATTATTTTTGATAGAATTGTTTTGTTTTGTTTTAGCAACCAACATCAAAAGTGAAATTCAAATATTATTGAATGTCAACTGATGAAAAAAGAGACAGTGGCTTTAAAAAAAAGAGTTAATGTTTATTGTATCTTTTGGAAACATCAGCATGATATATGAGAAAACAAACAAAGGACTGATGAAAGTCTCAGTGGGTTTTACGTTATATTTCTTGACTTTGATGATTTTGTTAACTTGACCTTTTTTTTTTTTTTGCTTGTAAAATCTGGTGAAAATAGATGCTTCCTTATGGGTGCAATGGAGTCCCAACATATAGTCAGAGAATTCCATTCCTTTTAAGTACCACTTATTTAACCATTGCCAATTATAAACTCTTTGTAAATATACAACTTTTTCCCTCTTTTTATCTTTTCTCTATTCTTCTCTTCTCTTCCCTTCTCTCTTCTCCTCTCCTCTCCTCTCCACCTGTCTTGTCTTAACTTGTCTTTTCTGTTGTATCATATCTTACCTTACCGTAACTCATCTCATCTCATCTTCTTTCTCTCTTTCTTCTTCTCTCCCTCCCTTCCTCCCTCTCTTCTCTCTCTGTCTCCCTTCTTTCTCTTCTCTTCTCTTCTCTCCTCTCCTCTCCTCTTCAGTCCTGTCTTGTTTTCTCTTGTCTATCTTATCTTATTTCATTTCATTTCATCTCATCTCATCTTCTTTTTCTCTTTTTCCTTCTCTCCCTCCCTCCCTCTCGCCCTTCTCTCCCTCCCTCCCTCCCTCATCATAACTTGAGAGAAGAGAGAAAACTGAAGAGCAAAGGAACATATTGAAAGGAACATAACATTAAACCATATTTTTTTTAAAAAAAAAAAGTTTTATTGTTTTTTTTAAGACAAACATAAACAAACGCAACATAAAAAAAATCAAACCATCTTCCATACATGTGCATACAGTGTGTCGGTTGGTTTACAAATTGTTTTGTGCTTCTACTTCGTAGTCATCAATTAGAATTATATTGTATATGTTCTCATATTGTCAATCAAATATTCCTAAATACATTAATATCATTGTTAATCAATCATTTGACTATACTATTATTCATTCATGTTTTACAAAATAATCCATATTTTATTTAATTTATTTTATGACAATTCATATTTCCATCTCAAATTTATCCTATAATCATTTTGTAGATATAATAAAAAATACATCTTTATACATTCATTATGTTCTAAAAATCTGCATATTTCATTACCATGTTTTATTGTTTAACCATTGATAGAATAGATCCCAAATTTTATAAAATTGCTTATCTTCTTGTTCTCTGATTTCAAATGTCAATCTACTCATTTCAGCACATTCCAAAATTTTCTTAATAATTTCCTCCTGTGTTGGTATTTTCTCATTTTTCCAGTTTTTAGCAAATACGATCCTAGCCGCTGTTAATACATTTACAATCAGGTATTTCAAGTCTTTACAACATATTTAAGGTAAAATTCCCAATAAAAATATCTCTGGTTTCAAGTCTATATGCTTTTTTGTCATTTTTTCCAACCATGTGTGGATTTTAGTCCAATATTTTTTGGTACTCACACACGTCCACTACATATGGTAATATGAGCCAGGTGTGTGATGACATTCCAACATTTTCCAGATTTGTTCTTGAACATTCTTACTATTCTTGTTGGGGGGAAATGCCATCTGTAAAACATCTTATACAAATTTTCTTTATATGCTGTTGACATTGTCATTTTATAATTTTGAGACCACAATTTTTGCTATTTCTCTAGATCAATCCCATATCCAAAATTCTTCCCCCAAGCAATCATTGTTTCTTTGACTTGTTCTTCTTCTAGTTTAATTTCTAATAAATATCCATACAATTTTTTAATCACCTTTTCATCAGTACCTGTCAAAATCTTATCTAAGTCAAGTCAGTTTATCATAGAAACCTTCTGTTTTAGAATCTTTATCATACTTTGAATGTATTTGCACATAGGAAAACTAATTCATCTTTATACCTTGTTCTTGCATAGATTTAAGTTTACCCTTTTCATTGAAATTTCACCATATCTAACTGTTTGTTCCTTTTTGTATATAATAGGATAAGAAAATGCTTCAATAGTCGATAGCCAGATCAGAATTTTCAAATAACATTGCCTTTTAGTCTTCTCCCAGTTTAACTACAGAGACTCCCGTATATAATGTCTTCTAAAATACCCCTGCATTTTAGTTCCTTTATACCATAAAAAAGCATGTCACCCCAACAACAGATCGTGTCCTTCTAGTGTCAACAATCTAGCATTTCTTAATGTTATCCATTCCTTAACCCGCAAAACATTTGTAGCTTGGTAGTACAGCTCCCAATTAGGCAAACCAAATCCTCTTCTTATTCTAGCATCTTGCAAAAGTTTTAATTTTATTCTTGCTTTCTTATCTTGCCATATATATTTCAACACGATTTTATTTAAATCTCCAAAGTAGTCTTTTCCAAGCCTAATTGGAATTCTTTGGAACAGATATAAAATTCTGGGTAATATAATCATCTTGATTGTTGATATTCTCCCTATTAATGACAGTTGTAAATTTTCCCATTTCGCCAAATCTAGCTCTATCTGCTGCTTAAGTTTAATATAGTTATTCTCTTTTAGTGTACTACATCTTGCTGTCAAATGTACTTGATCTTATTTGTGGATTATCAATTCATCCGCCAATTCTTCCTTTTGTCTTGATAACATATTCTTTGTCAAAATCTTTGTTTTGTCTTTATTTATTTTCAAACCAGCCAAACATTAAACCATCTTTGTCTGTTCTTTTCTGCATTTTTTCCAGACTCAACATCTGCTTTATATTGTGGTGACCAAAATTGGATCGAGTAATCCAAGTATTGCAAAATTGGATGCAGTAATCCAAGTATTGCAAGATTGGATGCAGTAATCCAAGTATTGCAAAATTGGATGTAGTATGATCGTGGTGTATCCATGGATTGAGCTCAACTTGAAGAAGACTCAACCTTTGCCTACTTTTTTGTGTTTCCAGGTAGATTACTGGAAGCTGTCAAAATGATAAAGAATGGCAAGTAGGAAGGAGAAATATCACTTTTTCATTTCTTAGGGCTGGTTCCATCTCATGGTCCCATCAAATATGATCCCCTCCAGCATTACTTTCTCAGAATAGTTACAATTTGGTGGAGATCTTAGCTCTCCTTCTAGTCAAGATAGGCTCTTATAAAAACTTATCCAGAGGAACTGTGTAGTCTCAGGTGTCTTCATATGATCAAAAGAAAGTTGATCTCAGAATGCAAAACCCTTTCTTTCTTAAAGATCAGAAGAGGAAAGACAGCCCCAGTTTGCAATCTTTCCAGAGTCAATGTAAGTTCTGATTCTTTTTCCTTCAAATCATGGCCTGTGTTAAATCAACTTAAAGACCTCTGGATCAATTCATTCAAAATAAATTGAACGCCTTATAAAATTCCTAATCCAATCCTCAAACTACACTGCCCAGTTTTAAGGTATCTCAACACTCTCCTTGGAGGCTCATTGCAACTAATTTTTTTCCTGTTTTTTGTATTATTCTGTTTTTTGTTTTTTTTTAAGTTTCTTTTTCTCTTTTCCCCCATCTGGTGATTTTGTACTTTTATTGAAACTTCTATTTCAGATCTCAGTAAATGACCTTATGAAATTGCATATAGGTCAAAATATGCAGCACCGCTCAATATTTTATTCATCCTGATGAGCTTTATATCATTTTTCCCTAAACTCGCTGTCACAATTTTCTTATCATTTTTAACAGAAGGGAGGAAGCAAAAGATTTGTGTCTTGCACCAAATCTCCAGGATGCTACTTCTTAGTGATTTTGAAGTGACAGATGATTGCTGAAAGAACAATAATATATTATAGTATGACAAATAATGGCCTAAAACAGAAAAGGATAGAAGAAAAGAGGGGAGAGGACAGGAGAGGAGAGAAAAGGAAAGGAGAAAGGAAGGGAAGGGAAGGGAAAAGAAAAGAAGGAAAGGAAAGGAAAAGAGTGGAAGGGAGGGAAATGGAGGGGATGGAGAAGGGAAGGAAGAAAGGAAAGGCAATATAGAATGGAGGAAGGAAGGAAGGAAATACAATACCATTTTTGATAGATATTCTTTCTCCCCTAAATTATTAAAATCCTGGATTTTATATTACTGAAGCAACAATGGTAATGAAACTGAGAAGTGCCAGAACATGAATGCATGCTGTATATAACATAAGTAAATGAAGAGATAGAATGCTAAAGGGGCAACCTGATTCCCCCTGCATCTTCCAGTGATTATTATCTAATCGTGTCATTTAACAAGCTCTGAGAAGGAAAAAGTGAAAAATAGCACGTGGCATTTATCTATATTCTCATAGAAAACTTTTGGAATCTCTGTGCATTCTTTATAAGTTTTATCTAGCTCTCAACTTTTGCTTCAGATAAATGGTCTGTCAATATTCTGAATTACTCAGAAATTTGTTGCAACCTTTAAAAAAAAATCAAATGGAAGGCTTGTTATTGATGGACCACTTGTAGGAAGCATGGAGGATTCAGAGGGAGATATGCCGGTGTGTCATATTCTCATCTATGATAGTAAAATGTTCTATTCAACAATCCATTCCCTGCTCTGCATTTTTCACACTGAAGAGTGAGTAGTAATCTCTCTCTCTCTCTCTCTTCCTCTTCCTCTCCTCCTCCCTCCCCCCTCTCTGTGTGGAGAGGGAGGGAGGGAGGAGAAGGAGAAGGGGGGAGAGAGAAGGAGATAAAAAGGGAGAGGGAGAAAGGAAAGAGGGAGAGAAAGAGAGAGAAGGACAAAAAAGAAGGAGAAGGACAGGGAGAGGGAGAGGGAGAGAGAAAAAGACAAGGAGAGGGAGAGGGAAAGAGAGAGAAGAAGAAGGAGATGGGGGGAGAGAAAAGAAAGAGGAGAGGGAGAGAGGGAGGGAGAGACGGGGAGAGGGAGAGGGAGAGAAAGAGATATGCCAGATATCAGTGGTCCCCAACTGTGTGATCTCTAGGTAAACCTCAACATATTACTACAATTGAGCCCAAAGTTTCCATTTGCTAAGCAAGGCAGTTGTTTGGCAAGTTTTGCTTCATCTTATGGCCATTCTTGCCACTGTTGTTATGCGAATCACTGCAGTGGCTAAATTAATAACACAGTTGCAAAGTGAACTTGGCTTCCCCATTGACTTTGCTTGTCGCCAAAGAGGATCGTGTAACCTACCCTGGACACTGCAACTGTCATAAGTACATGCCAGTTGCCAAGCATCCAAATTTGGATCACATGACCATGGGGATGCTGCAACTATTGTAAGTGTAAGAAATGGTCATAGATCACTTTTCTCAGTGCTGTTGTAACTTTAGTCACTAAATGAACGGTGGTAAGTCCAGGGCTACTCTGTTTCTCCAAAAATACGACCTACCCTGAAAGTAAGTCCTAGCTTGATTTTTACATGTGTGCCCAATATAAGCCCTACTCCAAAAATAAGCTCTAATTAAGATCCTGCCCACTCCACGGGTAAAAATTAAGCTAGGGTGTGGAATGGGTGGTGGTGGAGCTGCTCTATTATTTACCAGTGGACAGTTGTAGGCAGGCCTTGCACACCCCGACACCTGTCTCGCTGGCTCATTTCTTCTGCAGCCAGCAGGGCTGGCAAGACTTTCCTGAAGGCTTCTGGAGCTGATAACGAAGCTCTGGATCGATCCTGAGCTCTCTTATTGGCTACAGAGGCCTTCAGGAAAGCTTTGCCAGCCGTAGAAGAACAAGTTCCTGAAGGCCTCTGACAGCAAAAAGGAGGCTGGGAGCGATGCACGCAACTGAGGTTAGTCAGTGGATGGCCTCCCCTGAAAATAAGACCTAGTGCCTTTTTTTTGTGCAAAAACAAATATAAGACAGGGTCTTATTTTTGGGAAAACATGGTACTTGTATTCGTTTTCATTAAACATATAAAATTGATGGGATTTTTTTTTTTTAACCAAAACCACTTTGGAACAGATACTGTATGCCTTGAACATGAAGCTACTAAAAGAAATAGTTTCCATAATACACATTAACTGGAGTATATTTCATGATGGCATTCTGAGGCATGCATAACAGGAGAAAGGAAGGTTATAGAAACATGATCTTAGACATTTTTAATCTCATTGCAAAGAGAAGACATTGCGTCTTCCAACAAACGATGAAAGCTGAGTTATTGTAGACTGGCTAGTCAACTTGTATGTGAATTACATTTTTGTTACAGAAGTTATGATTTTTGCATTGGTGATTGATTGATAAATAAATAATACACCTGCTAGCTTAGAATACTTTATTGGCCAAGTGTGATTCGACACACAAGGAATTTGTCTTGGTGTAAATACTCTCAGTATACATTAAAAAAAGATACATTCGTCAGGAGTCAAGAATCATAAGGTACGACACTTAATGATAGTCATAAGGTACAATAAGCAATCAATCATACTAGGAAACAGTCAATATAAATTGTAAGGATACAAGCGACAAAGTTATAGTCATACAGTCACAAGTGGGAGGGGATGGGTGGTAAGAAGTGATGACAAGATTAACAGTAATAGTGCAGACTTTGTAATAGTTGAATAGGGTTGAGGGAATTATTTGTTTAGCAGAGTGATGGCTTTTGGGGAAAAAACTGTTCTTGGGTCTAGTTGTTTTGGTGTGCAGTGCTCTATAGCATCATTTTGAGGGAAGGAGTTGAAACAGTTTATGACTAGGATGTGAGGAGTCTGGTAATGTTTTCACAGCCCTCTTTTTGACTCATGCAGTATACAGGTCCTCGATTGAAGGAAGGTTGGTAGGAATTGTTTTTTCTGCAATCCTAATTACTCTCTGAAGGCTCTGTCTGTCCTGTTAGGTTGGAGAACTGAACCAGACAGTTGATAGAGGTGCAGATGACAGACTCAATCATTCCTCTGTAGAACTTGTGCTTACCACCAACATTTCTGCTACCAAATAAAGAAATATAGACGTGTATTCTGCTAGTAGTTTCACTTACTTTGTATTTTGCATTATTTCTGGGAATCAGTATCATACCAGAGACTAGGAGTATTGTTCTAAATAGGCAGAACCACTTATTTAGTTGGTTGAAATCCCAAGGTTAACGTTACTTCCCAAAGTTTTAGAATGTCTTTCTCAGGTTGAAAATAGTAATCATGGTGTTTATGCGGTCCAGATTTTCAATTCAGAATAGAGCTGAAAAGGACCTTTCAGGTCTTCTCATCCAACCTCCTGCTCAACCAGGAGACTCAATATCTATGATGGTGAACCTATGGTATGCATGCCAGAAATGGCACACAGAGCCACTTCAAGTCGACATGTGAGAGGTCTCCTGGAAGAGCCCCACTGTGCATGCATGCACGTTTCCACCAGCCAGCTGATTGTTGGGTATCTGCTGTGCATGTGCAGGGAGAGACACATGTGTGGGAGATGCATATGGATGTGCAAAAGCACGCAGCATGTGGGGGCAGTTGTGTGCATATCGCATCATGGATGCAGGGGCACTTTTGGCACACAACATGGAAAAGGTTTGCCAACACAGCCCTATATCATTTCAGAGAAGTGGCTGTCCAGTCTCTTCTTAGAAACCTCCCATGAAGGAACTATTCCACCAGTTAATTGTTCTCACTGTTCGGAAATTTCTCCTTGATTCCAGGTTGCTTCTCTCCTTGATTACTTTCCATCTCTTGTTTCTTGTCTTGCCCTCTGGAGCTTCAGAAAATAAGTTGACCTCCTTTTCTTTGTAGCAGCCCCTCAAATACTGGAAGATTGCTATCATGTCATCCCTGGTCCTTCTTTTTTTCTAGACTAGCCAATCGTTCTTCATGTTTTAGTCTCCAGGCGTTTAATGGTCTTAGCTGTGCTTCTCTGCAACTATTTCTCTGCACATTTTTGTAAACTAGATGCAGTATGCAGGTGTGGTCTTACTAAGGTTTTGTATATAAGCTCATTGGTAAGTATACCTCATTTACAATCCTGTCAATCACACTGAATTTTCTCTCTGTGATGTTCTTTTCCAATAATGCTTGTAATGATTACAGCATTTTCTTTGTAAAAATAAAGCAGGTTCCATGTTGTCTACATCCTTCCAGATATGCAGTTAGATATGTAACTAATCCTAAACTGAAGTAAGAATCTTAAATCTCCAACTTCTATCATCTCAAACAACTGACACATATGTTTGCAGTTCACACTTATCTGTAAAAAAGCTTTAATTTGAGCTATAGCAAATTTTAGGATATGAGCCCAGGCTAAAACACATCCTGCAAGGTTAATTTAAAAACTCAGCATGCTATTTCTGTTTTTTGAGATTTACATTCTTTCCATGATCCCAGGTGGCCTGCCATAAATATATAACAGAGTGAATTCAAAACTTCTCCTTTTAAAAAGACTCCTAATGAAGAGAGTAAAAGTCAGTTGTGCCCTGAATTATTGTAAAGCAAAGTGTTTGTTTGTTTTCTTTTGGATAAAATATAGCCAGAGAGACTTGCACGATATTAGGTACATGAATAAGTGGTGATTATTTTTTTTTACAATTGTGCAATTTTTTTCAATCAAATAATAACACTGTTACAGATTCACAAATAAGAACAGCCATTTCAAGGCAGTGAAACAAATTGGGGTAGCTGCAAAAGTGCATGTTCCAGTCTCCCTGTTTTTGGTTTGTCTGCAGCTTCTGTTTTTGTTTTGAAAGAAAATATGCAGAATGCAACGTGGCAATTTCATTTCTTTATCTGGAGATTGCTGTGGTGGGGCTGAGTGCAGTGGTAGGTTTCAATTATTTTTTAATACCGGTTCTTTTCTTTTTTCTTTTTGAAAAAGTTTTTTATTTTTATAACAAAAACTTCTTCTTTCAATTATACTGTGTTGACTGGGTACATATATCTTGTGCACATAATAATATTTGTATACGTTCCTTGTTGAATTTACATTCATATTATATTCTAATCAACATTATATATCATATTATATCATTATTACAATATCATTAGGTTTTTTTTTCAGTTTCCAGGTATCCTTGAAAACAAATCCCAACTCTATGTTTTACTACCAGTTCTGTGGGTGTGGTTTGGCGGGTATGGCAAGGAAAAGTTACTGCACAATCCCCATTCCCTCCTCACCCCACTAACCTGCTTTCCAGCTCCATTCTCCTGTGCAGGGAAACAAAAGAAGACCCAGCCAATCAGCTGGGACTTGGGAGGCAGAAAATAGATGGGGGCGGGGCCAATCAAAGGCGGTATTTGCTGGTTCTCCGAACTACTCAAAATTTCCGCTACCGGTTCTCCAGAACTGATCAGAACCTACTGAATACCACCTCTGGCTGAGTGGTATCAAATGATGGGATATTTAGCAGCTGCCAGCTCCAATCTTTCAATATAGGTAGTCCTTGACTTACAACCATTAGTTTAGTGTTCTAAAGTTACAACGGCACTGAAAAAAGTGATTTATGACTGTTTTTGACACAAACCATTGCAGCATCCCCATGGTCACATGATCAAAAAGGGGGTCATGTGATCCCCTTTTGCGACCTTCTGATGAACAAAGTCAGTGAGGAAGCCAGATTCACTTAACAATCATGCTATTAATTTAACAATTGCAGTGATTTGTCTATGGAGATTCTCAGTCATCCAGGTCATGAAGAAGAGCTGAAGAAACTTCTTGGTTGAGAATAAAAACATCTTCAAAGAACAAGTAGAAAGTCTGGTTGCCTCTTTAAAAAGAACCTTAGGGACAGCTGCAGTGGTTCACTTCACATATGTGGCAAGAAAGGGAAAATGGTGCAAAACTTGGTTAAAAATTGTCCCGCTTAGCGACATAAATTTTAGGCTCAATTGTGGTCATATGTTGAGGTCAACTTGTTATTTATGAATCTATTAAGTGTATGGCAAGGACTATCTGTATCAGCCAAGAATAGAACTTAGAGAAATTAACAAGGTGTACCACACATTTGCCAACTAGAAATATATATATTTAATAATGGAGGCTAGTACGATCAATGGTTTCCATGTGAAAAATTGAACATTAACCCAACACATTGTTTACTCGAGAAGACTAAGATTATAGATGATTAAACTCTGTCTGAAATTCTGGAAAAAATTGATTAGAAAATTGATTAGAATAGAGGAAAGTAAATTTCTCATCTGACCAACTGGCTTTGTCCATCTAATTCAGTTCATTAATCTATTGTCAGCTAACAATAAACCTAAACAATAATATTGGCATCTGAGACTATGCTGCTGAACACATGATACCCTGTTCCTAATTCCACAATCAGGAAGAAGTTGCAGAGAACATTGTTTTTACTGCTCATCATTGGCAGGAAAACCAAAGGTACAAGTATAGATTAGGAGAAACCTGGCTCAAAAACAGTAACTGGGAAAGGGACATGGAGTCTAGTGGGCAATCACTTTGTCCATCTAATTCAGTTCAGTTCATCCAGCGGTGTGCAGCAGCAGCCCAAAAAGTTAATACAATCCTTGGTTGTATAAACAAAGACATAGAATCAAAATGACATGAAATATTAGTACTGCTTTATAATTCCAAGTGTAGTTTTAGTAAAACTACACCTGGAATACAGGATCCAGTTTTGGCCACCATTTAATAAAAAAAGAACGGTTGCAGGATTTAGGTATGGCCAGTCTAGAGAAAAGAAGGACTAAGGGTGACTTGATAGCAGTATTGCAGTATTTGAAGGGCTGCCAGAAAGAAGAGGGGGTCAAATTATTCTCCAAAGTATCAGAAGGCATGGCAAGAAACAATGGATGGAAATTAATCAAGAAGAGAAGCAACCTGGAATTAAGGAGATGCTTCTTATCAGTGAGGACAATTAACCAGTGGAACAACTTGCCTTCAAAAGTTGTGGTTGTTTCATCACTGGAGGTTTTTAAGAGTACACTGGACAGTCACCTGTTTAAGTGGTAGAAGGTCTCCATTTGAGCTGTGGATTAGACTAGAAGCTCTCCAAGGTGCTTTCCATCTCTATTCTGATCGTGTGATTGATCCCAGTCCAAAATACATCACTCATCAAAAATAAAAGTCAGGTTCTCCTTAAGGTTATGGATATATATCCCATGAAAAGAATAAAAGGCAAACTTACTCCTCAAACCCATGAAACATAAATCTGGGATTAAAATTATTATAAAATAGAAGCCACAATGGAAGAAAGCATTTCCATAGGCAGGATAATCAGCAGAAAATGATAACAATATCACCAAGGGAATTCCAGCCCACCAAGAAAAAAAATATCTGACATAGATGACAAGGCAGCAGAATCAAGCATGTTTTCATCTGCCAACATGGCATTGAGACAGAAAAGAGATGAACATTAGCTAAGTAACTTCCTCCAGCTTCTCTTGACGGATAGCATTGTCGTGCGGATAACCAGTGTAGTTGCCATCTCTGCACATGGAGATGTGAATATATCATATTTGTCAGCACACTCAAGAAAAAGAAGAACAAGGACCAACAGTTCAACAGGATGAAGTAGAGGAAATATACAGGAGGAGGGTTGGTAAAGCCCAGTGGATTATGCAACTCTCTGGGTTGTACAAACCCAGTAGTAAATGACACCTTCACACAATGACAGAAGTACCACACTGATTTCTGCGAGTGAATAATTCCATGTACATAAAGCCCAGTGTGATGACCCAGGGTGGGATACAAAATAAACAAAGTCATATAAACAGGTGAAGCCCCTTTTATTCCTTCAACTTGGCTTCAAAGCTCCAAATATCCTTGACTGGAGACAAAAAACTCACCCACAAACAGTTAGGAAAAGGAGGAAATGCCGTTTAAACTAAAAATGCCTATAAATTATAAATAGCAAAAACAACACAAACCACAGTGAAGCAATTAAGGGAACCAGGCAAGATAAGGGCTTGAAGATGTCCACAGATATTGGAATATACACTGGGAAGGATGCCAAACTCAGATAGGAATGGACAGACTAGTGATATTTTCACACTTTGTTTCCAGCACTGGCCCATACTCATGTCCGTCCTTTTAAACAGTCCTCACAACTGCAACCCATGAAGAGGATCAAGGCCCTTTCCTCCCCCATAGACCATGCCATCCATGTTTCTCCCTTATCCTCTCCTCCCTGTGTGCCCTAGGATGGAGAGGGGATGGGCCTGGGCCTTCCTCTGACTGCCCAGCCAGCCTCTGCCCTTCCCCAGCTTCCTCCATAACCTCTGGAGCCACACTTCCACTCTCTGCCGGCTGTCCCTCCTCTCCCTCTGAGTCAGACTCCAACAGGGGCATGGCATACCATCTGATGTGAAGAAAGAAATATATGAAGTTCCAGTTTTACGAAGCCTTAGTAAGACCACACTTGGAATAGTTCTAGTCACTATGATATAAAAAAACCAGTTCTAGTCACTATGATATAAAAAAACGTTGAGACTCTGGAAAGAGTGCAGAGAAGAGCAACAAACATGATTAGGGAGCTGGAAGCTAAAACATACAAAGAACCATTACAGGAATTGTATCTAATCTAATGAAAAGAAAAAATAAAGCCGTTATGATAGCAGTGTTCCAATATTTGAAAGCCTGTAATGAAGATGAAGGGGTGTCAACCTATTTTACCAAGCACCAGAAGGTAAAAAAAGAAACAATGGTAGGAAACTAAGGAGAGAAAAAATCTAGAACTAAGGAAAAATGCCCTAGTGGTGAGAACAGTTAATCAATGGAATAGCTTGCCTTTAGAAGTGAGCGCTCCATCACTGGTGGTTTTCAAAAAGAGACTGGAGGAACATTTATCTGAAATGATACAAGGTCTCCTGAGAGTGTTGTGGTGGCCTAGAGGTGGAGCTCTCGTGTCACCATCAGGAGGCTGTGCGTTTGATCCTAGGTAGAGGCAGATATTTCTCTCTCTGGGCACACTGAGAATATATCTGCCAAACAAAACTCCACATTGGTGACAGGAAGAGCATCCGGCCATTAAAACAGTCTGCTAGCTCCATTCAGTTGCCCAGACTCCACCCTACAAGGGATTATGGGCTCATTAAAAGAAGATGACGATACAGGATTTTCGACTAGAAGACCTCGGAAGTTGCTTCCAATTCCATCAGTCTATGTTCGATGAAAGGAAGGGATGCCAATGAAAGGTAGCTTCTGCCCACCCAGTAGAATACCAGCTAGAAATTAATGGGTCGCTTGCTAAGAAAATGGCATCTCAACTCTGCTACCATTCACAAAAGCTTTTTCTGATGGCATCGTTAGGTTATTTTTCAAACCCACTCAGAGCTGGAAGGAGTTCTGAGACTGCCTGCGCTCCAAAAAGAGGCAAATATGCTGGATATAGCATGGAAGGAATGCCTTTCCTACTTCTCATTGAGAATACAAATGATGCCAACAATCACACGTTATTTTAGATGGTCTGGAAAGTTATTTTCAGAAACTCTGCTTTACTTGTTTTTCTTCAATATGTTTGCAAACGATGAGTTTAAGAACATAGAAAATGCTGGAACTTGATTTGAAAGTATATAGAATTCTGGTATAAGAATAGTATGTATAAGAATTAATTTACCACTTAATAAGAAGATGGAATGCCTTCAACTTTTCAAACTCGATCATTTTGGGATAAATAGGTAAAGGAGAAATAGGTAGGTAGGTAGGTAGGTCGGTAGATAGATAGATAGATAGATAGATAGATAGATAGATAGATAGATAGATAGATAGATAGATAGATAGACAGGTATCGGTATAGGTTTCGGTATAGGTATAGGTATAGGTATAGGCAGGGGTGGAATTCAAATTTTTTAACAACCGGTTCTGTGGGCATGGCTTAAGTGGTGGACATGGCTTGGTGGTCATGGCTTGGTGGTCATGTTGTTGGCTGGGCGTGGCCAACTCAATATCACTCACATTGAGGCATGCATCTCCTCACCTGGCCTCTCATGACTGTGGGGATGCTACAACAGTGGTAAGTGTGAAAAATGGTCATAAGTCACTTTTGTCAGTGCCATTGTAACTTTGCATGGTTACTCCACACAAGCAAAGTACCAGCAAAGGAGGGAAAGAAAACTTCAGAGAAGTTCCAGAGACAGGAAGTCTAGTCCTGCCAAGAATGTAATAAGGGTTAACAGAGAGGCAGTTTCTGTAAGCAACACCAGAATGTTTCCTTCCTGCCTTCCATACAGGATTAGGTCAGTAATTTCTTCTAACAACCGGTTCTCTGAACTGCTTAGAATGTTAACAACCGGTTCTAGCAAATAGGTGCAAACTGGTGGAATCCCACCCCTGGGTATAGGTATGTAGGTATGGGTAGAGATACGGAGATATAGAGATACACAAAGATATAAATACAAATATAGATAAAGTGTGTGTATCTGTTTCAGAGTATGTTTATGTCTCTCTGTGCATATGTCTACACCACACAGGAATATATGAGATTGTGCATGTGTATGTGCGTAAGAGAGAGAGAGGGAGAGAAAGAGAGACAGGAAGGAAGGAAGGAAGGAAGGAAGGAAGGAAGGAAGGAAGGAAGGAAGGAAGGAAGAGAAAGAAAGAAAGAAAGAAAGAAAGAAAGAAAGAAAGAAAGAAAGAAAGAAAGAAAGAAAGAAAGAAAGAAAGAAAGAAAGAAAGAAAATGGCTTGGTATGCTATTTATTGTAAACTTCCTAATTTGCCTTTTATCCAATTTGCACTTCCAAACCATAGATAGATAGATAGATATAGATAGATAGTTAATATCTATATATCTATATTAACTATATTAACTGAAATGCAAACATTCACACCTCTAATCTTTGTGATACAAATGCATGCATACAAAACACCTACTGTGGTTTTCTGCCTATGAAAAACAGGAGACTTAAATAGGAAAAGAAACACCAGCAACTGATTTGATTGATGATAAGTTTAGGCCAATTGTACAAAATAATGGCCATCTTCAGATACATGCCATTGTCTTTCCTCATTGCATTTTAGTACCTAACCTCTAGCATTTAAGGCTTCTGCACTTTCTCCTACTTAATATTTTAAAATTGATTCTGTTTTTATTGGATTTCTTTCTTCCCCCAACAAGAAGGTACGGATTAGATAGGGGACTTTTTGAGTCAGCTTAGTGCCCATAGCGGCCAATCTATACTTTTAGCAGTTCAGCAGCTATTTAATTTTAATTGCTCCCCAAGCATAGGCCAATTCCAGATAGGGGGGGAAATGGAGCAAACCTTATTCAGAGAGTCTTTGAAGTCTGTAGAACCTGCACTGACATTGCCTCAGGCATCCATCCTTGAATTTATATTGAAGGAAAAGAAGTGGTACATTGCTGAACACTTCTGCTGTGTGTCGACAATAGCACATTTATGGGAAAATATCTTGTCAAAAGCAGATAAAGCTATTCCTGTGGACCAGACTTTGTGTTATAGATCTTAAACAGGTATAATGCTGGATGTAATAAAGATGTGAAGGGAATCCATGCAAACAAAATTTGAGGCATCCCATCCCACCTTCCATCAAGTTGTCATCCAAATTGGAGTTTTACAATATTCTGTCTGTGAACAAAGCCCTGACTCGAAGTACCATAAAGCCTTTAATCATATGCAAAGACACTTATAAGCGAAAGCAAAATGTTGTTTTCCCAACAGGTTTATCCCAGAATAACAGAAGGAAAAAACAGAGTTGGAAGGGATTTTGGAGGTCTTCTAGTTCAACTTCATGTTCAATAGGAGACCTTATATCAATTCAGATAAATGGTTGTCCAATCTCTTTTTGAAAGCCTCCAGTGATGGAGCACAACACAACTTCTGAAGGCAAGCTGTTCCATTGGTGAATTGTTCTCACCACTAGGGCATTTTTCCTTGGTACTAGGTTGCTTCTCTCATTGGTTAGTTTCCAACTATTGTATCTTGTTTTATCTTCTGGTGCTTGGGAAAATATGTTGACTTTGTCTTTGTCACAGGCTTTCAAATATTGGAACACTGCTCTCATGGCTCCCCTACTTGTTTTCATCAGACTATACATACCCAATTCTGATAATGGTTCTTTGTATGTTTTATCCTCCAGCTCCCTAATCATCTTTGTTACTTATATGTGCACTCTTTCTAGAGCTTCAACATCTTTTTTTATATACCACTAGTTCGATACCCATGCTTCGCTATGAAACTGTGTGGCAGGGCTTAGTTTTTGGGAAGGAAAATAAGGGGGGGGGGGAATCTGCCTATTAGCATCCACTGGTATTAATCTGGTTAGTGTCCTGTCAGTGTGTGAGAGAGTGGAGGGCTGTTTGGAAACTGAAGCAGTATTTGCTGTGTGAGCATGAAGGAGACAGCAAGGAGCCTGGGCATGGCTTAGCTCAACTGTTTTGTACTAAAGCTGCTTGGTGCTGTGAAACTGAAACTCCTCTCCTCTGTTTGTGTTTTGCAATTGGAACAGATTTCTTTTCAGGTAGGGAGAGGGACTAGAACTCCTTAGCATCAGAGTGTGTTAATAATAATATACGAAATACTAAGGCTGTGATGGTCATTTCAAAAAATCCTTTCTTAGCGAGCACCTAGAAGCCAAGAGGAACATACATGGCAAATTTCAAATGTTCTCCCTGTCAGGAAATTTTTCTTTAATTCTAGGTTGCTTACGTCCTTGATCCGTTCCTTTCCACTGCTTTTTGTCTTGCCTTCAGGTGCTTTGGAGAATAGGTTAACCTATGTTTAGGAAAATTATTTTATGAGTTATTTAGAAAAGCAATCTGATTTATCTAGAAGATCAACACCTATGCAAAAGATTGCTAGCTACAAATAAAATTCCAATTTCTTCAAAAGAAGCTGTTTTGAGTTGTGATGAAAATTCAGTACAAACTAGATTTTTCTCTAATGTAAAGTTCAAGTGAAAAAACTGGATTTCTTTCTTTCTTTCTTTCTTTCTTTCTTTCTTTCTTTCTTTCTTTCTTTCTTTCTTTCTTTCTTTCTTTCTTTCTTTCTGAGAGGAATAACCAGAATGTCAAGGAGAATTTTATGTCTGTTGCATGAGAATCCATGCGACTAAACTTGGAAAGCATGGATTGAAATACATTTTACTGTTATTATGACATTATATTGGAGTGTAACATATAAGAATGAGGGAGATAGAAAGCTCCCACAACTTCCAAGGGAAACTTCTGTTCCATTGGTTGATGGTTCTTACTAATCTCTCCCTGATCAGCTTCCATCCATTATTCCTTGTCTGGCCTTTGGGTGCTTTGGAAAATAGCTTGACCCCTTCCTCTCTATGGCAGCTCCTCAAATATTGGAAGATTGCTATCATGTCTCCCCTGGTCTTTCTTTTCACTAGACTAGCCAAGCCCAGTTCCTGCAACCGTTCGTTGTATGATTTGGTTTCCAGTCCCCTCATCACCCTGGTTGCTCTTCTCTGTACTTTTTTTGGGTCTCAACATCTTTTTTATAGTGTGGTGACCAAAACTGGATGCAGTACTCTAGGTGTGGTCTTACTAAGGCTTTGTAGAGTAGTATTAGTACATCTTGATTGTATCCCTCTATTTATGCAATTTAGGATTGCATTGGTTTTTTGGCTGCCGCCTCACACTGTTGGCTTATATTTAATTGGTATGTTACACAGGTGTCAAAAATGATTGCTTGGATGAATATTTATTATGTAATCTGATCTTTTAAAAATTGATTCCATAACAAATGTAGATGGCACTGGCAAAATATTGCAGTGTCTAATTGTTGTACCACCTGCAATGACAGTGGTAAAAAAAATAAGATGCACCAGTTTGGCCATTAGTCCATGCCATCATTTCACTTGTGAGCATTATCATTTTTAATTTGGCAGCCACAAACTAATACCCCAGCATGCGTTCATAACACCCACCTCAAATGAGTAATAAAATGAGTTGACTAAGTTGATTAAGTCAATAAAACTATTGGGATTGCTTCAGTAATTTTGCTTATCCAAATTATTTCGCTCTTTATAATTCTTCGTATTTCTGTCTCAATGATCTTTTTTAAAAAACAAAACAAAACAGATGACAATAATGAGGACTACTAATTCAAGAAGCAAATTAAAATGGACATAAAATGGTAATGGAGCTCATAATTTTGGGAAACCACTCCTTCGAAGTCTAATTATCGAAATATTTCAGAACACACACACACACACACACACACACAATTGTAATATGAAAATGATACTTCATGTATTCTTTTAAATTATTTCATTACTGCAGAAAGATTACTGTTGGCTAGGAATGAACATGTAAATAAGTACTTTTGCAGGTGATTTTATATTACATTTCAGTTTATTTATCTGAGTGAGGGGCTTCATTATGGCTACAAAAAGAAGGCAAGATTATGGACAAACCAGTAATAAAACCTACTCCATTTTGGCATTCTCCAGAAAGAGTTTGCCACTGGACCTAACTAACCCAACATATTTTAAAACAAAGATGGTAACTGAGAACATCAGAGAACCTAAGCCCCAGAGCTCAATGTAATAGCATTGCCAAAAAGGCAATAAGAGTTGTTAACCTAATCTTGCAAAGCTTCTTCTCTGGTAACATTGTATTACTAACTAGGGCATACAAAACCTTTGCCAGACCAATTCTTGAACACACTCATCCCCCTAGAATTCACACTGTATATTGGACAGTGTATAACATAATTGAGCGGGTCCAGAGGTATTTCATGAGAAGAGTTCTCCACTCCTCTACCCACAGTAGAATCCCCTATGCCTCCAGACTTAAAATTCTGGGCCTGGACAATCTGGAACTGTGCCGCCTGCGATCCGATCTAAGCATAGTACACAAAATTGTTTGCTACGATGTCTTACCTGTCAATGACTTCTTCAGCTTCAACCACAATAATGCATGGGCAAACAACTGATACAAACTCAAAGTAAACCGAGACAAACTCAATTGCAGAAAATACAACTTCAGCAGCAGGGTGGTCAATGCCTGGAACACAGTACCCAACTCTGTAGTTATAGCCTCAACCCCTCACAGCTTCAACCTCAAACTGTCTACCGTGGACTTCATCCCTTTCCTAAGAAGTCCTTAAAGGGGGTGTGCATAAGTGCACCAGTGTGCCTATCGTCCCTGTCTTACTGTCCCCATTTATCTGCATTTACTTCCTTTGTTCATGTTTATACCTATATCTGCTATCTTGTACAAGTTTGACAAACAGATGAATAAAAATAAAACAAACATTTGATACAAAAACTACTTTTAAGGTAACTTTTGTGAATTAATTATAAGATGGGGAAAATCAAAATAAAGTTGCAAAATATTTTGATTAAACTTCATATTTCAACTACTTATATGTAGTGGTTGACTTAAGACAGGTAGTTTAATGACCGATCAAAGTTATGATGAGTTATGACTCAAAAAAAAGTTACTTTTGAACTATCCTCAAAATTATGTCTGTTGTACCTTTCAATGGTCATGTGATCACATTTTGTCCCTTGGCAACCTGCTTGTATTTACAACCAGTTGCAGCATCCTGGATCAAAGGATCATATTTTGTGATTTTATTTTTTTTGCCATTTCCCAGCAAAAAGCAACAAAAAATACCCATTAAATAAGCTGGATTCAGAGTTATGTGCAAGTGATTTGCTTAGACCATAGTGTCCTACTTAATGTCTATCATAAAAGTCATAAAAATAAAATTTTAGTACTATCTATAGTTCAGGGATTCAGAGAAATTTGCTATTTATATCAAGTTTCTGTCAAGATAATACAACCTTCAGCCAGAATGTTGATGGGCCGCTTTGGATGCTGGGTTAATACATAATATGATTTTTAATTTCCCCCTTTTTTGCAACCTAATTCAAACCAGTAACCCCAGGTTAAAAGTTATTTTTTCTTTTTCTTTTGTTATTTGACATTATATCTATAAAGGGTTTGTAGGACAGATCTGGTATGATTATATGATTTGTTATAGAATAAACTGTTTAAAGTATTGTTATCTCATAAAGCATAAAACCAAAAGCTGAAAGAAGAAAAACTTGGAAACAACAGTTCAGGAGACTGAATGAGTCACCAAGGGGTTTAGCGAAAATAATTTCCCAATCAAAATATGGATGATTGTCTTTTTCTGCTCAATGTTAATGGCTAACTAACACTAACTGGGAGCTATGATAGATTAGGTGATTATGAATATTTCATTATGGTCACTGATCAACATTGCAAAGAAAAGCAGATTAAAAATAAATTAAGGCAAAAACCAAAACATGATAAAATATTACAACCAGTGGTGAAGTTGTCAGTGGATAATAGTTTGCCTCTTTCTATATTTCATTTCTATAATGAAGCTCTGTTCAAGAAGACTTAATCATACTGATAACAACCATGCATAAAAATTCCTAGGTTAGATGTCCAATACATGATAGAATAGAAAAGAATAATAAAGTTGGAAGGGACCATGGAGGTCATCTAGTCTAACCTGCTGCTCAAACAAGAGACCCTATACCATTTCAGACAAATGGTTGTTCAATCTCTGCTTAAAAACTTCCAGTGTTGGAGCATTTACAACTCCTGGAGGCAAGCCGTTCCACTGATTAATTGTTCTAATTATCAGGAAATTTCTCCTTAGTTCTAAAGTTGCTTCTCTTCTTGATTGGTTTTCATCAGTTGTTTCTTCTTCTTCTTCTTCTTCTTCTTCTTCTTCTTCTTCTTCTTCTTCTTCTTCTTCTTCTTCTTCTTCTTCTTCTTCTTCTTCTTCTTCTTCTTCTTCTTCTTCTTCTTCTTCTTCTTTTTTTTTTTGAAAACAATTTTATTGATTTGCTACAAACAAACAAAAACAAACAAGACATAAAAACATCAACTCTCATATGTACATCCAGTGTGTCGGTTGGTTCATCAGTTTTGTGCATTCATTTTGTAGTCTCAATTACAATTATATTACATAACAACTCATATTGTCGATCCAAACTTATATATCCTAATATCGCTATTAAAAAATCATTTGACTATACTTTTAATCATTCATGCTTTATGAGATAACAATACTTTAAACAGTTTATTCTATAACAAATCATATAATCATACCAGATCTGTCCTACAAACCCTTTATAGATATAATGTCAAATAACAAAAGAAAAAGAAAAAAAATAAAAGATATTCCTTGCTGTCTAGCATTCTAGATATTCTATTATTGTATTTTGTCATCTAACCATTGATAGAAAAGACCCCAAATTTCATAAAATTGTTTATCCTCTTGCTCTCTAATTTCAAATGTCAATCTACTCATCTCAGCACATTCCAATATTTTCTTAATAATTTCTTCCTGCGATGGTATTTTCTCATTTATCCAATTTTTAGCAAATACAATCCTAGCCGCTGTTAATACATTTACAGTCAGATATTTCAAGTCTTTACTGTAAGTATCTGGTAAGATTCCCAATAAAAAAAAAACCCGGTTTCAAATCTATAAATTTCTTTATCATTTTTTCCAACCACATGCGAATTTTAGTCCAATATTTTCTAGCGTTCTCACAAGTCCACCACATATGGTAATATGAGCCAGGTATCTGATGACATTTCCAGCATTTTTCAGATTTATTCTTGAACATTCTTGCTATTCTTGTCAGGGGAAAATGCCACCTGTGAAACATCTTATACAAATTTTCTTTATATGCTGTTGACATTATCATTTTATAATTTTGAGACCACAACTTTTGCCATTTCTCTAGATCAATCCCACATCCAAAGTTCTTCCCCCAAACATAGTTTCTTTAACTTGTTCTTCCTCTAGCTTAATTCCCAGTAGATAACCATATAATTTTTTAATCACCTTCTCATCAGTACCCATCAAGATCTTATCTAAATCAGTAGGTTTATCATAGAATCCCTCTGCTTTAGAATCTTCATCATACCTTGAATGTATTTGCGCATATGAAAACCAATTCATCTTTATACCTTGTTCCTCTCAGTTTTGAATCGATTTAAGTTCACCCTTTTCATCCAATAGTACCCCATATCTAACTGTTTGTTCCTTCTTATAAATTATAGCATAGGAAGATGCTTCAGTAGTCGATAACCAAACTGGAATTTTCAAATAACATTGTCTTTTTATCTTCTCCCAATTTAACCACAAAGACTCCCGTATATAATGTCTTCTAAAATAACCCTGTGTTTTAGTTCCTTTATACCATAAAAAAGTGTGCCAAGCCAACAGCAAATCATGACCTTCTAGCGTCAACAATCTAGTCTTACTTAATGTTATCCATTCCTTAACCCACATCAAATTTGCAGTTTGGTAGTACAATTCCCAATTGGGCAGACCAAAATCTCCTTTAATTCTAGCGTCTTGCAAAAGCTTCAGCTTTATTCTCGCTTTCTTACCTTGCCATATATACTTCAGCATAATTTTATTTAAATCTTCAAAATAGTCTTTTCCAAGCCTAATTGGTATTGTTTGAAACAGAAATAGAATTCTGGGTAAAATATTCATCTTGATTGTTGAAATTCTCCCTATTAATGACAATTGTAAGTTTTCCCATTTCTTCAAATCTAAAGCTATCTGTTGTTTAAGTTTAATATAATTATTCTCTTTTAATGTGCTACATCTTGCTGTCAAGTATATCCCCAGATACTCGACCTTATTCGTAACTTGATTTTTCAACAGATCTGCCAGTTTTTCTCTCTGTCTCAGTAGCATGTTCTTTGTCAAAATCTTTGTTTTGTCTTTATTTATTTTCAAACCAGCCACCTCACCATATATCTCTATCTTTTCCAATAACTTTGGAACTGTTTCTAACGGATCTTCCAAAATAAAGGCTAAGTCATCAGCAAAGGCTTGCAGTTTAAATTCTTCCTTTTTAATTTTCATTCCTTTTATGCTTTTATCATCTCTAATATTTCTATTCAACACTTCCAAAGTCAATACAAATAGCAAAGGAGATCAGGGACATCCTTGTCTTGTGCCTTTTCTAATATTAATAAAGTCTGTAAGTTCTCCCTCCATCATTACCTTTGTTGTCTGTTTATTGTATATGGCTTCTATTGCTTGGATAAATTTTCTGGCAAAACCCATCTGTTCCAATAGAAAAACTGTTAAGTCCTGAGCATGGGCGCAAAGAACAGAGACAAGACATCAAACTGTGACTTCAACTCTTTATTCGTGACTTCAGAACAGAGCAACATACTTGGGCAGCAGCAGCTCTTTCATAGAGCTGGCTGCTGTCAAAACAACCAATGATTTGAGTTTACCGCTCTAACAAGCGTCCAATCAGAGAGACCTGCTGTCAGCCAATCAGATCGGCCAGAAACGACCAATCACGACTCGATGTTTGCGGGCCAATGAGAAGTGCAGAGTTATGAGCCTGCTGTTAAAGTAAAGCTATTAGGGTTGTTACTGACGCGTTGGCTTAGTCCATAACACCCCTCCCCCCTCGGTTCCGTCTGAGGGGTGGGGTGACGTATTCTCATAAGTAGGCAGGTCGCTTCACCTGTCTGCTTGATCTGTGCTGTTCCACCGGTTTCTGTCCTGGCTCTGGTTCCAGTGGGCTGCTTGCTGAGCTGGGTGGAGAAAACGGTCCTGCTGTTTCATTGAATGGCTCCGGGCTGTCCTCTCTGCTCTCGCCAATGCTGTCATCCGGGTTCCCTGGATCTGTTTCCATCGCGGTGCTGTCATGCGGCGAGGCAACTTCCCGGCTCGGTTCTCCTTCTGGTGGTGAGTATCCCATGGTTGGTTGTGTAGACTGCTGGGTTCCGATTGTTAAGTCATCTGTTATTTCTTTTTCGGCCCCCTTGATGTCCCTTCCCCCCCCCAGTTTGAGATTCAGGGATGAGATGGGAGTAGGTGCTAGTCTGGATCGAAGCTGGTCTATGTGGCACTTCCATATTTTGCCATCTGCAGTTTGTAGACGATAGGATCGAGGTCCCGTAAGTTGCGTTATGGTAGCGGGGACCCACAATGGGTCGCCCGAGAAGTTTTTCGCAAGCACGAGGTCATCTTCCTGGAATGCCCAACACTTGCTGCTGGATCCTGGGGGTTGTTCAGGCGTGTAGTTTGGGTGGAGGCGATCAAGATGTGAGCGAAGTTTCCGGCCCATCAGGAGTTCAGCTGGGGTTCTGTTTGTGGTGCTGCTTGGAATAATATGTTGGAGGAGAAACATCCAGGTTATCTTGTTGTCAATGTCACCCTGGTCCATTTTGTGTAAGGTCTTCTTTACAAATTGAACCATTTGCTCAGCCCTACCGTTGGCCGCAAGGTGAGCTGGTGATGTTTTTTTTTTAAAAAAAAAAGTTTTTATTAATTTTCTACAAACAAACAAGACAGACAAAACATAAAAACATCAACTCTTATATGTACATCCAGTGTGTCAGTTGGTTCATCATTTTTGTGCATTCATTCTGTAGTCTCAATTACAATTATATTACATAACAACTCATATTGTCAGTCCAAACTTATATATCCTAATATCACTAAAAAAAGAAGATTTTGACTATATTTTTAATCATTCATGCTTAATGAGCTAACAATACTTTAAACCAGTTTACTCTATAACAAATCATCTAATCATATCAAATCAATCCTAAGAAATCCTTTATAAATATAATATCAAATAGCAAAATAATAGCAAAATAAAGATATTCCTTACTATCTAGCATTCTGAATATTCTATTATCGTATTTTATCATCTAACCATTTATAAAAAAGATCCCAAATTTCATAAAATTGTTTATCCTCTTGCTCTCTAATTTCAAATGTCAATCTGCTCATCTCAGCACATTCCAATATTTTCTTAATAATTTCTTCCTGTAATGGTATTTTCTCATTCTTCCAATTTTTAGCAAATACAATCCTGGCCGCTGTTAATACATTTACAATCAGGTATTTCAAATCTTTACTATATATATCAGGTAAAATTCCCAATAAGAAGATCTCCGGTTTCAAATCTATATGTTTCTTTGTCATTTTTTCCAACCACATGCGAATTATAGTCCAATATTTTCTAGCATCCTCACAAGTCCACCACATATGGTAATACGAGCCGGGTATCTGATGACATTTCCAGCATTTTTCAGATTTGTTCTTAAACATTCTTGCTATTCTTGTCGGAGGAAAGTGCCACCTGTAAAACATCTTATACAAATTTTCTTTATATGCTGTTGACATTGTCATTTTATAATTTTGAGACCACAATTTCTGCCATTTCTCTAAATCAATCCCATATCCAAAATTCTTCCCCCAAACAATCATAGTTTCTTTGACTTGTTCTTCCTCTAATTTCATTCCCAGTAAATAACCATATAATTTTTTAATCACCTTCTCATCAGTACCCATCAAGATCTTATCTAAATCAGTCTGTTTATCATAAAATCCCTCCGTTTTAGAATCTTCATCATACCTTGAGTGTATTTGTGCATATGAAAACCAATTCATCCTTATACCTTGTTCTTCTAAGTTTTGGATCGATTTAAGTTCACCCTTTTCATCCAAAAGTTCCCCATATCTAACTGTTTGTTCCTTCTTGTAAATTATAGGATAGGAAAATGCTTCAATGGTCGATAACCAGACTGGAATTTTCAAATAACATTGTCTTTTTATCTTCTCCCAATTTAACCACAAAGACTCCCGTACATAATGTCTTCTAAAATAACCCTGTATTTTAGTTCCCTTATACCATAAAAAAGCATGCCAACCCAACAGCAAGTCATGTCCTTCTAATGTCAACAACCTATGTTTCCTTAATGTTAACCATTCTTTGACCCACATCAAACTTGCAGCTTGATAATACAATTCCCAATTAGGCAGACCAAAACCTCCTCTAATTCTAGCATCTTGCAAAAGCTTTAGCTTTATTCTCGCTTTTTTACCTTGCCATATAAACTTCAACATAATTTTATTTAAATCTTCAAAATAGTCTTTTCCAAGCCTAATTGGTATTGTTTGAAACAAAAATAAAATTCTAGGTAAGATATTCATCTTAATTGTTGAAATTCTCCCTATTAATGACAATTGCAAGTTTTCCCATTTCTTCAAATCTATAGTTATCTGTTGTTTAAGTTTAATATAATTATTCTCCCTTAATGTGCTACATCTTGTTGTCAAATATATCCCCAAATACTTAACCTTATTTGTAACTTGAATTTTCAAAAGATCTGCCAATTCTTCTCTCTGTCTCAATAACATATTCTTTGTCAAAATCTTTGTTTTATCTTTATTTATTTTCAAACCAGCCACCTCTCCATATGACTCTATCCTTTCCAGTAACTTTGGAGCTGTTTCAATCGGATCTTCCAAAATAAAAGCTAAATCATCAGCAAAAGCTTGTAGCTTAAATTCTTCCTTCTTAATTTTCATTCCTTTTATGCTTTTATCATCCCTAATATTTCTATTCAACACTTCCAAGGTCAACACAAATAGCAAAGAAGATAGGGGGCATCCTTGTCTTGTGCCTTTCCTTATATTAATAAAATCTGTAAGTTCCCCCTCCATCATTACCTTTGCTGTCTGTTTATTATATATAGCTTCTATTGCTTGAATAATTTTTTTAGCAAAACCCATCTGCTCCAATAATAATAACATAAATCTCCAGTTCACATTGTCAAATGCTTTTTGAGCATCTAGGAATATCAAAGCCATTTGCTTTTCAGGATGAGCCTCATAATATTCCAAAGTGTCCAAAATTACTCTCATATTGTCTCTAATTTGTCTCTTTGGCAGAAATCCATTTTGATCTGAGTGAATAAAATTATTTAAATATTTTTTAAGTCTTTCTGCTAAGATTGAAGCAAAGATTTTATAGTCTGCATTCAATAAAGAAATAGGTCTATAATTCTTAATTTGCAATGGGTCAGTCTCTTCCTTTGGTATAAGTGTAATATAAGCCTCTGACCATGTTTTAGGTATCATCTTTTTTAACATAACTTCATTCATAACTTCTAACAATGGGATGCTCAATAATTCTTGAAATGTTTTATAAAATTCTACTGGAAGCCCATCTGGGCCCGGAGCTTTCCCATTATTTTGTCTCTTAAATGCTTCATTTAGTTCCATCATTGTTATATTGCTTTCTAGCATTTCTTCAGTCTCTTTAGGTATCTTTGGTAAATTAGCTTCCTGTAAATACTGTTTAACTTTTTCTTCATCAATATTCTCTTGTTTATATAGTTGCCCATAAAAATCTCGAATAATTTCTTTTTTCTCCTTATTCCCATAACAAACTTGGCCTTGTTCATCTATTAACTTCAATATTTTTCTTGATTCCTTCTCTTTTCTCAATTTATATGCTAGCCATCTGCCTGGTTTATTTGCATCTTCAAAATAATTCTGTTTAGAGTTTCTAATTTTCTGTGCCAGTTCTTCTTTCTCTATTAATTCCATTTTATGTTTGATTACATCCAGCTTCAATTTAATATCCTTTTTCTGTGGCATTTTCTGTAATTCTTTTTCAAGAGTTTTATACTCATTTTCCAAGGCCTTAGAAGCTTGCCTTTTCCTAATATTCTTTTTTCTTGTATAATCTATTATCAAACCTCTAGCGTATGCCTTCATAGTGTCCCACACATTTTGCGTTGAAGTATCTTCTTTTTTATTTTCTCTGAAGAAAAAAGCCAATTCCTTCTCCATCCATTGTGTAAAATCTTTCTCCTTTAAAATAGTATTATTTAATGTCCATCTCGATCTTTTTTTTTGTCCCTTCCATTTAATTGTCATTGGGCTATGATCTGCCCAGGTACTTGTTTCAATGCTTGTTTCTTTAATATTAGATAATAGTTCTGTTGAGATCCAAATCATATCTAATCTGGACCATGATAAATGTCTATTTGAATAAAAAGTATATTGTTTAGCTTTAACGTTTCTTTCTCTCCAAATATCTTTTAAAGTTAATTCATCTGTCATTTTAAAAAAGGACCTTGGGAGAGCCTTTCTATTTTGCTTTGTTGTTGTTGCTATATAGTCCAGTTTATTGTCCACAATTCCATTAAAATCTCCCATCATAATTATATTAACATAGTCCAGTCCAATTATTTTCATGTGCAGCTTTTTATAAAATTCTTCTTGTTTATCATTCGGAGCATAAATTGCAATCAAGAGTATTTTTATATTATTATCCATTATTTCTACCATTAATACTCTTCCATCTTCATCCGAGTAAATCAATTTTGCTGGAATAGCCTCTTTAATGTATAAAACCACACCTCTTTTCTTACATTGAGTCAAAGAGGTAAATATTTTCCCTAATTTTGGTTGTAATAACAATTGTTCATGTTGTTTTTTAATGTGAACTTCTTGTAAACAAATTATATCAAATTTTAATTTCTCTAATTTATGGAAAGTTTTCCTTCTTTTAACAGCTGAATTAAGTCCATTTATATTCATTGTAATCAGTTTTTTTTCCTCCATGATTATGCTTTATATTTAGGTCTAACAGCTCTCGTGGATCTCACTTCACGCTGTTCTTTGTTATCAATCTGTCCCCCTATTGCTCCTTTCTCTTTTTCAATCTCCAGTTGTTCATCTTGAAACTCAATTAATGAACCCTCTTTCTCTGCTTCCTCTCTTCTTCCTCCGAAAAATTCTGCATGAAAAAGTTCTGCTTTCTCAATTGAGTCAATTCTATGTCTCTGCTCTTGCCACGTAAACATTAATCCTTCTGGAATCAGCCATCTATAATTCACTTCGTTTTCCAATAGTATTTTGGTCAGAAATCGATATTCTCTTCTCATTTCTCTCACTCTTCTAGGTATTTGTTTTAAAACCACAACCTCTTTACCCTTGTATTTCAGTATTTTCTCTCTTGCTACTTGTAATATTTGCGTTTTAATGGATTTTTTGGTAAATCTAATATGGACTTCCCTGGGTAATTTATTTCTCATCGCATATCTTGTATAGACTCGGTATATCTCATCTATTCCATCCATTATCTTTTCCTCTGTAATTTCCAAAGCATCTGCCAAAATTTCTATCATTACTGCTGCCAAATTTTCTCCTTTTTCCTCTTCTATATTTTGAAATCTGAGGTAAAATTCTGACCTTTCCATCTCCCACCTCAACATCCCACCTTTTTCTTGTTCAACCGCTGTTAATCTGCTGTCAATATTTCCAATCTTCTTCTCTCTTTGTTTTCCCTCTTCCTCAATTTTTTGGAATCTCTCCTCATACTTAACCATCATTTGTTTAATATTTTCCACTTTTTCATCAGTCTTCTCTATTCTTTGTTCAATATTTTCTGTTCTTTGTTCAATATTTTCTGTTCTTTGTTCAATATTTCCTGTTCTTTGTTCAATGATATCTGATTTTGTCTTGAGTTCTTGGATTCCTTGCATAATCATCTGTAACTGTAAAGTTATTTTTTCTTGTTCCTTATCTTGCTTCAACATTGTCTGAATTAAACGTTGTCCTCCAAAGGTGAGCTGGTGATGTTAAGGCATGGCAGATGCCCTGGTCTGCTAGGTACTGTTCGAATGCCAGGGCAGTGAATTGAGGGCCATTATCAGAGACCAGGACATCCGGCAATCCATGGGTAGCGAATAGCTTATTCAGTTTTTTAATGACCACCTCCATGGTGGTGCTTTTCATTTTGTGGACCTCGAGTCAGTTAGAATAGGCATCCACAGTTAGAAGGAAAGTGTGTCCTCTTGTGGGTCCTGCAAAATCGATGTGGATACGGGACCAGGGACCACAAATTGTTTCCCACTGAGTTGGGGGTGTTTTGGGAGGAGCAGAGCGAGTCTCCTGGCACTTGGTGCACATCAGCACCCAGGTCTCTATCTGCTTGTCTAAACCTGGCCACCATGCATAACTCCTTGCCAATGCCTTCATCCGCACGATGCCTGGATGTTCATCGTGCAACATTTTTAAAACTTTATGATGCAATTTCTCCGGAATGATGACTCTGTCTCCCCACAAGATGCAGCCCTTTTGAGAGAATAGTTCTGTCTGTCAATTCCTGAACAGCCTGAAAGTGTCATTGGGTTCGCTGTCCGGCCAACCCCGTTCCACCCAGCTGAGGACTCGTGCCAAAAAAGGGTCCTTTTTCGTTTCTGAGGCGATGTCTTGAGCAGTCAGTGGTGGTGATTGAAGAGTTTAGATTTGCAATACAGCTAGGGTTGGAGCTGGGTCATCTATGACGTCTGGTAGTGGAGAGCGGCTCAAAGCGTCAGCGTGGGGAATGGCTTTCCCCGGGCAGTGTTGCAGTTGGTAATCGTATGCGGCTAAAAACTCCGACCAATGTGTCATTCTTGGTGATAAGATGTGGGGAGTTGGTTTGTTTCCCGCTAAAATGCCAAGTAGCGGCTTGTGGTCTGTAATTATGGCAAAGGGTCTCCCATACACATATTGATGGAAATGTTTAATTGCAGATACAATGGCAAGAGCCTCTTTATCAAGTTGGCTATAGTTCCTTTCAATTTTGGACAAAGTTCTCAAAAAGAACGCAATAGGTGCCTCATTACCGTTTGGCAGGACATGGCTTAAAATGGCTCCCACTCTGAATGGTGAGGCGTCACAGGTAACCGTTAAGGGTAGGGTCTCGTTGTATTGTATCAATACAGCATCAGAAGTTAAGAGGTCTTTTACTTGTTGAAATGCTCGTTCTTCACGCCATCCCCAGACCCAGGAAGCCTTTTTGTCGAGAAGTCTATGTAGGGGCTCGGGTACGGTCGCCTTCTGGGGCAAGAAGATGTTATAAAAGTTAATGAGTCCCAGGAAGGCTTGAAGGTCTGTCTTATTTCTAGGTCTTGGGGCATTTTGGATTGCAGCTAGTTTTTTTTCGGTGGGGTGGATTCCCTGTCTGTCGAGAAGGTATCCCAGGAACTCCACTCTCTCCGTACAAAGTTGACACTTGTCCCTTTTTACCTTCAGGCCAGCGTCTTTAAATTTTTGAAGAACCCTTCTGAGTCGTTGTCCTAATAACTCTTTAGTAGGGGCACCTATTAAGACGTCGTCAAAATAAGGCACGACGCCTTTTATGCCTTGTAATAGTCTCTCCATCAAACTTTGGAAAATGCCAGGCGCCACGCTTACTCCGAATTGGAGCCTATTGCACTTGAAGGCACCTCTATGTGTAACTATTGTCTGGGCTTCTGCATCTACGGGTAGCTGTTGGTACGCCTGAGCGAAGTCCAATTTCGCAAAGATTTTTCCGCCACCCAGGGAGTGAAGAAGGTGTTGGACCACCGGTACTGGGTAAGCACTCTGCCGAAGCGCGTGATTTAGGGTGGCCCGGTAATCCCCACAAATTCTTAATGAGCCATCTGGCTTTATGGGTGTTACTATTGGAGTTTCCCATTGGGCATGGTCAATCGGTTCCAACACACCCTGGGCTATTAATTTAGTTGCTCATCGATCTTTGGCTTGAGGGCAAAAGGCACGCGAAGAGGCTTAAGGCGAATGGGAGTCACATCGGGACTGAGATTAAACAATATAAAGGTCCCCTTGTACTTGCCTGACGTTCCTGTGAACACATCCTGGAATTCCTGGATGATGGCCTCTTCCCAGTCATCGCTTCCAGTTTGGTGTATGCCAGCTAGTTCAATTCCAAGTGGGGCGAACCACCGTAACCCTAACAAACTGGGCCAGTCACGATAGACGACAGTCAGGGGAAGCATCGCAGTGCGGTCCTTGAAGGATACTTGGATGTGGCTGGAACTGACAACAGGAATTCTGTTCCCCTGGTAGTCTTTTAGGATGATTCTTTGAGTGCTGAGGTCCTGGCGACAGATGGCAGGGATCAGCTGTTTGAGGGTTTTCCAGGAGACCATCGATAGGGATGAACCTGAATCGACTTCCATGACGCACGGTCGATTCTCAATAGTGAGAATCTTTACGCAGATCTTTATGCAGATCTTTCTTGCATCTAGTGATGAAACATGACCGATAGTGATAGTTTGGTGTGCCTCTTCTCGTCTCGTTGAAGCGGCAGGTGCTCGATTTCTGTAGTAGTGGTTGTTCCATTGGTGGTTCAGGCGGTCCCGATTTCCAGGTGGTTTGCCTGTCTCCTGGTGGAGGTTATTCTCTCTCCGGCTTGGACTGGACTCTCGCTTGCTTCTGCAGACCTTTGCTATGTGGCCTCTTTTCCCACAGGAACGGCAGAGTGCGTCGAGGAATTTGCAGTCTGATCGCGGGTGGTTGGCCCCGCAACCAGCACATTGGCGTGGAAGTCTCTGGTTCCTTTGCTCTCATTCCAAGCGGAGCCGGTTGACCTCCTCTTCCTCACTGTCTGAGGATGACTCGAGGTCTTCATAATGGGCGGTAATAGTGTGCCTCTCAGAGGAAGGCAGACTATTGCTAGTGAGTTGGCGGTACAGTGTGTTCGCTCGGCGCATTCGAGCAGCTGACTTCCTGGTTGCTTCTGCGGCAGTAGCGTCGGTGATGACATCTGCAAGGCTGATGTCTCCTTTTGCCATGATCTTGCTCTGTGACGTGAAGTCATCTAATCCCAGAACTATTCGGTCTCTCATGGCTTCCTCGAGGTTTGCAAAACCACAGAGTCTTCCCAGGTTCCGGGGGTCGGCTACAAAGTCCCCAATGCTGTCATTCTTCCATTGGTCCCTCTGGTAAAACTCGTGTCTTCCCATCAGTGTAGGTACTGCGGGTATGTAATGGGCCTGGAGGATCGGCGCAAGGTTATCCCAATCCATGATCTTCACTTCCGCCGGTTTGTCAAGTGCTTTAGCCATTTTAAAAATGGTGGGACCGCAGTGGGTCAAGAACACCGCTCGTTTCTTGCCAGGCATTGCATCTTTCAGATTGTTGGTCTCCAGGAACATCTGGAAACGGTCTATATACGAGTCCCCGTCTCCATTTGCCGGGTCAAATGGAGCAGGTGGTATGGCGTCGCTGGTCATTCTGCCATTTGTTGTGTGTGCTCTCAGCCACATGCTCTGTCTTGTTCGATGAGTATTTAGTCAGCTCTATCATCTCCGCATCCCATCCTCATCGCCAGTGTTAAGTCCTGAGCATGGGCGCAAGGAACAGAGACGAGACATCGAACTGTGACTTCAACTCTTTATTCGTGACTTCAGAACAGAGCAAAATACTTGGGCAGCAGCAGCTCTTTTATAGAGCTGGCTGCTGTCAAAACAACCAATGATTTGAGTTTACCGCTCTAACAAGTGTCCAATCAGAGAGACCTGCTGTCAGCCAATCAGATCGGCCAGAAATGACCAATCACGACTCGCTGTTCGCGGGCCAATGAGAAGTGCAGGATTACAAGCCTGCTGTTAAAGTAAAGCTATTAGGGTTGTTACTGATGTGTTGGCTTAGTCCATAACAATAACATAAATCTCCAGTTCACATTGTCGAATGCCTTTTGAACATCTAGGAATATCAAAGCCATTTGCTTTTCAGGGTGTGCCTCATAATATTCCAAAGTATCCAAGATTACTCTCATATTGTCTCTAATTTGTCTCTTAGGCAGAAATCCATTTTGATCTGGGTGAATGAAATTATTTAAGTATTTTTTAAGTCTTTCTGCTAAAATTGAAGCAAAGATTTTATAGTCTGCATTTAATAAAGAGATAGGTCTATAGTTCTTAATTTGCAGTGGATCAGCCTCTTCTTTTGGTATAAGTGTAATATAAGCCTCTGACCATGTTTTGGGTATCATCTTCTTTAACATATCTTCATTCATAACTTCTAGCAATGGAATACTCAATGATTCTTGTAATGTTTTATAAAATTCTGCTGGAAGCCCATCTGGACCTGGTACTTTCCCATTATTTTGTTTCTTAAGTGCTTCAGTTAATTCCATCATTGTTATATTGCTTTCTAGCATTTCTTCAGTCTCTTTCGGTATCTTTGGCAGGTTAGCATTCTGTAAATACTGTTTGTCTTTTTCCTCATCGATATTCTCTTGTTTATATAATTGCCCATAGAAATCTCAAATAATTTCTTTTTTCTCCTTATTCCCATAACAAACTTGGCCTTGGTCATCTATTAATTTCAATATTTTTCTTGATTCTTTCTCCTTTCTCAATTTATATGCTAGCCATCTACCTGGTTTATTTGCATCTTCAAAATAATTCTGTTTAGCATTTCTAATTTTCTGCGCCAATTCTTCTTTCCCTATTAATTCCATTTTATGTTTAGTTATATCCAACTTCAATTTAATATCCTTTTTCTGTGGCGTTTTCTGTAATTCTTTTTCAAGTCTTTTATACTCATCTTCCAAGGCCTTAGTGGCTTGCCTTTTCCAAATATTCTTTTTTCTTATATATTCTATTATCAAACCTCTAGCATATGCCTTCACTGTATCCCAAACATTCTGTGTTGAAGTATCTTCTTTTTTATTTTCTCTAAAGAAGAAAGCCAATTCTTTCTCTATCCATTGTGTAAAATCTTTTTCCTTTAAAATAGTATTATTTAATGTCCATCTCAATCTTTTTCTTTTGTCCCTTCCATTTAATTGTCATTGGGCTATGATCTGCCCAAATACTTATTTCAATATTTGTTTCTTGAATATTAGATATTAATTCTGTTGAGATTCAAATCATATCCAATCTGGACCATGATAAATGTCTATTTGAGTAGAAAGTGTATTGTTTAGTTTTAACGTTTCTTTCTCTCCAAATGTCTTTTGAAGTTAATTTGTCTGTCATTTTAAAAAAAGCTTTAGGGAGGGACTTCCGGTTTGCGTGGCTTCGGGGCAGCAGGAATTCGCGACAGCTCGCGATTCCTGCTGTGCTAGCCGTCGAGGTACCCCCGATCCAGATGGGTCAGGGGGATATGGCTGCCCTGTAGGGACAGCTGAAGATAGAGGGGAGTCGGAAAGGGAGGTGGGGGCATCGCAGACCCCCCCTTTCTCCGAGAAAACCCCTTTTTCCCAAGGCGGTGGAGCGGCGGTCAGCAATGGCCGCCACGAAGAAGCCAGCAACCGGGTAAGAACTGTGCTGGAGGAAGTGTGAAGAGTGAAAGTTCTGTCTGAGCCGGGTCAAGTAACAACTTTCAAATTGCCTGGAATTGAGCTGCTTGTTGCTGGAGGATACATTGTATCCCTAAGAAGAACGAAAAGCGGCGGAGAAGCTGTTAAAGGGAACTTTTTTTTTTATTTTTTTTACTCTCCCACCCCATGGAAAAAGCAGAAATATTTGGATATATTAGACATTGAAAGTGGATTGCTTTGAAAGCTAAGCTAAGAGACAAAGGGATTTTTGGACATTGAAAAATTTAAGAAATTGGAAAATCTCTGCTGAGGTATGGATTTTTGATTATTTAAAATTGTTATTGCAAGTGGGAAGGGGAGAAAAAAAAAATTGGAGCAGAAACTGAAAAAGGAGGAGACTGTCTAGAACGTCTTTGTGGATCCCAAAAGAAGACGTATGGTAATTGGACCTCTTTGATTAAAAATTAACTCAGGGAACTTCCGGTTTGCGTGGCTTCGGAGCAGCAGGAATTCGCGACAGCTCGCGATTCCTGCTGGCTAGCTGCCGAGGTACCCCCGATCCAGATGGGTCAGGGGGTTATGGCTGCCCTGTAGGGACAGCTGAAGATAGAGGGGAGCCGGTTAGGGAGGTGGGGGCATCGCAGACACCCCCCTTCTCCGGGAAAACCCCTTTTTCCCAAGGCGGTGGAGCGGCGGTCAGCAATGGCCGCCACGAAGAAGCCAGCAACCGGGTAAGAACTGTGCTGGAGGAAGTGTGAAAAGTGAAAGTTCTGTCTGAGCCGGGTCAAGTAACAACTTTTAAATTGCCTGGAATTGAGCTGCTTGTTGCTGGAGGATACATTGTATCCCTAAGAAGATCGAAAGCGGCGGAGAAGCTGTTAAAGGGAACTTTTTTTTTATTTTTTTTTTTTACTCTCTCATCCCACGGAAAAAGCAGAAATATTTGGATGTATTAGACACTGAAAGTGGATTGCTTTGAAAGCTAAGCTAAGAGACAAAGGGATTTTTGGACATTGAAAAATTTAAGAAATTGGAAAATCTCTGCTGGAGGTATGGATTTTTGATTATTTAAAATTGTTATTGCAAGTGGGAAGGGAGAAAGAAAAATTGGAGCAGAAACTGAAAAAGGAGGAGACTGTCTAGAACGTCTTGGTGGATCCCAAAAGAAGATATATGGTAATTGGACCTCTTTGATCAAAAATTAATTTGGAAAGAGAAAGAGAAGAAGGAAGAAAAGTATTAACTTTTGGAACTTTTTTCTTTTTTTCCTTTTTTTAATTGCTTTTGATTGTCTTGGATTAAAAATACTTGTGGTTGTTTTGGAAAAAGTTTCCCTTTTCATAATGGCATTATCTGTGGATGAACTAGAGATTGAATATCAAAAATATAAAAAAGAAGATACTTTGGGCGCTTTGTTCCAATTCTTAGAAATGGCGTTATGTTCCTTAGAAAAGTTGACGCAGCAGAAGGACTGGGACAAGGAAGAAGAGGAAAAAGAAGCCATCTTTGATGAACAATGGGTTCCTTCCGGAGAGGAGGAGAAAAAGGATAAGAAAAAGGGGTTTTTAAGAATTATAAAAACAACCAAAAGAGAGAAAAATGAGCGAAGAGATGGAGGCAAGGTTAGAAAACAAAAGAAAAGGAGCAAGAAAAGCGAAGGGAAAAAGCAAAGGGGTAGAAAGGGCAAGGAGAAGAATAAGCAAGAGAGAAAAGGGGGGAGGAGAAGCCTTAATGGGGGGAAGCAAGATTTAAAGAAAAAAAGTTTATTTAGAGACAATGGGTGAATTTAATTTAGACTAAAAGAGGGATTCTGGAGGGTATTTAAGAGTGTGTTTTTATATGTATGTATATTTAGAATAAAAAATTTATTATGTAATTTTAAGAATTTTTTAAACAGAATCCCAAGAAAGATTTATATGTAGTATTTTTAAGTTAGGTAATGTGTTATAGATGCAACTCCAATTGGTTTACAGGAGAAGTATAGTAAAAGAAAAAAGATGAATGGATGTTTGGAAATAGAACAGACAAAGAATGTTGTTGAAAATGGTAATAATGGAAGGATATATATGCTTTTTTTTTTTTTGATTTTGTATATTGATAAAAGGCAATAAAATTTTAATTGATAAATAATTTGGATGGAAAAGAGAAGTAGGGATAAGATATGAAGTTAATATTATATGAAATATTGATATTATAATCTGGAAATGTTATGTTTTATTGGTCTATCATTATTATTTTTTTTTAGAAAAGAATTTATAAGCTGTTATGCCTTGATTTTGTGTGTATTGATTTTAGAAAACTGATAAAAATGGTTTTTATATATATATATAAAAAAGAAAATGATAATAAGATATAGAAGGAGACTTAGGTTGAATATGATGTTTGAATTTGTGTCTGTGTAAAGAGTTTTTTAACCCGGGAACAGACAACCTTCAGAAAAGATCTTGTAGTTTTGTCTATGTTTTGTGTTTGTATGTTTGTGTATTATGCTTATGATAAAACTAACAAAATTTGTTTTTTATTAAAAAAAAAGGAAAAAAGAATCAATAAAACCTTGGAGGAATGTTAGATGAGAATAATTTAAACAAGTCAGAAAGAAAAGAATATGATGATTATAAAATGGATAAATATGGAAGAGAAATGAAATTGAATTGGAGTAAAGAGAAATAATGAGAAACTTGATGAAAGATATTTGCGTGTCCATATGGGGATGGGATAAATTGGAATTATGTTGTATAAAAATATTGTTTTGTTTGACTTGTAAGGATTTACAATATTAAGAGGTTTTATGTGTTTATGTATTTAATGGTTAATGATGTGTTGTTTTATCTTTAAAATTAATAAAAATTTGTTTCAAAAAAAAAAAAAATTAACTCAGAAAGAGAAAGAGAAGAAGGAAGAAAAGTATTAACTTTTGGAACTTTTTTTTTCTTTTTTTAATTGCTTTTGATTGTCTTTGATTAAAAATATTTGTGGTTGTTTTGGAAAAAGTTTCCCTTTTCATAATGGCATCGTCTGTGGATGAACTAGAGATTGAATATAAAAAATATAAAAAAGAAGATACTTTGGGCGCTTTGTTTCAATTCTTAGAAATGGCGTTATGTTCCTTTGAAAAGTTGATTACGCAGCAGAAGGACTGGGACAAGGAAGAAGAGGAAGAAGAAGCCATCTTTGATGAACAATGGGTCCCTTCCGGAGAGGAGGAGAAAAAGGATAAGAAAAAGGGGTTTTTAAGAATTATAAAAACAACCAAAAGAGAGAAAAATGAGCGAAAAGATGGAGGCAAGGTTAGAAAGCAAAGGAAAAGGAACAAGAAAAGCGAAGAGAAAAAGCAAAGGGGTAGAAAGGGCAAGGAGAAGAATAAGCAAGAGAGAAAGAGGGGGAAGAGAAGCCTTAATGGGGGGAAGCAAGACTTAAAGAAAAAAAGTTTATTTAGAGACAATGGGTGAATCTAATTTAGATTAAAAGAGGGATTCTGGAGGGTATATAAGAGTGTGTTTTTATATGTATATTTAGAACATAAAACTTATTATGTAATCTTAGAATCTTTTAAACAGAATCCTAAGAAAGATTGCTATATGTAGTATTTTTAAGTTAGGTAATGAGTTATAGATGTTACTCCAATTGGTGTACAGGAGAAGTATAGTAAAAGAAAAAAGATGAATGGATGATTGGAAATAGAACAGACAAAGAATGTTGTTGAAAATGGTAATAAGATATGGAAGGATATATATGCTTTTTTTTTTTGATTTTGTATATTGATAAAAGGCAATAAAATTTTAATTGACAAATAATTTGGATGGAAAAGAGAAGTAGGGACAAGATATGAAGTTAATATTATATGAAATATTGATACTATAATTTGGAAATGTTATGTCTTATTGGTTTATCATTATTATTATTTTTTTCAGAAAAGAATTTACAAGCTGTTATGCCTTGATTTTTTGTGCATTGTTTTTAGAAAACTGATAAAAATGGTTTTTATATATATATATAAAAAAGAAAATGATAATAAGATATGGAAGGAGATATGGGTTGAATATGATGTTTGAATTTGTGTCTGTGTAAAGAGTTTTAACCCGAGAACAGACAACCTTCAGAAAAGATCTTTTAGTTTTGTCTATGTTTTGTGTTTGTATGTCTTGTGTATTGTGCTTATGATAAAACTAACAAAATTTGTTTTTTATAAAAAAAAAAGGGAAAAAGAATCAATAAAACCTTGGAGGAATGTTAGATGAGAATAATTTAAACAAGCCAGAAAGAAAAGAATATGATGACTATAAAATGGATAAATATGGAAGAGAAATGAAATTGAATAGGAGTAAAGAGAAATAATGAGAAATTTGCTGAAAGATATTTGCGTGTCCATATGGGGATGGGATAAATTGGAATTATGCTGTATAAAAATAATGTTTTGTTTGACTTGTAAGGACTTACAATGTTAATGAGGTTTTATGTGTTTATGATATTCAATGGTTAATGATGTGTTGTTTTATCTTTAAAACTAATAAAAATTTGTTTCAAAAAAAAAAAAAAAAGCTTTAGGGAGAGTCTTTCTATTTTGTTTTGTTGTTGTTGCTATATAGTCTAGTTTATTGTCCACAATTCCATTGAAGTCTCCCATCATAATTATATTAACTTAGTCCAGTCCAGTTATTTTCATATGTAATTTTTTATAGAATTCTTGTTTATCATTCGGAGCGTAAATTGCAATCAAAAGTATTTTTATATTGTTCTCCATTATTTCCACCATTAATACTCTTCCATCTTCATCAGTATAAATCAATTTTGCTGGGATGGCCTCTTTAATGTATAGAACCACTCCTCTTTTTTTACATTGAGTCAAAGAAGTAAATATTTTCCCTAATTTTGGCTGTACTAACAATTGTTCATGTTGTTTTTCAATATGTACTTCTTCCAGACAAATTATATCAAATTTTAATTTCTCTAATTTATGAAAGGTTTTCCTTGTTTTAACAGCTGAATTGAGCCCATTTATATTCATTGTAATCAACTTTTTTTTCTTCCATGATTATGCTTTATATTTAGGTCTAACAGCTCTCGTAGATCTTACTTCCCGCTGTTCTTTACTATCCACCTGTCCACCTACTGTGCCTTCCTCTTTTTCAATCTCCAGTTGTTCCTCTTGAAACTCAATTAATGAAACCTCTTTCTCTGCCTCTTCTTCACTCCTTCCAAAAAATTATGTGTGGAAAAGTTCTGCTTTCTCAATTGAATCAATTCTATGTCTCTGTTCTTGCCACGTAAACATTAATCCTTCTGGGATCAGCCATCTATAATTCACTTCCTTTTTCAATAATATTTTGGTCCAAAATTGATATTCTCTTCTCATATCTCTCACTCTTCTGGGTATTTGTTTTAAAACCACAATCTCTTTGCCTTTGTATTTCAACGTCTTCTCTCTTACAGCTTGTAATATTTGTGTTTTGATGGATTTTTTAGTAAATCTGATATGGACTTCCCTTGGTAAGCTATTTCTCATCGCGTATCTTGTATAAACTCGGTATACCTCGTCTACTCCATCCATCATCTTTTCCTTTGTAATTTCCAAAGCATCCACCAACAATTCTATCATTATTGCAGCCAAGTTTTGTCCTTTTTCTTCTTCTATATTTTGAAATCTAAGATAGAATTCTGACCTCTCTATCTCCCACCTCAACATCCCACTTTGATCTTGTTCAACCACTGTTAATCTGCTATCAATATTTCCAATCTTCTCCTCTCTTTGTTTTCCTTCTTCCTCAACTTTTTGGAATCTCTCATCATACTTCACCATCATTTGTTGAATATTTTCTACTTTTTCATCAGACTTCTCTGTTCTTGTTCAATAGTATCTGTTTTTATCTTAAGATCTTGGATTCCTTGCATAATCATCTGTAAAGTCACTTTTTCTTGTTCTTTGTCTTGCTTCAACATTGTCTGAATTAAACGTTGTCCTCCAGCTGGTGGGGAGGGAGAGGGAGAGGTAGAAACGCCAGAAGATATGGGTTTTCTGCTCATTTTAAATGCTTCAAAATCTTCAAATTCTTTTTTACTTTTAATCCAACTGGTAAAGTAGCCAATTATAATCCAAAATGGGAAAATCCAATAGTAAAAGGCCTGATGGCAAAAAATAAAAAGAAGAAAGAGAAGAAGAAAAATCTTCAGATTCTTCTAAACCCTAATCCAATTATGAGGTAATCCACAATAAAAAATGAAAAATAAAAAGAAGAAAAAAGCCCAAAAATAATAAGAAGAGGAACAAAAAGAAAAAAATCTTTCAGGTTCTCCACACCTTAATCCAATTGGGAAATCTCAATAATAAAAGGAAAAAGGCAGAATGGTCCAAAAACATGGATGGAAAAAGCAAAAAAAAATCCCAGTAAAAAGAAGAAAAAGAAAAGAAAAAATTCTGAGGCTTTCCCTTTAAAATAAAAAGCAAAAATAAGAATATTACTAAAATTAAAATTTACTAAGAGGCTGGTAAGGAGGGGTACCACAACTGAAAAAATAAAAGAAAAGAAAACACTGCACTTTGTTTAGTTGTCCAAGGCTCTTATTATGACTCTCTTCTCCACAAGCTTCAAAGCCAAGCCTCAAGTGTTGAAATGTTGATAAGAATCCAGGAAAGCACCTGTAATAATATTCTGCTGCGCTCTTCCCTCTATCTTATCAAGTTGAAATATCCTTGAGAAGGAGTCTTTTCACAGGTCTCTCCAGTTCAAATAAAATATTTTCAAGCCTCTAGTTGGCAGTGTTACAAAGTTTCTTAATGCACTTCCCCCCCCCAGCCAGAAAAACTTAGTTTGAGTTAAGAAAAAAGAAAAGGTATTTGCATATATACATATACATATGCATATGCATATGCATATACATATACATGTACACGTACACGTACACGTACACGTACACGTACACGTACACGTACACATACATACATACATACATACATACATATATATATATATATATATATATATATATATATAAAGAGAAAATAGCCTCTATCCTAAAAGAAAATTAAAAAATCAAAAAGGAGCATAAGAATATATATAAGGGAAAATTCAGTCCGGTTAACTACAAAATCACACTAAAATCCAAAGAAAAAGTAATAAAAAGAAAAAAAAAAGCAAGCCTCAATTTGACGTCCCTTTAAAATACGCTGCTGATACAGATTTGTCAAAAAAAAAAAAATCTCACAGGTTTCTTCTCATATTCAGAGTGTCCTTTCAAATCTCAGCGAATTTACAAAAAAAAAAAAAAAGAATTTCTCACCCAGCCAACACACTTTCACTTCCAGCCTCTTCCTTTCCGGAGCTGTCCCGACTCCAGCAGCTATGGAAGCTGCCTCTCCCAGATCAAACCAGGGACTTTGCAATGTCCCTGGGATGCAGAGAGTGTGCCCTTCACGGTCACCATCTCTATGGGACGGTTTAGGTCCGTTGGAACCAACCAGGGGCGAAAATATCAGCTGCAATCTCGGAGCCCCGAGATTGCAGCTGTATCGCCGAAATAAAACTCCGCCTTCTCCTTCATCAGTTGCTTCTTGTTCTACCCTCAGGTGCTTTGGAGAATAGCTTGACTCCCTCTTCTTTGGGGCAGCCCCTGAGATATTGGATCTCTGTTATCATGTCCCCCCTAAACCTTCTTTTCATCAAACTAGACATACTTTGTTCCAGCAACAATTTTTATATGTTTTATATATCTTGATGTGATACAAATTTGGGTTCCAATCAATTTGTTTATGTTCAGCAAAACTTACATAAAACAGAGAGAGAGAGAGAGAGAGAGGAGAGGAGAAAGAGGAGAGAGAGAGAGAGAGAGAGGATGTATATGTGTGTTTGTCTTCAATGTTATGATGTGTGTTGATCAACTTTGGCCTAATCAGACGGCCTTAAATCAAGGATCTATTTTGAGTTACTCATAAAGTGGTAAGATAGATCAAGATGAGTGAGTTGTACCAGCAACGCCCACTGAAATATTGTTTACTTAGCTGCCTTTCAAAATATTATTTTGAAAGCTCAACTAGAAGTCACATTTACCAAATCAAGATAAATGGTCCTTTCAGCAATCAACCTACATCTTTACTCTTTGTTGAGTCCTACTACTTGGCTACACTGAAGAAATTCTCTTCATAAAAATTATTGTGATCCTTCTTTTAGTTTGGAATTTCTTTTTATCTCCATTCAGTTGAAGACCTGGTTACACGAAGAACATTAATGCTTTGAAAAGTCAAAACTTACCAGGCGCACAACATTGGTCCAGACTAGGAGTGAAAATCATAGCACTTTTCCAACATTTGAGGGGCTCCTATGAGGGGTCAAACTACTTTCCAAAGTCCCAAAAGGCAAGATAAGAAACAATGGATGGAAACTAACCAAGAAGAGAAGCAACATAGAACTAAGAAGAATTTTCCTAATGATAAGAGCAATCAACCAACAGAATAGGTTGCCCTCAGAAGTTATGAGGGCTCTATCACTGGTGGCTTTCAAAAAGAGAATGGACAACAGTTTGTCAGAAATGGTATAGGATCTCCTACTTGAACAGGGGCTGGACTAGAAGGCTCCTGGGTCCTTCCAACTCTATTATTCTATGTTCTGTGTCCTTCGTTCCTTCATTTTGCATTCTATGTAGTCCTTGTGCCTCCTAGTACTTTTTCAGAAATAGTTTCCAGACTTTTAGGAAAATAATTGTTAATCAGAAAAAGGTTAAACCCTCAACAGAACTTGAGAAATAGTTGGAGACCCTCCTTGGATAGCTGTGCTATATTTCATCTGCAAACATGTGGCCACCACAGAACAGAGGTGGTATTCAGCAGGTTCTGACCAGTTCTGGAAAACTGATAGTGGAAATTTTGAGGAGTTCGGAGAACTGGCAAATCCCACCCCTGACTGGCCCCACCCCCATCTATTCTCTGCCTCCTGAGTCCCAGCAGCACAGGAGAACGGAGCTGGAAAGCTGGTTAGTGGGGTTGGGAGGGAATGGGGATTTTGCAGCATCCTTCTCCTGCCACGCCCACCAAGCCACACCATGCCCACCAAGCCACGCCCAATAGTAAAAGTTTTTGAATCCCACCACTGCTGCAGAGGGTCTCAGTGTTCAGTATCCCTTTGCTGACACTTAGTGTTAGTCTATTCTTAAAGTCTAATTGTGTCTATCCTTGGAGAAAATAGACTTAAATTTGAGCCAAGCATTGAAGCAGACCATATTTGAAACACTTGGGGCCAAACCATTGCTCGCGCTTTGGTCTTTAGTCCTGATAAAGTACAATAAATAAGTTTGATGGATTTGTGGTTTTGTTTTGTTTTTTCTATTAATAGGGATGCCAGCTCAGGCAGCTCTCAGCTCCTCACAGTTTGAGATCTGGAACAGCCTTGACCTATTATGCAAAATAACAGGTATGATTTGTTTCCCTTGTTCATTCCAGCATGACCCAAATGACAATGGATTATAGAATTAGGATAATCTTCTCACCATTAAAATGTATGAGCAAAGTTCCAGAGTGCTGGATCTTGGATGGACACCAAGTGACAATGAGCGTTTGGTTTTGCAGCTATTTTAATTGCATTTCGATCTGGGTTTTGCTCAACGGAAAGAAAAACAAATAGGGGAAGCATCTTGCATGCATCAGAATGGTGCTTGATCTGAAAGCAAATCAAAAGATTTAAAGCCAGAAGCAAAGGATCTCCAATCTTCTGACAATTCTTCACCAGTCCAAAAATAAATAAGAAACTGGACAAACAACCAAACAAGGTATCTGCACCATTAGATATTATGGAAAATTCAGCAGCATCAACCTGCTATATTCCTTCTGTCTGCCTAAAGGCTAAATTCAGGTGTTTTTGTTTTTTTTTAAACATGACACAAGAGAGGAAAATGTTGGAGAGAGCCAATATAATTAGGTTCAAGCTTCTCCAAGGACTTGACATGGACACCTACCATTAGAATCATCATTAAAAAGGCACAACAAAGCATGTTCTTCCTACGTCATCTTAGAAAACTCAGATTGCTGATTCAATTCTACAGAACAATCACTGATTCTGTCATTTGTGCCTCTATAACTGTCTGGTTTAGCACAGCAACCAAACAGGTCAGAGACAGACCAGAAGTGGGTACTCAGCAAGTTCCGACCAGTTCTGGAGAACCGGTAGTGGAAATTTTGAGTAGTTTTGAGAACCGGCAAATCCTACCTCTGACTGGCCCTATCCCTATTTATTCTCTGCCTCCTGAGTCCCAGCTGATCAGCTGGGTCTTCTTTGGTTGCACAGGAGAATGGAGCTGGAAAGCAGACTAGTGGGGTGGGGAGGGAATGATAATTTTGCAGTAACCTTCCCCCAGGAGTGGGGAGGGTATGGAGATTTTACAGTATTCTTTCCCTGCCACACCCACAAAGCCATGCCACACCCACCTAACCACACCCACAGAACCAGTAGTAAAAAAAAAATAAATGAATTCCACCACTGGTACAGACTTCAACAAAAAGTTAGGATTGCAAAAACAAAAAACAAAAAACAGTTGCAAACAGCTTGCCTTCCATTGAGGACCTGTATATTGCCCGGGTCAGAAACAGGGCTGAGAAAATCTCTACACACCCCTCACACCTTGGACATAAACTGTTAAAACTTCTCCCCTAAGGACACCACTATAGAGTATTGCGTGTCAAAACAACTAGACTTTTCCCCCTGTGACATCACTCTGCTGAACACTTAATTCCCACAGCCTTTTACCATTTCTCATCTTTCCTACTATCTTCTCCTCTTGGTTTCTTATGATTTATCAATTATTGTTTGTAACATGATTAATGATTGTAACTAGGATTTATGACCTAGCACCTATTATATGCTTTTTATATGTACACTGTGAGCTCATGTACTGGAGAAAAATTCCTTGTGTGTCCAATCACACTGGGCCAATAAAGAAAAATTCTATTCTACTCTACTCTACTCTACTCTACTCTACTCTACTCTACTCTACTCTACTCTACTCTACTCTACTCTACTCCACTCCACTCCACTCCACTCCACTCCACTCCACTCCACTCCACTCCATTCCATTCCATTCTATTCTATTCTATTCTATTCTATTCTATTCTATTCTATTCTATTCTATTCTATTCTATTCTATTCTTGCTCTACCTGTCTAAACAGGTTGCAGAAAAAAATCTGCACTGAAATAATATGCTTATTCATTTAACACTGGTTTAAAATGTTGGATTAATTTAATCACCAACTAAAGCCACAGAGACTGAGGACAAAATGCCTCGGGTGTCCTTCCAAGTTTTGTTCCTACATAACCATTTTTGAATCATGGGGGAAAAAAAGAACATGGTACTTGCATGTTCCCACTATTGATCTCTGCCTCTATGGCCTCTGTTCCCTCATCTTCAGCTTTTAACTTCCTTCCAAAGTAGTGGATGATAAGGCCTAAGTTATTATAAACCTGGAGACTCCTATTGGATAAAGTTAGAATAAAGGAGAATCATAGGGCTGAAGGCACCTCAGAGGTTTTCTAATCCAACCCTCTGCCCAAGTAGGACTGGCAAATTCCAGGGGCATCAAACTCAAGGCCTGGGGGCCAGATTTGGCCCATGAGGTGCTTAGATCTGGCCTGTGGGACCACCTTGGAAATAGCGAAGGACCAGCCAGCAGTGCCTCTGCCATATATGGCCCTCCCAAGCTCTGTTTTCTTTTCTGGCAGAGAGCTGCAGGAGGTCGCTGCAGCCAAAAATGGAGCTCAGGAGCCCATTTTCGCTGGCAGAACCCTTGGGCCACCACAGGTACCCCCGACACGAGTGATGTTGAGCTGGCCACACCCACCCTAGCTACATCCACCCCAGCCCCCTGAGGTCAAACACAACCCTGATGCAGCCCTCAATGAAATTGAGTTTGACACCCATGCCCTATCCATTACTATACTATCCCATACTATCCTGGAGAAATGGTGGTCTGATCTTTTCTTGAAAACTGGAGTAACCAGAACCCCTGGGAACTGTTCCACTGATTAGTCCTTCTGATGTGAATGTCTTTGTTTCAAGTTGAACCCCCACCCTCTGGTGAGTTTCCATCCATTTTGTCCTGATCTCAGGGGCTATGAGGAATAAGTCAAAAATACTACTTTAATATTAGTAGAGGTAAACATGACTTAAGGCTGCCTTACTCATGATCTGGGGCAGTGATGAGATTCATTTTTTTTTACTACTGGTTCTGTGGGAGTGGCTTGGTGGGAGTGGCAGGGGGAGGATACTATAAAATTTCCAATCAGAGGTGGGATTTGCCAGTTCTCTGAACTACTCAAAATTTCCACTACCGGTTCTCCAGAACTGGTCAGAACCGGCTGATCTGGGATGGGGGTGGGGCAGTGAGATGAAAGTAATATTATTGGGAAAGAGTAGGAAAAAGATTGTCTGAACATCTGTGTCTGTTCTGACCCAAACCCTTTTCCAATAAAACAAACACGAACCAGAGGGAACAGAAACCTTTTAATGATTCTTATGAATCCCTGTGTCAGCCTCAAGATACCTTCCCCTCCTACCTTTCTGCTATTGTTTCATTATTTCTCTCGGCTGTCATGGCAATGGTGGGAGGGGGGATTTTATATGGGAAGAGAGCTGGAGGTTTTTGCATTCCTTGCTGAGCTAGCAAGGGGAGGGAGGGATTCTTGTCTTTAACTTTCCGTTTCTTGGCTATCTTTTTCCTCTTTTGCGCAACTGTGAACTTTTATCAAAATATGTCAAGGTCATTTGACAAGACGTCTCATCACCATCTGGAGATAACCACATGAGCTGTTTCAAAAGTTTTAATTGGAAGAATCATTTGAACTTTGGGGGGTGGGAGCAAACCTATTTCTTTGTATGTGCATTCTACCCGCCAATTTCTCAGTTTCGGAATTGCTTTGTAGCTACCACTTTATTTCCCAGTAAAAGGATAACTTTGCTCTACACCATGGAGTCTGAGTATTTCTTTCTTGGGATCTAGAAGGAGCGCAGCCTGACATTATTCCGAAACTCACCCACATCAACCCACCCGGAGAAAAACAGCAACTTTTCTTCCAAGGGGGTTTCATCCCATGTCGTCTCCAACCGGCGATGAAGAGGATCAGGGAGCTGCGGGGGGGCAGCCGATGTCGCTACCGGAGGCGTCGGTGGCTGACATGCTGGCCGAATTGACTCTGGAAGAAACCCCAGCCGAGATGCCCAGATGGTCATTGGGGGTTGGTTGGAGAGACCCTGAAGACCCCCCTCCTCCCAGGATCACTGTAAGACGAAAAGGTGCGAGGGGACGGCTATGGCAGGAGGGGGAGGAGATGGAAGGCAAGCTGGATCAAGCCGAGAAATTCTCTATGGATGTTCCTGAGGAGCCCGGCACAACTCAAAGGTATGAGGGGGAAGAGGGAGCGAGATCAGCCCGGGGGAGCCAAGCTACCTCTACCCCCCTTGCCCAGCTTCCGCCAGCGCAGCCGCCCGCTGCCGCCCGGGGAGCACCAGCAATAGGAGTGGCTCCTGGAAGACGCCACCTGCCTCCCCTAGATGTAAAGTTTGGAGGAAATCCCAGAGATTTGGGATTTTTCCTGGTACAAGTTGGGAGTTATATGGCAGAATTTGAGCGGGAGTTCACCTCTGAAGCAGCCAAAGTGAGATGCGTTACCAGAACCCTGGAAGGGATGGCAGCAGATTGGGTGGTGACTTTGTACAATGATAACTCCCCCCAACTGCAAACCCTCGATGCTTTCATGACTGCACTGAGGAGAAGGTTTGAGGACCCTCTGGCAGAGAGAAAGGCCAGAATCAGAATGAAGACCCGAGTCCAAGGGGGGAGATCGGTGGCAGACTACACCCAAGAATTCAGGCAGCTGGCATACCACATCCGAGGTTGGTCCCAGGGGGCCCTGGTGGAAGCCTACAAAGATGGCTTAAATGAAGATGTATACCACACGTGCATCTCCAGAAGGGATCCACGTGAGTTACAGTCATGGTACTTGCTGGCGGAAGAGGTGGACATTGATCTGGCCAGAAACAGATGCAGAGGAGGTCCCGACTGGAGAAAACCGCTCCCCCCGTCTCCGAGAGACCTCAGGGCCCCAACCGAGAGGGATGGCGGCAGGAGCCAAGACCACGGCATGTTTCTGTTGTGGAAAGGAGGGCCACCGGATGGTGGATGGTCGAGTAAAGGTGAACCCACCGAAAGCGCGGGACCCCGGGAGAAAGCCAAAAAAACCCTCAACCAAACCCCGCGAGACCGGGCTGAAGACAGGAGAGGTTGTAGAGGTCGCCCTTTCGGCGGGAGAGGAGCTGGGACCTCCAACCCCACTCGACGAGAACGAGACAGATTCGGAAGATGACGTCCCGGTAAGTCCTAATCAAGGGCCCATGACCATCCCAATAAAGCTAAGGCGGCCCACCTCGGGGACTGAGGGAGTGATGATGGCCTTACTGGACTCGGGGTGCACGAGGTGTGTAATTAACATGAAAGTGGTTAAGGGGATGGGCATTGGACTGAGAACTTTAAAAACGCCCATATCCTTTTGCCAACTGGATGGGTCGGTGGCGGGAGGTTGCCCCGCACGTTTTGTAACCGAACCCCTAGAGATGACCATGGGAAACCATCATGAGACCCTGTGTTTTATTGTGGCCCCTGGGATGGAACAGCCTCTAATATTGGGACTACCATGGCTTCGGAAGTGGAATCCCCATGTAAACTGGAGAGAGGGGTGGATACGCATCCGCACCGATCGGCCACCGGAAGGGGAGGAGCAACCCTATCCGGAAGGGGAGGAGGAATCCCATCCGAAGTCCCAGGCACCCACCGAGATAGCTTCTACTGGTGCCGAACATGTGGAAGGAGAGGAGAAAATCCCGAAGGAGTATTGGGACTTAAGAGAGGTGTTTAGTGAAGAGGCTTCCGACGAGCTCCCCCCACATCGGTCGACCGATTGCAGCATTGAATTCCTGCCGGGGGTGACGCTCCCGAAACCGAAGATGTATCCGATGACACCGGGGCAGTTGGAGGAATTGAGGGCGTTTATCAACAAGAACTTGAAACGGGGTTTCATCACACCTGCCAGACCTCGAGTGGCGGCCCCTGTGATGTTCCGCGAGAAGAAAGATGGCTCCAAACATCTGGTAGTTGACTATAGAAACCTGAACGCAGTATCTGTAGAGAACATGTACCCCCTCCCTCTGATGAAGGACATGTTAGCCCCCTGGCAAAGGGGAAGATTTTCACAAAGCTGGACTTGAGGGAGGCATACTACCGAATCCGGATAAAGGAGGGAGACGAGTGGAAGACTGCGTTCAACTGCCCAATGGGTTGTTTCCAGTTCAATGTTCTCCCTTTCGGCTTACAGGGGGCGCCTGCTGTTTTCATGCAATTGATCAATCAAGTGCTTCACGAACATTTATACAAAGAGGTTCTGGTATACCTTGATGATATTCTTATCTACACGGAGACAAGAAACGACCATGTGAAGTTGGTACGCTCTGTGTTGCACAAGCTGAGGGCCGCCAAACTGTATGCCAAACTATCCAAATGTGAGTTCCATCAAGAAAAAATCGACTACTTGGGATATCGTATCTCCCCCGAAGGCATTGAAATGGACCCAGAAAAGGTGCGAGCCGTTTTGGACTGGGCCCCACCGAAAACTCGTGAACAGCTTCAAAGTTTTCTGGGATTTGCAAATTTTTACCGCCAATTCATCCCGTCTTTTGCAAAAATAGCTATGCCCATCACCAACCTCCTAAAAACAAAAGGGGAATTGAAACCAAAGCCCAGTCAACCATTGAATTGGACTATGGAGTGCCAAGCTGCATTTGAAAAACTTAAGAGACTTTTTGCTGCAGAACCAATACTGAAACACCCTGACATGGACGCCCCTTTCGTGATCCAAGCTGATGCAAGCGATGTAGCAGTGGGGGCGGTCTTACTCCAATTGAACGAGAAAGGGACACTACAACCATGCGCTTACACTTCTCGTAAATTCACTGAGACTGAAAGGAGATGGGCCGTTTGGGAGAAGGAAGCATTTGCAGTCCGTTGGGCTTTATTAGCTTGGAGGCATTTTCTGAAAGGAGCGAAACACCCATTTGAAGTGTGGACCGACCATAAAAATTTAGAAGCTTTAAAGACCCCTCGGAAACTATCCCCTAAACAAGTTAGGTGGGCTCAGTTCTTCAAGCGATTCAACTTCTCCTTGAAATATATCCCAGGGGGGGAAATTTTTATTGCAGATGCTTTGTCTAGAATGCCTCAATACAACAGTATCCGAAAAGAAGTGATAAGGCCAATCGTATCCAATACACAACTGGCTGCCCCTGTGGTTACCCGCGCACAGAAAAGAAACCAGGAGAGGGATCTACCTACTGATCTGATGGAACAGTTTAAGGAGGCTTTGAAGACAGATAAGTGGTTTCTGGCAAATGCAAATAACTGCACCATTCGAGATGGCCTAGCCTGGATGGGGGCGAAATTGTATGTACCACAAACCCTGAGAAGCCATGTATTGCAACAAACCCATGATTCCAAAGTGGCTGGTCATTTTGGCTTTGTGAAGACCTTACATTTGGTGAAACGACAGTTTTTGTGGCCTTCCTTGAAAAAGGACATTGAGACTTATGTGGCGAGTTGTCCGATTTGCGCCTCAGCAAAAAGACCGCCGGGTAAGCCACCAGGACTGTTACAGAATGTGGCCAGACCAACTGCCCCTTGGAAGGAAATTTCCATGGATTTTATAGTAGATCTACCTGAAAGCAGTGGACACACGGTCATTTGGGTGGTAACTGACTTGTTTTCCAAACAAGCTCATTTCATTCCTTGCTCAAAGATCCCTTCGGCGAAAACCTTAGCCAGACTCTTCATTCTTCGTGTTTACCGATTGCATGGTGTACCTGAATGTGTAGTTTCTGATCGAGGAGTCCAATTTACCTCGAATTTCTGGAGGGAATTTCTGAAGTTAATAGGCTCCACCCAAAGCTTAAGCTCCACCCACCATCCCCAAACTAATGGAGCCTGCGAGAGGACTAACGGGGTACTAGAGCAATATCTCCGATGCTACATAATTTTCAACAAGACAACTGGATGGATCTGTTACCTTTTGCGGAGGTGGCGTATAATAACTCTGTTCACAGTAGTACGGGGTTCACCCCTTTCAAAATAGCAACGGGGCAAAATTTTGTACCCATACCTGAACTGCCTGGTGAAAACCCAACTGTCCAGTCATTGAGTGATTGGATATCTCAGCTTCAACTTAATTGGCCAGTTGTCCGCAAAGCTTTGGATGAGGCGCACCAATCTCATAAGAAATTTGCTGACAGAAAGCGAGCTCCACAGATGTCATATCAAGTGGGCGATAAAGTATTCCTTTCGACCAAGTATTTACAAACTACCCAAAAATCAAAGAAGTTGGGTCCTAAGTATGTAGGACCTTTCCCCATTGAGAGGATTATAAATCCTGTAACTGTTCAACTGACTTTACCAAAGACTCTTCGTCGTATTCATCCTGTTTTCCATGTTAGTTTGTTGAAACCAGAACGTACCTGTGCCTTGAGACCGATCCAATCTCATCCCCCTGTGCCAATATTAATTGAGGGAGAACAACATTTCGAAATTAAAGAAATTCTGGACTCTAGAAAATGGAGGGGTCATACCCAATACCTTGTAGCTTGGAAACATTTTCCTCCGTCCCATTCTGAGTGGGTAAATGAAAAGGACCTTAGGGTTCCTGAACTGTTAAAGAAATTTCATGCCAAATATCCTGATAAACCATAGAGATGTACATTAATGTTAACATGTAACTATTTTGCTTTCTTTCAGGGATTTATGTCCTTCTTCTAGGGGGTCCGAATGTCAGCCTCAAGATACCTTCCCCTTCTACCTTTCTGCTAATATACCTTCCCCTTCTACCTTTCTGCTATTGTTTCATTATTTCTCTCGGCTGTCATGGCAACGGTGGGAGGGGGGATTTTATATGGGAAGAGAGCTGGAGGTTTTTGCATTCCTTGCTGGGCTAGCAAGGGGAGGGGGGATTCTTGTCTTTAACTTTCCGTTTCTTGGCTATCTTTTTCCTCTTTTGCGCAACTGCGAACTTTTATCAAAATATGTCAAGGTCATTTGACAAGACGTCTCATCACCATCTGGAGATGACCACATGAACTGTTTCAAAAGTTTTAATTGGAAGAATCATTTGAACTTTGGGGGGTGGGAGCAAACCTATTTCTTTGTATGTGCATTCTACCCACCAATTTCTCAGTTTCGGAATTGCTTTGTAGCTACCACTTTATTTCCCAGTAAAAGGATAACTTTGCTCTACACCATGGAGTCTGAGTATTTCTTTCTTGGGATCTAGAAGGAGCGCAGCCTGACACCCTGGTTAAAAGACTGCTGCAAACTAATTAACTTTGATAAGCATAAGCCTCACCAAAACTGTGCTAGTCTGCCAAGAATAATAGATAAGAAAGATTTCACAACACAAGAGTCCTCAAATACCAACTTAAGATATTGTAATGTCTATGAGACTGAGGTTCAAAACGTCCTTGCTTCCTTCAAAGAACGTTTGTGTCATAGCTGGCTTTTATCTTCTTGAAGGAGGGGCCATTACCTTGTAGCTTTACTCCTGACTCAACCATGCTGTTGTAACTGCTCTTTCCTATGAGCAATCTTGCGTGCATGTACACTTGGCACAGGCTCCTCGGGAACCTCCTCATCGCTGCTGCCAGCCCCCACAATCTCTGAAGGCAGCAGTCCACTCCCTAATGGTCCTGGCCCCTCATCTGAGTCCTCACTTTCCTCAACTGTCCGCACCTGCTGCCGGATAACCACAACAGTGTCATGGTTAAGTATAAATGAAGATACAGTTGGCTTCTTTCTAAATCTGTTCATCATGAAGGACTTCAGCACCTTCATAGTTTATTTAAATGAAGTTAATAAGGAGAATCATTTTGCAAAGCTTTGCCCCTTCATCACAAAGGTTTGCTTACATCCTGGATGCCTTCCAGAATTGGTGGTTTCATGCTTTCAACAATTTTCAAGAAATGCTTTTACCGTATGCATCATAGGACCTATGTAACACACGACGATATTCATACAATACCATCTTCTCAGCACTATTCTAATCAAATGCAGCATGGCATCCATGGCTATAGACATATATTCTTATGAAAAAGGGATCCTTGGCCTTCTCCAGCAAACCATTGCCCCTGTGTGGTTCCCAATCACTCATATAATGTCAGTCACAAAGAATCAGGACCACACATTTGGCTCTAGTTCAGGTAATTTATTGTTCATGCCTCAACATGAAAATCTAATCAACTGATGGTTAATAGAATTCAGGAGGGGCTGGGGTTAGATCACTTGTGGGGATGTAATGATTCCAGGCTGATTTCTGACTTGACTCCACCCCCAGGCTCTGCCTGTCCTTCTATACATAAAGGATATTTGAATTATAAGCTATAATTATGATTGTATCTATATGTTGGACCATAAGAAAGGCTAAGCGCCAAAGAATTGAGGCCTTTGAACTCTGGTGTTGGAGAAGATTCTTGCAAGTCCCTTGGACTGCAAAGTGATCCAACTGGTCAATCTGAGAGGAGATCAACTTTGACTGCTCTTTAGAAGGCCAGATCCTGAAGATGAAACTCAAAGACTTTGGCCACCTCATGAGAAGGAAGGACTCCCTGGAGAAGAGCTTAATGCTGGGAATGATTGAGGGCAATAGAAGAAGAAGGGGACGGCAGAGAAGGAGGTGGCTGGATGGAGTCACTGAAGCAGTAGGTGTGAGTTTAAATGGACTCCAGAAGATAGTAGAGGACAGGAAGGCCTGGAGGAACGTTGTCCATGGGGTTGCAATGGGTGAGACACACTTTGGAACTAACAACTATTCTATCTATACACCCAGATGTAAGCATAATTGGATCTCTAGAACAATATTACTGTTTTTTGGATTTATCATGAAAACAGCTTCAGTTTTAACAATTCTTACATTTGTTACAAGCAAAATATTGAACAAATGGAACAGTTGGCTTGAAACATAAGGATCTGTAGAATTTTAGAAAGGCAAAGTTGTCAGAATCTGCAACTAATTTACAGCTGACACCGCTAAGTTTAAATACTGAAACCACAGGCTCATGCAGTTGCTATTCTTTTATTGTTTATATTGGAAAATTCCAAATTAATTGTTCATCACTATAAAAACAGATGCATCAAGGAAACAGAATCACAGGAGGCAGTCAAGCTCCTTAATGCATCTTACAAGTCTATGCAGTCAAGATAATGGTTTTCTATTAGTTTTTTTTTCCTCTTGAATCTGTCATATGTTTTTTTTTTAAACAAATTTTATTAATTTTACAAAACAATACACAAACAAGACATCATAACATAAAAAATCTTTTCTGAAAAAATCAATAAAACATACAAAATAATTCCAAATTATAATATATATATTCACGTTATCAGTTCAGCTTCGTATCTTATCTCAACTTCTTTTTTTCATTCTATTATCCAAATTATATTTCTTGCCAATTAAAATTTTATTGCTTTCCAAAAAACAATACACAGACAAACAAAACATGGAACATAAAAACAAAACATCTTTTCTGAAAGTTGCTTGATCCCGGGTTAAAACTCTTCACACAGACACAAATTCAAAAATCATATTCACTTTATATATCATTCCATATCTTATTACCATTTTCAATTTTCTATATAGCTTCTTCCCTCTTTTATCTTTCTTAATTTTATTTTATTTATCTCATCTGAGTTCAATTCATAATACTTATAATTTTTTGTCTGTTCTGTTTCCAGCTATCCATTCATCTTTTCTCTTTAGAGAAACTTCTCCTGTACAATGATTGGAGTATGATGCCTTTAACTCTTTCCCCTAGCTTAATAATACTTAATATAACACTTAACTTATATTGGGATTCTGTTTAGTACATTCTAAAATTACACAATAAATTTTATAAGAAAGAAAAAAAATACAATAACAAAAAAAAAAATGCATATGAACCACAATCAATGTCATTAAGAAACTAATCATACATATTAATACTCATTTAGATCTTAAGCATTTTATTCTAAATACACAGATAAAAAACAGAATCATATGTACCTTACAGAATCCCTTTTTTTTTTTCAATTAAATTCACCCATTGTCTCTAAATAAGTTTTGTTTCTTTAAATCTTGCTTCAAACCATTAAGGCTTTTCTTCCCCTCCTTTCTCTCTTGCTTATTCTTTTCCTTGCCTTTTTTTACCCCTTTGTCTCTCCTCCTCCCTTTTCTTCTTCTGCTTTCCCCCTTTCTGTTGTTTTCTAACCTTGTATCCACCTTTCACCTCATTTTTCTCTTTTTTGGTTGTTTTTTCAGGCCTTAAAATCCCCTTTTTCTTTTCCTCTTTCTCCTCCTCCCACCAAAAAAACCATTGTTCATCGAAGATGGCTTCTTCTTACTCTTCTTCTTTGTTCCAGTCGTCTTGCTGTGCAGTCAATTTTTCATAAGTGCATACCGCCATTTCTAGAAAGAGTGCCCAAAGTATCTTTCCCATCTTGTTCTTTTTTATATTTTTGGTATTCAATTTTTAGTTCATCCACAAGCAATGCCATCATAAGGAAAAAAAATTTTTCCAAAACAACCACCCGAGTGTTTTTAATCAAGAGTAATTCCCCAAAATTCCAAAGCCACCAAAGAATCCAAATAGACTATTTCTTTAATATTTTTTTCTTTCTTCCATTTCTCTTTCTGGGGTTGCTGTTTAGTCAAAAAGTTCCAATTAAGATGTATCTTTTAGAAGCCGTATTAATATTTAAAACTCTTTAAAATTCTAGGCAATCTCTTCCTTTTTCAAATTCTGATCCAATTTTTTTTCCTCTCCCTTCCCACTTACAGCAGCAATTTTCCTTTAAATGCTCAGAAATCCATACCTCCAAAACGAATTTTCCGATTTCTCTTAAAGTTCTATTGCTGTCATGTTTGGAAGGAGAGTGAAAAGAAGAAAAAAAAAGCTTTTCCTTTAATTCACATTCGCCGCTTGACACATTCTGGAAACGATGTTTCTTTAGAAGTTTTCAAATTCCAGGGTACTTTCACTGTTGCTTTGTCCCGGTCAGCAAAAATCACTTTCACTTCTTCACAGCTCCTCCTGCACTTTATTTTTCTGGCTGAGCTCTTCTATGTGGCGGCCATTGCTGACCTCCGCTCAGCTGCCTTTGGAAAAGGGGGTTTCGCTGGCTAGGGAAGAGAGGTGTGATATCTCTCAACCCTGCCAGACCCCCCCCCTGTCTTCGCCACCTTCTACGGAGATGGCTTAGCCCCGAAGCCAAATGGCTCGGGGCACTCGGGCAGAAAACACAGGCAGAAACCGCGCACAGTCGCGGATTCCTGCCTGCTCCGAAGGGCTACAAAACAGAAAAATCGAATCTGTCATATGTTTTAATGTATACTTCCTAGAGGATGTCAAAAATGAAAACAAATGTGTCTATTCCTGCCTCCACATCTTGAAATCTGTTTTTTTTTTCATTATGGTTCATTTAACACCAGTCCATTCCATATTTATGTTATCACCACTACATTTCCATATGAGTCTCTCTCTCTCTCTCTTTCCTTTCCTTCCTTTCTTCTTCCTTCTTTCCTCCCCCTCCCTCTCTCTTTCTTACTTTCTTTTACTCTCTTTCCTTTTCTTTCTTTCATTCCTTCCTCCTTCCTCCTCTTTCCCTCTTACTTTCTACTTGAAGAAAGAAGAAAGAAAGAAGGAAGGAAGGAAGGAAGGAAGGAAGGAAGGAAGGAAAGAAAGAAAGAAAGAAAGAAAGAAAGAAAGAAAGAAAGAAAGAAAGAAAGAAAGAAAGAAAGAAAGAAAGAATCTTAAGGCTTTGATGTTAGGGTAGGGTAGGATAAGAAAACAAGACAAGGGTTAATTATATGTTTAGACCATTTAAAATATATAGCAGAAAAAAGATCCTTGAGAATGAACAAGGTTGATACTATAAAGATACAAAGCTATTACAGAATATGTTATTTTTGCTTCAGATACCACATAGTCTCTTTCCAGGAGGTAACAAAGAAAACTGATCATGGAGAGAAAAGAGGATAAGCAGTGCTTATATGCCATATCCTGAATAGAAAGAAGTGAACTTCCAATATCTTTTCTGCTGTCCTCACGACTCTCTTCACAGCCTTCCAGAAACAGTAATTTTTATTTTTATTTTATTTATTTTTGTCAAGCGATTATAAGATAACAGATAAAAGTATAAACATAGTTATGAATACATGAAATGGATACATATAAGAAAAATAAAAAAATATATATAAAAGAAACAATAGGACAGGGATGGTAGGCACATTGGTGCTCTTATGCATGCCCCCTACAGACCTCCTAGGAAAGGGGTGAGGTCAATAGTAGACAGTCTAAGGTTAAAATTTTTGGGGTTTGGGGAAGAAACCACAGAGTCAGGTAGAGTATTCCAGACATTGACCACTCTGTTGATGAAGTCGTATTTCCTGCAATTAAGTTTGCTGCGATTAACCTTGAGTTTGTATCTATTGTGTGCTCTTGCATAGTTATGGTTGAAGCTGAAGTATTCATTGACAGGTAGGACATTGCAATGTATGATTTTATATGCTATACTTAGATCGGACCGAAGGCGGCATAATTCTAGGTTTTCTAGGTTTAGAATTTCAAGTATGGTGGCACAAGGTATTCTGCAATGAGTAGAGGAATGGAGAACTCTTCCTGTGAAATATTTCTGGACTTTCTCAACTGTGTTAATATCAGATACGTAATGTGGGTTCCAGACTGATGCCCTGTATTCAAGTATTGGTCTAGCAAATGTTTTGTATGCTCTAGTTAGTAGTGTGATATTACCAGCGAAAAAAGCTATGTAGGATTAGGTTAACAACTCTTAATGCCTTTTTGGCTATGTAGTTACAGAGAGCTCTAGCACTTTGATCATTAGATGTGAGAACCTTGACAGAGTTTGGATCATCAACAAGGTCTTGACTATTCAGCTTTTATTTTCTGATTTTTTTTGCCAGTATGTAGGACAGAGCATTTATTTGTTGAGATTTGAAGTTGCCATTTGTTTGAGCATTCTGATATATAGTCGAGGTCTTTTTAAAGGGTAGCATTATTGTCTGTGGTGTTGAATAGCTTTACATCATCAGCGAAGAGATCGCAGTTGCTCTTAATATGATCACAGAGGTCATTTATGTAGAGTAGGAAGAGAATTGGTCCTAGTACACTTCCATGGGGGACACCACTGTTGACAGGTACAGGTACAGTAATACCTCCAAATCAACAGTAATACAATATGACAGGATGCTTTCAATTGTCCCTCTATAGAAAATGGTAAGGAAAGGAGAAGAAAAATGTGCTCTTACAAAAACAAATTAATTAGAGGGTTAATCTTTTGTGCATTTTGTACATTTTCCAAGTATGCCCATCTATTTGACAATATCAATATTTTAACAGGGATTACAAAAATCCAAGAAGTAGAAGAGTTTATAATTCAGTTGATCTGTTGCTTGAGCAAGTAACACAGATTTGCAATTGCATTTCTTTCTTCAGTTAGCACTTTTGTAATAACTTCAGAGCTGTGTGCATCAAAAGAAAATTTAAAAGAGATGCATTTACCGTATATACTCGAGTATAAGTCAACCCAAATATAAGCCGAGGCACCCAATTTTACCACAAAAAACTGGGAAAACTTATTGACTCGAGTATAAGTCGAGGGTGGGAAATGCTGCAGCTACTGGTAAATTTCAAAAATAAAAATAGATACCAATAAAATTACATGAATTGAGGCATCAGTAGGTTAAATGTTTTTGAATATTTATTTCAAAGAAAAACAGTAAACTAGCTCTGTAAGTGGAAAAGAGAGCCAACAAAACCAATATGGTATCAACAATAACTTTAAAAGTACAAAAACCTTAGCTCAATCAGCAACCAAGCTAAAACACAAGAGTTAAAATCCTTCAAAACTGGATTCCTCATCATCATCTGTATGTCCAAACAGAGTCACTCTCTCCCTTGTAAGAAAAAAGCATGTGTATGTGCTGCATGTACATCCTGTTTTGGAGAGCCACCAACTCTTTCACAGCTCTCCCTCATGCCTCCATTGCATGTCCACACATGCCATGGCTCAGTAGTAGGTCAACATACAGATGTCACACTAGGTTCCCTCCTCAAAAGGAACATCCAACCTTTCTTGAGAAGTACTTCATCTGTTCAGGATTGTGGTGACAAAGGTGAAGGAGGATGGGGCTGAGAGAAGGGAAGGGAAGAAAAGATCATTGACAGGGAGAAAGACAGGGAGAAAGACAGGGAGAAACACCTGGAAGTGTGAGCCCTCGAGTTTCCTTAGGAAAGACCAGACAACAAGGGGAGAGGAGAGGAGGAGGAGGAGGAGGAGGAGGAGAGTTAAAAAAAAAAGACTGGGAAGCCAACTCACGCGTGCCATCAAAGCCAGGGGGAAGCGGGGCTTTCTCCGCCTGCTGCTGCCAGAGGAGTGCGGGAGGGGGAGTGTGGGGAAAGGGGGTTCGTGCCGAGGCTCCGCAAGCGATTACCAGATTTGCAGCTCCGTTTGTTGGTGAAGCTGGAAGCGTGCCCGTTAATGGGGAAGGAGAGCCTGCAGCTCCAAAAGTCTTTTCACCGTTGGGGACTGAACAGGAGAACCGCAAACTCCGCACTCCCCAGGAAACAAACCGCCAGGCTCAGGCAGCCTCCTCCGCCCCCTACCCTAGCAGCGAAGAGCTGCTCCGGGGGCAGCGAGACAAAGTGCCTGGCTGCACCGTGGCAGGAGCCCCCGGAGCAGCTCTTCGCTGCTAGGGTAGGGGGCGGAGGAGGCTGCCTGAGCCTGGCAGTTTGTTGGCGAAGCTGGAAGTGCGCAACACAGGAGCTCGCGGGGTCCCCGGGCGCCTGTTAATGGGGAAGGAGAGGCCGCTTGGGGTCGTCTGTGAGGCCCTCAGTGGGTAGACAGCCGCGGCAGCAATGCTGCCGTGGAGGCGCGATCGGTTGTAGCCACGCCAGCACAGGCCAGGCATGGTACCGTAGCGGCTGACTCGAGTATAAAATGGGCTGAAAAACTCGGCTTATTCTCGAGTATATACGGAACTTGTGTAGAAATAAAATACTACTGATGATCAGTCAGAAAGGGGAAGAAGGCATTTGAATGTGTATATTTTTGAGTGTTTGTGTGTCCCCTATCTTCTCTTAAATATTAAATTCAAAACTAATATTCTCCTTCTCATTTAAGTATTCTCCTTCTCATTTAAGTATTTGACTTTGCTTTTCTGAGATATTAAATTAATAAATTGCAATTTGCACACACAGCAAAGAGGAAAAATAGATTTTTGTAGGTGCAATGGGATGCAGAGAAAAAAAAATGAAAGTGATTTATCCATTGCCCAGGACAATTTAATTAATTTCTCACAATGATAGGTAAAAGGGCTGGATCATCTTATTTTTTTTCCAAAGAATTATAAATAGTTAACGGACATCCTTGCAAAGCAAGCAATTAAAAAAAAGAAACAAAACAAAAAACAAAACCACAAACCACAGGCAGAAAGGAGAATTTTATAAGGTTGTTCGAAACATCTATTATGGCTTTTGTAGTGTACTTCAATAAGTGGAATCTATAAATAAACCATATTGGAATCAGGATTCCCCCATTAAAAATTTGAAAATGTATCATTTAAAATTGCATAACACTGACAATGTTCATTAATTTGCCTTCCAGACACAGCTGTTTGTGAGAGCTCGTGGGTGTGTAGGTGGGTATACATAGACACATACCTATACGTATCAGTGATGGGATTCATTTTTTTTTACTACCAGTTCTATGGGTGTGGCTTGGTGGGTGTGGCAGGGGAAGGATACTGTAAAATCTCCAGTCAGAGGTGGTAGTTGCCGGTTCTCCGAACTACTGAAAATCTCTGCTACTGGTTCTCTAGAACTGGTCAGAACCTGCTGAATACACCTCTAGGTGAGATCTAATAGATACGTTGCATAGCCCAAACCAGTGGTGGGAATTCAATTTTTTTTTTTTACTCTTGGTTCTGTGGGTATGGTTTGGTGGGCGTGGCTTGGTGGGCATGGCAAGGGAAAGATACTGCAAAATCCCCATTACTTCCCCACCCCACTAACCTGCTTTCCAGCTCCATTCTCCTGTGCATGGCAACAAAAGAAGATGGGATCAGCTGGGACTCAGGAGGCAGCGAATAGTTGGGGGCAAGACCAGCCAGTTCTCTGAACTACTCAAAATTTCTGCTGCTGGTTCTCCAGAAGTGGTCAGAATATGCTGAATACCACCCCTGATATGTATACAATTAAAATTGACCCCAAAATTTATGTTGCTAAGATAAACATTTGTTAAGTGAGTTTTGCACCATTTTGCCATCATTATTAAGTGAATCATTGCAATTGTTAAGTTAGTGACACATTTGTTAATTAAATCTGGATTCCCCATTGACTTTACTTGTTAGAAGGTCACAAAAAGGTATCACATGACCCCAGGATATTGCGACTGTCATAAATATGAGTCAGTTGCCACATTTTGATCATGTGACTATGGAAATGCTGCAACGGTCATAAGCAGTACCCATTTAGATAGTTCTATAACAGTGGTGGCTAACCTTTTTGGGCTCCTGTGCAAATAATTGTGTGTGCGCTTGCACTTGCTTGCGCTCACATGCCAGCACCCAGAAGGCAATGCACACCCACCCACATCCCTACGCATGCACACGCAATCCCCCGCCCGCCCACCCCTTTACCTGCAGTGCACCTCACAGCTGATTTTCGGCAGGTTTGAGGCCTTTTGGAAGGCCTTTTGGCTTGAGGAAGGCTTCTGCAGGCTTCTGCAAGCTTTGTAGGCCAAAAACCAGCCCCATTTTATCACTTCCTGTTTTTCAATACTGAAAGTGATGAAACAGGGCTAGTTTTTGGCCTGCAAAGCTTGCAGAAGCCTGCAAAAGCCTTCTTCAAGCCTTTGGGAGGTCAAAAAAGGCCTCAAACCAGCTGAAAATCAGCTGTGAGGCACACACATGCGCAGTGAGGTAAGTTTGTAGCACAAATGGCCTTCCAGCACAAATGGCTCTGCGTGCCACCTGTGGCACACATGCCCTAGGTCAGGGGTGGGCAAACTACGGCCCACGGGCTACATCCAGCCTGTTGGTCTGTCCAATCCGGCCCGCCCTTGAAAAAAAAATCACTGCCATTGGTCTGTCCAATCCGGCCCGCCCCTGAAAAAAAATCACTGGGCGTGGCGTATTGCCCTATGCTGCGTGGCCCCCAAAGCTGCAAAACAGTGCGGAGCGATATAGGGATAGGAAAGAAAAGAAAATTGCAAAAGCCTCGGCTGGGAATTCGAAATCACCTTCGAGTGCGACCTCTCCGAAGGTGTGTCCCCGCCGATCCCCTTTTTTTTCTGGGGCTTCCAGGCTCAAACTTTGCAAAGGCAAAGCTTGCAGGCTGGAGCGTCTTCCCGCTAAGGAGCGGGAAGGGCTCTGCCCAGCGGGCGGGGCGGGCTACTTGGAGCCACCTAAAGCTAGGCCGCTGCTGGTGGAGTGCCCGCGAGTTAAAACAAAGCCAAAAGTTGTTAGGAAGTTGCTTGGTTTTCCGGGGCTTCCAGGGCTTTGCAAAGGCAAAGTTTGCAGGCTGGAGCGTCTTCCCACCAAGGAGCGGGAAGGGTTCCGCCCGGCGGGTGGGGTGGGCTGCTTGGAGTGGGCTGCCATGTGGCTCGGGGTGAGGCACGAGCGCCCACGAGTTAAAACGAAGCCAAAAGTTGCTGGGTATTTGCTCAGTTTTCCGGGGCTTCCAGAGCTTTGGAGAGGCAAAGTTTGCAGTCTTCCCGCCAAGGAGTGGGAAGGGTTCCACCTGGCGGGCGGGCTGCTTAAACTTTGCTTGGGTGGCACTTTAAAAGCCTGCTCCCAGCACCCGAACAACTTCCCAGCAACTTTCAGCTTCGTTTTAACTCGTGGGTGCTCGCGCCTGGCCCCAAGCCGCGCGGCGGAGAGGAAGCCCGGCTGGCCAGCAGGCGGGCGGGCTGCTTGGAGGAAGCGACCCAGCGGTGCTGTGGCAGCAGCAACAGGCAGTTCCACCCAGGCTCCACTCAGTGTCCAGCTGGGGCTGTCAGGAGTTGCTACCGCCGGCGCATCTCCGTGCGGCTCCAGTCCCACGTTGCCTTGGGAAGGAAAAGGCAAAACCAGGAGCTGCTGAGCCTGAGCCTCCGGTGCCACTGCTGCCATTGCAAAGCACCACCACGGCTCTTCCTTTTTGCCTTTCCCTTCCCGAGGCAACGCGGGACTGGAGCTGCATGGAGCCGCACCGGCAGTAGCAACTCCTGACTCAGGGGGCCTCCGAGGGAAGGGGAAGGAGGAGAAGGGGGGGAAGGGTGGGGGGGATTCCCAAAAAAATCTTGTGCTGACCCGGCCCGTCTGTCAAATTTTAAAAGTCAATGCGGCCCCCAAGCCAAAAAGTTTGCCCACCGCTGCCCTAGGTTCACCATCATGGTTCTATAATCTCATATGTCTTTTTGTGGATATGGGAGACTTATTCTATTTCTACAGAATTTCAATCTGTTCTTTTTGCGGACAGCAGCTGAGGGAGTTCATTACATCACCTTTTGAAGAAGCATCCTTGAATGTTCTGAGGTCTTGGCCAGATATAATTTTCGGGAGACTGTTCACTTAATTATTTGCTAAGGTCATGAGCTCTGTGCAGTTATCTAAGGGTTATTCTTATTTTTTCTATCACTGACACTCGCTGCAAAAAAACCCCCCAAAGATATAAAAACTTCAAACTTCTTTAGTTGGAATTCTCAAAACTAGAAATCCCTATCTGAATTGTTCAGCTGAAGGATCTTCAAGAATGCAGCGCACTGATTGTTCATCCAACCCAAAGACAGGTATTTGGGGGATTCCACTATCATCTTCCATCAATGATGATTATGATAATTATGTATTCATATGACTATAACTAATCAGTCATGCCAATCTCCCATCATAGCAGTTGTAATGTCAAGAACCTATACTAAATCTACGAGTAAGTCTCATACAAATCTTAGGTTGCTTTTTTTCCTCCCCAAAAGATGTTTTGCTTCTCGTCCAAAAAGCTTCATCAGTTGTGAGTGGATGGTGGGAGATGGAAGGATAGGTTCTGACAGGATGGTGGCGGTTGGGGTGGGGAGTGAAAGGGAAGAATTTTATTTCTTTGCAGTCATCTGGTCATTAGCATTCTCTCTGAGAGCCATTGAGGCCCCTAAGGGGTTTATCTGTGCCCTCAATGCAAATGGTTGTGAAACCTTCTTGGAACTGCTGAAAAGGACTGTGTTGTAGACAGGAGACAGGTGGTGTCTTATCCTTCTCCCTTGGTTGAGAGAGTGCAACTCAATTCTAACACAGAGGGATTTTTTTACCCCCTTTTTCAAACCAATGGTTCTGCCTGTTTAAAACGTGGACTTTGCTGCCTTCAAAAGAGCAACCTTTGTCCAGTGGTGGGCTGCAGATTTTTTAACAAATGGTTCTCCGGGTGGGTAGGCGTGGCGATGTGACTGGATGGATGATGTCACTCATCACACCCAGCCCCTCCTCCCAGTCACTCACTCAAAGGAAGAGGTAAGATTAGCCAGTTGGGGCTAATCCCTAGCTGGCCATGCCTTCACCCATTTTTGGCCGGTTTTGGGGCTGTTTTCAAGCCATTTTGGGGCCATTTTCAGGCTGTTTGGGGGGACATTTGGACTGAAAACAGTCCAAAAATAGCCCTGAAAATGGCCCCAAAACAAGTTGAAAAATGGGTGGGGGCAGAGCTAGCTAGTGGTGGAATTTGCTGGTTCGCCAAACTGTGCCTAATCTTAACTACCAGTCCACTAAAACCAGTGCAAACCAGCAGCAGCCTTCCTCTGCCTTTGTCCCTCAGATGTACTTGGACTGCTGAGTCTTGTCCTAATGGGTTTCTTCTCTTATGTTGTACCGTGAGCTTGGGAAGTGGTTAATTAAATTAAACCTTAGTGTCGCAACCTGCTGCACTGCTCCCCCCTCCCTTTCTGTTGGCAACTCTAAAAAGACCATAGAAATAGTTTATGAGTTGACACTTAAGTTGGAACATTCAAGTGCTGTCATGGTTCTACCAAACAATTCCAATTCTGGAATATCTTAAATAACGAAGGTTTCCTTAACCATTTCACCCCTTTCTCACTCTTAAGTACAGTGCCTAGCCAGTGTCAATCACAAACCAGATTTCTACCTCAAGACAGGATAATTTGCTCAACATTTTAAAGAAGCTAGGTATTTGCATTCCAAAATAGAAGAGATTATCTGGACGTCTTGTTGAGATTCAGACATAGGCATAGAACTGAAATGACATGGTTACTATGATGGATGTGTTCTGACAAGACCAGGAAATGAAGAAATGTCTACTGGATCTCTAAAAGCATTCAATGCCATCAGTCATGCTACTTTTCAGGACAGGTTGCTTGTGAAGACATATGATATCCATACTGGCAATTTTACAGCCATGAGGTACCTTTGGGGCAAACATTGGATGCTTTTGGCCAATCAGCTCTGACATATTCTCCTTTCGATGAACATTTTTGAATGAATATTGTTAGGGAACAAGGTGATGAAGGGCTTCTTTTGAGGGATAAAGTGTTGATTGGAAACAGTGCAGAAGAGTTAAAATGCTACATAACAGTCTGGAAAGGAGGGGATTTTAAACAATACAGAATGCACATCAGTGGTAGTATTCTACCGGTTTGGCCCAGTTCATCCGAACCGGTAGCTCTGAGGATCAGTGGTGGGAATCAAAAGCTTTTACTACTGGTTCTGTGGACGTGGCTTGGTGGGCTTGGTGTGGCTTGGTGGGCATGGTGTGGCAGGGGAAGGATACTGCAAAATCCTTCCCTCCCCACTCCACTAACCTGCTTTCCAGCTCCATTCTCCTGTGCAGGGCAACAAAAGGAGGCCCAGTTGATCAGCTGGGACTCAATGGGAGGCAGAGAATAGATGGTGCCAGGGCCAGTCAGAGGTGGGATTTGCTGGTTCTCCAAACTACTCAAAATGTCTGCTACCGATTCTCCAGAACTGGTCAGAACCTGCTGAATATCACCTCTGCCGAGGATCTTCTGTGAGTGAACCAGTTCACTCTTACAATCAGCTGCTGGGCCCTCCCACCAGCCCTGACTCTCTACTGATCTTTTTATCCTGCTTTTCAACCTCAACTGCTTCGTGCGGCAATTGCATCAGCTGTTTTACACACAGGGCTTGCAGCAGAAGGTGAGTTGCAAATGCTGCGAGTGCGCTCACACCGAACGGTAGGAAAATTTTTTTGAAACCCATCATTGATGCACATCATTTAACAATAAATAGTTCTTCTGCTAAACTTGTTTTTTATTGGAATCTGTATTTCAGAATTTCTCACAGGGATGTGGAAAACGGTCCCAAGTCAGCTCCTCCTTCCAGTGCCATTGTAACTTCAAACACTCACTAAATGGAAGGTTGTAAGCTGAGGAATGGCTGTGCTGTATTCAAGAGCCTGTAATATAGAAGGTCTCTGGGTTCTGCTCACACAATAGCCTTCTTTCTTGAGGTTTTGTGCAACGAGCCTTCTCCAGCAATTCTAGAGGATGCTCTTGGAGTCAAATTTGTTTTTATTTATAAGGGGAAAAAATCCAAAATCTGCCTTTTCCCAGCTAATATTCCCAGTTCTTAAGAGTAACCTGCTGCTTTAGGTGAAAACTGGCATCTGCCCAACACTGATGGTTGTGAGTTTCTGATGGTTGGGGGGGGGGGGGGGGGGAATCAGAATTTAATCTGTTTTCCAGAGGTGAAAACCAACACCATTTCCACAAATTGCACCCTTACTCTGCCTTTGCAAAAAAAAAAATAAAAAAAAAAATACAGAATTGAAGAATAACAGAATTGAAAGGGATTTTGGAGGTATACTAGTCTAGCCTCCTGTAGTTGTCCAATCTCTTTCAGGGATGGAGCATCGAAAACTTCTGGAGGCAAGCCAACCCACTGGTTAATTGTTCTCACTGATGAGAAATGAGAAAAGTAAAGTCTAACAGAACACAAATAAATCAAAGCAGTGAAATGCTTCTTTTTTAAAAATATTTTTTTATTCTAGAAAAAAACATTTATTTGACATACATTTAAAACAGACAAATATATATATATATATATATATATATATATATATATGTATATGTATATGTATATGTATATGTATATGTATATGTATATGTATATGTATATGTATATGTATATGTATATGTATATGTATATATGTATATGTATATGTATATGTATATGTATATATATGTTTTCTGAGGTTCTCGCGGGTATTTGTATGTGGATCTTTGGTTATTCGGGTTTTCTCCCGCGTAAGATTGGAAGTATCTAGGCAACGTTTCGATGAAGTCTCATTCATCATCTTCAGGCTTGGTCCTCAGCTCTGTGCCTCTGTGCCACTTTTTGTTTGGAATATTTCTTGGCAACTTCGTCTAGTGCTTTTGGCCACCTTGCACAACCTTGGCAAGGCTTGTTCTTATCAGAGACAATTGGTTTTAATTGCCTTTTAACCATGAATTAACCAAATTCGCAGAGAAGCATTAAAAGGTTTTGCTTTTATCTGTTTGGTGTCTGTTTACTTGGAACAAGGTTTGGATCAGAACACATTCTGAGAGTCAGACATAGAGGTTCTAATGTTAACAGCCAAGGAGACATTCACACTCTTCTTCATTTCAATGCCTTTCACCAGAAAAGAAAGTCAACATAATGTAAGTTTATAACCTCCTACCCCTCCTTCAAATGCCAGCTGTATGTGGTGCACTGTTCCATGCCATCTTCCATATTTAATAATCTTGAGAGGGCAATCCTGTATTTCAAAGACAGCTTGTCAGATCCAGCTGTCAAGATTGCCAGATATCTTTATTACCTTCCTATCTGCTTTCAACAGTAGATTAGAACTTGTGATCTAAACTAACTTCTCCGTGATAGCGACTTTATATTTTTACTTTTGTCTGCCTTAAGCACCAAGAGTCCCCAAATAAACTCAAATATGCTGTCAAGGACAAAATGTGTTTTTAAAAATGTGTTCAATTAATAGAATTGCTAAAATCAGACCTGCCTTCATTCAAATGTTCAGAAAAAATAAAAGAGGAAAATCCAAATTAAAAATTCCTTAACATCTATAATCTAAAAATGTCAGTTTTAAACACGGAAACTCCTACATGCTTTATTTTATGCCTGCTATGAACTGCTTTATTAGCAATCATTTTAGGCAACTGGAAAATCAATACATATTATAACATTACCAATCCCAACAACAAAGATGTATCTGTGATATATTTATGAAGATTAAAAAAACAAACAAACACTGAGCTATCCTATAGACAAAACTTGCTTTCAAGAAATGGACCACAGTGGGGTCGTATTCCTATAAAAAATTATATCCCTATAAAAATCATAATTTCTATCTATACACATACACACACATACAGAGTAGATTAGCACTAGTGATCTAAACTAGCTTATTGGTGATTGTGTCCTTCCTTCCTTCTTTTTTCCCTCCCTCCTTTCCTTCCTTCCTCTACCATTCTTTTATATACAAACACACGCACACACAAACACACACACATTGATATAGCAATTAAACAAAAATTTAGATCAGTTAAAGAACATAGTTTAGTTTCTTTGTTTTTAGATTTTCATTTTAGTGTTCACTGATTCAGTGCGTATATTATTCAGTTATTAACAACTACTTTTGTGACACTTATGTACATTTCACATTAACAAGCCTAGTTTTAATTACTTTAAGAGAGGAGAACGTAGAAAGGGAATCACCAGTCGAGGAGGACATTGTTGGAGGGATATTTATTTTTATTTTTATTTATTTTATTTTATTTATTTATTTGTTTGTTTTTGTCAATAGCTTACAAGATACTGTATATACTCGAGTATAAGTCGACCTGAATATAAGCCGAGGCATCTAATTTAACCACAAAAAACTGGGAAAACTTATTGACTCGAGTATAAGCCGAGGGTGGGAAATGCAGCAGCTACTGGTAAATTTCAAAAATAAAAATAGATACCAATAAAAACTTTCACTAGGACAGTTGAGAATAAGTTTGATGTTCACAATTTCCTCTTTGAAAGAGACCAGTAAATAGGGAACAAGAAGATGAAGAAAAAGAAGTGTGTTTTTTCACACTTTTTACACTGCAGTGAACAAAAATGGCATCATAGGAACAGCCTTATTCTCAGCCCAAAGGTTTGTTTCTGATTTCTTCCCTGATTTAAGGGAAATTTGGGAAACGATCTCACTATCATGAAAGGTTTAATTGATTCACTAACCCAAAAGATGATGATGATGACAGTGGTAGGCAGGAGTCACTCTCTCCCTTGCAAGAAAAAACCAAGAGCCATTCTTATGATATCTCTCTCTCTGTCTCTCTCTCTCCCCCCCCCAATAAAGTCAAGCCCTTTCCAGCACGCGTGCGCAATCCGCCACCGCCCCTTTGCACCTTGCAAATGCAAAACCCCAGGATTTTTGCATTTGCAAGGTGCAAAGCGGCGGGGGCGGATCGCGCGCGCGTGCTGGAAAGGGCTTGACTGTATTACGGGAAGAAAGAGAGAGAGGGAGAGATCATAAGAACGGCTCTTGCTTTTTTCTTGCAAGGGAGAGAGTGATTCCTGCCTCCCACTGTCATCAACATCTTCTTCTTTTGGGTTAGTGAATCAATTAATTTGAGAAATGATCTCACTATCAGAAAACAACGCGAGCTGCCACCACCACCTCCTCCTCCCCCTCCTCCCGAGTGGACTGAAAGCAGCTGGAGCTGAGGAAATGAAGCTGAGTGGAGCGACGTCGGCTCGCGTTGCTTTCTCAGCCTAGAGCTCAGAAAACAACGCAAGCTGCCACCACCTCCTACTCCCCCTCCTCGCGAGTGGACTGAAAGCAGCTGGAGCTGAGGAAATGAAGCTGAGTGGAGCGACCTCAGCTCACGTTGCTTTCTCAGCCTAGAGCTCAGAAAACAACGTGAGCTGCCACCACCTCCTCCTCCCCCTCCTCCCGAGTGGACTGAAAGCAGCTGGAGCTGAGGAAATGAAGCTGAGTGGAGCCGAAGCAACCTCGGCTCGCGTTGTTTTCTCAGTCTAGAGAAAGGGGAAGGGGGCTCATCTGGACCAAGGGTGAGTCTCCCCCTCAGTTTCCCCTGAAGGATCTTCTGTCGCTTTTGCCTTCTCCCTACATCTTTCCTCTGTTAAAATCCCCCCCGCACACACACACACTTATTTTCGGTTGGATAGATTTCGTGTCTGAGCATTCTCACATGGCGGTGGGTCTTCCCCCCAAAAAAAACAGTTAAAAAAAGAAAAAACAATATATACTCAAGCAAGAACTTTTCTGCTTCTGATTACCCCCATGCTTAAAAGTTGCAAAGGAAACACGGAAGCAGGGAAGCGGCTGCCCAGCTTCGGAGCTCCACACCATTTTTTTTCAGAGGGGAATCTGACTCGAGTATAAGCCGAGGGGTTTTTTTTCAGCACAAAAAATGTGCTGAAAAACTCGGCTTATACTCGAGTATATACGGTAATAGGTATAAGTAAAAACATAGTGATGAATACATGGATACATATAAGAAAAAAGAAAAGAAAAGAAAAGAAACAATAGGACAGGGACTGTAGGCACGTGGTGCACTTTATATCTGGAGCTGAAGTTACTAAATTCTCATTAGACTTATTTAAATAGGCTTCAAATATTCATTATTCAACACAATAACGTCTACAAATGGAAGACAACAGTTGCATAACTTAGATGCATTCAAGGAAACAAAAACTTGGTAGAAGGTGTAACTATCATATGACTGCCTTCACATGTTATTGTTGTTCTGTCCTTAATTAGCATTCTTGAGATCCCCGCGCTTTGATTGGCCAAAGCGCGGGGCTCTCTGATTGGTCAGGCGAGCCGCGCCGATTGGCTCACTGAGAATCTCCCGCGATTGGTCCATTCGAATCGCGGGAGATTCAAAGTGGTGTCATTGGCCGCGGCCGCCGCGGCTAAAGGAATAAAAGCCGCGGGCTTTTTCCTTTACGCCACTTCGGTTCCAACTTTCAATAAAAGAGCATGAATTGAAGTCACCGACTTCTGGCATCATTTCACGGACACAACACTGGCGACGAGGGTGGGATCCAGACCCTGAACCGAACCACGTGTCCGACGGAAGCCAGACAAACCACCGCAATGGCGAAAATCGCAACCCCCGCACCCTTCAACCCCGCCACCGAGGACTGGGAATTGTACTCCGACCGATTCCGCATGTTCCTCGAGTGCAGCGACCTGAAGGACGCCACCGGCCCCATGAAGTGCGCCGTCTTCCTGACCCACTGTGGGACCGAGGTCTTCAAGATGGCCAAGGCGCTTGCCAAACCCGCCGATGCGACCGCGATGGACTGGGACGTCCTCGAGCCAATACATACTATGGGGGGATAGGGTGGTCATTCCAGAAAAGCTACAAGGGAAGGTTCTGGAACTGCTACACAAGGGGCACCCTGGCATCGTCAGGACTGAAGCCCTGGCCAGAAGTTACGCTTGGTGGCCAGGGATGGACAAACAAATTGAGGCCTGGGTAGCAAGGTGCCAACGATGCCAGGAAACTAGGCCAAGCCCACCCACAGCTCCCGTCCTAGAGTGGGAAACCCCAAGGGGACCTTGGTCTAGGATTCACATAGACTTCGCCAGGCCCACAAAAGGACACACCTTCCTCATAACAGTTGACGCTTACTCCAACTGGCTGGAGGTAAGCAACATGAAGACGACAACCATGGAGGCCGTGATCAAGGAACTCTGCAAACTCTTTGCAACACACGGCTTCCCAGACGTCGTCGTTTCCGACAACGGGCCCCAATTCACCTCGCTGGAATTCGAAAAATTCCTTGCGGAAAGGGGCATCCGCCACGCGCTGACAGCACCGGCGCACCCGGCGGCGAACGGTAGGGCGGAACGGATGGTCCAATTCACTAAGAAGACCATCCGGAAAATAGACTACGGGGAGATCCAGGAGAAAATTAACAAACTACTCTTCACCCAACACATAACCCCAAATACCACAACGAATAAGAGCCCAGCTGAACTATTAATGGGCAGGAAACTAAGGTCCCCACTTGACAGGTTACACCCCACGTATAACCTGGAGAAGCCCCCAGACTCAAACAGCAAACACCGAACCTTCGCACCCGGCGACCCCGTATACGCAAGAAACCTGACGGGAGACCCACTATGGATACCGGCCGTCATCACACAAATAACAGGCCCACACTCGTACCGGCTACAAACAGCAGACCGACGAGCGTGGAAATGCCACATCGACCAACTAAGGTCGAGGACTACCAACCAAGAGACCGCCGACGCACAAACAGGTGAAACCAAACCCCACAACACAAACCAAGGGGGGAGGGAATACCCAGGGGACCAAAACCAAAGAAGAATAAACGAGCCGTACTTACCGGAAAGCAGCCATCACGACCCCTCGCCAGGAAGAGACAGCCAGGCCAGCTCGACCGACCCGGAAAGACCGAGCGGGAGCAGCGAAACCCGCAGCTCAACCAACCCGGGAGGCCCAGGAGGGAGCTACGGAGAGCGGACCGGCCCGACCGACCAGCCGGTTCCCACGACGGCAAAAGGAGCAGCAGAGATCCCGACTGAACTGGCCGGGATCCAACCTACGACTGAGCTGCGCAGGTCCAGTAGGCTCAGACGGAGCCCCGCCTACCTACGTGACTACGCGACGTAAGGACTGAACCAAGAGGGGAGGAGTGTTCTGTCCTTAATTAGCATTCTTGAGATCCCCGCGCTTTGATTGGCCAAAGCGCGGGGCTCTCTGATTGGTCAGGCGAGCCGCGCCGATTGGCTCGCTGAGAATCTCCCGCGATTGGTCCATTCGAATCGCGGGAGATTCAAAGCGGTGTCATTGGCCGCGGCCGCCGCGGCTAAAGGAATAAAAGCCGCGGGCTTTTTCCTTTACGCCAGTTCGGTTCCAACTTTCAATAAAAGAGCATGAATTGAAGTCACCGACTCCTGGCATCATTTCGCGGACACAACAATTATTTATCTAGATTACTTTAGCCATGATACATTACATTACCTAACAATATAATAATATTTATAATCCATTACTGGGTTTTCATAACATGCTAGTCCTATCAATTTGAGAATCAAGGTGCTGCCATCCTCTTCCTCCTCCTCCTCCTCCCCCTCCCCCTCCTCCTCCTCCTCCTCCTCCTCCTCCTCCTCCTCCTCCTCCTCCTCCTCCTTTCTCCTGTTGTCTTAAGAAAGACAAAGATCCATCTCATCCTGGGAACCCTTTTTTTGAACTACTACCATCTGGCAGATGGTACAAAATAATAAAAACAAGGATAAATAGGCTGAAAAACAGCTTCTATCCCAGGGCAGTAGCTCTTTTGAATTCTGCTGTATAGTGGAGTGTTGGTACAGTGTTGGGATTTTTTGGTTCAATATATGGAGAGTGACAGATGTGTGTTTCTGTTTATTTTCATGATTATGGTCATGATGTGCACTGAAGATGGTGTTTGATTTCATTGTAGGAGGTGCAATGACAATAAAATAAACTAAACCTCTTCCTCGTATTTTTCCCACAGGTGGAGGGTCTGCTTTTGAGGTCAACAAGTGCCACCTTGCACAATCAAATGCAGAATACAGGTCCAACTGAATATTTTTCATGTCCACATGAGAATCAAAGTGCCATGCAAATCCTATATGTGAGAAATTACTTAGGTCCACCACTCCTTCCCACCCATTCTTTGCATAACTCTCTTCTTCATCCCAGCCTAGCATACAAGCTGCATATATTTTTCCCCTTCATCTTTTCATTTCTGCAAAAGAGCATCTTTACTTCTTGAAATACAGCTGCCCCTTTGCCTTAAGGGGTAATTCTAAAAATATTTTAGACTACTTTCCTTTCCTAATATTTTTTTGTAAGCTGTTTTCATATTAGGATCATTATCCCCCTGGGATTCAGAAATCCTTTGCTTGATTAATAAGGCAAAACTGGCGTAGCTTACTATTCTCCTAGCTAAATGATATGGTTGTGAGAAGTTTGTAATTAGAATCACCTTTTTGGAATCACAATTATTCAAAGCAACAAATCAAATAGGGTATTTTTAAATGGTTGTTTATGAAATTCTGCTCCAGAGATAGAATGTCATAGTATTTTCAGAATCCTTTCTTACTCTGCCATCTGGGGCATGATTTATTTAAAAAAAAAACAAAAAAAAAACTCTTTTGTCTGTGTATAGACTTGTTTTGTTATTAAATTAACTATTCAAACCAAATTGGTTCAAACATTTGAATCACAGCTCCAACTCTAATGAATTCTTCAAACTGAATCTCAGATTCAACTCTACTGAATTCTTCAAACTTCAATCTCAAATTCAACTATTGAATTCAAACTGAATCACAAGATCAAAAGAAACTAAATTGAACTGATCAGAAAAAAAATGTAAACACTATTTCAAATTAGACCATGGAGAGTTCACATCTCAGTAACTAAATAATTCCCCATGCTATGTATAATGAACCAACAAAAGTGTGTGGGGGGGAGGGGAATTCTATTGGGGAGCAGAGGAAATAAGTAGACAAGTCACGTAACCTCTGTCCATGACTTGTATTTAGTATTTCACAAATCCAGCAGGACTCTACTAAATTCTGGACTAACACTTATAAACCTGTTTTAAATGATTTCACAAGTATTTTAAAGCTGTATAAAGTGTATAAAGCAAGGGTCTTCAAACTTGGCAAGTTTAAGACTTGTGGATTTCAACTCCCAGAATTCCTGAGCTAACATGACTGGAGGAGGAATTCTGGGAGTTGAAGCCCACAAGTCTTAAAGCTGTCAAGTTTGAAGACGCCTGGAAAAGCTGTTTGCAAATGGTATGTTGCTTAGATCTCAACACTGTGTGTTGTGTGTCCAATTACACTTGGCCAATAAATAATTGTTCTATTCTATTCTATTCTATTCTATTCTATTCTATTCTATTCTATTCCATTCCATTCTAATTCCCTTTTCTATTCCACTCCATTCCGATGATTTACAAGCATCACATCTGCAAGAAAATAACCAAACTCCGAGAACACAAAGGAGCCCTTGATTCTTTTTTTTAGGCTTCTTAAGTTCAGTTCCTTTCTTCACCCTAACCAGAGACCCTTCTTCTTGACACACCTGTGTCATTGTTAACCACAGGGGTCACCAAAACAAGACAAGATATCATTAAGCTAGAGAAATCTGCACTGTGGCATCACAGCACCATTTCTACCTTGTATGTCCTTGCTTGTGACATTGAGATGGGAGCATAAATGGGATGATGTTGCATTACAGTATTGCAGTTGAGAATTTATTGTTTTCTCCATTGGCCTATCTAGGGATGCTTGTGATTAACTGGAAGCTGATTTTCTTGTTTAGTCCTGTGACTCAAGAGCTGCTAAGCCATCCATTGACAGATGCTTGATTCCATCCAAAAATGCTCCTGATGTAATAGATTGAGCTCTACAATCAAATTAAGCAGGAAGAGCAGAGCTCAAGAGGAGAGAGGAGAGAATTGAAAAGAAAACCAAGAGAATAAACCCCAAAGTTAACCCATTTATTCTCTGTGCAAAGAAAGAGTTGGAGAGGAGACATTCTCTTAAGAGAGTATTTATTGGTTTCAAAAAAAATGATTGATCATTAGTCCTACATTCCCTAATAGAAAGCCTAGACCCAAGTTTTAATGATAGCTTGGCCTCCTTCAGTTCTTATTCATAATTGCAACGTCCTCTTTAAATATTCTTTGTGTGTTTAATTTCTAATTAAGACCTACAGCTCACCCTGGAGGCAAAAATCACTAAAGGTGGACCCTTAGTGACTCAGCAATTTCTCCAGCTGTCTGCTTGGAGCTTCTTAGAAGCAGCCTTCACACCGGATTTTCACTCTAATCATGATATTCATCACTCCAGAGGAGGTAATAAATTTCCAGGAAGCAAACTATCTTGGATTACTCTCCAGAGTGAGGGGGAGGGAGATGAAAGGGCCTGATCAGAGGCATTCAGAGTTGACACACATTTTCTGTTGTAGAGTAAGGTTGTGTACTGTAATTAGAAGCACATCCTTATCACTGCTTTGTATTGTCATTAGAAACACATAGTACAATTTACTGCTCATCTGTGGAGTCCATTTAGCACAGGTTACTATTCAGGAGTGGTAGGGACACATTTTTACCTAAAAACAAAAACAAAAAATAACCCAACATCCTCCTTAATTATAATTTGCCACAAGATATTTTGACAGTGATAATGACAAGGCCCCTGGCTGTATTCTCTGTGTGTGTCTGTGTCAGAATGCCATTCAGCAGGTTCTGACCAGTTCGGGAGATCCAGGAGCAGAAATTTTGAGTAGTTTGGAGAACCAGCAAATCCCACTTCTGACTAGCCTCGCCCCCATCTATTCTCTGCCTCCCGAGTCCCAGCTGATTGGCTGGGTCTCCTTTGGTTGCCCTGCACAGGAGAAGGGATCTGGAAAGCAGGTTAGTGGGGTGGGGAGGGAATGGGGATTTTGCAGTATATCCTTCCCCCAGGAGGGGGAGGAAATGGAGATTTCTCAGTATCCTTCCCCTGCCATTCCCACCAAGCTATGTCCACCAGGCCACGCCCACAGAACTGGTAATAATTGTTTTTTGAACCCCACCACTGGTCTGTATGTCCTGTCTTAATCCCTTCACCCTGGAGATGGAGGTCTTTTGTTTTGTAAATAGGTTGGCCCAGTCTTTCTCAATGGGCACAAAATATCTACTGGGGCAGGGAACCGGGGGTCTGAGTTTCTGTCTCTTTTAAGATTTCCTTCCTTCCTTCCTTCCTTCCTTCCTCCCTCCCTCCCTTCCTTCCTTCTGCATTTTTCATGTCAAGGTTTTTGGAATTTGCTTCCTTCCTAGGGCTGAGAGAGAAGGACAGGCTTAAAATCACCCAGCTGGCTTCATGTCTAAGGCAGGACTAGAACTCAAATTCTCCAATGATCCGATGCCTTTAATCATTTTACCAAACTGGTTCTTCTTAAGATAGTAAGCTATAATAATTAGCAGCAATATTACAGTCTCAAATAACATGTTTCACTTGACTTCCTAAACTTGTTTTCAAATCACAACTTGAATGCATATGGACATAAAGAGGAGGACTACAAACTCATTGGAGCTCCAAGATATAAAAAGGCTACCTCCATGCATACCTCAAGAGTACAATGAATAGGCTTCATTCTAAAGTTTTGATCTGAATAAATCACCCTTTTGAGTGAAATCTTCAGAAGTGATCACCAGATTACCCCCAAAGAATTAAGACAAAATGTCTCACAGCATGAAAAACAATAAAAAAGTTAGTTGGATTTGGTTTTTATTAGATGCTGACTTCTGTTGCAGTAAAATATTGCAATAACTTGGCATTCTCAATCTTTCCCTTCATTCTAGCTTCTTCTAATTGGAAATAAACCCTAGGGCAAGAGAACAGGAATGTCAGTAGGAATATTATAGCAGAAATGCATAGGCAAATTATTTCAACAGAAATGAGATCCCCCAAAAGAGTGAAGGATGAGATGGAGGGATAGGTGATGGCCCAGACTGCTTCCTGATGGAAAAGAGCTCCAGAGCATTTGCAAGCCGCAACCTCTGTGAAAGTTAATCGTGTTTCAAGGTGGACTTAAAATGAATCTTCCAGTAAAGCTTCTCACTAATGAGGCACATGGATGCTCTCATTTCAACCTTAAATGCTAATGAGGGTATATTCTGCTGGTCTGCAAAAGTGAGTTTACTTTATTGCTTAGTGGTAGTTAGGCTAGATCTACAGAGTGTCAGCTGAAGGGTGTTATGAAAGAATGACAACAGAATTTGGTTATAAAAGATAAGAGAGAGAGAGAGAGAGAACAATAAGGCATAAGGCTAAAAACCATGTGATTGGGAATTCTAGTACCACCTTAGGCATGAAAGCTGGGTGGGTGACTTAATGGATCAATCACCAGAAGACAGTGAGTACTAATCTTTCCTTCTTGCAAAGGTTTCTCTACCTTTGCATTCCTGCAAAGGTTTCTCTACCTTTGCACCTCCTTTATACCTTAGGGGAGGGGCAATCACCTCCCAGCTTTATTCCCAAGTTGCCCTTTTTGTCTTAGCTACTCTTGCCTTCTGGCAGCTCTGCGCACACGCACACTGGGAACAGGCTCCACTTGTTCCTCTGCCTCGCTGATGCCAGACTCCGGAGTCAGCACACAGCTCCCAATGGCTCTGGCCCCATCTCTGCACTGGACACAGGACCCTCGTTCGATCCTCTCCAGACTCCCTGACTGATCCCCTTTCTTCCCCACTGTCCAATTCCACTGCCATCTGCACAGGCTGCCGGGGAACCACAACACCTCTTTTCACTGCTGTCAGGTTGACACAATAATGATAGAAGATAATATTTGTACCTCTGGATTGAACTGTGGAGTCCTTGGTGCTTTCTGAGCTTGGTTGTTCCTTAATTCATCACTGCACTGATGATGTTGCCTAGTTTAGTAAGGAAATGTCTGCAAGAAAACAACCAGGCTTGCCTCAATGACACAATACTGGAAGCTATAAATTACTGGTCCAAGAACAAATTCTGGACTTGACATTTAAAACATTAAGATGTTCATGCTTTCCTTCTCCCATGTTCTCCCAAGAATTCCTCACCTTTAGCCACAAAGTATGATATAGGGGTCCGTAGCAACGAAACTTCCCCAAAGTGACAAAATGAGCATCATGAATCATAACACAAACCACATCCTTACTTGTAACCTTGTAAAGAAACTAAAAAGGGGGTCAGAGTTTGGATGGCATGCTTTATAATTTGCTTCCTCTGCAGATGTCCATGTGTCCAAGAAAACTCCTCTCCAAGACTCCAAAGCATCAGAAGACAGGACAAGAAAGAAGACAGGGTGGAAGATCATTCAAAAGAGCTCCAACTGAGCAGGAGGGAGACATTTCATGACAGTGGAGGTTTTTTACCAATATGGTGAATAATAAAATATGGTGAATAGTAAAAATGGACAGCCATTTGTCTGGAATTACATTGGATCTTCAACTTGAGGAAATATGGTGACTCTGTAAACCACTTACAGAGGGCCGTAAAGTGGTATATAAGTCTATGTGTTATTGCTATTGTAGAGGCTAAAATAAAATAAATTACAGGTAGTCCTGTACTTAGAACAATTCACTTAGTGATCATTCAAAGTTACAACAGCACTGAAAGAAGTGATTTATGATCGTTTTTCACTGCGAGACAACTCAGAGTCCTAGTGGACAACTATTTAAATATGAGCCAGCAGTGGGCAGCAGCTGCCAAAAAGCCAACACAGTTCTAGGCTGCATAAACAGAGGGATAGAATCAAGATCCCCTGAAGAGTTAATACCACTTTAACTACTTGGTAAGGCCACACCTGGAATACTGCATTCAGTTTTGGTTGCCACAATATAAAAAAGATGTTGAGAGTTTGAAAAGAGTGCAGAGAAGAGCAACAAAGAGGATTAGGGGACTGGAGGCTAAAACATATAAAGAACGGTTGCTGGAATTGGGTAAGTCTAGTTTAATGAAAAGAAGGGCTTGGCAAGACATGATAGCAATGTTCTAATATCTCAGAGGCTGCCACAAAGAAGAGGGAGTCAAGCTATTCTCCAAAGTACCAGAAAGCAGGACAAGAAGCAAAAGATGGAAACCCAAGGAGAGAAGCATCTCAGAACTAAGGAGAAATTCCCTGACAGTTAGAACAATTAACCAATGGAACAATTTGCCTCCAGAAGTTGTGAATGCTCCAACACTGGAAGTTTTAAAAAAGATGTTGGATAACTGTTTGTCTGAAGTGGTGTAGAGTTTCCTGCCTAGGCAGGGGGTTGGGCTAGAAGACCTGCAAGATCCCTTCCAACTCTATTCTATTCATGCTTGTAACTATTGCAGCATCCCCATGATGACATGATTAAAATTGAAATGCTTGGCAACTGGTTTATATTTATGATGGTTGCAGTGTCCCAAAATCATGTGATTTCCTTTTGTGACCTTCTGACAAGCAAAATTAATAAGGAAACCAGATTCGCTTAACCACCATGTTACTAACTTAGCAACTTCGAGAAACAAGGTCATAAAATGGGGCAAAACTCATTTAGCAAGTGTCTCATTTAGCAAGAGAAATTGTGAGCTCCATTGTGGTTGCAAGTCAAGGACTTCCTGTATAGGAAACTAAAGGTTTCAAAACAAAGTGATTTTTTTTTCCCTTCTTGCTTCTTCTCCAAATTGACAAGGTTCTTTTGTATTTTGACTCTGGCAATATACTAACCGGGGAAACAGATGAACAAACACAAGAAGGGAAATTACTTTACAGTAGAGGCTGAATCAATGACAGCAGATAAAGGATAAAAACTGCTATTTGCAATTGCAGTATCACCACTTGAGGGGAAGAAACATTAATTTTGAGGGGGGAGAAAAATCATGACTTATTTACCAAGGTTTTATTATTTGCCAAAGGTTTGCAATGCTTGCAAATGTATTCAATATTTTTTTAAAAAAAATAAAGAACCACCCACGTGCCTTTATTATGAAAAACTAAAAAGTTGGAATGGAAGTTTTTCGCTTGGATGTTATGATCAAACAAACATGAAAAAGGTGGCCTGGTTTGGTTTTTTTTTTTTTTTAAAGATGACCTGATAGTTAAATGAAGCAGTGAAATTATTGTTATAATTTCAGGAGAAAGATACAATTTGGGTATGTGATTATTAAAAATATCGCTATATTTTTATAATTCTTTCTTTCTTTGTTGTGCATTCACACACACAAACATGCAATGTATGATATAACGTATAGAAATGGACGACCGTACAAAAGAATAACCCAAAGAAATTAAAGATATAATTTAAAGAGAAAAAAGGTGAATTTGTAGCTGTCCACTTTATACCATTAACTGTAATTCATTCTGTCTGTCTGTCTGTCTATCTATCTATCATCTATCTATCATCTCTCTATCTGTTTATTCTACAGTATTTCTCTATCATCTCTGTCATCTATCATCTATCATCTCTCTATCTGTTTATTCTACAGTATTTCTCTATCATCTCTGTCATCTATCATCTATCATCTGTTATCTATCTATCATCTATCATCACTCTGTTTATATCTCTATCATCTCTATCTCTCTATCATCTATCATCTGTTTATCGATCATCTACTTATCTATCATCTGTCTATATCTGTCTGTCTGTCTATCTGTTTATCTCTTTATCTACCGCCTAGCTATAATCTATCTAAAAACATTATGTGGCTGCACAACTCTGAGTGATGTGGTAAAGACACTTAACTCCCACTCAGAAGGTTGAGAGTTCAATTCAGGAAAGCACAGAAGTTTCTTTTTCAAGGCACAAAGAGAAAATATCTGCTGCAAACTTATAGGCATCAGGCAGGGCATCTGATCAGTAAATATGCAGCTCCATTCAGTCACCCTGACTCCATCCCAAAGCAAGGGTTCACAGGGTCTTAAAAAGAAGAAAAGTGAGGAAGGCTGCCTAATTGACTCCAGGTGACTTATAGGGATAAAATACTAGAATAAAACCCAATAAACACCCCCTACCTGGTGACAACTGTCAGACCAGCCCATCAGATGTGTTCCCTGTCACTCTGGGGTCCCCAGAAGCAGGATCACATCATCATGATCTTGCCAAAAAGTGTGAAAGTATGGGGCTGTTGGAAGAAATATCCATCTGGTTCAGTTCCAACCCAGGAGAAAAACCCAGGAGACAAAATGGAGGATGGAGGCTGATTGGAAAGAGGGTTTAATGTTGAAGTAGAACCACATGGATTTGTGGTTCTGGGCAGTTGACCACATGGAATTGAGAGTGGGGTTTTATTTTATACTTCTCTGAGCTTTGTACTTGGACTCCCTGTTCATAGCTGGCTCTATAGGTTGAGCTCCCAAGTTTTGGTTGAAGTTTGGATTGCTGAGATGATGCAATGAAAAGGCTTGTGTTCTGAAAAGGTGTTGGGTAATCCCTATTATGACTTTGTCCTGGTTTGGATCTTGAGTAAGGGCAATTTGCTTAGGAATAGAGCTATCTAGATACTTGGCTTTTTTCAGTAAGCTCTTTATCTTTTAAGTGCTGAGAACTGCTGAGGGCTGGAAAAACATGTTTCTTCTTCAGGGAAATATAATATTCTGCCTTTTTTAATATTTCCCAAAATATTTCATTCTTCTAGGAAGACAGGTGGGTGCTAACTTTTGACAGGGGCAATCTTATTTCTACAGAGATGACCTTCCATAGGGAGGGAGCTACCAAGAAGAAGGTCCTATGAGAGTATATTCATGAACTGGAATAGAGCATGGTAACAAGGTCAGCCAATGAATAGGCATAACAACTAAATCAGCCAATGAGGATAGTTTGGAAACTGAAACTAAAAGTAGCCTAGGTGTGGCTCTATGTTAAGCTCTGCAACTCTGAAGCTATATTGAGGAGAGGTCTGTCTATTGAAGATTAAACTAACTTGCTTGTTTGCTGAAGACTGGAGCTCTCCTCTGAACTTGCAACATGTTTCTGTTTGAGTTTGTTCCATGTTGGAGAAATCTACAACTGGTTTGTACAATCTACTTATGTTTATAAAGATGTTAAATGAAGCATCAGCCATCTGTGTTTATTTTACTGGTGCTGAATTATCACTGCAAAACTCTCAATAGGCTCTTCTTCTTGATCCTGCTAGATGGATGTCCTCATAGAAGTACAGTAGCATTCCCATTTTTATCTGTTGGGTTGACTAAGAATAAGTGTGTCACAGAAGTGGCTATTCAGCAGTTTCTGATCAGTTCTGGAGAACTGGTAGCGGAAATTTTGAGAAGTTCAGAGAACCGGCAAAAACCACCTCTGACCGGCCCCATCCCCCTCTTTTCTATGCCTCCCGAGTCCCAGCTGATTGGCTGGGTCTTCTTTTGTTGCCCTGCACAGGAGAACAGAGCTGGAAAGCAGGTTATTGGGGTGGGGAAGGAATGGAGATTTTGCAGTATCCTTCCCCTGCCACCCCCACCAAGCCACCCCGACTTCTTGCTTTTGAACTAGAGATTTTGTTTGTTTTTTTATTGCATGGGACTTGCAGTGACTCAGAAATTTGGGAGGAAGGATTTCTAAAAACAGAAAACAACAGACCACACACAGAATGCTTGAGACTTGTGTCAGATCAATACTGCAAACAGTTTTTTTGTTTTTCCTCTAGATGTATCCTGAGGAAATATCAGGTTTGTTTCCTATCTCCACAGTGCAAACTTCTATTGCTATATGCAAAAGTAGAAAAATTGCAAAAAAAAAAAAAAAAAAAATTGCTAGGAGAAAAGCAATGGTGAAATAAAACACGTGTAGCACTATAAATAATGAGATTGCATTATATCAACTGCTATAGCAATTAGATACTGGTTTAGCTTTTATACAGTTGGGAAAAAATAAGTAATATTTTATGGCGGCTTTTGATTCTCCTCCCCTCCATTCTCCTTTCTCTCTCTTCCTCTCCCTTCCTCTTCTTATCCTCCTCCTCCTTCTTCTCTTTCTCCTTCTCTTTCTCCTTCCTCTCCTTCTCCTTCCATTTTCCCTTCCCATTTTCCCCCTTCCTCCTCCTCTTCCATTAGACCGCAAGCTCCAATCTTCATAGCCTAAGGATTCTAGAGCATCATTGGCCCTATCAGTCAATATTTTAGGAGGTGACTTAACTGGAAGGAAACAAAATGAAGTAGAGGATTTGTGGGAGGAGGGGTTAGTGAGGAAGGTGCTTTTAAATCTGCATTTTCTCTTTCCATCTACTTTGTCTCTGCATCCTGTTAGGTAATTTGTCCGTCTCTAGAAGAACTGCAGCCAAATTAGAAATACTGCACACCTTTGTCCACTGCTACACAACCCAGAATCTGGGACATAGATTTCATGTGCCTGTACACAATGCTTGAATTTCAGCCATGGAGAAATTGCTGTTATCTTGCTGGTATTATAAACACATCTCTGTGCTAAAGGAGCCATTGAAAATAGTGTGCTTTTTGATTCATACTAATCATTCAAAATGAAATTAGACTCACCTTCTACAGGTAGTCCTAGACTTACAACAGTTCATTTAGTGACCGTTCAAAGTCACACCTTACTAACTTGTTGACTGCGGTGATTCACTTAACAATGGTGGCAAGAAAGGTCGTAAGATGGGGCAAAACTCACTTAACGAATATTTCTCTTAACAACAGAAAATGAGCTCCATTGCGGTCGTAAGTCGAGAACTACCTGTACTTCCAATTTGAACGTTTCACCATCGGTGTGTTCCTCCGATAGAGCCTCATATATTTCAACTGCAAAGAGAATCATTAATAAAGAAGCTGAACAAATACAGGGAATGGAATGAAACAAATTCAACTTTATATAGATTCAACAGAAATGTACAGATCAATCTATAGTTAATATTTAACTTCACCACCTCCTATCTTGATCCATAAATTATTGTTTGGGAAACTTTTTTTTTAATGTAGAAGAAATGTGGTATTTTATTTATTTATTTATTTTATTTCGTCAAATGCTCACAATATAAAATAAGAATAAACATAAGTTTAAATACAAGAAATAGGAATCAATAATTGGGGACAATAGGACAGGGATGGTAGGCATGATTGTATGCCTGTTACAGACCTCTTAGGAATGGGGTGAAGTCAACAGAGGTTAGTTTGAAGGAGTGGGGGTTTGAGCAGAATAGAATCAGGTAGTGATTTCCAGATATTGACCACTCTGTTGCTGAAATCGTACTTCCTGCAATAGAGTTTCGAATGGTTTACATTTAGTTTATATCTGTTGTGTGCTCTTGTGTTACAGTGGTTAAAGCTGAAATATTCATTCACTGGTAAGATGTTGTAACATATGATTTTATGTACTATGCTTAAGTCCAATCTTAGCCGGCGTAGTTCAAGGTTGTCTAAGCCAAGAATCTCAAGTCTGGTGATGTAGGGTATTCTGTTACGAAAGAGGAATGTAATACTCTTCTGGTAAAATACTTCTGGACTCGCTCAATTGTATTTATGTCTGATATACAGTGTGGTATATTTTCATAGACATTATTCCATAACATTCTTCCCCAAGATGTAGGCATCAACCTTTGACATAAAGTTGTATAATGAAATACTGTTTCTACCTGAGAGATCTTTAATGCTCTCTAAGCTCAGTGGTTTTCTTGCAAATGTTTCATTACCCAGCCAAGGTACCATCATCAGTGTTACATATCTGGTAATATCATCATCACTAGCATTGATGATGTTACCAAGTTGGGCTTTCTTGTTTTTTCTATTGAAGACACTTCACTTCTCATCCAAGAAGTTTCTTCAGTTTTGACAGGATAGTGGGGAATGTAAGGATTTATATCTTTGCAGATAGCTAGTCATTTGTATAATCAGTCATCCTTTATGACCTGGATGACTGAGAATTTCTACAGACTTTTAGCTATGCAATTTGGAATGAACACCCCAAGAATGATGTGGGAGTATAAGTGGATTTCTAGAGGGATTGCAGACTACAGGAACCAGGAGCAATACTCAGGTGACTCTGAGGACACATATAAACTTCTCCAGGTGCTTCAGTGATCCTCTAAAAGGTGCACATGACCAGCTTTCTGCAAGGAGTATAAATCCTTCCCACTATCCTGTCAGAGATGAAGAAGCTTCTTGGATGAGAAGTGAAATGTCTTCAAGAAAAAACAAGAAAGTCCACAGTTGCCTCCTGAAAAACGCTTTTGGGTCTACAAGCTCAGAGAGCACAAAGGATCTCCCCAGTCCTCCACCCTTCCTCCTCCTCCACCTCCATTTTGCATCCGCCTTCCCTTCTAGCACTGATGACATTACCTAGTTGGGTAATGAAACATCTGCAAGAAAATAACCAAGCCCAGAGACCACCAAGAATCTCCCAAGTCCTTCTCCCCTCCTCCTCCCCCTCCTCCTTCTCCTCTTCCAACCCCTCCTCTTCTAACAATGATGATGTTACCTAGTTAGGTAATGAAGCATTTACAAGAAAGTGACCAAGCTCAGAGAGCACTCAAGGCCCCAACATTTTAACCCTGAGCTACATATATTCTCCTTTATTGGTACTATTTCTACCTAGCAATTAGCTGGATGCAATTGTGGCCAATGTAATCTGCTTACATCCCCAAATTCACAGATACTACAGTAGGAAATAACATGTCAGAATTAGGAGGACCCAATACTGTTAAAGGCTGCCATTCTGTAGAAGTTGGGGGACACCAGAATAGTCTTCTGTACCTGTCCTACCTTTTTCCAGGACCACTTGTACCTTTCTAAAGTTTTATTTCCTCCATTGAATTGAAGGGGGTCTCCACCCATCTTGGAGTTGGCATCAAACTGTACCAAATAACCTTTGCTGTCCTCAGTGCTAATCCTTCTTCTGCTTCTATGGTTTCTGTTGCCAATCACTGCCAGTCACTTGATTACCCTCCAAGGAAGCTAGTGACAACAAATTTCATTCATCTTGAGGCTATTCTTGGATGGAGTTCAAGTAAGTGGAAAAATGCTATTTTAACAAAAGAATGGTGTTAAGCTTTTCACTCATTGGTTGGGGATGAGATAATGGTAATATCATCGAAATGTGAGAGAAAAATAAGAAATGTTGCCAGGGCATGATTAGGCTGCATTTAGGGGCACATTTGGTACTGAAAAAATTAAGAATTTATCTTATAAAATTAAATTGTATAGCAAACCTCCTTCCCAGGCAGAAGGAAATAAACAACTAGCAGATGACCTGAATGTGTTTTACTGCAGGTTTGAAAGGAAACTACAGCCACCTATCTCCACAACCCCCATCTTAAACACACTTACAACAGTCAAGTCTCCTACAGCTGACTCCAACCCATTGGGTTCACAACCTCTGGTGATCACAGAAAAAAAAGTGCAAGATCTATTTCACAGACAAAAGCCAGGAAAAGCACCAGGGCCAGACAAGATAACTCCTTCTTGCTTAAAAGTCTGTGCTGACTAATTGGCCACCATGTTCATCTGAATCTTCAGTAAATCACTAGAGATGTGCTATCTTCCTTCTTGCTTCAAATGCTCTACCATCATCCCAGTGCCAATGAAGCCCTCCATCAGGGAACTGAATGACTACAGACCAGTTGCTCTAACATCAGTAGTAATGAAAATCTTTGAAAGGCTAGTGCTGTCCCACCTGAAAACCATCACAGATCTGCTGTTAAATCCCATGCAGTTTGTATACCAAGCAAAAAAAAAAAAAAAAATCACAGATGATGCTGATAATATGGCTCTGCACTACATCCTACAACACCTTGAATCTCCAGATACCTATGCAAGAGTCCTCTTTGTAGACTTCAGTTCAGCATTCAATACCGTGTTTCTCACATAATAAGGCCAGGCCTTATTTTTTTTGACTCCCCCAAAAATGGCTAGGACGTCTTTTTGGGGGTGACTTAATTCCCCCCCACTTGCATCCTTGGGTGGGTAGGCGGCGACAGCTTAGATATTTGGGAGACCTTCGGGTTCGGGCCACCATTGCTTTCCCTTCTCGCTTGCTGCCGCAGTGTTTGGCGCAGCCACGTGGGGCCAGTCAGGGCTCCTCCTTGCAATCAGAGCAAGGAGGAGACACTTGGCTTCAGGCGCTGCCATCTTCCCTTTGCTTTCGAAGGTAAAGCGAATTATTTTACAAAGCCTGCCCTGCCTGAGAGGGCAGCCCAACCCCACGTGAGGAGGCTAATTTCCCGGGGCCTCTTCTGTTCCTCCCAGACCTCCCTACACTGCGTGCCTCTGACATGCCGGTCTCTTCAGCCCAGTGAGCCTTTCCACCTCAAAGAAAGGCCAGGTGGGTGGCTGTGAAGCAGCTGCAGCGGGTCCGAACTGCTCGCAGCAGAAACAGCCACCACCCTTAGCTCGATGTGGGGGGAACGAGTGAGGTTAGTGCCCGCCAGCCTGTCCTTCCCGCCTTTGGAGGCACCTGCACCGAGTGCCTCTGCGGCTCAGTTTCCCCTACCAGCGGGTCCTCCTTTCGTGTGGAGGGCTGCGGGGGAAGGCGCTCACCCGAGAGGATCTCTCCCTCTCTCTCCCCGCAAGGTCAACGTCTGCGCTGCAGAGGAGAGGGCAGGAGGTTCCTCCGGCTTGCTGAGAGGTGAGGAAGCCGCGGCTTGCCCGGTGAGATTTGGGAATGAAAGGCAGGAGGAGGCACACACACACCCGCGGCTCATTTTCCCAGTTCTTCCCAGCCCTCGCAGCCCTGGTGGGCAGCGAGCACCACCCCACCGGACTCTCCGCTCATCCTGCCAGGGCTGCGCCAGAGCCGTAACTGCTGGGCAGAGCTGGGAAAATGAGCCACGGGTGTGTGAGTGCCTCCTCCTGCCCCTCGTTCCCAGATCTCGCCGGGTGAGCCGCGGCTTCCTCACCTCTCAGCAAGCAGGAGGAACTGGCTGCAGCCCTCTCCACAGTGCATATATTGACCTTGCAGGGAGAGAGAGGGAGAGATCCTCTCGGGTGAGCGCCTTCCCCCGCAGCCCTCCACATGAAAGGAGGACCCGCCGGTAGGGGAAACCAAGCCACGGAGGCGCTCAGTGCAGGTGCCTCCAAAGGCAGGAAGAACAGGCTGGTGGGCGCTAACCTCACTCGTTCTCTCCGCATCAGGCTAAGGGTGGTGGCTGTTTCTGCTGTGAGCGGCTTGGACCCGCTGCAGCTGTTTTGCAGCTGCCTGCTTGGCCTTTCTTTGAGGTGGAAAGGCTCACTGGGCTGAAGGGACCGGTGCGTCAGAGGTGCGCAGTGTAGGGAGGTCGGGGAGGAACAGAAGAGGCCCTGGGAAATTAGCCTCCCCATGTGGGGTTGGGCTGCCCTCTCGGGCAGGGGAGGCTTTGTAAAATAATTCACTTTACCTTCGAAAGCAAAAGGAAGATGGGAGCGCCTGAAGCCAAGTGTCTCCTCAGGGCTCCGGTTGCAAGGAGGAGCCCTGACTGGCCCCATGTGGCTGCGCCAAACACCGCGGCAGCAAGGGAGAAGGGAAAGCAACGGTGGAAGTTCTCCCAATATGAAGTGCCCCACCAATGCAGGCAGCACCATATCCGGACAGGCAACAAAAGTACTTTCTAATGGCAACCCCCCTACCCACTTTCCCCCCCATTTCGCATGTTTAATATGGGGCTTAATTTGGGGGGAGGGGCTTAATTTGATTTTATGCCAATAAAACATGATGGGGCTTCCTATTGGTGGAGGCCATATTGTTGGAGAAACATGGTACCATCATTCCAGACATTGTTCTAACTAAACTAAACCAGCTAGCACTACCTGAACACACTTGTAAGTGGATCATAAGCTTCTTAACAGATAGGAAGCAGCAGGTGAAGCTAGGCACAATGACATCTGATACCTGTACAATTAGCATAGGGGGCCCCAAGGCTGTGCTCTTTCTCTACTTCTCTTCTCCCTATATATCAATGACTGCATCTCAAACGAGCCATCTGTTAAAATACTGAAGTTTTCAGAAGATACAACAGTGATTGATCTCATTCGAGATGAGGAATCCGCATACAGATGGAAGGTTGCACAAATTGCCTCGTGGTGTAACAGGAACAATTTGGAACTGAACACACTGAAAACCGTACAAATGCTGGTAGACTTTAGGAGTCTACCAGCATTTACAGACTCCTTACATAAACTGTTTCAACTTCTACCTCAAAAAGACACTACAGAGCACTGCACAGCAAAACAACTAGACATAAGAACAGTGTTTTCCCAAATGCCATCACTCTGCTAAACAATAATTCCCTCAACACTGTCCAACTATTTACAAAGTCTGCACTACTATTAATCTTCTCATCACTCCTTATCATCCATAAGGAGAGAGGAGGGGAGAGGAGAGGAGCATTTGCATTGGAATGATTATTATTCCACTTTCCATCAGTAGCTAATTATATGTGAGATTAAAACACAAGTAAACTTTAATGTGTGTTTTAAAATAATATTGGGGGGGGGGAATTTTCATGATCAGATACAGCTCTGTGTTTACTGTAACTTGATAGCTGAATTTTCCTCGCCTTCCTCTAAAAATAAAGAGACAATAATATCACAATAACGGAAAGTTTGGGCAAAACACTCTTTTTGTGCCCAGTCCCAATCACCATCCTAATATAGGATCATTGGAAGACTAAATAAAGGCTGTGAAATAAATTTTATTTATTGACTAAGGAGGAGGAGAGGAAGGCAAAAGGAAAGATTGCGTCCAAAGATTGCATTGTATTTCTACTTAAAGGGAAGGTATGAAATGACTCTCCAGTCAAGAATAATTTGAAAAGTGAATAGCTATAAAATGTGACTATTAAATACTATGAAATTTTAACCAAGCTGTCACTCCCTTTTTGGCCTGCTCTTATCAGATCAAGTGTAGGCTGTAAGTCTCTCTCTCTCTCTCTCTCTCTCTCTCTCTCTTCTTTCTCTCTGCTCTCTGCTCTCTCTCTACTCTTCTCTCTCTCTTCTCTCTCCCCTCTTGTGTCTTGTGTTTCTCTCTCCTCTCTTTCTCCTCTCTCTCTCTCTCTCTCTCTCTTCTCTCTGACTCTCTTCTCTTTCCCTCTTCTTTCTCTTTCTCCCTCTCTTCTCTCTCTGTCTCTCTTTCTCTGTATTTGGTACTACAGAAGGAATTTTATTCAGTCATTTTCTCCTTGCTGATTCATCTTACATTTTGTGTGCAATTGTTTGTGTGTGCAATTTACATCCATATGGAGGTAAATCATTTTGCTTTATGGGGATTGTCTCTCTGCAAATGATCATAGGATTTATAACCTAGATGGATGGGAAATTCCAATGAAGAATGGGGGATTATCTCTGATAAATAATTGAATAGTTTTGGAAGCTATTTCTCAAAAAAAAAAAAAAAAGTTAGATCTATGAGATCAGAGGCGGTAGTGCAAAAGATCAACGTTTAGATAAAACCATTTGTTCTCTTTTCAAAATGATTGCCTGGGACCCACTTAAATTCAACATAAAGCTGGGCAGTATAGTTCAATCCAACTGCCTGATCTCTAGCTCTCATGGCAGTGATTAAGACCTAATGTTGATTCTTGCCCAACCAACTTACCCACAAACATTTATCCTAACTCTGAAAACTTATAGTGAGAATGCTACCTTGTTGTCAGAGTGGGAAAACAATCCTTTATTTAGCTAACAAACAATGGTAGTTTTAAGGACGTACACTTTGCCAAACAACACTTCATCAGATGGCTGATGACTGACTGTTATGGCACATCCCACGTGGCTGAGAAACAAATGGAGATAAACAGTTGGGCAATTTAGAAGGAGACACCAAAAAGGCAGGAGTTGCTTTGCAGATTATTATAGAAAAACAGCCAGCTGGAAAGGAATGGGAAGGCATGTTAAGTATGTTCTATTTGCATTTTGGCAAAATGATGCTAACAGATTAACCATGTATATTTCTTTGCTGGGAAGGACTCACACACCCTACACACCAGCCTTTCAAAAATAGATCGATGCTGCTGTCCTCCCAATGAAAACATTTTTGAAAGACTGTTTGGTAGCTTTAGTGAGAATGACAAGCAGCTGATAAATATCATACATGTAGGAGCATGATCTCAGGTTAGTCTACTCCAGAGGTGATATTCAGCAGGTTCTGACCAGTTCTGGAGAACCGGTAGTGGAAATTTTGTGTAGTTCAGAGAACTGGCAAATTCCGCCTCTGACTGGCCCCGCCCCCATCTATTATCTGCCTCCCAAGTCCCAGCTGATTGGCTGGGTCTTCTTTGCTTACCCTACACAGGAGAACAAAGCTGGAAAGCAGGTAAATGGGGTGGGGAGGGAATGGGATTTTGTACTAATCTTCCCCTGCCATGCCTACCAAGCCACATCCACCAAGCCACGCCCACAGAACCGGTAGCAAAAAAATATAATGAATCGCACCACTGGTCTACTCATCAATAATTTAATTCATTCAGGATCCAGGAGGTATTGATGTACTAAGGAATAGCTGAAAGAGGAGAATATTGGTAGCTGTTGAAATGAGGGGTCTTTGATGCTCTCTGATCTTGGTTGTTTTCTTGCAGATGTTTTATGACCCAGCTTGGTAATATCATCAGTACTACTAGGGAGTGGGGATTGCTCTCATTTATATTCTAATGGCTTGCTCTGTGAGTGTTGCGAGAAGTGGTCTTGGTGGTTCTTTGATGAGACTGTTTATTATTTGCTTGTTTGGCAGTTTTTTGATTGGGGTATTGTTGCTTCTTGATTGTTGATCTAATATTAATCTTGTTAATCTCTTCTCATCTGGGTGTTGATTACTGGTGGGGAGATGTTTTGATCTTTTTATTATCTTTTCAGCCTGTTGATTGTTTCTTTTAAAATATATTGTAGATGTTGGATATGTCTATGTGCCTATTGATGGCCAAATTGTCAGAGTGTCAGGCTTCCAAGAATAACAGTTGGATTTAACTTGGTCTAGGATGGGCCCAGTTTCTCAGTTGAAACTATGGTTAAGTCTCTCCATGTATTGTGAAATTAAAGTGTTTTCATAATGTCTAATGACTGTTAGTTGCATAGATGCGCTCTGCTAATCTTCTGCCTGTCTGGCAACCTTTCTGCTGTTTTCCAGCAGAATTTCTGTTGCAAAAATCTTGCTTCATTTCTGCATAGGAAAAAGCCTGGAAATGTTAAGTGGCTAAACCTATCCGTTATATGGTAATCTGAGAAAAGCAAGTTACAACGGTATAGTCAAGCCATTAAAAAAAACCTCTGAAATTGCTTTGAGTTGCTTCTGGTTAGCAATAAAATTTACAAAAAAAATATTTTATCTTCTCGAACTAAATTCCCATATTTAGTTCACTTCTTTGCTGTAACTTCGATAACATTCATTGGAACCTGGTGAGTTTGCTGCTACAGTGTGCTTCTTTCACCTTTCTATCAAAAATGTAACTAAATCTAGGATGGGAAGAGGGAATGAAAGGAAACACAATCACACTGTACTTTTAAATTTTGATATTGTCTCCCTTACTACAACAGCCATATGACCAAGTGAGGTTGCAAGACAATGGCATTCTGGGCAGGTGGAGGTTTGTCTTCCAATTATCAAGAAGCTTTAGGGTTAATAGCAATAGTACTTAGACTTATATACTGCTTTACAGTGCTTTCCAGCCCTCTCTAAGCAGTTTACAGAGTCAGCATATTGCCCCCAACAATTTGGGACCTTATTTTACCCACCTCAATAGGATGAAAGGCTTAGACAGCCTTGAGCCTGGTGGGATTTGAACTGCCAAATTATAGGCAGCTGGCTGCAGAAGTACCTTGCAGTACTGCACTCTAACCACTGTGCCACAGAGGGTCCTTACAATGTTGCTAATGTTTCTAATGCAGAATTTTCTGTCTGATCATCACTTTCAAGTCTGACAAGATATTTTTGGATGTTGAACTTGTCTTCCAGGGTGTTTGCTATTCCTGCCAGCTTAGTGTCATCTGCAAATTTGATGAGTTTCTCACCCATCCTCCTCTTCTGGACTTTAGAAGAATTTTAAAGTGATTAAGGGGCCAAATGTTACATTATTAAGTCTTCTTGTTCCAACTGGGCAAAGGAACTCTCTTTGTTCTTTAAATTCACCATAATTTTTTTTAAAAAAATAAAATAAAATAAAAATAAAATCTAAACATTTTAGATGTGCTTACTCAAGAGACTTCAAAGGACATCTTAGGGTTCACATGAGGAGTAACAGATATGATCTCTGTTGCAGGAATGAGTTTAACTTCTAATGCCAGTCTTTGAATAAAACATTTTACTTTGTCCAAAATTCTGTGCTTTCCATCAAATATTGAGGAACTTTAAGATACCCTCTTACCTTTAGCTTGGCAACTTTCTCCATGAAGACACATAATTTTTCCCCTCATCCTCATCTTCTGAAACTCCCAAAACTCAGCTTATAAGGTTTGAAGTTGAGTTTAGATAGATTGTTACTGCTTCCAAGGAGAACATTTTCTCTTATTTTATATATAGAATAGAACAGAACAAATCAGAACAGAATAGAACAGGACAGAACAGAATAGAATAGAATTCTTAATTGGCCAAGTGTGATTGGACACATAAGGAATTTGTCTTGGTGCAAATGCTCTCAGTGTACATAAAAGAAAAGATACATTTGTCAAGAGTCAAGAATCATAAAGTACAATACTTAAGAACAGTCATAGGGTACAAAAGCAATCAAATCATACTAGGAAACAGTCAATAAAATTCATTAGGATACAACCAACAAAGTTACAGTCTTACAGTCACAAGTGGGAGGGGATGGGCAATAAGGAGTGATGAGAAGATTATTAGTAATAGTAGTACAGACTTTGTAAATACTTGGACACTGTTGAGAGAATCATTTATTTAGCTGAGTGATGGCATTCAGGAAAAAAAAAACTATCCTTGTGTCTAGTTGTTCTGGTGTGCAGTGCTCTATAGCATCATTTTGAGGGAAGGAGTTAAAACAGTTTATGTCCAGCATGTGAGGGGTCTGTAGATATTTTCACAGCCCTCTTTTTGACTTGTGCAGTATACGGGTCCTCAATTGAAGGCAGGTTGGTAGTAATTGTTAGGGATAACTTTGGTTACCAAACTTAGTTTGGGTAAAAATAATATATAAACCATGTTAGTGAGTTTAAGTGTGTATATCACTTTAACTGCAAAACATGTATATTGGGTGCGGTTGTAAAATCACCATAAGAGGGAGCAAGAGAGCTCACTGTTTGCTGGCTTTTACTGTAGTAGCTGACAATGTTGGATTGATGGTGATAACTGCGTGTGTTTCTCTGCTGTTGCTGAAATGAAGAAAAGGGGGTTGATTTTCTTCATATCTCTGACTGCAAAAGAGTTATATTGCTGGACTAATTATTTGTAAGTATACTGACCTCTATTTTCAACACTGGACTTTGCAACTGATTAATCCCTGGATGGACTGAACTAGTTTATGACATATGGACTGTTTTGACTATGCAATAACTCTTGCTGGAATAAAACTATTTAACTGGCACAGTGTATCTGTCTTACTGAGTGTAAACTACAACAACGTTTATCTCACATAATTTGCCTGCCTGCTAGACTGCCGTTGCACGTTCTGCTAGGGTGTGTATCCCTAACAGTAATTTATATATATATATATATATATATATATATAAAATATATATATTTTATATATATATATATATATATATATATATATATATATATATATATATATATATATATATATATTCATTCTGAGAAGCACAGAGCTGAAGACCAAGCCTGAAGATGATGAATGAGACTTCATCGAAACGTTGCCTAGATACTTCCAATCTTACGCGGGAGAAAACCCGAATAACCAAAGATCCACATACAAATACCCGCGAGAACCTCAGAATATATATATATATATATATATATATATATATATATATATATATATATATATATATATATATATATATGTGTGTGTGTGTGTGTGTGTGTGTGTGTGTGTGTGTGTGTGTGTGTGTTTTCTTAAGTTTTCGTGGGTACTTACATGTATGGCATTCAGCTTTGTTCGGGTATTTTTCCACGTCATAGTAGTGGTGCTTTTAAAGTTGTAGCAACGTTTCAGCAGAATCTCATCTGTCATCATCAGGCTTCTGTATAGTGTTCGTCTGTGAGTTAGACTTTTACAGTGGTTTCAGATTTAAATTTGGGGCAGCCTATTGCTGTGACAGAATGGTTTTTTCTTCATCCTGATTGGTTGAGAGTCTTGGTCTGTGTTTATTGGTCTTGGAGTTTGCTGTGTTCTGCTTCTAATATCTTCTGTCTGTTTTTTTGGCTCTTTTTGTATCTTGATGGGCTGGCAACATTGTGTTACTTTATTGGAGGCCTTTAGTGCAGCTTGGATTCGGGTAAATGGACAGCTATCATTAGTTAGGAAGCTGGGTTTCATCTGGGTGCCTGGTTGGGGTATGTTTGAGCTGGAGGTATCAGGGGAGATCTGTTTGTGCCCAGGTGCTTGTCTGGCTAGTGGTGTGGAGATTTTTTTGTTTGTGAGTGCAGGCTTCCAAATGATTGACAGTCTGGTGGAATCATCTCTTCTATTCATGTTTTCTGATCTTTTTTCAATCTCTATGGCTTCTCTGATGATTCTGTGGCTGTTATTTTCTATAGTGGCTAGGGTTTTGGTGCCATTGAAATTGATGTTATGACCTGTGGCTTCCATGTGTTGGACTAGTGAGGAAGTGTGTTCCAACTTTTTGACTGCATTTTTGTGTTCATCCAGGTGGGTACTTATTTTTCTCTTGGTCTGTCCAATGTATGTGGCCGGGCATAATGCACAGGGGACTTCGTATATGCCTTGGTTTTCCAGGTCAATTTTATCTTTGGGGTTTCTAAGGATGGCTGCTATTTTTCTGTCTGTTTTGATATATATATATATATGATTTTGAAAACATTGTCCTGTGATATTTCCCACATGGATCTGTTGAGTTTGATACAGAAGGCTAAGATTCAAAATTCTGAGAAATGAGGGACTTATAAAGACAAACAAACAATATCCCAGGAGTCTCCGATATTAGTTAGAACACTATTAAATAAGAACAAAGCTTCCCAAAATTCCCAGGAAAGGAACTTTTATTGACTAAATTGTGAATTCACAAACAAGCAGCTTGCTGGCTCAGGTGTGATTTGTACAATCTGTCCCTAGATGCAAAGCAATTCCTCCCACCAAAAAAATACGGTAGCTAAAATGCAACCCAGACAACTTTAAAACCCAGATTTCTCATTGCAAGAGCATTGCTTTGAAATGCAGGAATCAGCAAAACCAAGAGCCCAGCAGATGTGGCTAACCAGACAGACCACAGTGGCTCAATCAAAAACTCATAGAAAAGAAACAGTGCCATTCCAGACACAGCTATGAGACAACCAAAAGAAGCAGAATAGAAATATAACTTAGATAAAGGAAATGCATGAGATTTTTTTTAACAAAAACCCTCCTTTTGAGTAAATTATATGTTATAATGCATGCTTTTTCAGAGATAATAGTGGATGCCCATCACTTCCATATCTTAAAAGTCACCCCTGCTACACAAAAATGCATGGCTATTAAGAAAATATTTGTTCTGACCCAAGCCTCGTTCAAATCAAACAAACACAAAGTATATATGAAAGCAAACCTTTTTAATGAGTCTCTGTGAATTCTGTTCCTTCACAGCAAAGAGTCATTAAAACTAATTGTCCCAGATAAGAGCAAGCCCTTCCAAGGTTATGAAAGGCTGCCAAGAATACAAGATTAACTGCAGATAAATATTCCAAACCAAAAATCTCCAAACACGAACCAGAATAGACAGGACTTCAACGAGAACTTCAAGTTGAAAGAACTTATCTTCCTGCAAAGAAGCCAACCCCGAAGGCTGGCTTTTATCCCTTATGGGAGGGGCCATCATCTTGCAACCTTATTCCCGAGTCACCCGTGCTTCTTCATCTGCTCTTTCTTTCAAGCAGCTTTGCGCACACACGCACTGAGTACAGGCACCCCAGGGTCCTCTTTGTCACTGTTGCCAGACTCCACAAGCTCCGAAGGCAGCACCTCACTCTTCAATAGTCCTGGCCCCATTCCTGCATCACATGCAGGCCCCTCATCTGAGTCCTTGCTCTCAGAGACCTCAACTGTCTGCACCTGCTGTGGTGAACCACAATATTAGAGAAGGTTGCATATTTAGAAAAAAAAAAGTTACGTTTAAAACAAGATCCTACAAGGAACAGTTGTTTAGTCAAACATGTGCATCTTTAAAGTAAATTGGTTAAAGAAAATAGCACACAACGATATCTAAGAATGCTTGAGCCATTCCTTAAAAGAAAGTCTGAGACAGAAAGAGAGGAAGAGGGGCAGAGGTGGTATGCTACCAGTTTGCACCGGTTCTAGCAATCCGGCGGTGCCAGTCAGTCATTGGCCCTACCCATCCATGCCCTTTCCTGTTCTATATTTCCTTTGATTGTAGCTCAGCCGATAGGTGTGGCAAAACAGATTGCCGCACCTCAGCTGTTTTATTCATCCAGCACCGAAGGTATGGTAACTTTTCATGCTTAAAGTTCCCCTTTTTAGAATGCTGGTATGCCACCAATTCGACCTGGTTCGGCTGATCCGGTAGTAAAAAAATGATCCACTGAGAGGAGAAAGAAGAGAAAAGCGCAGGATTGGTACTCCCATCTTTCCCTGCATTTTTCTCTTCTTTATCCTCTCAACTAATTGGCACTGCAGGCTTCAGCTGGTGTGTGGAAAGCTTTGTGCACATTTATTCGGTACACACACGTTAGGCACATGCTTGCGATTACCAATCCGGTAGAGGAACGGGTAGAATCTCACTGCTGACCAGTAGTGAAATATTTTTAATTCCACCACTGAACAGGGGAGAGGGAAGGAAAGGGAGAACGGGGATGGAACAGAGTAATACACCCAAGACTAAAAGAGCTGCATTTACAGTAGTTGAACATTGCATGATGTGACACCAGGGTCCAATTGCTTCTTTATCATAGAAGTGACTTTTTTTAAAAGCAAAAAAAAAAAAAAAAGAATACAGAGGAAAAGAACATATTTTATTGGTAGGCATCACTTCCTTCCCCTGCAAGTCTCCAACAACTCATTGGGTTCTGCAACTCATTGCCTTTTACACTTTCAGAAAGAATATTTCATACTTCAAAGCTCTCAATGGCTTGGCCCACGATGATGGTTATCTTTAGTATATAGAAAACCAGCTGGGTCTAGTGGTTAAGGCATCAGACCAGAAGGTTTGTGAGTTCTAGTCCTTCCTTAGCCATGAAAGCAAGCTGGGTGACTATGGGCCAATCACCTGTGAGCTCTAGTTCCTTCTTAGCCATGAAAGCCAGCTGGGTGATTATGGACCAATCACCTGTGAGCTCTAGTTCCTTCTTAGCCATGAAAGCCAGCTGGGTGACTATGGGACAACTCTAGTTCCTTCTTAGCCATGAAAGCCAGCTGGGTGATTATGGGCCAATCACCTGTGAGCTCTAGTTCCTTCTTAGCCATGAAAGCCAGCTGGGTGACTATGGGACAATCACCTGTGAGCTCTAGTTTCTTCTTAGCCATGAAAGCCAGCTGGGTGACTATGGGACAATCACCTGTGAACTCTAGTTCCTTCTTAGCCATGAAAGCCAGCTGGGTGACTTTAGGTCTCTCTCTTTCTCCCTCCCTCCCTCCCTCCCTCCCTCTCTCTCTCTCTCTCTCTCTCATATCTCACTTCATAGGATTGTTGTGGGAAAATAACAGGAGAAAAGGAGCATTGTGTATCTTCACCATCTTGAGTTATTTATAAAAATAATAAAGGTGGGATATTAATAAATAAACTAAATAAAAATAAGCATCCTTTGAACATCTGCAGCTTCCCCTCCTTCCCCATGCCATAATGAAATAGGTTATAAAGAGCACAGCTCTCAGGAGCAAATAAGGAGAAGGTTTCTAGTTCAGGGTTCATTCAAATGCGGGATGTGGCTTTTCTCCCTATAATGGCTTGCAAGATCTTAACCCAGTGCGTTAGTATAAAACATTACAGTTGCTAGACTTCCTTTATTCATTCAGTGTGATTGCTACTTGTTATTATTTTACTTTTCGAGCAATTTATTTTGAATACATAGAGAGGGTTTGGATGTCAGTTGTTTGAAGTTTGCTTATTAAAAACAGGATCATGATATTAAAAATAAGTAGCTTTACTCACAAAAAAGGAAAGGTCTACTTCATGTTGAGTGTATTTCTATATAAAACCAAATATATACGCTTCTGTTGTCAAGGTGCAGAAATGCACCAACCTGAGTTGCTGCTTTATTCTTTCTTTTAGTAAGAAAGGAGAATGTCCCTAAAAATAAATAAACAGCCCTGAAAACATTTGAGGATAAATTTACATTTCAATGCAGCATGAAAAGAACGACTTTCTAATTTCTATTTGATCTGAAATGGGTTGGTTAATGGACAATGGTAATGTATTTTTAATTTGGGAAAAACATATTGATGGAATTTGAAAATGAACTGTCTGGTAAAACGGGCTGATGAATCTGAAGGCAAAGTTCACACATTAAGAAACTTAATAATGAAATGCAAAAAAATATAATAATAACGGAGTCTCAGCAATGTTGACAAGGTGGTGAGATGGAAAAGATGTAATAATTTTCCTATAATTGGCATCTCAATGGGGAAGATGGCTTGCATGTATGACATTCATTTTCAAATTTCATAGACTCTTTGGGGTACATGAATTTTAATTTTTAAAATTAATTAGAAGGTCTACATCTAGAAACGATGTAGGGAAGAGGTGGCCAACCTTGGTGTCCTAAAGACCAATGGACTTCAACTCCCAGAATTCCCTAGGCAGCCATGCTGGTTGAGAAATTCTGGGAGTTGAAGTCCACAAGCCTTAAAGAGGCCAAGGTTGGACACTCCCAATATATACATTAGAAAGTGCTAGGAAATGATTCAAATGTTTGTGTTATGGGGTGGTGGGAACAAAAGCAAGTGAGGTTATAATCTGCTATGATGACCCAGAGTGGGATGCAAAAGCAACAAAGTCACAAAAGCAAGTGAAGTCCCTTTAATTCCTTCAACTTAGCTTCAAAAGTCCAATTATCATTGACTGGAGAAAAAACTCCCCCACAAAGAGTTGCAAAAAGGAAGAAATTCCACTCAAATTCAAAATACAGTACATATAAAATATAAATAGGAAAAAACAACACAAACCACACTGAAGCAATTAACGAGACAAGGCAGGATAAGGGCTCGAAGACACCCATAGATATTGAAATACACCCACAGGAAAGGATGCCAAAACTCAGATAAGAACTGACAAACTAGAAATATTTTCATACTTTGCTTCTAGCACTGGCCCATGTGCAGTCCGTCCTTTTAAACAGTCCTCACAGCTGCAGCCCATGAAAGGAATCAAGGCCCTTTCCTCCCCATAGACCATGCCATTCATGTTTCTCCTTTATCTGCTCCTCCCTGCAAGCCCTAGGATGAAGAGGGGATGGGCCTGAGTATTCTTCTGAATGCCCAGCTGGCCTGTGCCCTTCCCCAATTTCCTCCACAACCTCCAGAGCCACTCCCTGTTGGCTGTTCCTCCTCTCTTTTGGAGTCAGATTATAACAGGGAGATGACATCTGACAAAAATTTAGGCCAACATTGAATGAGCTACAAAGGAATCCATTCGTCTTCTGATGACCTTACAGAAGTCCTAGAACAATTTTTCAGCTCCAATGTTTTACTGAGAGCAATTAAATCCAAAACCACAATCTTTGAATGAGAATCCACAATCACACAGGATACTATTTCCAATATCAGACTGGTCTTGCTTGACTTTTCCCCCTTCATCTGAGTGACATCTTTTCAGATATTTAAAGATGCATGTTGGATTCAATCCAGACTTCTCAAGGCCTTCAACCAAGTGGTGAGATTCAAACTTTTTAAAGTACCAATGATGTGGGTGTGGCTTGGTGGGTGCGGCTATGTGGTCATGTGACTGGAAGAAACTCACTTTCTGGAGCAAGGGCAAAAAAGGTCACATGACTGGAAGAAACTCACTTTCGGAGCAAGGGATTGGGTTAGATGACTTCCAGTACCTTCCAGCCCTGGATTGCACATTGAGAGCAGAGGCCATGCTTAAGACTGCTCGTATAAGTGGAAAGAAACATTGCTTTCTCTGTCTCAAAAATCAGGTGCTGCTCACATGGGGAGAGACATAAAAGGCAATAAAAAAAGTAAAGGCATACCTGTAGGTTTTATTGCACTATCATAGCTGGCTTTAGGGAAAGGTGGTCATCTCCTGATCTGGCAGTGTCCAAAGGTATTCCCATGGTCATATGGCCAGCTATGGTCAGGGTCAAGCTATTTTCCAAAGCACCCGAAAGCCAGACAAGGAATAATGGATGAACAAGGAGAGATTCAACCTGGAAATAAGGACAGTGAGAACAATCAACCAATGGAACAGCTTACCCTTGGAATTGTGGGAACACCATCACTTGAGACTTTCAAGAAGAGATTAGACTCCCATCTCCCTTGTCAAAAATGGTGTAGAGTCTCCTGCTTGGGCAGAGGGTTGGACTAGATGACTTACAAGGTCCCTTCAAACTCTGATTATTTGATATCTGTTATTGCATCACACTGCAGTGCAGAGCGTGCAGTGAAACACAGAGTGCTGTTACTTCCCACTGAAGTGGTACCTATTTATCAACTTGCATTTACATACTTTCAAACAGCTAGGAGCTGAGGCAAGCAACAGGAACTTATGCATATTTGGTAGTAGGATTTGAACAGCTTGGAGTCTGGTGTCTTTTAAGCCACTGAGCCACCAGACCTCCAGGGAGAAACACATACTCACACACATCTGGCTATTTTAACCTTGTGTGTATAATTTGGGTGGATTAAGATTGGAAGGATAGAACAGCTGCTCTAAATTCTAGCAAAAATACCGCATAGCAGAGGAGATGACCTTCATCTGTGTGGAAATGTGACTACTTTATCACTTTCCCTGGTTTTAATATAACATATTCAGGTAATCCTAGAGTAATGCAGTGGCCTAGAGGTGGAACTCTCATTTTAGGAGGCTGTGAGTTCAGTCCTAGGTAGAGGCAGATATTTCTTTCTCTGGGCACGTTGAGAATATATCTGCTAGGTATGATTCCGCATTGGAAACAGGAAGGGCATCCAGCCAGTAAACACCCATTCAGTTGCCCAGATACCACCCTGCAAGGGATTATGGGGTCATTAAAAGAAATAATGGTGATATACAGATAGTCCTCAACTTACAACAACCTTTCATTTAGTGACCAAAGATAAAACGGCACTGAAAATATGACCTATGACCAATTGCAGTGATTCACTTAATGTGAATCACTGCATATGGCAAGAAAGGGTGCAAAACAGGGCAAAATTCATTAACAAATGTTATCCTTAGCAATTTACATTTTGGGCTCAACTGTAGTCGTAACTCGGGAAGTGTACTTTGATGATACATTCCTTCCAAAGCTGTGGATGCTATTTTCATTTTTGATTATTATTCATTTTGGCCAAGCCAGTTCTGCAAATTTCTTCGAAAAGAAATTTCTCTGAAAACCCTCTCTGTTCATTACAGTGAGGAATCTCACTGGAATAAATGGAATCAAAATTGTTCTCTGTCTTGAGTGTGTTGAAAAGATTGAAAAGTCTTTTGCGTTTCATTTTCATTTTCGTTTGAAAATTGTATTTATTTAGCAGCAAATCAGCACCTAGATGAAACTAGTTGGCCTGTGTGATCTTTCCTTTCTAATTTGGTCGAATCTGTAATTGGGGCCAAATGCAAATTAAATAAAATAGAAAAATTAATTACTCCAGCTCCACTTTTACCGCATGACAAATACAAAAGAACAGATTATTTGATGGTAATTGGGGAATTAAGAAGTTGATTCATTTCATTCTTTTGAATGGATATTCATCCAAGGAAAATGTTTTATACGCAGCAGTATAAACTTTCAGGAAAATGGATTGCTGCAGATCAATTAATCTTCAGATGAATTTAAATATTTCTAAATTATTCCATAAGAATTGAAGCTGAATGTTTATCAAATATTGATTCATCTCTTTGCCAGGATTGATTTGCGAACTTTAAAAGATCTCTTGAGCAAAATCCAGCTATCACCAAAGAAGCTTCTGATAAAAGAAGGAGCTGATACTTTTCCAGGATGAGAAGACACATTAGAATAGAAGAAGCAAAATTTGCCTAGCAAGGAAGGCATGGAATTGTGAACATGCTTCAACCCACTCCATTTATCTCTGGTTCTAGATGGTAGAAATGATCATCTGCAAATGTAGGATTTTACCAACTTAAGAAGGATGGAAATCAACCATGAGTCAATCTTGAGCCAGTCAGGATCATACTCTGGCAATGTGCAGAGTATGTCTGTCTGTCTGTCTTCTCTTTCAATAATCTATCATAACCTTATGTCTGCCTGCCTTCCTACCTACCTACCTATCTACCTACCTATCATCTTCTAGTGTCTATCTATCTATCTATCTATCTATCTATCTATCTATCTATCTATCTATCTATCTATCTATCTATCTATCATACCCTATGACTATTATTAAGTGTTGTACCTTATGATTCTTGACTCTTGATGAATGTATCTTTTCTTTTATGTATACTGGAATTTGCACCAAAACAAATTCCTTGTGTGCCCAATCACACTTGGCCAATAAAGAATTCTATTCTATTCTATTCTATTCTATTCTATTCTATTCTATTCTATTCTATTCTATTCTCTGTCATCTATCTATCATATTCTATCTATCTATCTATCTATCTATCTATCTATCTATCTATCTATCTCTATCTATCTATCTATCTATCTATCTATCTATCTATCTATCTATCTATCTATCTATCTATCTATCATCTATCATCTATCTATCATCTATCATCTATCATCTATCATCTATCATCTATCATCTATCATCTATCATCTATCATCTATCATCTATCATCTATCATCTATCTATATCTATCACCTACTGTATCTTTTTCTATCCATCTATCAGTGAAAAAAACCAGTTTAAAATTAATGTAATTTTAATTTGTAATTTTTTGTTTTAATACTTTTAAAGACTGTATCCTCCTTTCCTTTTGCTGGTCTATAAGCATAATAAAATGTGATTGATCAATTTCTTTTGCACCCAAAACATGTCTTCGCTCCTGATTTATTTTGTTACTATTGACTCTTTCTTCTGCACCCCGGCATCTGCAACTCTGCTTGTAGGCAATGGGAAAACAACAGGGTGTTGACATATTGCCATTTTTTTGTCACAACTCACAGTGGGTTTTATATACAACAAGGCTGGAAGTGGCTTTATGACAGGAAAGCTTCTTGCATGTTACTGCAAAACTCCTGAAATATATCCTGAAAATGTGGACCAGAAGTTATAGTTCTGTGTGGAGTCTTCGTTATTCCAGGACTGGTATGGTTGGGCATAGAATACTCAGAATAGATAATTATAACAGTTTATGTAGTGACTGTTCAAATTTCCAGTAGCATTGAAAAAAGGGACTTATGATTGTTTTTCACATGTATGACGATGGCAGCATCCCCATGGTCACATGATCAAAATTTAGTTGCAACTGGCATGTATTTCAGATTTTGCAGCATCCTGTGGTCACATGATCCAATCTCCTCCACTTTCTGACAAACAAAATTCAATGAGGAAGCTAGATTCATTTAATAAAGCAATAACCGGAGGCTAAAACATATAAATAACATTTTCTGGATTTGGGTATGTGTAGTCTAATGAAAAGTTAACTTCACTGTTAAGATGGGCTGCCTCTTGCCCTCACCCTCTTATTTTCCTTGGTGACTTCAATCTACCTCTTATAAATTGGACACTAAACGAATGTACATCCAAACCCATACATGCAACCCTGTACAATGCTGTTACTACACTGGGACTGGATCAATTAGTAACTAACAACACTAGACTCAATAACTGCCTTGACCTTATCTTCTCCAACAGCTCAAACTCAATATATGACCTACAAATACAAGAACTCTTTTCAAACAGTGACCACAGTATGATCAACTTTTGTCTCAATTTATGCCCTCAAAAAGAAGATCATAATGATGGATCCCCAAAATACAACTTCAAAAAAGCCAACTATGATCTCACAGATGCTGAACTATCATCTCTTGATTGGCACATTCTGTTCTCTAACTGTAATACTACAGAAGACCATTATAATGCATTCTTGTTTGAACTTGAAAGAGTCATTAAACTATATGTACTATTAGTAACCCCCATTACCCATAACAATAAGGAAACTTCAATTTTTTTTAAAAAGATCACTATGGCATAAAAACAAAACTAGCTACATAGCAAATTTTAAAAACCAATACAATACCCTGTGCCGACAGATAAAGGCAGAATGCACAAATCACCACTGCAAGAGGAAAACCTCCTACATACAAAATCTACCCACGCCTTCCACAATTTTGTTAACACCAAACTTAAAGAATCAAGAACCATCCCACCCCGAAAAGGACCAAATGAGAAAGACTGCAATGATGAAGCTGTTAAGGCCAATCTCTTCAACACATTCTTCAGTTCAGTCTTTGTAAACAGTAGTGGTTCATGCCCCACATTTCCTAGTCGTACCACAACTAACTGTAATGACCTACTACATATTGATTTTGCAGAAGATAATGTAGAAAAGGCACTATGAAACCTAAAACCACCCCTATCTATTGGCCCCAATGGATTATCTGCATACTTCTTTAAAAAGTTCTCGAACCCCTAAGCATTATATGTGAGATATCATTCAGAACCAGCTCCTTACCAAACCTATGGTCCTTAGCTACAGTCATCCCTATCTTCAAAAAAGGTGACCCCAGCCTGGTTGAAAACTACAGACCAATCTCACTGTGTTGTGTCATGTGCAAAGTCATGGAATCAATCATTAACCAATTCATCACTCTCCACTTAGAGTCAAACAACCTACTCTCCAAAAAATAATTTGGTTTCAGGAAAAAATTGCCCTGCAATCTACAACTCCTACACTGCAAAAACACATGGACTACTCTACTTGACTAGGGTAAAGCTATAGACTCAATTTACATAGACTTCTGCAAAGCCTTTGATTCAATGGTACATGAGAAACTACTGTTAAAACTAAACTCTTACGGCATTTCCAGATCCCTCCATAAGTGGACACTGCATTCCTGTCAAACAGGCAACAAATAGTAAAAATAGGGAATGCTGTATCAAACCCTGCTCCAGTTAACAGCGGTATCCCCCAAGGCAGCGTTCTAAGACCCACACTCTTTATACTCTATATAAATAACCTTTGCGATCACCTTATAAGCAACTGAATCCTCTTTGCGGATGACGTAAAACTATTCAACACCACTGACAATGCTACTATACTTCAAAGCGACCTTGATTATGTGTCTAAATGGTCAAACATCTGGCAACTCAAAATCTCGACCAACAAATGCTCTGTCCTATACATAGGTTAAAAAAAAATCAGTACACCAAATACAAACTAGATGAATATGACCTCGTTGATGATCCTCACTCTGCCAAGGATCCTGGAGTTCTCATGTCAAATGACCTAAGCACTAGAGCTCACTGTAACAGCTTTGTCAAAAAGGTATTAAGAGTTGTAAATCTAATCTTACGAAGCTTCTCCTCCAGAAATATTGAATTGCTAACTAGAGCATAAAATTTTTTGCCAGACCAAAACTTGAATACAGCTCAAGAATACAGTCTGGAATCTGCACTGCATATCAGACAGTAATACAATGGAGCGAGTCCAGAAGTATTTCATGAGAAAAGTACTACACTCCTCTGCTTGCAACAGAATCACCAGGCTTGAGATTTTGGTATTGGACAACCTTGAACTACACCACCTATGGTTAGACTTAAGCATAGCACACAAAATTATCTGCCACAGTGTCCTACAAGTCAATGACTACTTCAGCTTCAACTACAACAATACAAGAACACACAACAGATACAAACTCAATGTAAACCACTTCAAACTGGATTGCAGAAAGTACGACTTCAACCACAGAGTGGTCAATACCTGGAATGCACTACCTGACTCTGTTGTTACATCCTCTAACCCTCACTCCTTTAACCTCAAACTAACCACTATTGACCTCACCCCCATTCCTAAGAGGTCTGTAAGGGGTGTGCATAAGTGCACCATTGTGCCTACTATCCCTGTCCTATTGTCCCCATTTATTCATACCTATTTCCTGTATTCTTATTCATGTTTATACTTATATCTATTATCTTGTAAGCGATTGACAAATCAAATAAATAAATAAATAAAAGAAGTAAAAGAAGGACTAGGGGTGATATGATAGCATTGTTCCGATATTTGAGGGGCTGCCACAAAGAAGAGGGAGTCAAGCTATTCTCCAAAGCACCAGAAGGCAGGACAAGAAGCAATGGATCTAATGGAAACTAATCAAGGAGAGAAGCAACCTAGAATGAAGGAGAAATTTCCTGAGAGTGAGAACAATTAATCAGTGGAACTACTTGCCTCCAGAAGTTGTAAATGCTCCAACACTGGAAGTTTTTGAATAGAGGTTGGACAATTATTTGTCTGAAGTGGAATAGGTTTTCCTGCCTAAGCAGGGGGTTGGACTAGAAGACCTCCAAGGTCCCTTCCAACTTTGTTATTCTATTAAAACCATGGCAAGAAAGGCATAAAATAGGGCAAAACTCACTTAAAATGATTTTGCTTAAAAATGGAAATTCTGAATAGAGCAGAATATAATTCTTTATTGGCCAAGTGTGATTGGACACACAAGGAATTTGTCTTGCTGTCTATGCTCTCAATGTACATAAAGGAAAAGATATACTGTATTTGTCAACAGTCAAGAATCATAACATTTAATAATAGTCACAGGGTACAATAAGCAATCAAATTATGTTAGGTGTGATGATCCAGGGCATGGTACAAAAGCAATAAAGTCACAAAAGTAGATAAAGTCCCTTTAATACCTCCAACTTGGCCCCCAATGGGCCCCCCAATCATCAACTGGAGAAAAAATTCTCCCAAGAACAGTTTTTAAAGGGAAGAAATTCAGTCCGAATCCAAAGTACATATAAATTAAAAATAAAAACCAACACAAATCACACTGCAGCAATTAACAAGACAGGGCAGGATAAGGAATCACAGACTTCAAAAGATAAGGAAACGCAAACAGTTGGGAGGATGCCAGAATCCAGATGAGACTTGACAAACAAAGATAATGCAGGCTTTGCTTCCAGCAAGGTGCTGTGTGCAAACACCCTTTTAAAATCCTGTTTTCCCAGCTGCAGCTAATGAAGGGAATCAGGGCCCTTTTATCCCCCGTAACCCACATAATTCACATTGCTCCCTTATCCATTCCTCCCTGCGTGCCCTAGGATGAAGAGGGGGTGGGCCTCTGAATGCCCAGCTTGACTGTGCCCTTCCCCAGTTTCCTCCACAGCCACCAGAGCCACACTCACACTCCCTGTCAGCTGTCGACCTCCCGCTCGGAATCAGATTCCAACAGGGGCATGACACTAGAAATGATTTATAAATTTATAAAAAATACCAGGAATGGGCTGAATTGTGGTTATAAAGTGAGGATTTCCTGTATATGTTTCTTTTTCCATTCTCTTGTTCTAAACTTCATGACTTCTGCTGATTGCTTGTGCCGAACCTTCGTTTATTCCGAGATGGGAAAATATGTATTTCTTGGCAGCAGTGTTTTCCAATTTCCTATTTATCCCTGACTGCTTGAATTGAAAGATCTCCTCGGTATATTTCGCACATTTTCAGAAAAGTGTGAGATGGCACCAAAATTCTCATTTAAAAGATACGTCAAATATTTGTAGATGAAACAAAATGTCTTCTTAGGTAATTTCCATAGGCTCCTACCTCCTACTTTTTCACAATGTTGTTACCTCTTTTTCTCAGGAAAGAATAATAATAGAGGCTTACCAAGACACATGATTAGAATTATAAATTGATTCATTCACATTGCAAATGTAAGGATGGGGCAGAATTTCAATAACCTTGATAAATACTTTGGAGATATGCTAAACAGATGGGAAAATATGAGTGAGAATACATGGGGAAAAATACATTGCAAGGTATCCCTTAACAAATCTAGGCTGGAGATCACAATGAGTTACAGAGACAAAGTATTCTAAAATTGTTGTCATAATGCCATGAACTAAAGCTATCTCGGAATATGAACAAAATAAATTGTTACTTCTGACCACATTACTGTAGACATATATCAATGGGGAAGTTACAAAACTCAATAGGAAGTAGAATATATTGCATATGCAAACCAAAATCTCCATATTTCAGAAATTTGCAATGTGTCTCATAACTCAAAGAATGCGTACTGATCTTAAATATTTGCACACAAGAGTATGTTGAAGAAACATAGAACCATGGTATAATACGGAGTATTTTTTTTTTTTAATGTTAAAGAGCTATTTCTTGAAAAAGATATACGCCTAGGAAAATTGGGTTTGAAAATTGATGTATTAAATGATACCCATTTTCTCTATCTAATATTTGTTCTCTTTTATTATTTTGAGCTTGGAAAATTACACCACAACAGTGAGAAAAAAACCCAGTCAATTTGGGAAGTGTACATCGGTTGGTTTGCCTAAAATAAAACAGTCGATCCTTATAAGATGATTAACATCCCTATGTTGTGGCCTGTCAGCCACTGGTCCCTCCAGAAGCCAAATTGGAGGAGGAGGAGGAGGAGGAGGAGGAGAAGGAGGAGGAGGCGGCATGGGAATCAGAGTCAGCATCAGGGCAACCTGGGAGCTCTGAGGGGGAAGAGAGAATGGAGCTGACAGAGAGAGAGAGGGAGGCAGGGAGGGGGAGGGAGAGACTGGGTCATCCCTCAGCCCTCAGATGGAGAATCAACAGCCCCCAGATCTGGAGGTGATTGATGAAGAAGAAGAAGAATAACTGAGTACAGTGACTGATGCACAGCTGTGCAGAAGGCAGAGGAGTGGAGAGCAGTGGAAATCTATGGGCCAATCCTTGGGAAGGAAGAGCCACCACTGCTAGCGAAGCCGCTCCCTAGCTCTGGGGATAAAATGCAGAGGGCGGCAGTGAATAGGTGTGGCAGACAACTATTTATCTTCCGGCTGGATGGACTTGTTAGCCTGTGGAAGGAACTTTTTGCCAGGGCTGCCAACATTCCCAATAAAGGAATCTTTTGAGTTTATGTCAGAGGGTTCGTCATGTTTGGGGAAACTGGATCAGAATACCCTATCTATCCAGAAAAGGGGTGTGGTGGCCTAGTGATGGGCTTGTCAACCGGAAAGTTGGCAGTTTGAGATCCACGCACTATGTGATAAACTGAGCTCCTGTCACTGGCTCCAGCTCCTGCCAACATAGAAGTTTGAAAGCATGCAAATGCAAGTAGATAAATAGCTAACCACATTGATGGGAGGATAACAGAGTGGTGCTTTGGCCTAGAGGTGTAGCCCTCACCTCACAATCAGGAGGCTGTGAGTTTGATACTAGGTAGAGGCAGGTATTTCTGTCTCTGTGCAGGATGAGAATATATCTGCTGAATGTAACTCCGGATTGGCGACAGGAAAGGCGCCTGACCAGTGAACACTCAGTTCCATTCAGTTGCCCAGACTCCACCATGCAAGGGATTATGGGGTTGTTAGAAGATGATATACAGGTAGTCCTCGACTTAAACACTCAGTTCCATTCAGTTGCCCAGGATGAAAATACATTTGCTGAATGTAACTCCGGATTGGCAACAGGAAGGGCATCCAGCCAGTAAACACTCAGTTCCATTCAGTTGCCCAGGATGAAAATATATCTGCTGAATGTAACTCTGGATTGGCAACAGGAAGGGCATCCAGCCAGTAAACACTCAGTTCCATTCAGTTACCCAGGATAAAAATATATCTGCTGAATGTAACTCTGGATTGGCAACAGGAAGGGCATCCAGCCAGTAAACACTCAGTTCCATTCAGTTACCCAGGATGAAAATATATCTGCTGAATGTAACTCCGGATTGGCAATAGGAAGGGTGTCCAGCCAGTCAACACTCAGTTCCATTCAGTTACCCAGGATGAAAATATATCTGCTGAATGTAACTCCAGATTGACAACAGGAAGGGCATCCAGCCAGTAAACACTCAGTTCCATTTAGTTGCCCAGTCTCCACCCCAAAAGGGATTATGGGGTCATTAAGAGAGGATGATGATTGGTGGAAGGATAAAAGCATTCTGTGAGCCTCAGTGTGTAGTTATCCTGGCACATAACCACAGAAATATTTTTAGACCATGCTGGCTCCCCCAACACTGCCCCCTAAAGTCGAACACAACTGGACAGGAGAAACCTTTTCCCATTTACCTGTCCGGAAGCACCCAGTCTGGCAGGAAGGAGGGATCAAGTGTGGAGTTACCCCAGAGTCACTGTGTAATGCAAAGGGGCTAAGGCTGTCACCCCTCCCCAGGTGTGATGACCCAGGGTGGGATGCAAAACAAACATAGTCACAGAAAACAGGTGAAGCCCCTTTTATTCTTTCAGTTTGCTTCCAAGCTCTGAATATCTTTGAGGGAAGACTAAAAAAAAAGTCCCACACAGTTACACGAAGAAGGAAAAAAAGCAACACAAACCAGGCAAGATAAGAGCAGGAGGATGTCCACAGATAACACACCCTGGGAGGGACGCCAAACTCAGAGAGGAAGTTTAAACTAGAGATATTTACACGATTTGTTTCCAGCGTTTGCCAGTACGCAAGTCCAAACTCTTATTCAGTTTTCACACCTGCAGCCCATGAAGAGGATCAAGGCCCTCTCCTCCCAAGGAGACCACATCTCTCCCTTATCTTCTCCACCCTGCGTGCCCTAGGATGGCTAGGGGACAGGCCTGGGTCCTCCTCTGACTGCTCACCTGGCCTCTGCCCTTCCCCAGTCTCCTCCACAACCTTCCGGAGCCACATCTCCACTCCCCATCAGCTGTTCCTCCTCTCCTTCAGAGTCAGCCTCCACCAGGGGATGACACCAGGTTCCTTGGAGCCTTATCTCATTGTTCTTTGTCAGACTGGGGAAATTCCTGTGTTATTGGCAGTACATAATAAAGAACAGATAGAATTTGACTTACAACAGTTCATTTAGTGACCATTCAAAATTACGATGACATTGAAAAAAAGTAAGTTTTTCACAATTACAACCATTGCAGAATCCCCACAATCATGGGATCAAAATCCCGACTCATATTTATGACGGTTACAGGGTCCCGGGGCTGTGTGATCACCTTTTGCTACATTTTGACAAGCAAACTCAACAGGGGAAGCCCGATTTGCTTAAAAATCATGTGACTAACTTAACAACTGCAGTGATTGACTGTGAGAAGGGAGGGCGTAAAATGGGGGGAAACTCACTTAACAACCATCTTGTTTAGCAGCGGAAATTTTCGGCTGAAATTGTGGACACAAGCTGAGGACTACCTCTAGTTAGCTTGAACTCTTCAGGTGTTAGTCTGGTTATTTACGCCTGACATTATCTTGGTATTGCTTTCACAGGCCAATACAACCCAGGCTGACTCTTGCATGACACTGCATTGCTTAAAGTTATAAAAAAAAATTAGACTGTGCAGAGATGGATAGACTAACATTGAAATTAGGAGACAAAGAAGAGTCGATATATTATAATGTCTGGGATGCCTGGTATGAATGGTTTAAGAATAAAAAGAAATCCAAATGGCAATTAAGTAAAGAATAAGAAACTATGTAAATACTTATATCTATATTCATATCTATCTATATTTATTTATATATTAAGTTGAAATTGTATAATGAAAGAAATGAGCATATAAAAAGATGATAAGGAAATGTAAAAGATGTCTTGACGTTGATATAATGATGTATAAAGTTTTATTTTATGTTTTTAAATTTTGAAAACTATATAAAATTTAATAAAAAAGTAAAAAAGGGGGGAAAAGGTTACAAAAAAAGTTTTATTTAGCCAACCATTTTTTTTCTGAAACTCATACACATCTATTTTGCCCTCCTTTGCAAAATCACATTTTCTGATAGAGTATATTACCCATTTCATTCATGTCTGCAAATAAACTATTAATTTGCAAATGTTCAAAAATTTGGGGGCCTACAAATGGCCTAGCTTGGTTTTAAAGAGGAGTGGGAAGCATATAAAGACATTAAACACGGTTCTCTTGTCTATTGACAATGTCTGAGAAGAACTTTAGCGAAGCACTTCTTCAAAGATCAGAGAAACAATTATTTTAATTGCCACATGAGTTCCCAGTCATAATTTAGTTAATGACAGTAGAATCTGCCTCCATCTGCTGTTCCTGTTGCTGCTGGTCATCTTTCTCTTTTGTTGTTTGCCAGGACACCAGTGAAGGTTCAGTTCCTATTCATGATGGATGTCGTCATTTTGGTTGTTTCAGGCTGGCTGCATTGCCCCATTTGCAAAGTTTAAAAAAAATAAATAAACAAATGAAGAAATGGCAGGTTTTGTCTGATTCAGCTCAGTTGGCTTCCCCCATCGGAGGAAGCAGAGGCTGGAGTAAAAACCAATTCTACACAGGAGGAAGAAAGCCATATTGCTCCTGTTCCTTGCTTTCGAAAGCAGCAGCCTGACATTGGGTTCCTGAGAGAACATGAGTCTTTGGTCCACGTGAAGTTCTATCTGCGAGCACTTCTTGGTCCAAGATGCATCTGTGGCTGGTATGGAAACTGTCCTTTCAGTTGGGAGAATATCCATGTCAAGTTGCAGTTGAAATCATTGCTGGCATGCAAAGCCGTCAGGAGTAGATGGCTATAGAAGGGACATATGTACTCTTTAACGCACCCCCAACTTACTTGGATCTTTGTGTGCTATCAGCCTTGGGAATCATTTTTTACTTGGAAGCTTCAAGGCTGCCACATATAGTGCCTGGGAAGTTGGGAGGGAGGATTTCATAGTGAGGTAGGATATTAGACACAACAACGTTCTTTCTCAGCGAGTCAAGGACATGTTGCCCTGCACCTGGAGGGGAGTAACTGGAGAGATGTCTCCAATTGGGGACGAAGATTTGGTTGGGCCATGTGATGGACTGGTGGGTGCAGACGATGGATCTTTGATTTCTCTTTGGGAGAAGGGAAAACCCAGTACCCTCAAATTCGGGTTTTCCCAGATGTGCCAATATGACAACTCAAATAAAATGGACTTTTCCATATAGGTGCATACAGTGTGTCGGCTGGTTTACAGATTGTTTTGTGCTTCCACTTCGTACTCTTCAATTACAATTATATTGTATATGTTCTCATATTGTCAATCAAATATTCCCAAATACATTAATATCATTGTTAATCAATCATTTGACTATACTATTATTCATTCATGCTTTACAAGATAATCCATATATTAATTAATTTGTTTTATGACAGTTCATATTATCATCTCAAATCTATCCTATAATCGTTTTGTAGATATAATAAAAAATACATCTTTATATATTCATTATGTTCTAAAAATCTGCATATTTCATCACCATGATTTTTTGTCTAACCATTGATAGAATAGATCCCAAATTTTATAAATTTGTTTACCTTCTTGTTCTCTGATTTCAAATGTCAATCTACTCATTTCAGCACATTCCAATATTTTCTCAATAGCTTCCTCCCGTGTTGGTATTTTCTCCTTTTTCCAGTTTTTAGCAAATACAATCCTAGCCACTGTTAATACATTTACAATCAAATATTTCAATTCTTTACTATATATTTCAGGTAAAATTCCCAATAAAAATATCTCTGGTTTCAAGTCTATATGCTTTTTTGTAAATAAAATGGACTTTTGAGGAGTCCATCGGTTTGGTTATTGAGTTGTTTAGCTGGAAGAAAAGATCCTTTCCCCATGCTTCTATTTGAAAAAAATGTGCTTCCTCATTGATATTCTCTCTCTCTCCTTTCCTCTCTCCCCCCTTCACTCTTTCTCTCCCTCTCTCTCCCTCTTCTTCTTTCTTTTTATTGATGAAACTGAAGTCCACATTTCTTATTTGCCATTTCTTCTACCCAATTATGGCATATCTTCCAAAATTGTCCGATTCTGGCCCTTTATTGTTCTCTTTGTCTCAACTACAGTTAGTGCTAATCTTGGTAATTACTATTGTATTTTGTATTATTATAATTATATTAATAGTATTTTGTTGTCCTTCCTTCCTCCCTCCTTCCCTCCTTTCCTTTTTTTCCTAGATTATCCAATTCTGTACCTTTATTCTTCTATTTGTCCCAACTACAGTTATTGCTAATCTTAGTAATTACTACCTGTTTTTGTATTGTTTCAATTAAATTAATATTAATTTGTTTTCCTTCCTTCCTCCCTCCCTCCCTTCTTTCCTTCTTTCTTTTTTTCCTAGATTATCCAATTCTATGCCTTTATTCTTCGATTTGTCCCAACTACAATTATTGCTAATCTTAGTAATTACTACCTGATTTTGTATTGCTTCAATTAAATTAATTTGTTTTCCTTCCTTCCCTCCTTCTGTTCTTCTTTTCTTCCCTTGTATTTTTGCATGCTATTCCACCTAGGGTACATATTGTATATGACCCGGGTAAGATGGGGGCAAACTATTTATTTCGGGAGGGAGCAGAATGTAATTAAGTGCATTTCTAAGAACATATGCCAAAGGGCTTCCTAGATAAATCTGTCAAAACCTAAAGAAGATTTGCTATCCAGGCCTTCCTGCACTCTGCTCAGAAAATTGGTTAAAAATAAAAAAAAAAGCACAAATTGTTGAATGGAAAGCTGATGTCAAAGTAACAGAAGCTTAAGAACTTGGAACATCTGCACCTACTGATAACAGCAGCAACAAAAGTCCTGATAGCAGCCTAAACTCCGGATTACACAGTCTCCAAATACTGATTCTAAGAACGAGTAAATAATCATTGGAATGCACTTGGAAAGGAAAAGCTATCTCAGGTTAGTGTGTTTTTTTGCACCCGGATGGCATATTTGTGGTTCTTTTTCAACAACGAGGTGGTCTCCAACATGCAGGTGAATTGGTGGCCGACACTTGGAACTCAAGAGATTTAACAAGATGTATATGAACAATGGGACATGACCTATTCTAACGAAAAAATTAAAAGAATTGTTGTCTGTGGAGATTTTCAGTCATCCAAGTCATGGTTGTCCCAAAGGTGGTTTTTTTTTCAAGAGGCCAATGGTCTTTCTGGGTTTTTTTTCTTTTGAAAATGTTTTGCTTCTCATCCAAAAGCTGGATGCAAATATTCCAAGCATGGTCTTACCAAGGCATTATAAAGCATTAATATCACTTCTTGTGATAGAATAGAATAGAATAGAATAGAATAGAATAGAATAGAATAGAATAGAATAGAATAGAATAGAATAGAATAGAATTTTTTATTGGCCAAGTGTGATTGGACACACAAGGAATTTGTCTTGCTGCAAATGCTCTCAGTGTACATAAAAAGAAAAGATACATTCGTCAAGAGTCAAGAATCATCAGGTACAACACTTAATAATAGTCATAGGGTACAATAAGCAATCAAATCATACTAGGAAACAGCCAATATAAATCGTAAGGATACAAATGACAATGTTACAATCATACAGTCACAAGTGGAAGGGGATGGGTGATAAGGAGTGCTGAGAAAATTAACAGTAATAGCAGTGCAGACTTAGTAAATAGCTGAACAGTGTTGAGGGAACTTTTTGTTTAGCAGAGTGATGGCATTTGGAGAAAAATTGTCCTTGTGTCTAGTTGTTGTGGCATGCAGTGCTCTATAACATTGCTTTGAAGGTAGGAGTTGAAACAGTTTATGTCCGGGATGTGAGGAGTCTGTAAATATGATCTTGATTCTATTCCTTTGTCAATGCAGCCTTGGATTGTATTGGCTTTTTTGGCTGCTGCAACACATTGCTGGCTCATATTTAAGGGATTGTCCACTAGGACTCCAAGATTCCTCCCCACATTACTGCTGTGGAGCCAATTTTCACCTAGGCATTTGTTGCCTAAATGTAAAACCTTACTTTTTTCTACATTGAATTTCATTTTGGTTAGATAGGGTCTAGGGTTCACATTGTACACTGGTTCATCAGCAAATAACTCTTTTATGCCATCCTCTACAATCTGCATTTTGTACGTTCTGTTTGCATCTTTATTTGCACAATGTTTCTCCATTTACCCATAAATAGATGAATCATCTGCTCAAAATCCTCAATTTTCCAAGCTGCAAGGACTGTTTGCTCTTTTTATTTTGTTTTTATTTCGTTTTGTTCCCTGGACAGAGACTCTGGTCTGTAGTGGATTATGTGAAGGGCAGAAAATCAATGGAAACAAATTCCACTCAGTTGCTTCTGTACCTGGAGTGTTAGATTCAGCTGTTCGTTTCCTACACCTGTTTAAGACTCTGATCTCCATTGTCTCTGCACTGTATAGAGGGGGTTTATTGTGACAGAAAGGAACAAACCATAAACCTGCCATTGTTTACATGCACAGTTTCCCATTTTAGGCAGCGGCTTGGTGTGGTGTTTTGTTGTTTGGAAGAATAGAAAGCCATCTGTAGGTTTGAGAGATAATGGTCAAATCTGGCTTTAGGTTCTGCCTTGATTTACTTTTTCCAATAAGCAACCAAGTTGGAAGATCATTTAAAAGCAATTTATTAGAGTGCTCTAATAAAGGGCACTCAAGACCCATCTTCCATTTTCTAGCTGAGACATCAAAGAGAAGAGGTGATTGGACAGGACAAAAGCAACTTCCTTTGTGTAGGAAATCAGTTACATATAATCAAACATGTTACATGTTTGCACCCCCATAATTCCATGCATGTTCATTAAAATGAAGTGTGATGACAAAAGGGGTTAAATATTTAAATATTTTAATAAGGAGAAAAAAAGGTTGTTTGGAGTTCATGAGACAAACTAGATGCGAGTTAGGACTAACAAGCTCTCTCATAGTAGGAAACATTCTCTGGACATTCTCTCCTATTTTCAGTTTAGAGTAGAGTAGAGAAGAGTAGAGTAGAGAATAGAGAATAGAGAATAGAGAATAGAGAATAGAGAATAGAGAATAGAGAATAGAGAATAGAGAATAGAGAATAGAGAATAGAGAATAGAGTAGAGTAGAACAGAACTCCTTATTGGCCAAGTGTGATTTGACACACAAGCAATTTGTCTTTGGTGCATAAACTCTCAGTGTACATGAAAGATATAAGTGATAAAACATTTAGAAATGTTTAGAAATGTTAGAAGTTATCAATCAATTCATACAGCAATAGAATATTTTTTCTCTTATACTCCAGTTGATAACAGCTTGATAAATACTTAACGCCATTTTAAAAGAGAGAAAAAAGAGAGAAAAATAAGTCAAATTAAAATACGAAGTAACTACAGTTAATCCTTAACTTATGACCACAATTGAGCCCAAAATTTCTGTGGCTATGTGAAAAAAATGGATAAGTAAGTTTCAGTCCATTTTACGACTTTTCTTGCCACGTTTGTTAAGAAAATCTACAGTTGTTAAATTAGTTATATGGTGGTTAAGTGAATCTAGCTTTCCCATTGACTTTGCTTGTCAGAAGGTCACAAAATGGGATCCCATGAGCCCAGGACACTGCAACCATCATAAATGTGAGTCAGTTGTCAAGCATCTGAATTTAAAGCATATGCTTTAATGTAAATCATATGTAAATCATATGACCATGGGGACTGTCATGCCATTGTTGGAGTCTGATTCTGAGGGGAGATTGAACAGCTGACAGGGAGTGGAAGTGTAACTCCGGTGGCTGTGGAAGAAATGGAGGAAGGGCGCAGTCTGGCTGGACATTCAGAGGAAGACCCAGCGCCATCCCTTCTTCATCCTAGGGAGGAACGGAGAAGAGAGCAACATAGTTTATAGGGGAGGAAAGGGCCCTGATTCCCTTCATGAGCTGCAGCTGGGAAGATTGTTTAAAAGGGCAAACTGCACACGGCAAAGTATGACCATGGGGATAAGTCACTTTTTTCAATGCTGTTATAACTTTGAACAATGAATGAATAAATAAATGAATGAATGCATGAATGCATGCATGCATGTATTCTTTATTGGCCAAGTGTGATTGGACACACAAGGAATTTGTCTTGGTGCAAATACTCTTAGTATCCATAAAAGAAAAGATACATTCGTCAAGAGTCAGGAATCATAAGGTACAACACTTAATGATAGCCGTAGGGTACAATAAGCAATCAAATCATACTAGGAAACAGTCAATATTAATCATAAGGATACAAGCAACAAAGTTACAGTCATACAATCACAAGTGGGAGGGGTGATAAGGAGTGATGAGATTAATAGTAATAGTAATGCAGAGCTTGTAAATAGTTTGACAGTGTTGAGGAATTATTTGTTTAGTAGAGCGATGGCTTTCAGGAAAAAAACTGTTCTTGTGTTTAGTTGTTCTGCTGTGCAGTGCTCTATAGCATTGTTTTGAGGGAAGGAGTTGAAACATTTAATGTCCGGGATGTGAAGAGTGTGTAAACATTTTCACAGCCCTCTGTTGAAAGCCAAGGACTGCCTGTATGTCAGTTACCAAAATATGCAAACTCCATGTCATGTGGATCTCACAGTTCAAATCAAGCTGCAATTTTCTATCCAGAAGTCCATTATTAACCCTAAACAAGGCAACATCTCGCAGGTGTTTCCTGCTCTTTGATTACCAAATGGTTGCTTAGTCAGAGATTAATTGAGCCAACTTTTTAAAATTTCTTTTCAAATTTGAGTGGTGTCAGATGGGAAAGTGAAGATTATACAGATATCTGCAATGTGAGAACTGCCTTGATGTTTATAGAAGGACAGGTTTCTTTCCATTCTCCTTTTCTGGTACACAGATGCTGGTTTAAGCAAGTGAGTTTTAATAATTCTGGGTTAAAGATGACTAGTACAAGGGGAAGATTTTATTTCCCCATCAGTGGGGTGGAAATGACTCCTAGAGAGAAATCTAGGGGAAGGCAGGGGTGTGTATACCACATGCGGGGGCAGAGGGGGGGTACTGCAAACTCTTTTGCACAATTTCCTATTATTGCTGCAAATAACCCACACTGAAGGATAAGCTTCTTTTATGCATAAATATACTTGATAAGAAGCTTCTGCTAGTTTGCTCATGCTTTTTTGTTTATTTCCACTATTTTGTTTTGTGTTTCAGTAAACCCAACTCCACTGCATTTATTTTAACTGGGGGCAAGGCTACATATAAATATAGTTATTATTTTCCATTTTAAAATGTAAACGGAATCGGATTAAGTACAATTTCCATCTCTCTCTCTCTCTCCCTCTCTCCCTGTCCCCCCCCTCTCTCTCTCCCTCCCTCCCTCCCTCCCTCTTTCTCTCTCTTTCCCCTAAAGGCAATATAATTTGTACAGGGGAGACAGTAGCAGAGCAGAGGTGGGAAGCAGAGCAGAACTGTATTAAAAACTTTTCTTTAAAACTTTTATTTGCTTGGGTTTTTAAAGCCAACTGGGTTACCATGGATATACATGTTGGCATGTCTGTAGGCTAAATATTGTGTGCTTGAGTGTCCACAGGATGTAGCAAACAACACAGCAGTGTGCTCAGCAGCTTTGCTTCATTTCAGCCATCAGTCAAAATGTTCTGCTGAGGTTTCAGAATTGTTTATAACTTTCTCACAACATTCGAACTGGCAGGACTTTAATGGCTTTCTTCTTCTTCTTCTTCTTCTTCTTCTTCTTCTTCTTCTTCTTCTTCTTCTTCTTCTTCTTCTTCCTCTTCTTCTTCTTCTTCTTCTTCTTCTTCTTCTTCTTCTTCTTCTTCTTCTTCTTCTTCTTCTTCTTCTTCTTCTTCTTCTTCTTCTTCTTCTTCTTCTTCTTCTTCTTCTTCTTCTTCTTCTTCTTCTTCTTCTTCTTGTCCTCGAAAATGATGCCAGGAGTCAGTGACTTCAAATCATGCTCTTTTATTAGTGTAGGAACCGAACTGGCGCTATAGAAAAAGTTCACGGCTTTTATTCCTTTAGCCGCGGCGGCCGTGGCCAATGGCACCACTTTGAATCTCCCGCAATTCGAATAGACCAATCGCAGGAGATTCTTAGCGAGCCAATCGGCGCGGCTTGCCTAACCAATCAGAGTGCCCCGCGCTTTGGCCAATCAAAGCGCGGGGATCTCAAGAATGCTAATGAGGGGACAGAACACCCCTCCCCTCTTGGTTTAGTCCTTATGTCGCGTAGTCCCATAGGTAGGCGGGGCTCCGTCTTAGCCTACTGGACCTGCGCAGCTCAGTCGTAGGTTGGATCCCAGCCGGTTCGGTCGGGGTCTCTGCTTCTCCGGATGCCGTCATGGGAACCGGCTGGTCGGCCGGGCCGGGCCGCTCTCCATAGCTCCCTCCTGGGCTTCCCGGGTTGGTTGAGCTGCGGGTTTCGCCGCTCCCGCTCGGTCTCCCCGGGTCGGTCGAGCTGGCCTGGCTGTCTCTTCCTGGCGAGGGGTCGTGCTGGCTGCTTTCCGGTAAGTATGGTTGGTTTATTCTTCTTTGGTTTTGGTCCCCTGGGTATTCCCTCCCCCCTTGGTTTATGTTGTGGGAGTTGGTTTCGCCTGCTTGCGCGTTGGTGGTCTTTTGGGTGGTCGTCCTCGACCTTAATTGGTCGATGTGGCGTTTCCATGCTCGTCCGTCTGCTGTTTGTAGCCGGTACGAGTGTGGGCCTGTTATTTGTGTGATGACGGCCGGTACCCATAATGGGTCTCCCGTCAGGTTTTTTGCGTACATGGGGTCGCCTGGTGCGAAAGTTCGGTGTTTGCTGGTTGAGTCTGGGGGCTTCTCCGGGTTATACGTGGGGTGTAATCTGTCGAGTGGGGACCTTAATTTCCTCCCCATTAACAGTTCGGCTGGGCTCTTATTCGTTGTGGTATTTGGGGTTATGTGTTGGGTGAAGAGCAGTTTATTTATTTTCTCCTGGATCTCCCCGTGGTCTATTTTCCGGATGGTTTTCTTAGTGAAATGCACCATCCGTTCCGCCCTACTGTTTGCCGCCGGGTGCATTGGTGCTGTCAGCGCATGTTGGATGCCCCTTTCCGCTAGGAATTTTTCGAATTCCAGCAAGGTGAATTGGGGCCCGTTGTTGGAAATGACGACGTCTGGGAGGCCGTGCGTTGCAAAGAGTTTGCCGAGTTCCTTGATCACGGCCTCTGTGGTTGTTGTCCTCATGTTGCTTACCTCCAGCCAGTTGGAGTAAGCGTCTACTATTATAAGGAAGGTGTGTCCTTTTGTGGGCCCGGCAAAATCTATGTGGATCCTAGACCAAGGTCCCCTTGGGGTTTCCCACTCTAGGATGGGTGCTGTGGGTGGGCTTGGCCTAGTTTCCTGGCATCGTTGGCACTTTGCTACCCATGTCTCAATCTGTCTGTCCATCCCTGGCCACCAAGCGTAACTTCTGGCCAGGGCTTTAGTCCTAACAATGCCAGGGTGCCCCTCGTTTAATAGTTCCAGAACCTTCCCTTGTAGTTTTTCTGGAATGACCACCCTATCCCCCCATAGTATGCACCCTTTTAATAACGAGAGTTCCATTTGCCAGTTCCGGAATGTTTTGACGGACTCGTCGTTGTCCCTTTCCGGCCACCCTTTCTCTACCCAATGCAACACCCGCGCCAGACGTTTGTCTTTATTAGTCTCTCGGGCAATGTCTGATGCGGTTATGGGTAGGTTGGGTAGAGTCTCTATGCTGAAGGTGGTCGTCGTGGGTGCTGGGTCGGTGTCAGGTTCCGGTAACGGCGAGAGGCTTAAGGCGTCTGCATGGGAGATCGTCTTACCCGGTCTGTGTATGAGTCCGTAGTTGTAGTCTGCCAGGAACTCGGACCACCTTGTCATTCGGGGAGACAGAATGTTCGGGGTGGCCTGGTTTCCCGCAAGGATTCCCAGCAGCGGCTTGTGGTCGGTTATGATGGTGAAAGTCCGGCCGTAGAGATACTCGTGGAATCGTTTTACGGCAGCAACGATAGCCAGAGCCTCTTTGTCCAGCTGGCTATAGTTCCGCTCCGGTTTGGTGAGGGTCCTTGAAAAGAATGCGATGGGTGCTTCTTTTCCATCGGGGAGGGTATGGCTGAGGACAGCGCTGACGCTGAAGGGTGATGTGTCGCATATGACGGCCAGGGGTAGGGTCTCGTTGTACTGTATAAGGACAGCGTCCGAAGTGAGGAGGTCCTTTGTTCTCTGGAAGGTGGCTTGCTCGCGTTTCCCCCAAGTCCAGGTCACCGCCTTGTCCAGGAGCCTATGCAAAGGCTCCGCCACCATCGCCTTTTGGGGCAGGAAAACATTGTAAAAGTTAAGTAGTCCCAGGAATGCCTGTAGTTCCGTCTTCGACTTGGGTGTGGGGGCTTCTTTGATGGCCTTGATTTTTTGGTTTGTGGGGTGAATGCCGTGACGGTCTGGGAGATATCCTAGGAATTCAACCCGTTCCGTGTATAATTGGCATTTCTCCCTCTTTACCTTGAGCCCGGTCTCTTTGAATTTGGTTAGGACCTCTAGTTTGGCTTGGTTGGTTGCTGACACTAAGACGTCGTCGAAGTACGGTACCACCCCCTTGATGCCTTGCAGTAGTCTTTCCATTAGGCTTTGGAATATTCCCGGTGCCACGCTGACTCCGAATTGGAGCCGGTTGCATTTAAATGCTCCCCGGTGGGTGACTATGGTTTGCGCTTCTGCCGTTTCCTCGTCGACTGGCAACTGTTGGTATGCCTGGGCGAGGTCGAGTTTGGCGAAAACCTTGCCCCCTCCCAGTGAATGCAGTAGGTGTTGCACTACTGGGACGGGGTAGGTGCTTTGTTGTAGCGCGCCATTTAGGGTGGCCTTATAGTCCCCACAGATCCTCACCGACCCATCGGGCTTGATCGGGGTGACTATGGGGGTCTCCCACCGGGCGTGGTCTATTGGCTGTAGGACCCCTTGTTTGACGAGCTTGTCAATTTGCTCGTCTATCTTGGGTTTAAGTGCACCCGCCTTGGTTTTAGGCGTTTTGGGGGGACGTTTGGGTCTAGGTTGAATGATATAAGGGGCCCTCGGTACTTGCCTAGGTTTCTGTCGAAGACCTCTTGGAATTCCCGGGACAGTTGTTGCTCCCAGCTGTCATCGGTGATGTGGTCGATTCCCGTGACTGCGATGCCGAGCGGGGCGAACCATTGCAGTCCCAGTAGGCTTGGGTGGTCGCGATCGACGATTGTCAGGGGAAGCTTTTCGGTGCGCCCTTTGTATGTTATATTGAACTGTCTGGTTCCGACTACCGGGATGCGGTTTCCCTGGTAGTCCTTTACGATTAGTCTCTGGCTGTCTAGGCTTTTCCTTTGGATGGTAGGCACCAAGCGCTTTATTTCTTGCCATGCTATCATGGAGAGGTAGGACCCGGAGTCCACCTCCATTTTGCATGGCTCGCCCTCGATGCCTACCTCCACGTAGACCTTCCGGGTGTCATTGGTTGTGGCGTGGCCGATGGTGACCGTCTGATGGGTCTCCTCTCTTCGCCGGGTCTCGCCGCCTCGTAGGGATCGTCGGTTCCGGTCCCATCTGTTGTCAGAGGGGCGATCTCTGGTCCGGGGTGGTGTGCGCTCTCTCCTCCGTTCGCTTTGGTCCCATCGGGGCAGGCTGCGGTTCTTTTTGAGGCCGCAGACGCGGGCGATGTGTCCCTTCTTGTCACAATGCCGGCAGACTCGAAAAACTGGCATTCGGACCTGGGGTGGTCGCCTCCGCAACCGGCACAGTTGGTCCTCGACTTATGACCCTGCTGGGTCCGTGGGTCGCGGCCTGCCTGGAGGCGATGAATTTCCTCCTTTTCGTCAGAAGTGCCCGATGCCGAGTGGAAATCGCCCTGGTGGGTGGTCGTCTCGGGTTGGGCCTTGGCCGACCTTGCAGGGTGGTTGTTTCCGCTGCGGTCCCCAGGGTTCGGTCGGCGCATGCGGTCGGCGGATGTTCGGGTCGCTTCAGCGGCTGCGGCTGCGGTGAGGGTGTCTGCAAGGCTGATGTTGCCCTTGGCCATCAGCCGGCTCTGGAGGACGGGGTCCCACAGGCCGAGCACAATTCGGTCTCGCAGGGCGTCGTTCAGGTTGTCGAATTCACACAGCCCCCCTAGGCGCCGTAGTTCAGCGACAAAGTCGCTGAAACTCTCACCCGATCGTTGGTCCCAACGGTAGAATTCATTGCGTCGGATCAGGATGAGTACCTCTGGAGCGTAGTGCCACCGAAGTATTGGCTCAAGGACGTCCCAGTCCATCGCGATCACGTCGGCGGGTTTGGCAAGTGCCTTGGCCATCTTGAATACCTCGGTCCCGCAGTGGTTCAGGAAGATGGCGCGCTTCATGGGGCCGGTGGCGTCCTTCAGGTCGCTGCACTCGAGGAACATGCGGAATCGGTCGGAGTACGATTCCCATTCCTCGGTGGCGAGGTTGAAGGGTGCGGGGGGTGCGATTTTCGCCATCGTGGAGATTCGTATGGCTTCCGTCGGACATGTGGTTCGGTTCAGGGTCTGGATCCCATCCTCGTCGCCAGTGTTGTGTCCTCGAAAATGATTCCAGGATTCGGTGACTTCAAATCATGCTCTTTTATTAGTTTAGGAACCGAACTGGCGTTACAGAAAAAGTTTGCGGCTTTTATTCCTTTAGCCGTGGTGGCCGCGGCCAATGGCACTGCTTTGAATCTCCCGCGATTCGAATAGACCAATCGCGGGAGATTCTTAGCGAGCCAATCGGCGCGGCTCGCCTAACCAATCAGAGTGCCCCGTGTTTTGGCCAATCAAAGCGCGGGGATCTCAAGAATGCTAATGAGGGGACAGAACATTCTTCTTCTTCTTCTTCTTCTTCTTCTTCTTCTTCTTCTTCTTCTTCTTCTTCTTCTTCTTCTTCTTCTTCTTCTTCTTCTTCTTCTTCTTCTTCTTCTTCTTCTTCTTCTTCTTCTTCTTCTCCTCAGAACTGAGAGAGACGCTCCGCATCGAGTTTAATGAGTGATAAGAGAACTGAATGAATCAAAGTGAAGGTGAGAGACTGAAGTATCTCTTGTAAGGAAGAGTCCATTTTCCTTCCTTTCTTAGACTCTGGTGCTTTTTACACCATCGTGGTCCATGCCACTTTGACTCCTTCTACTGTATCCAGTGGATGGATGGGGTCAATTTCACAGAAGAGGTGATTTCACACACCCCAACAGTTCCTTAGAGGTAGAGTTTGCCACATATACTGTATCACTGATTATTTTGCTTTACCTGAGCTAGAATTATATCATGTTGCACTCACTAATATACATCTAACAATGTTTATTATTTTATATTTACTAATGTAAATGTAAGATAATCTAGCTACTGTTTTGCCACTTCTATAATATCTCTGATTTAGCATGTATGAGATCTCTCCTCATATCTATTTAAATCCATCTAATCCATTTCTCTCATTCTCTGTTTCTCTCTCTCTATCCCTATCTCTAATCTCTCTTTCTGTAATATTACTTTCTCTCTCTGTCTGTCTGTCTCTTATCTATCTATCTATCTGTCTGTCTCTCTGTCTATCTATCTATCTATCATCTATCTACCTATAATTTATATGTCTCTGTCATTTATATATCTTTGTCATTTCTCTCTATCATCTCTCTTTATCATCTATCTATCTATCTATCTATCTATCTATCTATCTATCTATCTATCTATCTTTCTATCTATCAGCCATGGTGGCACAGTGGTCAGAGTGCAGTACTGCAGGATACTTCTGCTGACTGCTGGATGACTGCAATTTGGCAGTTCAGATCTCACCAGGCTCAAGGTTGACTCAGCCTTCATCCTTCTGAGGTCAGTAAAATCAGGACCCAGATTGTTGGGAGCAATAAGCTGACTCTGTAAACCACTTAGAGAGGTCTGAAAAGCACTGTGAAGTGTTATATAAGTCGAAGTGCGATTGCTATTGGTATCTATCTATCTATCTATCTATCTATCTATCTATCTATCTATCTATCTATCTATCTATCTATCTTCTATCTAGTTGTCTGTCTGTCTTTCTGTCTATCCCTGGCTTCTTGCAGACAAGCTACAATAATTTTATTGTATTGTGTCTTTCACCCAAAGTGATGCCATGATGCTTTAGTGTTTTTTTTTCCCCTTTCATTTTCCAAAAGGAACTTTATTATATTAGACATTTATTTTAACCATATTGCTGCTGCTTGATTATTTGCCATCTACAGTCCATTTGAATGCCTAGACAAAAAAAGAATAAAATGTGGTACATCCCATACCTCCACCTAGCATACCCAAGGAATGCTATCATTTATGTAGAAGTAAAAGTTGCTTGCTGAATTGCCCAATTCTGTTGGATTCATTGTACGGGTTGTTAAAAAACATGAATGTGAAATTGCAAATCCCTCAATTTGGATTTCAGCAGGAGGCTAGCTAACACGGCTCCATTTATTTTTTATTTATTTTTGGTATACTGTGTTTTTATCATTTGTAAGCATCCTAGAGTAAATAAATAAAAATAAATTATTTGTTCTTGTTTAGTTATTGTACTGCTTCCAATTCTTTGTACTCAGTGGTGTTCATAAAGGCAGGGCTTTCTGCTTTGACTTCTTGTAAACTGATTCTTGTGACATCAATGGTACATTGCTTTTAAAAGGATATATTGTTTTTAAAAGGCTATAAAGGAGACCTGGGGAATTATAGGACAGTCAAATTAGTATCTACTCTGGCAAAATTGATAGAAATTGTAATGAAGTAATAAGAACACAAAAGAACAGGCCTGTTTACAACACCGTGGGCTCTGTAAAAATCCTGTTTCATCCATTTTCTATGTTCTTTGAGAAGGTTCTTTGCAGTCTTTGATTCTCAAAAAGCACTTGACTTAATTATCCTGGGACAAAATGACCTATTCCTTTTTAAGAAATGTAATCAGCTGTCAATATATAAATATATAATCAATGTCAATATATACTGGCAAATGACAGACACAGACTTCGATGGATAATTAGAACTGCAGAAAAAACAACTGCTACCAACCTGCCTTCCGTCGAGGACCTGTATACTGCATGTGTCAAAAAGAGAGCTGTGAAAATCCTGGACATAAACTTTTTCAACTTCTACCCTCAAAATGACGCTATAGGGCCCTGCACATCAGAACAACTAGACACAAGGACTGTTTTGTTTTTTTTTCCCAAATGCCATCACTCTGCTAAACAATTACCGCTAATTCTCACAACACTGTCCAACTATTTCATAAGGCTGTATTACAATTATTATTCTCATCCTTCCTATTACCTATTTCTTTTTTTTTATGACTATAACCTTGTTGCTTATATCTTTATGATTTATATTTTTTTATTTGTTTCCTAGAATGATTTGATTGCTTATTTAGTGACCTATGACTATCACTAAGTGTTGTATCTTATGATTCTTGATTAATGTATTTTTAGTGTACACTGAGAGCTTATGCACCAAAGACAAATTCCTTGTGTGTCCATCATACTTGGCCAGTAAAGAATTATATCTGTCTATCAAAAGAAAACTCAAGACCATATTGGTTGGCAACATGCCAAAGGGGACTTCATCCTGCAGTGGATAGACAATGGCTAAAATGGTGATAATTGATTAAAGTAAATTTTATCAGGAAATTTCAAGGTACCTGGCATGATACTGTATCATTGCAGCTACACCAGAACAGTTAGATGATTAGGTTCCTTAGATATCAAATTATAATATCTGTCCCTTTATGTTTTATTATGCTTTTATCTTAATTTTATATTTTGTCACCTATATTGTATTATTGTATTCTTTGTATATCAGATATAGATGGATATCTGATATGATAGGATAGATGAGAGATAGATAGATAGATAGATAGATAGATAGATAGATAGATAGATAGATAGATAGATAGAATGGATGGGTGGTTGGATGCATGGATGGATTAATGGATGGATCGATGGATGGATCAATGGATATAGATATGGATACCATTACAGATACAGAGGGAGAAGAAGAGAGAGAGAAGGAGAGGAGAATAGATACAGATACAGTTACAGATGTAGAATAGAAATAGATATACAAAAGTTAGAGAGAGAGAGATAGAAGAGAGAAAGAGATGGGAGGGAGGGAGAGAGAGAAGAGAAAAAAAACCAGAGAGAATTTGCAGATTTTACTCCACTGGTTATTACTTTTTATATGGGACAATGATCATCTCTTTTTCAAGACCTTTGATCCAGCACTCTCCAAAGACATTTCTGCAGTCTTGTGGCCAGCACGACCTCATAGAGTGCTGTTGGCTTCCCAACTGAAGTGGTACCTATTTATCTACTTGCATACCCATACTTTCAAATTGCAAGGTGGACATGAGCTGAGGTAAGGACAGGAACTCACCCTGTCATATAGAGCTCAGCTCTCGGACCTGGGCTGCTGGCTTTCCAGCTGACAAGCCTAGAATCTTAACCACAGAGCCACCACCTCCCTCTCACTCTCTCTATATTATACTAAGTTTGTATATCTGTAGTTGCCATATGCTAAATAAATAAATAAACAAATCAAAGCACAGAAAGCCTAGTGAAAGAACCAAAAATATTATTTTTTACTCCAACATAGAAAAATAAGAAGTGGAATCACTCAAGTAGAGTTTTAAACTTTTTTCATGCGATATCATATGAACAGTGACATGGATAGTATTTCAGATTCCACTGAGCTATTCAAAGTAGTTAAAAATTAAATATTACTTCAAAGAGCTCCAGAATGATGTTCTTTTATGCAGTCAAGCAAATGTAATTTCATTGAACTGTAAAATGATGGCATACAAGGGTTTTTTTAAAAATTGGAACTAACGTAATGCATTATGAGCTGTTTGTAAGTAATGAAGGAAAGGATCTATGGATCATTGTAGATTGCTCAGTAAAACTGTGCTGCAGCTTGTGGGAGATAAATGCAAAGTCTGTGTTAGGAATCATGAGGAAATGGCTTGAAAATAAAATTGCCGACACCATTATGCTTTTATACAAATCGGTGGTTTGTCCACATACTGACTGATTTAGATCCCGGGTTTAAAAACCAACATAATGGAGTTGGAAAAAGTATATCTGCATGATCAATTGATTTGAACACCTTGACAAAAAATAAAATAAAAATAGACGCTTCAATCCCAGAGGTTCTGTGAGCTCGTTTTAAATCATAGGATGCATCCAAATTATCTTCAAAATGTTCTTCCAGAAAATTTAGAGAGATGAAATCTTCCTGAGAACTTTTATCCTTCCTTCCTTCCTCCTTCCTTCCTTCCTTCCTTCCTTCCTTCCTTCCTTCCTTCCTTCCTTCCTTCCTTCCTTCCTTCCTTCCTTCCTTCCTTCCTATAAAGGATGAAGAAAGCCTTTTGATGGGTTTCCCTCCAGTTGTTTACAGATGTTTGTCAGTTTCAATAATATAAGGGCATTCAGAATGACTTTTCTGATTAGTTTCTAGATCGTTCCCTAATTGCCTAAAGTCTTTGAAGCTACATTGTGTTAGATCTTTGCTTATGTTGAATTCTAAAGGAACTATGTGCTTCCGTTTTCTAAAGAAGAAGCAAAGCTAATTTCACTGGTATCCTAAAATATTGTAAGTGTGAAAGTAACTTTAGATTGTGTCAGTATGTAAGAAATTATGAGCTGGGGTAGCCATAACAACAAGTCAACCAATGGGAACTTCTTGGTGACTAAGAAACAGGATCTGTTGTGAGCATGTCAGACATCTCAGAGCCTGGGTGTGGCTTAGCTTGACTGATCTGTGCTTCTGTGTTCTGAGTTCTGGTTCTGGCTTCTGTTGTATAGGTGTGGTATACATGCATCATACTTTATATTATTGTATATAAAGAAGTTTCTTCTATAAATGAATACTGTTGAATTATTTACTTGTGTGCTGGTTGGATTGCTGCAAACTCAAACAGATTGCTGCCTATCATAGTTAGGCATCTAAGTTTGATCAAGTTGGAAGGCACCAGGCTAGAAAGCAGAAGACCATAAGTTCTAGTCCCACCTTAGGCATGAAAATAAATGGATGAGTTAGGACCAACCACCAGGAGGCAGTGAACTCTAGCCCCATCTTGGCCATAAAAGCTACCTGGGTGGTTTTGGGCCACTAACTCTTTCTCAGCCCAACCCTACCTTACAGGGTTGTTGTTAACCTTTCAGTAGTTCCAAGAAGATTCTACAGTCATTTGCACTATTCAGGTGAACCTAAGGGCATAAATAAACCACCAAGTGACCCCAACAACTCTCAGAGAAACTGGTAATGACCAGATGACTACAAGGAATATACTGTCAATCCTTTCATTCTCCACCATTCAGTTGGAATTGAAGAAGCTTCTTGGATGAGAAGCGAAACATCTTCAAGGAAAAACAAAGATAGTCCAGTTGCTTTTTTAAAAAGGACATGAGGGACAATCATGACCTGGATGACTGAGAATCTCCATAGACTTGTGCTGGATATGTTAAAAAATAACTCAGAGTTATTTTTTAAAAGAATAATAAAAGCAGGATACAAACAAACAAATTAAAAATACTTGTCAGAGTATATTCATGAATTGGAATAGAGCATGGTAACAAGGTCAGCCAATGAATAGGCATAGCAACTATGTCAGCCAATGAAAACTGTTTAGAAACTAAAAATAGAAGTAGCCTAGGCATGGCTCTATATTAAGCTCTGCAACTCTGCAGCTGTGTTGAGTTCTGAGCCTGTCTATTGAAAATGAAACTGCTTCTCTCCTCTGCTTGCTTGCTAAACTAAAGTGAAACTGGGAGTCCTCTTCTGTTTCTCTCATGCTACTAAAGGTACTTGCAACATGTTTCTGTCTGAGTTTGCTCCATGTTGGAGAAATCTACAATTGGTTTATAAAATACATTTATTATGTTTATAAAGATGTTAAATGAAGTATCAGCCATCTGTGTTTATTTTTCTGATGCTGAATTAATGCCGCAAAAACTCTGAACAATAATTTTATCTAGAAAACCTATGGGTTTGTTACTATGAATTTCACCTGATTGAAAAGGTTTTTTTTCCCTTCTTTCTGAAAGACTAGGATCTCCTAGCATTCTCAATGAACTCACTGAACTGGAGCTCCAGGGTTAATGCTTAAAATTGGTTGATAATTGATACAGGAGGATAAGTCAATGTTCTAGGCTGACACCTAGTAGAAAGTAATAGCATATACATTGAAGACAAGTACTTTTATCAGAAAAGAGTTGAATAATATCAGTAGGTATCTGTGGTGGCTTCTAAGAACATTTCCATTGCTTTGGGTTTACCAGTAGCTTTAATTTTGTCTTGACTCTTTGAAAACGGATCAGAATAGCCACAATACTGCTTGTTCATCTTTCCTTCAGTGTAAAATATACAGAATAATAGAGTTGAAAGAGACTTGGGAGATCTTCTAGCTTAACTCAATAGCTCCAGCTCAAAGAGGAGACTTTATGTCACTCCAGGCTGTGCAATCTCTTCTTAAAAACCTCCAGTGTGTTCTCACCTAGGCTTCCTCAACAGCACGAAGCAGAGTCCTCCTCCCGATAAACCCCCTTTATTGAGTTTACAGTGAATTCCTCTTCAGCAACGTCCCGGCCAAGATAGTTCACAATTATCAGGCTTTATCAGGTTTGGAGAGTTGCTGGGCCGATATCTTTCAGACACCACACTATAGCAGAAATGCAGGAACAGATCTTCACCCAAATGAACTAATTGTTTCCTGTAAAACTCCCCTCCCTTTTTGTTCCTCTTTTATTCCCTGTGGGAGGGGCCATTCACCATCCACCTGTGGCTTTATTCCCAAGTCAACCTTTGTTCCTTAGCTGTTCCCTTCTTCTGGTATTCTGTGCATGCACATACTGGGAACAGGCTCCAGCTATTCTTCTGCCTCACTAATGTCTGGTAACTGTCAGAAGGCCCTGGCCCCATCTCTGCCTCCAATGCAGAGCACTTGTCACAGCCTTCCTCATACTTCAGGAGTGGCCCATGTTCCTCCCCAACCTCCTCACTGTCTGAGTCTGCTGTCAGTTCTGCTGGCCACTGGTGGGCCACAACACAGTGTTGGAACACCCATAACTTCTAGAGGCAAGTTGTTCCACTGATTAATTGTTCTGTCAGGAAATTTCTCCTCTGTTCTGCATTGGTTCTCTCCTTATTTAGCTTCCATCAGTCACTTCTTGTCCTGCCTTCAGGTGCTTTGGAGAATGGATTGACCCCCTCATCTTTGTGATAGCCCCTTCAGATATTGGAACATGGCTGGGCATATTTCTTTCTTGCCTCCTCCCCAGCATTTGAGCCTGGTGAATAATTAAAATGAAAGGATTGCACACTTAGTGTTTGAAAGGGAAGTTATCACCATGAATTTTGATTCTTTTTATTTATTTATTTATTATTAACTCAAAAGGTGCCACTCCGTATATTGCAAATGTCAAGCTTAATGTAAAGCAGTCTTGAGCAAAACTTCTTACTGCGATGCTACTGCGATAAGCAGCAGCACGGAGGCCATGAGATTGGGAAAGAAAGAAAAAAAAATCCTGCTGTGTGCCTACAGGCATTATAGAATTATGAATTTCAATGTGGCAGTTGTGACAGAGCTAGGCGATTCCTTTTAATTACGTGCTTTACTGGAGCACAGGATAGACACTGGGGCATAAAAAGCTCTACTTCAAGGATTCTGAAGGAGTCTCAAGATGTAAGGAAACTGCAAGAGCCAATGCTGAGTAATAATAAAGGAAATATCATAAGGTCCTGATGAGGGGTGGGCTTCAAAGATTTTAGCAACCGGTTCTCTGCCCAGTTGCTGAGTGAGCGTGCCCATGGTGGGCGTGGCCTAGTCTGCCTCCTGCACCATGAGAAAGGCATTTTCACCCTCCCTGGGCTTCGGAGGCTTTTCTTGAGCCTCTGGGAGGGCAAAAACGGCCTTCTTGTGCTCCAGAGGCTCTCCAGAGGCTGGAAATTGGCCCATTTCCAGCCTTCCAGAGCCTCCAGGCCTCTCGAGACTCTGCATGGGTCCTTCACTTACCTGCATCCAAAACAGGCCATGTGGGGACTCCTGGGAGGGGTTTGGCAGGATGGGTGGGTGGGGCCAACCAGGGGTGGTATTTGCTGGTTTGCTGAACTGGCCATAAAATTTGCTTTGGGTTCGCCTGAACCAGGGAGAACCAGCAGCAGTCCACTCCTGGTCCTGAAGGTTCAAGAATGGCCCCAGAACCTTGCTGGCCCAGTCTAAAAATAAAATGTTTCACAAATGTTTATGGAAATTCAGTTGTGCAGATTCTCGGTCATCCTTTGGGACAAGCTTAACTGGCATAACTGAGAATCTCCAAAGGCATTTAGCTATGCACCTTGGGATGAACAAGCTTTGAACATGTGGGAGCATGGATTTCCAGAAAAAAATGCAGACTATAGGAACCATTCACACTTCAGCACAGACTCATCCCCAACAACCTGTACCTTTGTTCAACAGTGAAGGGACACAGGGCAGAAAACATCCTGCAGAAAGCACAGCTCCACAACACAATCCCTTCAGCAGTTCCAAAAAGGCTCCACACCCATTCGCACTACTGAGGACACAGAGAAACCTCCAAGTGGCCTCAATGATTCTCTAAAGCAGGGGTCTTCAAACTTGACAGCTTTAACACTTATGGACTTCAACTCCCAGAATTCCTCCTCCAGTCATGTTAGCTCAGGAATTCTGGGAGTTGAAGTCCACAAGTCTTAAGCTTGCCAAGTTTGCAAGACCCTTGCTCTAAAGGTAAAGGTTCCCCTTACACGTACATGCTAGTTGTTCCCAACTGTAGGGGCTAGTGCTCATCTCCATTTCTAAGCTGAAGAGCCAGCACTGTCTGATGACAACAAACTGGCTATGGGGGATTCCTGGGGAGTTCAGAGATATTTCTTCAGAAATATGTTGCCCAATGACAACAATGAAGAGGTTTGCTATTAACTTTCTCCTGGATGTTTGCAGTCCTTGGCCTAAAATCTTTGGATTTCCTAATTATAAAGGTAAAGACAAAGGTTCCCCTTGGAAATATGTGCTAGTCATTTCTAGCTCTAGGGGGCGGTGCTCATCTCCATTACAAAGTCAAAGAACTAGCACTGTCCGAAGACATTCTCCATAGTCATGTGGCCAGCATGACTAAATGCCGAAGACGCATGGAACGCTGTTCCCTCCCCACCAAAGTTGTCCCTATTTTTCTACTTGCATTTTTCATGCTTTTGAACTGCTAGGTTGGCAGAAGCTGGGACAAGTAACGGGAGCTCACTCTGTTATGCAGCACTAGAGACTGCTGACCTTTCTGATTGACAAGCTCAGCATCTTAGTCACTAGCCACCGCGTTCCCTCCTAGTTATCTAAATATTCCTTCCATCTAAATACTAAACAGATCTGCTCCCCTCTTTACTTTTTTATCATTAGCCAAGGTCACTAGCTGTTCATTAGTTTATCAAGTATTTTTTTTTCTCTTAGTGTTAAAGTATTATCTTAAGATGCCACTCAAGGATTAAGAAGAAATATAATTATCCTCAATAAATTCCTGTTATCTCTTTCTACTCTAAGATGGGAATTTTAATTAATGTTAATTTTCTCTTCAAAATAGACTTATGAGGTAGGAGAAGAATTCTGATCGATGAGAAATCTCATGAGAAGTTAGAGAAAATTTGACCGTCTTGTTGGATGTTTTAAAGTTTGGATTAACTTTTATTGTTCCTCCTTTTTTCTTTTTCTTTTGCTAAGAATAATTACAGTGTACAATATATATGGTTTTCCGTTCTTCCATATGACTACATCCCACAGCACCTTGCCTTTTATCTTTCGAACAACTTCATGATCACTTGGCAAGCTTTGTAACGCATAAGGATTTAATTCTGACTAGCCAATAACCTGGCATTGCCCAGGTATTTATTTATCCCAATCCTGTATTAGACAGGAAAATCCTGTAGTTGGGACTCATGCTGTTGTACTGTCTCTCGCACAGTGTTGCAAGTCTTCTATATCTCCTTAGGAGTTTTAAAAATTCTATTTAATTATTTTAAATAAATAATACATTATTTTCATTTTTGCCATTCGCATTTCATTCATCCTTTCTTTAATGATTCTATTCCACCATAGTGGAACTCTTGTTCCTCAGTGAGTTGTCCTGTGGCAAATCGTCCTCCAGAGAGTTGGCCATGGGAAGTTGGCTGTGGCGAGTTGGCCATGGTGAATTGCCATAAACCCTTATTTGGACACTCTTTTGAAATGTCCCTTTTTATTGAAAAAGTTTTGAGTAGTTAATTTATAACACAAATAGGCCATAACTAATATTAGGGAAGTCAAACAGATAAGCTAGACAAGTTCAAGTATTTATTTTTGTATACAAAAGTCTTAAGAACCAAGAACTTTTAAAAAAACACATCAGTACAAGTATTAGGAAATGAAGCTGTATTGAACTGAATATTTACTGTTCCAAAAATTTTAGGTCATTGTTTAGGACAGGGCATCCTAAATCAGTTAATTTAACAAAAAAAAAAAATGAATACCAAAGTCCAGAGATTTGACAAAGTTAATGTCAGAAAGTCTTTGTATCAAATTGCTTAATGAACTAGATATCAAGCCAAGCCCACTCAGATCAATAAAGTCTCATTTGCTTGGCTATAGTCAAGTTCTTGATCCTAAAAGTTGCTAACTCTATGTCAGCACATACTGTATACATAAAGACAACTTGATTATATAAATCAGGACTAATTTTTAGCATCCAAATGTGTTGATGTGTTTGTATTCTGGATCCTTTTTAAAGGCGGAAGTATGAATTTGGGGCTACAAATATTTATCATTTATCCCACAGGGTAAACAACTCAAGTATTTGTTCTGAAATCAAAGTCAAATGAACCTACCACATCATGCTTTCATTAAGACTTAGAGTTAAGACTTAAAGATTTCTACCCTAGTAAAGCTTATCATATGCAAGTCTTCTATTAATGGTAGTCTTCTATTTATCAGTTTAATCACATTCTGCTCAAGTTCAAATGATGCACAAATTTGCTCTAAGAACTGTTATTCAAACAGCTTGCTAATAGTCTGTGATCTTTAAAATATAGTCCAACTTGTAATTTAACATAACATTGCCAAAAACCTACCAAGTTAAAGATAAATGTAGCATGCTGGAAAACAGCCAGCATCTGCAATGGGTGAGGAAATCAATTAAAGGAATAAAATACAACATATGCATCAACATATGATTCTGGATCAAAAGGAATACAGAAGTGTTCTTACAAACTAGCTTTTCAAAGAATTAAAAACATATGTATAATATAGGCTTAGTAAATCTAACATTCTTCATAAATAGTATATTCGTACTTGTATATATTATATAGTTCCTAACAATTGAGATTCTTCAGTCTCTATTTCCTTCCTAGAGACTTCATTATTTTATGAATTTTAGCCAGTAATTTCCTTTAATTACATTAGACTTTAGACAGAGTAACTTCCCAGTCACGACCATCCCATGGATTGAACCCCCAGCAATGAATGAAAGACAGGCGGTATTTTCAACATCTGTTGTGGTATAAATTTGTCTTATTAAAAAATATCTAAATTTTTCAGCAAGTTAATTGATCAATAAGAAGCTCCAATTTTATATTTCACATGTATTGCAAATTATTAATGTATAGCTGAATTTTTGGATGATAGAACTGAATGGATGGCTTAGCCTACCCCAACCTTTCTCTATCCAAGTAAGGAAGGGGAGTAACGGGAACAGCTCTAATTGATGTACTCAAAACCTTACATGTTTCTAATGCATTTGGTCCAGAATGAAAACATAATAAATCATTCGGCAGTTTTAGGTGGATTATAATTTCCAGATTTTTTTTTCTCCAGGAAAAAAAGAGTTCTCATGAGAACAAGAATTTAATTTTATTTATTTTACCATATCATATCATGTATATAGTATAGAATAGAATAGAATGGGATGGGATGGAAGGGATGGGATAGGATAGGATAGAATAGCCTCGGTGGCTCAGTGGTTAGAGTGCAGTACTGCAGGCTACTTCTGCTGACTGCCGGTTGCTTGCAATTTTGCATATTGAATCTCACCAGGCTCAACGCTGACTCAGCCTTCCATCCTTCTGAGATGGGTAAAATAAGGACCCAAATTCTTGGGGGCAATATGCTAACTCTGTAAACCACTTAGAGGGGGCTGTAAAGCATTATAAAGCGGTATATAAATCTAAGTGCTATTGCTAAGTGCTATTGCTATAGAACAAAATAGAATAGAATAGAATAGAATAGAATAGAATAGAATAGAATAGAATAGAATAGAATAGAATAACAGAATTGGAAGAGACATTGGAGGTCTTCTAGCAGAACCCCACCACTCAGGAAAGAAACCTTATTGCATTTCAGACAAATGGTTATCCAATCGCTTGATGCTTCCCTGACATTTTTCCTGTCTCAGATTTTTTGCAGGGGAAGAGTGCTTCATTTACTTGCAAGAAATCAGATCGATCTGCATAATATCAGTGGCAATTAAAAATGGTAAGATAAAGCTACTATATTAAGGAGTTTTCTGTTCATATAGCTGAGTGATACATTTCAGACACTGAAGGTCACTAAATAATTATGAGTGTTGAAGATGGAGATAGTCACATGACTCTTATTAATCTTTCATGTTCTAATCCCACATGAACCAAATGTTATTCATGGTTTTTTGGCTTGTTTCTTTTTCAGCTTACAGCTGTGCCATGCAATGATCCCTCGAGATTTTTAATGTAATAGTAGAGAATTTTGTTCAGTCAAAATAAAATTTCTAAAAAAAAGAAAGATGAGTTCAGAACTGAAGTCTCCACCATGCTTAGATTCTGGAATTTGTTTGCTCTATAGAAACAATCAAAGTATTTGTATGAAAAAGGAAACAAAACTGGAAAAAAACCGCCACCCTTCTCAATGTTTCTGTGCGGTACAATGTATGCTGTAGCTGCAATTAAAAATAATTGAATCCATGTTTAACAGTTTTAAGGTCCTTTCCCATGTTTAGGATAAGCAGTATTTGGGCTTCATAAAATGGCAAGGGAAAATCTTGCTTTCCCTATGTTAGAAATTAAAACCCACCCCTCTCCTAGAAAAATGAAATATTTTAGGAGGCAGAATATTTCCCTGAAAAGAGAAGTAGAAACTCAGAGAGACAGAAACTCAGCCCCCCACCATTGTTAATGGGCCATTAAGGCCTGGGCCAGTCTATTCTACATAATGAAGATCTACCTCCTTCAGGCAAAGCCATTTAATTGCCCTTCATTGTACCACCCACCAAGTTTCAACCAAACTTAGCACATGGACAACCTACAAAGCCAGCTATGACCTGTGACAGCAACCAATCAGGATACTCTTCCTGTGCCCCAGGAAGTTCAAAGCCCAGAGAGGGCATAAAACCCGGGGACTCTCAGCATCTCTTCCCTTTTTGCTTCACCCAAGAGCTCCAAGGCATGTGGTCCTGCTCATCAATAAACTTTCTTTCCAAGCAACTTCCATGATTCCAGTGTCTTTTTCCCCACTTGGAACTGAACCCTAAGGCTATTTCTTTCAACACTGAAAAAGATTTATTATATATCCATTAAAAAATATAGTAACCAAGCTTTTTCTAGTCTGGTTTGTCTCTAGATGTGCAGACTTCAATTCCCAGAATCCCCCAGACACCATAACTATTTCTGAGAATTCTGAAAATTTAAAGGAACACATTTGGAAGATCAACAACTCTGCAAGAAATCTTCAGATCATGCCATATGTCCAAAAAAATCATATTTTTATCATATCACTTCTTAGATATGCCATTTGCATTTGGAAACACAAACCAAAGTGAATTGGAGCATGGGTGCATAGAGTTTCAAAGTGGATATCTGAAGATAACAGCAATATTCAGAGACATGGGAGAACAACACACTTGCAGAAATTGGATATGTCTAGTCTAGTGAAAATAAGTACTAGGGTGGACATGATAGCAGTATTCCAATATTTGAGAGGCTGCCCCAAAGATGAGGGAGTCAATCTATTCTCCAAAGCACCAAAAGGCAGGACAAGAACCAATGAATGGAAACTAATCAAGGAGAGAAGCAACCTAGAGCTAAGGAGAAACTCCAAACAGTGAGAACAGTTAACCAGTGGAACTACTTGCCTCCAGAAGTTGTGAGTGCTTCATCACTGGAAGATTTCAAGAAAAGATTGGACAACCATTTGATTTATTTTTTTTATTTTTTTATTTATTTTTTTATTTATTTTTTATTTATTTTTTTATTTATTTTTTATTTATTTATTTATTTATTTTTTTATTTATTTATTTGTCAAAAGCTTGCAATACAACAGAAACAAGAATAAACAAATTTAAATACAAAAAATAGGAATTAATAATTGGGGACACTAGAACAGGGACGGTAGGCACGATTGTCCATTTATTTATTTGAAATAGTGTAGAGTGTCCTACTTGGGTGGAGAGTTGGACTGGAGAACCTCCAGCATCTTTTCTAACTCTATTGTTCTGTTCTGTTTTTTCTGTTATTCTTTCTATGATCGTATGTATCCATCCCATCAAATCCTCACAAAATCCTGAATAGTGGGAGGGCAGAGTTGGCATCGCGATGATACGGCATGCGATCCCGGAGGTCTGAGATCGCTGCCGATATCTTTGCTCCTGGACGGTCCAAGTGGATCTAAACCGTCCCGAAGAGACAGTGAATGTAAAGAGCGCATCCTGTCAATCCCAGGGATATCGCAAAGTCCCTGGTAGATCCAGGAGAAGCTCTTTTTGCCAAAGAGACAAAGAGGCAGCCATTAAAGCTGCTGAAGTTGGGACAGCTCCAAAACGAAAGAGAATGGAAAGAGAGAGTGTGCCAGTTTGGTGAGAACTTTTTCTTTATTTTAAGATTTGAAAGGACACCCTAAGGAAAAGAAAGAACTTGTAAAAGTTTTGACAGAAGTGATTAAGTGGCAATTTTAAACAGGAAGTAATTTTTTTTCTCATTGCTGGATTTTCTACACATGATCTTATATTTTGAAACTGGACTGATTTTTTTCTCTTCTTTCATCTATTCTTTTTCTCCTTTTTGACTTTATAGTACTTTAAGCTAGAGATTCCCTTTTTAGTTATTTTTTTAAAATATCTTTTTCTTTTTTTAATTAATTCTTATTATATTTTGCTTGGAAAAGGAGGGGGAAAGTGAAAGCAAAAGAAACTTTGTAACACTGCCAACTAGAGGCTTGGAAATATTCTATTTCTCTTTTGACCAGAGAAAGCTGAGAAAGAACTGAGACTTCTTTTCAAGGACATTGCCTGTTTGATAAGATAGAGGAAAGAGCATGGGAGAGTATTATTGCAGGTGCTCTTCTGGGTTTCTATCAACAGCTGGAGTCTGGTGTTGAAGCTTATATAGAAAAGGTGATAAGTCTTTGGAGAAGAGAGTTATAACAAGAGCCTTGGATAATTAAACAAAGTACAGTGTGCTCTTTTTATTTTTTCCAAGCTGCACTACCCCTCCTCATCAGTTTACTTTTAGTAATAGCTATTTGGATTTTGGGCTTTTTGGAACTTGTCTTTGTTTTTTTTTCTTGTCTTTGGAAGTTAAATTTCTATGCTTGCTTTTTATTTTAAAGGAAAAGCTTTAGTATTAATGATTCCCTTCCTTTTCTTTTTAAGGGAGTCGCCTTTTTCTCTCTCTCCCTTCCTAGTATTTTTGTCTTTCCATCAACCTTCCATATTGGTTTTTTTTTTTTTCTGGCCTTCTTTTTTTCTCTCTTATGCATCCTTTTATATTTGAGACCTCTTAATTGGATAAAGGTGTTGAAGAACCTGAAGAATTTTTCCTTTCTTTTTTTAGCTTTTTATTCTTCACTTTTCTGCCTTTTTGGGGATTTTACAACTTTTTTCTTTTTTGTGTGTGTTTATGGTCTTTTCCTTCATTTTTGAATTTTTACTGTTATCTAATCAATCGATTGGATTAAGGTATACAAGAACCTGAAGAATTTTCTTTCTTTTTTATTATTATTATTACTATTTGGCTTCTTTTTTCCTACTATTTTTATTTGAAACTGCAATTGGTTATTTCACAATTGGATTAAGGTCTAGAAGAACCTGAAGATTTTGAATTGCTCAAAATGAGGAGGAAATTAACAGATCCTGGTTCCTCAACTTCTACTTCTTCCTCTCCACCATCTGGAGGACAACGTTCAATACAGACAATGTTAAGGCAAGAAAAAGAACAAGAAAAAGTGACCCTGCAGATGATTATGTAAGGAATTCAAAATATTCAAACAAGATCAGAGAATATTGAAAAGAGAATAGAGAACATTGGACAAAGAACAAGGAAAACTGATGAAAAAGTGGAGAACATCCTACAAATGATGATGAAGTATGATGAGAGACTCCAAAAAATTGAAGAAGAAGATAAACAAAGAGACAAGAAGATTGGAGACATCGATAACAGATTAACTGTGGTTGAACAAGATAAAAGTGGGTTGCTGAGATGGGAGATAGACAGATCAGAATTTTATCTTAGATTCCAAAACATAGAGGAAGAAAAAGGACAAAATCTAGCTGAGATAATGATAGAAATACTGGCTGAAGCTTTGGAAATAACTGAAGAGAAGATGATGGATGGAATAGATGAGGTCTATTGAGTCTTCACAAGATGTGCAATGAGAAATAGCTTACCAAGAGAAGTTCACATTAGATTTACAAAGAAAGCCATTAAAATGCAAATACTGCAAGTGGCAAGAGAGAAAACATTGAAATACAAAGACAAGGAGATTGTGGTCTTGAAACAAGTACCCAGAAGAGTGAGAGAGATGAGAAGAGAAGAGAATACCGATTCTTGACCAAATTGCTACTTAAAAAAGAGGTGAATTATAGATGGCTGATTCCAGAAGGTTTAATGTTCACATGGCAAGAACAGAGATATAGAATTGACTCAATTGAGAAAGCTGAATCATTTTACACAGAATTTTTCAGAGGGAAAGAGGAAGAGGCAGAATTTTTTTTTTTTACTAATTGAATTCCAAGAGGACTGCCAAATGACAATTGAAAAAGAAGAAGGTGCAATAGGTGGAAAGGAGGAAGCTGAAGAACAACGTGAACCAAGATCCACAAGAGCTGTCAAACCTAACTACAAAATATAACCATGGAAGAGAAAAAATTGATGACAATTAATATAAATGGACTTAATTCAGCCATTAAAAGAAGGAAAACCTTCCATAAATTAGAGAAATTAAAATTTGATATAATCTGCCTACAAGAAGTACATATTAAAAAGCAATATGAACAATTGTTGATACAAAATTAGGGAAAATATTTACTTCCTTGACCCAATGTAAGAAAAGAGGAGTGGTTTTATATATTAAAGAGACCATCCCAGCGAAATTGATTTATACTGATGACGATGGAAGAATTCTAATGGTGGAAATAATGGACAATAATACAAAAACACTCCTGATTGCAATCTATGTCCCGAATGACAATCAAGAAGAATTTTATAAAAAATTACATATGAAAATAATTGAGCTGGACTATGCTAATATAGTTATGATGGAAGATTTTAATGGAATTGTAGACAATAAACTGGACTATACAGCACAGAAAACAATAAAGCAAAACAGGAAGACTCTCCCTAAATCTCTTTTTAAAATGGTAGATGAAATAAACGTAAAAGATACATGGAGAGAAAGAAATGCTAAAACTAAACAATACACCTTCTACTCAAATAAACACTTATCATGGTCCAGAATATATATGATATGGATGTCAACAGAATTGTTGACTAATATTCAAGAAATAAATATTGAAACAAGTACTTGGTCAGATCACAATCCATTGACAATTAAATGAAAAGGACAAAGAAGAAGATTTAGATGGACGTTAAATAATACTATTTTAAAGGAAAAAGACTTCACACAGTGGATGGAGAAAGAATTGGCTTTTTTCGTTAGAGAAAACAAAAAAGGAGATACATCAATCCAGAATGTATTGGATACAATGAAGGCATATTCCAGAGGCTTGATAATAGACTATACAAGGAAAAGAAATGCCATGAAAAGATTAGCCTCTAAGGCATTAGAGGATGAGTATAAAGGACTTGAAAAAGAGCTACAGAAAATGCCACAGAAAAAGGACATTAAGTTAAAAATGGATATAACCAAACATAAAATGGGTCTAATAGACAAAGAAGAATTAGCACAGAAAATTAGAGGAGCTAAACAGAGCTACTTTGAAGATGCAAATAAACCAGGTAGATGGTGAGCATATAAATTGAGAAAGGAGAAAAAATCAAGGAAAATATTGCAATTAATAGATGACCAAGGCCAAGTTTGCTATGGTAGCAAAGAGAAGAAGGAAATCATTTGAGATTATTATGGGAAACTATACACACAAGAGAATATTGATGAGGAAAGAGTTAAACACTATTTACAGAATGCTAATTTACCCCAGATACCTAAAGAGATTGAAACAATGTTAGAAAGGAATATTAAGATGATGGAGTTAACTGAAACATCCAAGAAGCAAAATAATGGAAAGGCACCAGGCCCAGATGGACTTCCAGCAGAATTTTACAAAATATTACAAGAATCATTGAATCTTCCATTGCTAGAAGTTATGAATGAAGTTATGTTAAAGAAGAGGATACCGAAATCATGGTCAGAAGCTTATATTACACTTGTTCCAAAAGAGGAGACCGATCCATTACAAATCAAGAACTATAGACCTATTTCCCTACTAAACACAGATTATAAAATTTTTGCTTCAATATTGGCAGAAAGACTTAAAAAATATTAAAATAATTTTATCCATCCTGATCAAAATGGATTTCTGCCAAAGAGACAAACTAAAGACAATATGAGAGTAATCTTGGACACTTTGGAATACTACAAGGCACATCCTGAAAAACAAATGGCTCTAATATTTCTAGATGTACAGAAGGCATTTGATAATGTGAATTGGTGATTCATGTTATTACTGCTGGAACAGATGGGCTTTGCTAGAAAATTTATTCAAGCAATAGAAGCTACATATCATAAGCAGATGGCAAAGGTAATGATAAAGGGAGAACTGACAGACTCTATCGATATAAGAAAAGGAACAAGACAAGGGTGCCCATTATCACCTCTGTTGTTTGTATTAACTTTGGAAATGCTAAATAGAAATATTAGAGATGAAAAAAATGTAAAAGGGATGAAATTTAAAAAGGAAGAATTTAAGTTGCAAGCATTTGCAGATGATCTGGTTTTCATCTTAAAAGACCCACTAGAAACAGCATCAAAATTGATAGAAAAGATAGAGACATATGGAAAGGTAGTTGGTTTGAAAATAAATAAAAATAAGACAAAGATCTTAACAAAGAATATGCTATCAAGACAAAAGGAAGAACTGGCAGACCTATTGAAAATTCAGGTCATGAATAAGATCAAGTACTTGGGGATATACTTGACAGCAAGATGCAGTACACTAAAAGAGAATAATTATATCAAACTTAAACAGCAGATAGCGTTATATTTGGAGAAATGGGAAAATTTACAACTGTCATTAATAGGGAGAATTTCAACAATCACAATGAATATATTGCCCAGAATTTTATATTTGTTTCAAACAATTCCAATTAGCTTGGAAAAGATTACTTTGAAGATTTAAATAAAATTGTGTTGAAATATATATGGCAAGGTAAGAAAGCGAGAATAAAGTAAAAACTTTTGCAAGATGCTAGAATAAGAGGAGGATTTGGTTTGCCTAATTGGGAGTTGTATTACCAAGCTACAAATTTGATGTGGGTTAAGGAATGGATAACATTAAGAAATACTAGATTGTTGACACTAGTAGGACATGATTTGTTGTTGGGGTGGCATGCTTTTTTATGGTATAAAGGAACTAAAACACAAGGGTATTTTAGAAGATATTATATAAGGGAGTCTCTGTGGTTAAACTGGGAGAAGACTAAAAGGGAATGTTATTTGAAAATTCCGGTCTGGCTATCGACTATTGAAGCATTTTCTGATCCTATAATATACAAAAAGGAACAAACAGTTAGATATGGTGAAAGATTGAATGAAAAGGGTGAACTTAAATCCATACAAAAACTAGAGGAACAAGATATAAAGATGAATTGGTTTTCATATGCACAAATACATTCAAGGTATGATAAAGATTCTAAAACAGAAGATTTCTATGATAAACTGACTTGACTTAGATAAGATTTTCACAGGTACTGATGAAAAGGTGATTAAAAAATTGTATGGATGTTTATTAGAAATTAAACTAGAAGAAGAACAAGTTAAAGAAACTATGATTGCTTGGGGGAAGAATTTTGGATATGGGATTGATTTAGAGAAATGGCAGAAATTGTGGTCTCAAAATTATAAAATGACAATGTCAACAGCATGTAAAGAAAATTTGTATAAGTTGTTATACAGGTGGCACTTTCCCCCGACAAGAATAGCAAGAATGTTCAATAATAAATCCAAAAAATGTTGGAAATGTCATCATGCACCTGGCTCATATTATCATATGTAGTGGACTTGTGCAGATGCTAGAAAATACTGGACTAAAATCCACACGTGCTTGGAAAAAATGACAAAAGAACATACAGATTTGAAACCAGAGATATTTTTATTGGGAATTTTACCTGAAATATACAGTAAAGACTTGAAATAGTTGATTGTAAATGTATTAACAGAGGCTAGGATTGTATTTGCTAAAAACTGGAAAAATGAGAAAATACCATCACAGGAGGAAATCATTGAGAAAATATTGGAATGTGCTGAAATGAGTAGATTGACATTTGAAATTAGAGAACAAGATGATAAACAATTTTATAAAATCTGGGATCTATTCTATCAATGGTTAGACAATAAAATATAGTAATGAAATATGTAGATTTTTAGAAAATAATAAATATATAAAGATGTATTCTTTTCTTATATCTACAAAATGATTCTCGGATAGATTTGGGATGATAATATGAACTGTCATAAAACAAATTAAGTAAAATATGATTATTTCCTAAAACATTAATGAACAAAAGTATAGTCAAATGATTGATTAATAATGATATTAATGTATTTAATATTTGATTGAAAATACGAGATTATATGCAATGTAATTGTAATTGAAGACTATGAAATGGAAGCACAAAACAATCTGTAAACCAACCGACATACTGTATGTATATATATGGAAGATGACTTGATGTTTTTATGTTTTGTTTGTTTATGTTTGTTTTAAAAACCAATAATTTTTTTTTTAAAAAAAATCCTGAATAGTGCAGGATCTCTTACCACAGGCAGGGGGATGGATTAGAAGATCTCGTTTTGCTTTGTTTTTCTCTCTCCTGATTTTTTTTTTTTTTTTTGGAAGTGTTTGGAAGTGTGGATGTACCAATAATAAGAAATAATTAGCAACCCAAATGCAGATCTTACTTATTCAATGACAGTGCTCATATTATGGGCTCCTGTATTCATTAAGTCATGTGATGCTACAGGAGAGTATTATTCAACCTTTTCTGACAGGCTGGTCAAAGAACAGGAAGAAATCATAAAGCTGTATAATACTTTGCCCTGGCCTGCAGCTTAAGAAAAAACTCTTGCTATGTTGTTCAGCATACAATACTAGTCTAATACCCAAATCTTTCAACAATAAAAAAATTGAGCCGAAATACCTTTGCCCTTTGATTTACAAACCGATTCATCACCAGAAATTCTACAATGTCCAAAGTGCAGCTGCAGCAAAAAGAGATATTCAAAGGTTGGGTAAAGTTACATCCTTTTTAGCAGCCTCTATAACAAACCACGATGAGGCTCAAATGCCCACAATGATGCTAATCTTGCCATGATATGTCTGCAATGCAAGATTTGATGAATGTACAACTGAGCCCAGGAATATGGGGTTCATACTACAGAATATGAACTCCACCACTGCTGTGCATTTGCATGACATTACTGTCACCCTGAATGTGACTTTCCTGGACGCCACTTTTACATGTTTGCTTTATCACACATTGGTTGAACAAGATGGATGGGATCTAACGGTGTTTTTTTTTTAAAAAAAAAATGTCTTCCAAAACTTTGAAGCTCTTTATGAAGAATAAAATCAGCTGCTTCACTATTTAGTAATCTGAGAATCTCTCTCTCTCTCTCTCTCTTTCTTTCCTTCTTTCTTTCTTTCCTTCCTTTTTTTCTATCTCTTTCTCTTTTTCCTTCCTTCCTTCCCTTCTCTTTCCTTCCTCCCTCTCGTTCTCCCTCCCTCCCTCCCTCCTTCCTTCATTCCTTCATTCATTCATTGTCTACATCTGCCATGAAACTTCATTTGCCATAAAAAGGGACAATTGTATGTATTGGTTAAAGCATCAGACTAGAAACAGGGAGCCTGTGAATTCAAGTCCCATCTTAGGCACAAAGCAGCTGGATGATCCTGGACCAGTCTCTATCCCTCAGCCCTAGAAAGCAAGCAATAATCAAACACTTCTGAAAACTTGCCTAGAAAACTTCAGGAACTGTTCAGACAGTCTCTAGGATTAAAGATGGACTTGAGGAAATACACATTTATTTATTTTATTCATTGATTTATTCAATTTATATGCTGCTCATCTCACATGGGAACAACTCTACATGGCTTACAAACATTAAATACGTCACAAATATATTGTTTGTTGCTGCTGCTGCTGTTTCAAAAGAATTAATGGGGGTATTGTTATACCTGAAGATCGCAAACCTCATTTCCCAATACCTCAGATTACACTTTCAAAATACTGCATCAAAATATTCAAATTTAAGAGGACCAGGTTTTTTTTTTTAAAAAAAGAAATACTTAAATAAGGAGACCATATGCCATTTGTTGTCTTTATTTCTCATGTTGTCCTGGAATTGTCCTGGAATTTAATCAGTGTGGCTGTTACTCTTGAAAATCTTATCTTCTATATTTCATGCATCAACCCAATAGATAGTTTGCTCATTTTGTTTCAGTGAATCATGCTGGCCAAACATCTTGGCTCATAATAATTTTGTCTTCCCTGTTCATTAGAACAGAAAATAATGCAAAGATGATTTGCTTGACAGAAGATGATGTTTATAATTCTTGCACTATTTAATTTTCACTACCAATCACCTGAAAATAATATTGATGAACCTAGGTATAAAACCACAAGGTATATGTTTATAATTGCTTAGTCCTGATAAGAACAGTTATAAAGAAAGTTCCATAATAAATAACATATGTGAGAATCTACTGGAATCTTTATAGAGATAGCAAGAACTTACTACAATATTTGCAGAGCTAACTGATTAAATCTGTAAGTCCAAAATAATATATTTATGAGTGACAAATACAAACTTGGACGTACATAGTTCCTTTTTTAAAAATCTGGGTTTCCGGCTCATCTTTCTTTATTTTTACTTCCTTGATTTACCGTCCACTTTTCTGGTCAGACAAGCATTTTAGGAGGCCATCAAAATTAAATGGAAGAAGCAAATTGCAATTCTAGTGCAAAATGCATCATATTAGATAAAATAAAGTTCCATTTCGCAGGGCCACATTCAATGAAGTCTGATTACAACAGAGGTGGCATAATCAAGCCAGAGCAGATCTGAGGGAGGCAAGTCCCACAGGAGATCAAAGAGAACAATGAGAAGGCCTTGGAGCTACTACATTAGTAGCATTGTCCCTTTGAGGAACAGCTGATATCATTCTAAAGCCTTTTGTGATTCCAACCCAGCTAGAATGAAATATGTGAAGGACCAAGAGAATCCATCTTTCTGTCTGTCCATCTATCAACTGGACAATTCTCTGAAAATAGAAGGCAACTAGATCAAATGTAGTGTGTGAGTAAGAAAGACTAAGAAAGATTCAAGAGAAAATGAGCCGGATCCACCTGAGACTTGTTGGAACAATATTCCTGGAAAGTATTAGCTTATACACCCCTCTTTCTCTCCTTATTATATGTCTTTAAGCAAGATATATACATAGCTTATACTTGCCAGTGGATTCATCTGAAGATAGGAGCAACATGTTTTGTTTGACAGAAGAGATGACCAATGTCTTCTATTCCTGATGATAAATTGGGAAGAATTCCAGATCTGCTTTCTTTATCATTTCTGAGTCTTCATGGAATCAAGAATGAGACTTTTAAGGCTGAAATGTCTCATAAAGCAATATCCACCAATCTGTTTAAGATTTACACTGAGGACTAAAATAATTTCCAAAGGAGTATCTGTGTTGTCCCTAATCCAGTTTGAATTGTTGACTTAATCCATATCATTAAGTTATGGAAAATCACATTGATTTTTTTTTTGTGTGTGTGTGTGTGTATTCCTCTCCCTCTCTCTCCCCCACTCTCTCTCATGGAAATATGGAAAAGTCTTTCCAGATTATCCAACCTGAGTTAAATGAATCCAGTTTGCTTTGACAAACCTGGTTCTTGATCGGACACGAGATGCTGATTTGACATGGAGATTTGAAGATTTTTTAGGTAAGTGCCTGCTTCTCCCACCTACATCGTCCCTGCATCTTAAGACTGAATTGAAATTCATGAGCACAGCCACCAACAAGAAATGAGCTTCCAGTTTTGCGTGGCTTCGGCGGCAGCAGGAATTCGCGACTGCTTGCAATTCCTGCTGCGCTTGCTGCCAAGGTACCCCCGATCCAAATGGGTCTGGGGGATATGACTGCCCTGTAGAGGCAGCCGAAGAGAGAGGGGATCTGGACAGGGGTTTGGGAGTGTCGCAGACCCCCTCCTCAGCCGGAAAAACTCCTTTTTCCCAAGGTGGTGGAGCGGCGGTCAGTGATGACCGCTACAAAGAAGTCTGCAGCCGGGTAAGATTTGTGCTGGACAAAGCAGGAGAAGTGAAAGTGCTGGCTGAGCTGAGACAATAACAACTCTTAAATACCCTGGAAACTGAACTGCTTCAATTGCCTGAGGATACATTGTTTCCCAAAGAAGATTGGAAAGTGGCGGTGAAAGCTGTCAAATGAAAGTGTTTTTTTTTCTTCACTCTCCCTCCCCATAGAAATAGCAGACAGAGATCTGGAAAATCTACTTGGGCACCAAAGGTAATTCAATTTGAAATTTAAAGCCAAGGGATAAAGGATTTCTGGACATTGGATTTAAAAAAAAACTTAAATTTCTTTTTATTTTTTTATAAGGGGAAGAGATAAAGACTCATTATAAGATTGTACTGAGCCTATAAGAACAGGATTAAAAGACATTAAGACTTCTAGAAGATCATCTTGGAAGTGTGTATTTGAATTCTACCCTAGGAGGTGAAAATATAGAAAGAAAAAAGTGCTAAATGAAACTGTTTGCTCTGATTTGGTTTGCTTTGTGACTTTGAGATTTCTGTGAAATTTTGTTTAAAAAAAGGGACTAAAGATAGGGTTGCGTTAAAAAAGAAAGAAAAAATGGCATTATATTTTGAAGGACTACAAATGGAATTTCAAAAACTGGAAAAAGAAGATAAGGACTCTTCTGGATTTATCTTTCACTTTTTGGAAATGGCGATTTCTACCTATCAAGAAATATGACAACGACAGGAAGACTGGGATGAAGGAGAAGAAGCCATCTTTAATGGACAAACACACTTAGTGGAGGAAGAAAAGTGGAAAGGGGGCAAAGAAAAGATTAACTTAGAACTTAAAAAAGCAACCAAGAAAAAGAAAAAGGAGAATTTCAACAATTAAGATAAATATTTTACCTAGAATTTTATTTTTGTTTCAAACAATACCAATTAGGCTTGGAAAAGACTATTTTGAAGATTTAAATAAAATCATGTTGAAGTTTATATGGCAAGGTAAAAAAGCGAGAATAAAGCTAAAGCTTTTGCTAGAATTTGCTAGAATTAGAGGAGGTTTTGGCTTGCCTAATTGGGAATTGTATTATCAAGCTGCAAGTTTGATGTGGGTCAAAGAATGGATAACATTAAGGAAACATAGGTTGTTGACATTAGAAGGGCATGACTTGCTGTTGGGCTGGCATGCTTTTTTATGGTATAAGGGAACTAAAACACAGGGTTATTTTAGAAGACATTATGTACGGGAGTCTTTGTGGTTAAATTGGGAGAAGATAAAAAGACAATGTTATTTGAAAATTCCAGTTTGGTTATTGACCATTGAAGCATTTTCCTATCCTATAATCTACAAGAAGGAACAAACAGTTAGATATGGGGAACTTTTGGATGAAAAGGGTGAACTTAAATCGATCCAAAACTTAGAGGAACAAGGTATAAGGATGAATTGGTTTTCATATGCACAAATACATTCAAGGTATGATGAAGATTCCAAAACGGAGGGATTTTATGATAAACAGACTGATTTAGATAAGATCTTGATGGGTACTGATGAGAAAGTGATTAAAAAATTATATGGTTATTTACTGGGAATGAAATTAGAGGAAGAACAAGTCAAAGAAACTATGATTGTTTGGGGGAAGAATTTTGGATATGAGATTGATTTAGAGAAATGGCAGAAATTGTGGTCTCAAAATTATAAAATGACAATGTCAACAGCATATAAAGAAAACTTGTATAAGATGTTTTACAGGTGGCACTTTCCTCCGACAAGAATAGTAAGAATGTTTAAGAATAAATCTGAAAAATGCTGGAAATGTCATCAGATACCCAGCTCGTATTACCATATGTGGTGGACTTGTGAAGATGCTAGAAAATATTGGACTATAATTCGCATGTGGTTGGAAAAAATGACAAAGAAACATATAGACTTGAAACCAGAGATCTTCTTAAATTGAAGATATTTGAAATATCTGATTGTAAATGTATTAACAGCGGCCAGGATTGTATTTGCTAAAAATTGGAAGAATGAGAAAATACCATTACAGGAAGAAATTATTAAGAAAATATTAGAATGTGCTGAGATGAGTGACATTTGAAATCAGAGAGCAAGAGGATAAACAATTTTATGAAATTTGGGATCTTTTTTATAAATGGCTAGATGATAAAATACGATAATAGAATATTTTAGATAGTAAGAAATATCTTTATCTTGTTATTTTGCTATTATTTTGTTATTTGATATTATATTTATAGTTTTTTTTAGGATTGATTTGGTATGATTATATGATTTGTTGAATAATTTGGTTAAAGTATTGTTAGCTCATAAAGCATGAATGATTAAAAGTATAGTCAAAAATTTCTTTTTTTTTTGTTTAGTGATTATAGGATATATAAGTTTGGATTGATAATATGAGTTGTTATGTAACATAATTGTAACTGGGACTACAGAATGAATGCACAAAAATGATGAACCAACTGACACACTGCATGTAAATATGAGAGGTGTATGTTTTAATGTTTTGTTTGTCTTGTCTGTTTGTAGAAAATTAATAAAATTTTCTTTCAAAAAAAAAAAGAAAAAGGAGATGAAAAAGCGATATGATGTCAGAAAGCAACAGAAAAGAGAAATACAACAGAGAGGGAAGACTAAGGGGGGTCAAAAAGTTAAAATGGAGAAGAAAGAAAGGGGGAAAGGAAAGAGAAGTCATAAAGGCTTTAAACAAGATGCTAAAAATGATTTTTTTTCAAAGATAAGGGATGAGATAATTTTTTTAAAATGATTCTGCAAAAGTACATAAGAATGCATTGTAGACATTAGTATTTGAAGCTGAGTTAGAAAATTAGAATATTATATGATTTAAAAATGTATTAAAGGGAAGTCATGATTTAATTATAGAGTTTAATTTCTTATGAAATATTATCTTTATTGTTTAAGAATTAATAATAGAATTTAATTTCCTATGAAACATTGTTTTTACTATATTATAAATTTAATATTTATTTTTTACTTGTTTTTAGTTTTATTATTACTTATTAAACTCAATATTATTTGTTTGTTTTACTATTTTGAAATGTAATACTTTGAATGTACGGAGCAGAATCAGCACGGAAAATATGTATTATTTTAAGTGTTATTTAGGGGGAAGATAAAAAGTTGTCATACTTCAATCTGGGTTTACAGGAGAAATATGGTATTAGATAGAAAGGATAAGTAGGTGATTGAAAGAAAACAGACCAAAGATGCAAATGTAATTATTTAATTGAGATGGAATAAATAAAATAGAATTAAAAGAATGAGAAGGAGAGAGAAAATATATGGAAAGTAGAGAATGCCAAATAAGATATGAGATAGTATATTAAGTGAGTATAAATTTTGATTGATGTCTGTATAAAAAGAGTTAACTTGGGGTAAGCCGCCTTCCAAAAAGAAGTTTTATGTATTTATGTTTTGTGTAATGTTTGTTTAAGTCTGACAGGATGTGGAAGAATACTAATGAAAATATATTCAATGAGTATATATTTTTAAGGCAGAAGAAATATGATTAAATAGAAGGAAAGGAAGTGATAAAGAAAAGTTTTGAAAAGATATGAATTTGATTAGATAAGATAAATATATATATAGAAGTGTGATAATATGGAATTATCTTCTTTTTAAATAAGATGGTTTATTTGTTTCTTCTAGAAAAGATATTTTATGTTACTACATCCTATGTATTGTTTGTGTGTGTTTAAAAAATTAATAAAGTTTGTAAAAAAGAAAGAAAGAAATGAGCTTCATTATATTCAGATAGGCACCTTGAGGGATAATCTTATAACCTAACCAGCAATTGCAGCCTTCCGCCAATCCAATTCAAATGACCAATATTTTTATCATAATATTGCAGGATTCCCTTATTTGCATACACCCAAAATATTCATTATGAGAACATTTAAAATGAAGGATAACTTATAATATTCTGCAGTGTATTACAAAATAGTATCATATACCATGTCATCTTATATATGTATATGTATATGTGTGTATGTACTGTATGTATGTGTATATATATATATATATATATATATATATATATATATATATATATATATATATATATATATATATATATATATATATATATATATATATACAGGTGTGTTTGGGTCTTTTCCTGTGTAAGATTAAGAGTATCTTGGCGATGTTTCGGTGAGGTCCCACTCGCCATCCTCAGGCTGGTGCTTTCGGCTTTGTGCTAGTGCAAGCAGTGTGTGATCGGAGCTGCTGTCTCTCTATAAATACTGGTGGTGGGGGCTGGTGTGCTGGGCTGGTTGGCTATGCCTCTTGATTGGTTGATGAAGTTGATGTTGGTATACTGGGCTGTGTGATGGCCTTGTGAGTTTTGTTGTGGAGATATCCTGCATCTTGGGCTGTAATCTCCTAGGTCATTTGTTTTGTACTGATCTTTTTTCCATTAGCCTCTCCACCACCGCCAATCCCCCTCATTAGACCCAGGCCCAAGCCCATCCTATAAACAAAGGACAACCACCATCCAGAAAACAGACCACAGCTGCTTCACCAGCTGTCGCACCCCCCAACCCCAAAACCAAACAAGCTGACACACACCAAGAACACAGACCCTGACCCCAAACTCAAAGCCAGACTAACACCCAGAATGCTACACCACAGCCACCCACTCAGGATTTCACATCAGAAAACTCAGGAAATTACACCACAAGAACTCAAAAAGTTGCAACACAGCAAAGGACCCAGGATATCACAGCACAAGACCAAGGATACCACAGCAATAAGTCTCACAAGATCATCACACAACCCATCACCCAAGCCATTACTACACAGGAGGCTAATGGAAAAGAAATCAAAACACAAACAACCCAGGAGATTACAACGAAGGACCCAGGAAACCACAACAGAAGAACTTGCAAACCCATCACACAACCCATTACCCAAGCTATTAAAACACAAGAGGCTAATGAAAAAAGATCACTACAAAACAAACGACCCAGGAGATTACAGCCCAAGATCCAGGATATCTCCACAACAAAACTCACAAGGCCATCACACAGCCCATTATACCAACATCAACTTCATCAATCAATCAAGAGGCAGCAGTGCAGCCAACTAGACAAGCACACCAGCCCCCACCACCAGTATTTATAGAGAGACGGCAGCTCCGATTACACACTGCTTGCACTGGCATGAAGCCGAAAGCACCAGCCTGAGGATGGCGAGTGGGACCTCGCCGAAACGTCACCAAGATATTCTTAATCTTACATGGGAAAAGACTGTTCAGGTGTTTTTCCACATCATTGTAGTTGTTCTTTTAAAGTTGTAGCAACGTTTCAGCAGAATCTCATCTGCCATCATCAGGCTTCTGTATAGTGTTCATTTGTGAGTCAGACTTTCACAGCCGTTTCTATATCTCATATATATATCTCACATATATACCTCACAGATGAACACAATACAGAAGCCTGATGATGGCAGATGAGATTCTGCTGAAATGTTGCTACAACTTTAAAAGAACAACTACAATGACGTGGGAAAATACCTGAACAAAGCTGAATGCCATACATGTAAGTACCCGTGAAAACTTAAGAACCATTCTGTCACAGCAATAGGCTGCCCCAAATTTAAATCTGAAACCACTGTAAAAGTCTAACTCACAGACGAACACTATACAGAAGCCTGATGATGGCAGATGAGATTCTGCTGAAACATTGCTACAACTTTAAAAGCACCACTACTATGACGTGGGAAAATACCCGAACAAAGCTGAATGCCATATATATATATATATATATATATATATATATATATATATATATATATATATATATATATATACACACACACATACATATACATATACATATACATATATATTTCTTAAGTTTTCGCAGGTATTTATATGTATGGTATTCAGCTTTGTTCGGGTATTTTCCCACGTCATTATAGTTGTGCTTTTAACATTTCAGCAGAATCTATAGACGAACTTAGACAAACACAATACAGAAGCCTGATGATGGCAGATAAGATTCCGCTGAAACGTTGCTACAACTTTAAAAACACAACTATAATGATGTGGGAAAATACCCGAACAAAGCTGAATACCATACATATAAATACCCGTGAAAACTTAAGAGTATATATATGGTATTTGTTTTCTTAAGTTTTTGTTTTGTTTTTTAAGTTTTTGCGGGTATTTATATGTATGGTATTCAGCTTTGTTCAGGTATTTTCCCATGTCATTATAGTTGTGCTTTTAAAGTTGTAGCAACATTTCGGCAGAATGTCATCTGCCATCATTAGGCTTCTGTATAGTGTTCGTCTGTGAGTCAGACTTTCACAGCCATTTCTGGTTTAAATTTGGTGCAAACTTACGCTGTGCCAGAATGATTTTTTCTTCATCCTGATTGGTTGGGAGTCTTGGTCTGTGTTTATTGGTCTTGGAGTTTGCCGTGTTCTGCTTGATTGCTGTTTCTAATAGCTTCTGTCTGTTTTGTAACTCCAAGACCAATAAATACAGACCAGGACTCCCAACCAATCAGGATGAAGAAAAAATCATTCTGGCACAGCAGTAGGCTAGCACCAAATTTAAAACAGAAACAGCTGTGAAAGTCTGACTCACAGGCGAACACAATACACAAGCCTGATGATGGCAGATGACATTCTGCCGAAATGTTGCTACAGCACTGATAATGTGGAATCCAATTTTTTTGTGTTATAAGAAGAAGAACATTCATTTCAGCATACAAATCACCATATTTTTCCTACCTAATAAGATTTATTTCTCCAAGATAGTCTGCTCAGGTTTTTGTAATGCTTGCTTAATCATAAGAACTCCAACTTGCGCACATAACTCATGGATCTGACAAAGTACAAACTTCTTTAAACCAAGGATTGGAAATAGTGTGTCTCTTGGTGCATCTTACTTGATTTATGAGAAGTTTTAATTTTTCTGATTGGGGGAACGAGGTATTTGTATATATAAAGGTAAAAGTTCCCCTCGCACATCCATGCTAGTCATTTTCAGCTCTAGGGGGCGGTGCTCATCTCTGTTACAAAGCCAAAGAGCCAATGCTGTCTGAAGACGTCTCCAGGGTCATGTGGCCAGCATGACTAAACACCCGAAGGCACACAGAACGCTGTTCCCTTCCCACCAAAGTGGTCCCTATTTTTATAGTTGGATTTTTACATGCTTTTGCAGTGCTTGGTTGGCAGAAGCTGGGACAAGTAACAGGAGCTCACTACGTTACTCGGCACTAGTGATTCAAACCACCGAACTACCGACCTTTCTGATCAACAAGCTCAGCATCTTAGCCACAGAGCCACCGTGTCCCACTGATTTATGTATATATTTAGCAGTATAGTGCTGTTTAGCTCAGACAACTGTCTTATTTCATGTGGCTGCGTGAAAGTTTTGTTTGAATATTTAATTTATGGTGATTTGTACTATCTTGAAGGAAGGAAGGAGGGAGGGAGGGAGGGAAGGAAGGAAGGAAGGAAGGAAGGAAGGAAGGAAGGAAGGAAGGAAGGAAGGAAGGAAGGAAGGAAGGAAGGAAGGAAAACAAATTAATATTAATATAATTGTAATAGTACAAACACAGGTACTAATTACCAAGATTAGCAATAATTGTAGTTGAGACAAATAGAAGAATAAAGGTGCAGAATTGGATGATTTAGGAAAAAAGGAAAGGAGGGAGAGAGGGAGGAAGATAGGAAGATAGGAAAGAAGGAAGACAGGAAGAGGGAGGGGGAAGAATGGAGGAAGGAAGGAAGACAGGAAGAAAGGAAGACACGGAGAGGGAAGAGGATAGGAAGATGGGAGGGAGGTTGGGGGGAAAGAAGGCTTGATTATTTATGTTAATGACCATCTCAAAACCCCTTTTCTGTTGTACACAGATCAGTGCTGCTGTCTCAGCTTTAATGTAAGGAGCTGTCATTGACCAAGCATGTTAACGTCAACTGAATCCATGCAAAATGAACTGGAAAGCAAGGAGGCACAGAACCAAATGAAGTCTGGCAGAGGACCTACCTTTTCAGCTGTTTTATGGACTTCGGTGATAGCAACATTTTGAAGGGACAGAATATGTGTTGGCAAGAGTGCTTGATCTGCATTTCAAGAGAATATTTGAAACTTCTTTCCATGCCAACAAAGAGCTGTGGAAAGACACTGTCCTTAATCAAAATGCTTCAGGCAATGCCATTTTCTTTCCCTTCCTTCAGAATTTGGAAATACGTACAACTCATGATCTTGTTGTGGTTTGCCAGCAGCAGGTGTGGACAGCTGAGGTCTCAGAGAGTGAGGACTCAGATGCATGTGATGCAGGGATGGGGCCAGGACCATCAGGGAGTGGAATGCTGCCTTCGGAGATTGTGGAGGCTAGCAGCAGCGATGAAGAGGCCCACAAGGAGCCTGTGCCCAGTGTGCATGCGTGCAGGGCTGCTTGGAGGAAAAAGCAGCTGCAGCAGCACGGGCAATTCAGGAGTAAGGCTGCAAGGTTATGGCCCCTCCCTTAAAGAGATAAAAGCCAGCTGAGAAACCAGAGTTCTTTGCAGGAAGCAAATAAGTTTTTGCACTCAAGCCTTGTGGACATTCGGAATATCTTGGTTGGTGTTTGGAGACTCTGTGTTGGAAATATTTCTTAGTAACTTTATCTAGTGTTCTTGTAGCCTTGCAAAACCTTGGCAAGGCTTGTTCTTATCAGAGACAATTAGTTTGAAACAGCCTTTTAACCATGAAGGAACAGAATTCGTAAAGAATCATTAAAAGGTTTTGCTGTTACCTCTGTTTCGTGTTTGTTTCCTTTGAACAAGCTTTGGGTCAGAACAGATCCAGATTGCAAATGCTGGGGAACATACATTCCCAACTAGTAACAAGAGAGCAGAGGGGTCCAGTTTCCAGAATCTTTGGGAGCAGTTACAATAATGAGAGATAACAAGTTACAAATTACCACAAGGGATGTAAAAGTGATGGCAAAATTCACTGTTCTCATTCAAGAAAAGAATCTATCTAGTTGGATGTCCAGTTGGAATCCACTTTGGGATTTTTTACTCAAAATGGAAGGGGAAAAAAACATTAATTTTAGATTTTGATGATTAGAATGACTTTGGTGTTACAGAAATGATTTGAAACATTTCAAAGTATAAAGCAAAAGGTTGAGGTGTGATCTTTTTTTGTCTTCTACAGCACCGAAAAAAGTGGGAAATCATTAGATTTTTCACTTCTTCCTGTGACTTCTCTTCATCTCTGTAACTTTCCCAGTTTTTATTGTTTCTATTTGTAGTTTATCTTACAACAAACTTCAATTTTTTTAAAAAGAAGGTTATGGATCACAGATTTTCAGTGATCAGAGATATTGATGTTAGTAATTGGAATAATGTTATTTGTCACTGGTTGTTCACTGTGGCTTTCTATGAGGTACAAAAAAAAAAAAAAAAAAAACCAGGAACACATGTTAAGCTTTAGTTGAGCTGATTGCCTCTGAATAAGAATCTAGTTAATAACAGTGGTGCTAGATAAGAGTTAAGGGAATTCAAGAGAGGCTGGACTTAGACTGCTTGTGGGAATGTAACACTTCCAGGTTAATTCCTCTCTTGACTCCATCCATAGGAGTCCAGTTTCTCATACACTTTTGCTGCGTCCTGGCATAGAAGCTAGCTATCCAAGCGATTGCCTATCTTCAGTTGTTTCTGCCCACTGGTACCATTCAGGCAGAGCAGTGCACACCAGGTCTCTTCAAATAAACATTGTCCCTCTTGTGGAATTGAGGAAGTAAATTTTATCTGTTATCCTGAAATCATATACCCCCCCCAGAACACCCATTCTTCTGGATTTCTGAAATTGTCTAATAAACTTTAATGCAATTCATACCATAATATTGTAAACCCCATTGGGAATAAAGATAATTATATTGTTTATTGGGCTATATTAAAATTGAAGGTGTTCAAAATGCATTATTCTTATTTAGCACCTGCAAAGTACTGCCTCATTTAATTATATGGGTCTTATAAACAATTTTATTTCTTTTCTTACTCATTTCTTTTCTGTTCTTTTTTCTTCCTTTTTTTTTTCTTTTTACTGCAATAAGCACCAGTTCTTATAGGCTCCCCTGAATTAAAACTGGTGTATTTCTTGAGCAGACCTCAATTTTGGTGATATCGGTGCTAGGATCATATGTAAGCCAGTGACCTATTGGAAAATGTCCTTGGGGATAGAGCCATCCTAAGAGATAATGGAGCTTATCACTTCATGCAAGAAAGATGTTTTGTTGTCCATTGTGTTGTCCCAAAGTTGACAACAGCTTTATACATTCCAAAGTTGTTGCAATTATGGTTGTAAACAAGATTGGACAAGTTGTAGACTAATGAAACAACTTACAATTTGAACAATTTCATTCTATCAATGATGCATGTGATGAAAGCTTTTTTTTTTTTTCAGAATCATTTTTGAAGCCAATTACAAGCTATTGTAATTTTCCTTACAGCTTTTAGACCATAATCTCTCTGTCTCTCTGTCACTCTTTCTTTGTCTTTCTCTCTCTTTGTACTTCAAGCAGTGTTTTGCAATTTGATGTAACCTGATACCATTTGCATAAGATAAAATGTCCATTATCCCAATCTACCAAAGACTTAATAAAACATAGAGTTAAAGAGTTGGAAGGGATGTGGCGGCTGAGTGGCTAAGACGCTGAGCTTGTCGATCAGAAAGGTTAGCAGTTCAGTGGTTTGAATCCCTAGCATCACATAACGGAGTGAGATTCTGTTACTTGTCTCAGCAGCTTCTGCCAACCTAGCAGTCTGAAAGCATGTAAAAAATGCAAGTAGAAAAATAAGGACCATCTTTGGTGGGAAGATAACAGCGTTCCATGTACCTTTGGTGTTTAGTCATGCTGGCCACATGACCACGAAGACGTCTTTGGATAGCACTGGCTCTTTGGCTTTGTAATGGAGATGAGTACTGCCCTCTAGAGCCGGAAACAACTAGCACATATGTGCAAGGGGAACCTTTACCTTTACCTCTGGAAGGGGACCACAGAGGCCTTCTAATCCAACCTGCTGCTCGAGCAGGCTATCCTATACTATTTCAGACAAATGGTTGCCCAGTCTCTATTTGAAAGTGGTCGGTGATGGAGCACCCACAACTTTTGAAGGCAAGCTATTCCATTGATTGCTGTCCCTATTAGGAAATTTCTTCTTAGTTCTATGTTGCTTCTCTACTTGGTTGATTTCCAGCCATTGTTTCTTCTCTTGTCTTTTGGTATTTTGGAAAATAGTTTGACCCCCCTCATCTTTGTAAAAGCCCCTCAAATATTGAAGTGCTATCATATCTCCTCCTAGTCCTTCTTTTCATCAGACTAGACATACTCAGTTCCTGCAACCATTCTTCATATGTGTTAGTCTCCAGCCCTTTAATTATTCTTGTTGCTTTTCTCTGCACTCTCTGCACTCTTTCCAGAGTCTCAACATCTTTTTTGTGTTATGGTGACTAGAACTGGGTGCAGTATTCCAAGTGTAGTCTTACTAGTTTTGTAAAGAGGTACTAGAACTTCTTGATCTTGATTCTATCTCTCTATTAATTTCTTTCTCTGTATTATTAATATCCCTTAGCCAGGCTGACCGTAAAAGATTAAAAAAACAAAAACATGTAGACATCAAGACAGTGGTGCTGAAGGAGAGGAGAAAAGGTTGTTCTGAAATGCCTAAAATCTTCATAGGAGAAGGATTCCATATTTTAAAGAAAATCTGTTATCACGTTGATTGAGGGAAAGCTGTATGACATTGATGTATTTGACTTGGTTTATTGCCCCCCACCCCAGAGAGTTGTCTTTTGGAAAACTTTAAAATGCATAATATCTACTGTCGGTGTATTGCATATTGATTTATTATGTCTGTAGCAATAACCTGTGCTACATTGGGGATTTCTTAGTAACTAGTGAAATACCTGACATTTTTTATTACATTGCTTAAGGAAAAGAAGAAAAAACGAAAGAATGTTTTCGTGGATCTCATTTCCTTAAACTTGCCAACCTGTTCCAAAGCAGATGAGAGCTGGATCATGGGCAAGATTTATTGTAAATTTCTCAGGGAAGATGAAGTGATCCATAGTTAATCTATTACTCATCAATACCTAGAGCAATCCTTTCCAATCTTTGGTTGCACAGCCAAGATGTGCAAATTCAATATGCACTTCAGTGCATCCAAGTAAAAATATTTACAACTAATCTGCCAGAGTATATTACCTTTGTTATAACAATCACATGGTTAAAATAAAGCATTTCAATGAAGCAATTTAAGGAATTCAAGAACTTTTCCACACATTCTAAATCAGATGCAGATCGTTGAAACTTTTTTGATTTGTTGCATGGGGATCATATATCTTGCTCATGTTATTTATAGTGCTTTTCTAAAACAGGGCTTAGGCTTTGAGTAGAATTGGCAAAACATCAGCAATGGAGAGGAAAGCAAAAATCCATAATTTGCCAAGGATTGCTCATTTCTATGGTATTAATCACACCTGATGGATTTAGCTCTTGATGCAAACATATTTTGAGCTTATTTGTTTATTGTGGGGTTTTTGTTGTTTTCACCTTGGCTGATTGCTGAATAAATGAATAAAAAAGGGGCAACCCTTGAGTTCTCTTTGCACAGACTCTTCCTTTAATTGTTTTGGTTGTTGTCCTAAACATTTGTCATTTGGGTTCCAGATGTCTTCACAGAGAAATTTTGCTTTCAGTTCTACTATTTGCAAACATTGCCGCATATCAGAAAAAAAAAAACCCCACACATATTTCATGCTCAAAATGATAAGAAATTATTGATAATTGTTATTCCAACAGCTGGTCTTCTTTGACATGCTACATATATACCATGTTTCTCATATAATAAGGCCGGGTCTTATTTTTTTTTGAGCCCCCAAAAAATGGCTAGGCTGTCTTTTCGGGGCTGACTTAATTCCCCCCCCCTTGCATCTTCGGGCAGGCGGCGATGGCTTGGATGTTGACCTTGGCATTGGTGGGGTACTTCGTATCAGGGTCAATGCAGGCAGCACCATATTTGGGTGTGCAACAAAAGTACTTCTTAACGGCAAGCCCCCCTGCCATTCCCCCCACCATTTCGCATGTTTTAATATAGGCCTTAATTTGGGGGGAGGGGCTTAATTTCATTTCATGCCTATAAAACATGCTGGGACTTTCTATTGGGAGAGGCCGTATTGTTGGAGAAACAGGGTACTTTTATATAGCTGTCTGGATGGGTATTTATTTATTTGTTTATATTTATTGGCTACGCAGCTTAATTGATTTATTGGCCAATTAATGGCCCTCATGAGACAAAAATCCCTGAAGAAATTGATGCATGGCCATTAAAAGCACGAACATGAATGAAGTACAGGTTGTCCTCAACTTACAACAGTTCATTTAGTGACCATTCAAAATTACATTGTCACTGGGGGAAAAAAAGGGACTTATCTCCGTTTTTCACACTTTTCACTCCTTTTTTTAAAAAAAAAAATCAGAACCCCAGTCGAACTGTAGCATTCTCTGTTTCTTCAGCTTAATGCCCACTTTACTAAGAAGAAAAAAAAAAAAAGACCGTACAGTGGGGAGAAACACAACATTCTTCAGAAGCTTCTCAGCAGCTCTTTCAAGGACAGAGGAAAGAGATTTAAGGTGAAATCAGGTTGTGACCTTCTAAAATGACGAGAAATTATAAAAGTCTTAGGAGGTATGAGATAGGAAGCCATCTGCTACTGGGCTGAATCTGTTTTAGGTTTTGGGTGAACAGTTTTTGAAGTCTAATAGACCCAACACATATTGTCCTACAGTTCTCAGAAGCAATAAAATCTTAGTTTTATTTCATTGTCTTACGGCAGCCCAGTTCAACAATGACTGGTGTCACTTAGCTCATTCAACTGTTCTTTCATCCACATCAATAAGATAACTGAGTAAAGCTGTACCTACAGGATTCATCTAAAGAGTTCTGTGAAAATAATACTGAACCTTTCTCAATGTAGTATTATGTAGAATGACCCTGTTAGCAGAGTTGGTGGGACTTGTATTATTACAGGTCCACGATGGGGCAGTGGTTAGAATACAGTACTGCAGGCTACTTCTGCTGTTGACTGCCTGCAATTTGGTAGTTCTAATCTCACCAGGCTCAGAGTTGACTCAGCCTCCCATCCTTCCAAGGTCAGTAAAATGGGGATCCAGATTGTTGGAGGCAATAGGCTGACACTGTAAACTGCTTAGAGAGGGTGTCATGCCCCTGTTGGAGTCTGACTCCGAGGGAGAAAGGAACAGCCAACAGGGAGTGGAAGTGTGGCTGTGGAGGAAACTGGGAAGGGTACAGGCCAGCTGGGCAGTCAGAGGAAGACCAAGGCCCATCCTCTCTCCATCCTAGGGCATGCAGGGAGGAGAGGATAAGGGAGAAATGTGAATGGCATGGTCTATGGGGGAGGAAAGGGGCTTGATCCCCTTCATGGGCTGCAGCTGTGAGGACTGTTTAAAAGGTCGGACTGCACATGGGCCAGTGCTGGAAAAAAAGAGTAAAAATATTTATAGTTTGTCCATTCTTATCTGAGTTTGGCATTGTTCCCAGTGTGTATTCTGATATCTGTGGATGTCTTTGAGCCCTTATCTTGCCTGGTTTCCTTAATTCTTTCCGTATTGCTTTTTCTATTTATAATTTATAGGTATTTTTAGTTTGGATGGCATTTCCTCCTTTTTGTAACTGTTTGTGTGGGAGGTTTTTGTCTCCAGTCAAGGATATTTGGAGCTTTGAAGCAAAGGGGAATAAAAGGGGCTTCACTTGTTTTCATAACTTTGTTGATTTTGTATCCCACCCTAGGTCATCACAGAGGGGCTGTGAAGCAATGTGAAGTGGTATATAAGTGCTAATGCTATTGCTGGCTGCAAGCAATTCAACAGTTCGATTCTCAGAGGCACAAGATTGACTCAGCCTTCCATCCTTTCGAGGTTGGTAAAATGAGGACCCAGATTGTGGAAGCAATAAGCTGACTCTGTAAAATGCTTAGAGGAGACTGTAAAGCACCCTGAAGCAGTATATAAGTCTAAGCAATATTGCTATTGCTACTATATCTACAAAACACCAACTTTTGGAAAAGCCATTTTGCTTTATATGTGAATCATTCAAAGGATGCTGTATAGGTAGTTCTCGGCTTACAACCATTCATTTATTGACCAAAGTTATAATGACACTGAAAAGGGGGACTTATCACCATTTTTCACACTTAAAACCATTGCAGCATCCCCAACAAAATTCGGATGCTTGGCAACTGGTTCATATTTATGATGATTGCAGTGTCCCGGGGTCATGAGATCAACTTTTGCAACCTTCTGTCAAGCAAATTCAATGGAGAAGCTAGATTAACTAAACAACTGTGTTCCTAACTTAACAACTGCAGTGATCCACTGAGCAATTGTGGAAAGAAAGGTCATAAATTTGGGGCAAAATTCAGTTAATGTCTCAGCAACAAAAATGTTGGACTCAATTGTGGTCCTAAGTCAAGGACTATCAGTATACACAATTAGATGCATCTCGCCATCATTAAAGGAAATGTTAGCAAGAAGCAGGGATTTTTTCATTAAAAAAATAGTGTCAGAAGCAAATGTAAAGACAGTGTCTACATATTTATATAGGATCTATATAGGATGTTCTTTTATACTCAGGGATACTTCCTAGATACCTCCCCCAAGGATTGAATTAAGATGCCTGTAATGCAAGTAATTGCATAACCAACTGCTCAAGCCATTAAACATTCAGCCACTGCTTCTCACACACCATCTAGCATGTTTGATGTCTGTTGGAGGAAAGAGGAACATTGATCCGGAACGGTTGCCTATCCACTAATCTTTTGAAAAGGTCACAAGGGATTAAAAAAAAAAAAACCCTCTTTTGCAAGATACAAGAAAAAATAGAAACAGTCCAGTGGGAAATATAAACAAGTGCAAATGCATTGGAAAAAAAATAGAGATAGATAGATGACAGATAAATGATAATAGATGATAGATAAATAGATGATAGATGATAGATGGATGATAGAGATAGCTAGCTGGCTAGATGATAGATAGATAGATAGATAGATAGATAGATAGATAGATAGATAGATAGATAGATAGATACATAGATACATAGATAGATAGATATCCAGTATCAAAGATCCTCAGACTGAACAGCTGATCTTACTTAGATACGTGCATCACAGTAAATCTAACTATGCAATCGATAAATGTTGTCACTCGAGATGCAGAGAATGGTGAAGATGCAAAAGCCCATGGACAGGCAGGTCTATAAAGCTTGGACCCCTTATGTATCCAAAAACCCACAGCATCATTTTGGTGATGTTGTGGATGTATGGAAAGTCTTCACCACATTCAGAGACATTTTAGGACTGTTTATACCAAAACTTCAAGTTTTGGAAGGGTAATTGGTTTTGACAAAGCTTCAGGCAAAACAGTCCTTCCAAGGTACATTGTTCTTACTAGTAAAATGAGCCTGCCATGTTCCTTTCCTTGTCCTCATCCCAACATTTCCAGCAGCTGGAATAGGCTTTTTGTGCATGTGTTACGTATTGTACATTCCACAACTCCATCTGATGCTTCAGAGCCTATATAACTTAAATTCACAAATGTCAAAAATGTGGAAGCTGCAAGACAAGCCTTTGAGATGCTGATGCTGAGCACCTCATCAAGGTAAATCATGATTCCACTTCGCGCGACATAGCAACCTAATATAATGGAAGACAAAATACTGTCATAGCAAAAGTTACATACATAGTGTATTGTTTCTCTGTGTCATGTAATATAGGTGGGCACCTGCTAATTTTGCATGCATTTATTTATTTATATATATTTATTTTGTCATGTTTCTGTGGTGTATATTAGAGGTGGTGACCCTTTGAGATCCATATGCAATGAAATTTCATTTTAATGTATGACGATTAGTGAGCATTCAAAGTGACAATAAAGTTATTCTAAGTTCTAAGTCTAAGTACACTGTGTTCATCTAGGTGGAATTTTGCCTGCCAGCAGCCAGCGGAGCTAGTGGCAGATTCAGACAGTGGGGAGGTTGGGGAGGAACATGGACCAAAACATGGTCTGAAGTGCTCTGTGTCAGAGGCAGAGATCGGGCCAGGGCCATCTGATAGTTGTCAGCTGCCTTCGGAGTCAGAGTTCAGTGGGGCAGAAGAACAGCTGGAGCCTGTTCCCAGTGTGCACATGCACAGAGCTGCCAGGAGAAGGGAACAGTTAAGGAACAAGGGTTGACTTGGGAGTAAAGGAACAGGTGGGTGGTAAATTGCTCCTCCTATAAGGAATAAAGAGTAGCAAAGGGGAGTGGTGTTTGCAGGAGACAATTAGTTTGTTTAATTAGTGTGAAAAATCTGTTTGTGACTGTCAGAGACTCTTTGCCAAGTATTTTCTTTGTGCTTGGAAGCTATCGGCCTGGCAACTCTCCATGCCTAATATGGTCTGTGGTTGTAATTCACCCTTGAAAGATTGTTTGCTGGGACTTTGCTGGGTGTGAATAAAAGGAATTCATTTTAGTCTAGTAAAAAGGGGTTTTGTTGGGACAAGGAGCCTGCTTTGTTATTTTGTGGAGCCTAGGTCAGAGCAGATCCTGGCTTATCATGGAATGGTATGTAGAGTAAGACCTAGAGTAAGATATTATTTGGATGGGATACTTGGATGGGATACTTAGACCAGAGGTTTTGTCTTTTGAGCTTTTGGACTCGGGAATGTATCTTTAGCAGAGTGTGTGTTTGGGGCAATTCTGTGTGTATATTTATGTGGTGCCTGTTTGTGTGTTGGCTTTTTAGTTGTTGAACAGTGTGTTGATGGCTGGCTGTTAAGTCATATTAAGTCATATAACGTTATCCTGGGACACGTATATTCATGGAAAACTACACAGTGTGCGATGACCCGGTATGAGGCATGGAAGCAATACAGCCAAAAAAAAATTAGTTCTAACACCCCTTTATTGATCCAACTTTCCCACAAATATCCCCACATTTACTGCAAGTTCTGGAGCAAAGCTCTCACATGCACCTCAGACAGTGTCTGGCTGCGAGTAGTTCAGCAAGCAAAGTTAGCCAGGCAGCAACCAAGGCAAGAAGTCCAGTGCAGCAGGGAAACCAAAGAAAGGCACTCAAGACAAAGCAAAGCAAAATCCAGACTGCCCCCCACATGAGGCTTCGTAGATTCAACACTTGTTCCTGACAAACACCCTCCAAACAGTATCTCCTTAAGTCTCAGTCCTTCTGAAGAGGGATGGGACGCTCTCCTCCCGAGTGGTTAGGTCGGTGTTGTGAACTAATAAAATACTCAAATAAAGTTTATCAAAAGCTTTAGAAAATAGCAGGGTACTATCCCTGCATTTCTGATTGGCCGATAATAGCGATATCGGATTGGTCCGTTCAGGATAATCTGATTGGCTGTTAACGAGCCACTCTCATTGGTTAAGGGGATTAACACTCCACGTTTCCTATTGGTTACTAGAGCAGCAGCTTGCCTATAAAAGGGCTCCTGTTGCTCTAGAGTTTTGCTCTGTTCAGAATGTATAATAAAGAGTTGAAGTTCACTGTTCACCGTCTCATCTCCGTTCCTTGCGCCCATGCGCAGAACTTAACACTGGCAATGAAGGTGGGATACGGAGATGTTAGAGCTGACTGAACACTACAGAGCACGAAACAGAGCACGTGGCTGAAGGCATATCAACGGCGGAAACCATGACTGGCAGCACCATACCACCCGCTCCATTCGACCCAGCACAAGAAGACTGGGACTCATACATGGACCGGTTCCAGATGTTTCTGGAGACCAACAACTTGAAGGATGCCACTACTGGAAAAAAGCGAGCGGTATTCCTGACTCACTGTGGACCTGCCGTTTTTAAGATGGCTAAAGCACTGGCGAAACTGGCTGAGGTGAAATCCATGGACTGGGACGTCCTTGAGCCCCTCCTACGGGCCCACTATGCACCTACCATACCAACGCTTGTACGAAGACATGAATTTTACCAGAGGGAGCAGCGGAAAGGAGAAAGCGTTGCAGATTTCATCGCGGATCTCTGGAACCTGGGAGGCCTCTGTGGGTTCACCGACCTCAAAGAAGCTCTAAGAGACTGAATAGTTCTGGGATTAGATGCACCACACGTGCAAAGCAAGCTGATGGCAAAAGGTGACATCAGCCTTGCAGATACCATCGCTGATGCTACTGCAGCAGAAGCAACCAGGAAGTTGGCTGCCCGAATGCGCTGCACCAACGCCCCGCTCCACCAACTCGCCAGCGAAACTTCACCTCGCCTTGATGGACATGCAACGGCAACCCACCACAAGGACCTCGAATCGTCATCAGAAAGTGATGAGGAAGAAGTCAACCGGCTCTGGTCTGAACGAGACCAATGCCACCAGCATAACCAGAGACTGCAGTATCAATGCGTAGGTTGTGGGGCAAACCACCCATGATCAGACTGCAAATTCCTTGACGTGCTCTGCCATATTTGTGGAAAGAGAGGCCACATCAGAAAAGTCTGTAGAAGCAAGCTAGGATCCAGCCCACTTCAGACGGGGACCAACTACCGCCAACCCACAGGAAGTCATCCTGTGAATCGGGAACAATCGAACCACCAATGGAACAACCACTCCTACAGAAATAAACCACTAGCCCATTCAACGAAACGAGAAGAGGCACACCAAACCATAATGATTGGTCACGCATCATCATTAGATGCAAAGAAGATCCGAGTGAAGGTCGCCATCAAAAACCAGCCCTTCATGATGGAAGTCGATTCAGGATCATCCCACTCGATGGTTTCCTGGAAGACCCTTAAACAATCAATCCCTGCCGTCCAGCGACAAGACCTCAGAGCCCAAAGAATAATTCTCAAGGACTATCAAGGAAACCGAATTCCGGTCGTTGGATCCAGCCTAGTCCAGGTCTCATTCAAAAATCGTACTGCATCTTGGTTTCCGGTTTCGCGTGGCTTCGGGGCAGCAGGAATTCGTGACAGCTCGCGATTCCTGCTGTGCTAGCCACCGAGGTACCCCCGATCCAGATGGGTCAGGGGGATATGGCTGCCCTGTAGGGACAGCTGAAGAGAGAGGGGAGTCGGACAGGGGGGTTGGGGGTGTCGCAGAACCCCTCCTCCTCCGGAAAAACCCCTTTTTCCCAAGGCGGTGGAGCGGCGGTCAGCAATGGCCGCCACGAAGAAGCCAGCAACCGGGTAAGATTGCGCTGGAGGAAGTAAGAAGAGTGAAAGTGCTGTCTGAGCCGGGTCAAGTAACATCTTTCAAATTTGTTGGAACGGAGCTGTTTGAATTGCTGGAGGATACATTGTATCCCTAAGAAGAGCGAAAGCGGCGGAGAAGCTGTTAAAGGGAACTTTTTTTTTTCTTCACTCTCCCACCCCATGGAAACAGCAGATATGTTTGGACATATTGGACATTGAAAGTGAATTGTTTTGAGAGTTGAAGCTAAGGGACAAAAGGGTTTTTGGACATTGAAAAACTTAAGAAATTGGAAAACCCTTGTTGGAGGTATGGATTTCTGATTATTTAAAATTGATATTGAAAGTGGGAAGGGAGAGGAAAAAAAATTGGAGCAGAAGCTGAAAAAGGAGGAGATTGCCTAGAATCCCAAAGAAAGGTATATGGTAATTGGACCTCTTTGATTAAACATTAACCCCAGAAAGAGAAAGAGAAGAAGGAAGAAAAGTATTAATTTTTGGAATTATTATTATTATTTTTTTTGGAATTATTTTTGATTAAAAATATTTGTGGTTGTTTTGGGAAAAGTTTCTTTTTTCATAATGGCATCGCTTGTGGATGAATTAAAGACTGAATATCAAAAATATAAAAAAGAAGATACTTTGGGCACTTTGTTTCAATTCTTAGAAATGGCATTATGTACTTATGAAAAGTTGACTACGCAGCAGAAGGACTGGGACAAAGAAGAAGAGGAAGAAGAAGCCATCTTTGATGAACAATGGGTTTTTTCCGGGGAGGAGGAGAAAAAGGATAAGAAAAAGGGGATTTTAAGAATTACAAAAACAACCAAAGAAGAGAAAAATGAGCAGAAAGGTGGAGGCAAGGTTAGAAAGCAAAGGAAAGGGAGTAAGAAAAGGGAGGAGGAAAGACAAAGGGGTAAAAAGGGCAAGGAGAAGAATAAGCAAGAGAGAAAGGGGGGGGAGGGGAAGCCTCAATGGGGGGAAGCAAGATCTAAAGGAAAAAAGTTTATTCAGAGACAATGGGTGAATTTAATTTAGGATAAAAGAGGGATTCTGGAGGGTACATAAGATTGTGTTTTTTATATGTGTATTTAGAGTATAAAATTCATTGTGTAATTTTAGAATCTTTTAAACAGAATCCCAAGAAAAATTGTTATATGAAGTACTTTTAAGTTAGGGTAATGAGTTATAGACGTTACTCCAATTGGTGTATAGGAGAAGTATAATAAAAGAAAAAAGATGAATAGATAGTTGGAAATAGAACAGACAAAGAATATTATTGAAAATGGTAAAAAGATATGAAAGGATATATAAAGGTTTTGTTTTTTTTTGTTTTTTTGGATGTTGTATATTGAAAAAAGGCAAAAAAAATTTAATTAATAAGAAATAATTTGGATGAAAAGGAGAAGTTGGGATAAGATATGAAGTTAAATAGACAAAGTATTGATATTATAATTTGGAATTGTTATGTTCTATTGGTTTTCTTCTTCTATTATTTTTTCTTAGAAAAGAAATTATAAGCTGTTATGCCTTGTGCATTGTTGAAATAAAATTGATAAAAATGGTTTATATATATATATATATATATATATATATATATATATATATATATAGAAAATGATAATAAGATATGGAAGTATATATAAAGTGAATATGATGTTTGAATTTGTGTCTGTGTGAAGAGTTTCAACCCGGGATCAGACAACCTTCAGAAAAGATCTTTTAGTTTTGTTTATGTTTTATTGTGTTCTCTGTAAAATTAATAAAATTTAGTTATAAAAAAAAAAAACCGTACTGCATTTTTACCATTGACTGTCGTCGACCGTTATCGGCCTAGTTTGTTAGGCCTTCAATGGTTTGCCCCACTTGGGATTGAGGTAGCCGGCATTCACCAAACCAGCAGCGACGACTGGGAGGAGGCCCTCATCCAGGAATTCCAGGATGTTTTTGCAGACAAACTAGGCGAGTACAAGGGGACCCCGATATCATTTAACCTTAACCCTGAAGTAGCCCCCATCTGTCTTAAGCCTCGTCGAGTACCTTTTGCTCTTAAACCAAAGATTGACGAGCAGCTTGATAAATTAATAGCCCAGGGCATTTTAGAACCAACCGACCACGCTCCTTGGGAAACCCCAATCGTAACACCCATCAAGTCGGATGGATCATTAAGGATCTGTGGGGACTACTGTGCCACCCTGAATCACGCCCTTCAACAGAACGCGTACCCGGTGCTGGTGGTACAACACCTCCTCCATTCCCTGGGGGGCAGAAAAGTCTTCGCTAAATTAGATTTAGCACAGGCGTACCAACAACTGCCTGTAGATAAAGAAACAGCAGAGGCACAAATGATCGCTATGCACCTAGGCGCTTTTAAGTGCAACCGACTCCAATTCGGAGTTAGTGTGGCCCCAGGGATCTTTCAGAGCTTGATGGAGAGGCTATTACAGGGAATAAAAGGGGTCGTACCATACTTTGATGACGTTTTAATTGCTGCCCCAAATAGAGAAATACTAAAGGAGCGTCTTAAACTGGTTCTCCAGAAATTTAAAGACTCTGGCCTTAAAGTTAAAAAAAATAAATGTCAACTGTGTACAGATAAAGTAGAGTTCCTGGGGTACCTAATCGATAAACAAGGCATTCACCCCACCAGTAGCAAGTTAAGAGCAATCAAGAACGTCTCAAGACCCAGATACAAGACTGATCTCCAAGCTTTCCTGGGGCTTATTAATGTTTACAACATCTTCCTGCCCTACAAAGCGACCGTAGCTGAGCCCCTACATTGGCTTCTCGATAAAAAAGCAACCTGGGTTTGGGGGCACCGAGAGGAGCACGCGTACCGACAAGTGAAAGACCTATTAACTTCAGATGCTATTTTAATGCAGTATAATGAGACTTTGCCTTTAACAATCACATATGACGCGTCACCATTTGGAATAGGAGCCATTTTGAGCCACGTGTTACCAAACGGTAGTGAAGCCCCTATTGCCTATTTTTCAAGAACTTTATCAAAGGCTGAACGTAACTATAGTCAAATCGATAAAGAGACTCTTGCTGTTATATCTGCTGTTAAACGGTTTCATGAATATGTTTATGGACGAGTTTTTACTGTTGTTACCGACCACAAACCTTTGCTGGGGATTATAGTGGGAGACAAGCCAACCCCCTATATATTATCACCTAGAATGACTCATTGGTCAGAGTTTTTGGCTGCTTACAATTATAAGCTGCAGCACCGCCTGGGGAAAGCCATTCCCCATGCTGACGCATTGAGATGTGCACCACTTCCGGAAACCGTCGACGACCCAGCTCCAACCCTTACAACGCTCCAGATTGAAACGCTACATTCACTGCCGTTAACAGCTAGAGATATCGCGATCGAAACAAAATGTGATTCTATCTTAAAGCAGGTTCTTAGCTGGGTCAAAAGAGGATGGCCAGTAGATCAAACCCCTGACAACTTCATTCCCTTTAAGAATCGGCAAATGGAACTTTTTTCGCAAAAGGGCTGCATCCTGTGGGGGGATAGAGTCATCGTCCCAGAGCGGTTACAATGAGCTTTATTAAAGACACTGCATGAGGGCCACCCCGGCATCGTGCGAATGAAAGCACTCGCACGAAGCTACGCGTGGTGGCCGGGCATCGACAAACAAATCGAAGCCTGGGTAAAGACTTGTTATAAGTGCCAGGAAGTTAGCAATGCCCCACCAAAAGCAACTTCAACAGAATGGGAAACACCTCAGGGACCGTGGTCCCACATTCATATTGACTTTGCGGGACCTACTAAGGGACATACTTTCCTATTAACAGTGGATGCCTATTCAAACTGGCTCGAGATCCATGAAATGAAGAGTACCACAACCGAGTCCGTCATCCGGAAGTTAAACAGATTATTCGCGACATGGACTGCCAGACGTTCTGCTATCCGACAACGGACCCAGTTTACCGCACTTCCTATTGAACAATACTGAGCGCACCGCAGTATTCGCCATGCGCTAACTTCGCCAGTTCACCCTGCGGCTAACGGAAGAGCCGAGCGCATGATACAGTTTGTTAAAAAAAAACCTCTACAAAATGGACTATGGAGACATTGAAAATAAGATAAATAGAATACTCCTTCTCCAACACATCACTCCGCACAGCATCATCAACAAGACTCCAGCGGAACTATTGATGGGACACAAACTCCGCTCCCACCTTGACCGGCTTCATCCGTCTTACGAGCCAGAGAAACCCTGTGGATCTAGCGGAAAATGCTGCGAGTTCAAGATAGGCGACTTAGTTTTCGCCAGGAAACTAACGGTTTCTGGCGAACCGTTGTGGATCGAGGCCACTGTTATTCAAGCCACTGGACCCAGGTCGTACCGGGTGAAAACCTGTGATGGAAAAATATGGAAACGCCATATAGATCAGCTTCGCTCGAGGCTACAACCTAGTTTCCGCAATTCCGGTAACTCCCAAACTGAGGGGGGAGGGGATGTCGAAGAAACCGACTTCGAGATGGCGGCAAGCAGGAACGAAAGAAGTCAGCCATTGGGCCTGACAAGTGAAGAAGGATCAAGGATGGGGGTGGCCTTGCCACAGAGGAACAACCCAACAGAGGCAATCCCACAAGGGCCAGAGGACAATGACGAGAACATTAGCGGCACCGAGTCTTCCAACGAAGAACCACCAGCATCCGACTTGCCCAAAAATGCCCCGCCCAAACAGGCTTATGGACAAGAACCGGTGGGACAGCGTAAATCCAATAGACAGTCGAAGCAACCTTCCTACCTCAGAGATTACGTCACTGCACCCCCCCCAAACGGAACCTGGGGGGAAGGGGTGTTGTGAACTAATAAAATACTCAAATAAAGTTTGTCAAAAGCTTTAGAAAATAGCAGGGTTCTAGCCCTGCACTTCTGATTGGCTGATAATAGCGATATTGGATTGGTCCATTCAGGAGAATCTGATTGGCTGTTAACAAGCCACTCTCATTGGTTAAGGGGGTTAACACTCCACATTTCCTATTGGTTACTAGAGCAGCAGCTTCCCTATAAAAGGGCTGCTTTTGCTCTAGGGTTTTGCTCTGTTCAGAATGTATAATAAAGAGTTGAAGTTCACTGTTCACCATCTCGTCTCTGTTCCTTGCGCCCATGCGCAGAACTTAACAGTCGGCCTGCACTGCTCCCGCCTTCTCTCCACTTTCTGTACTTGGGGATCAAGAGGGAATGGTCCTTGGTCATCTCTGGAGCTCCGTTGCTCCTCTGCTCTGCTGCCTGCCTTCCATCGGTTCCATCAGCCTCAACTCCAGCTCCTCCGGTTGTCCTCCTTCATGGACTCAGGGTCCAACAGGGCCATGGCACAGTATTGGTATGTTTCTTCTGTACTCTCTATGCAGATTCTTGGCCATCCAGGCAGAGGTGGTATTCAGCCGGTTCTGACAAGTTCTGGAGAACCAATAGTGGAAATTTTGAGTAGTTCAGAGAACCGGCAAATGCCATCTCTGACTGGCCCAGCCAACTCTGTCTATTCTCTGCCTCCCATCAAGTCCCTGCTGATTGTTTGGGTCTTTTTTTGTTGCTCTGCACAGGAGAACAGAGCTAGAAAGCAGGTTAGTGAGGCAGGGAGGGAATGGAGATTTTGCAGTAACCTTCTCCTGCCATGCCACCATGCCACGCCCACCAAGCCACACCACACCCACCAAGTCATGCCCAAAGAACCAGCAGTTGCCTTTAAAAAACAAAATACACATTTGGGTCTCTTCTGTATTGTTGCCAAGAGAAGCATGTGGAATTTACCCAACGTTAGCAGAAGTAGAGTTATACGCAAGAGGGATTTTGACTTTATTATAGATTGTATGCTTTTCTGCCAAGAAAATATCCTTACTCATTTCGGCATTGCAGAACATTTTGTGGGTAATGAACATGATTATATGATTGTTAGCTATGGGCCCAAGGATTTTTTAAAATATCCTTTGGGCAAAGCTGTAAAAAACAAATCCTGCTAGATATTTTTTAAGATGCTTGGGATTTGAAACTTATTGATAGGGATGGTGTATGTTTTTTTTTTTTTCAAAAATGTTATTCCTTCTTTAAAAAAATAGGTTCAGGACATCCGAAAAATGTTTCTAATCCTTGAAGCATTGGGTGCAGAGAGAGAATAAATCAGCAAGAAAGATGCTACTGTAATGAAGTTTCTATTACCTAAATTAAAGCTTTCCTCCTTAGAAAAAATACAAAGTAAGGACTTTGTTAAGTTAGTTAAGTTTTAGTTAAGTTAGTTAGCAATTAAAATCGGGATTAGTTGTTGATTCTATTAAACTTTTTCATTATGGGTATCGTTGCATCATTATCCTCATTCATTCAAAGACTCAATCAATGTTTATTGCTGAACTGTACCCAACTTAGAAGAAAAAGAAGAAAAAAAATATGCTTAAAGTGAGAGCAATAACCATGAAGGAGCTACCATTGAGCCTACAGCATGTCAAGAGTCTTCTCTCAACTGTGAAATGGCTTTAGGGATCAAGGTCTTGTCCATTAGAAAGGTTGCATTGTAGTAAACTCCTATCTCTAATTACATTAGCTCATAATAACATCTTGTAGCTTCTTCCCCTCACAGTTTTATTTCTCGGCTTAACTAGTTTAATCTCTGGGCTCCCTAAAGGAAGAAACATGTTTTCTTTAGTTTGTGAAAGTCTGCAAAAAGCCCAATGCAGTCAATCAATAACCACGATGGGAATCACAATCACATTGTCTGCCTTTTTTGATCTCCTATTTTTGATCTCCTATTTTTGATCTCCTATTTTAATAAATAACTGAATAATTAATGCACACACCATTTCATTAAATAGATTTTTTCCTAAAGCATGGTGACCCAGTTCGGTAATCTTAGCTTCCTGGTGTTACACCGGCAGGATTTGATTTTGTCTGCTTCACACTTCCTCCACCAGCTAATTAAATTGCAATGGAAAAGGTTTAAAATCCAAGTCTAAAGCCCCTTAATGGCCTTCCAACATCAGTGAGAAAATGTTTGAGCAAGCAAGTTGGGAATTATTCCCTTAGGGATCCACTGTGCAGTGATGTTTATCTTGTACAAGTTATATTAGTATCATGGGGATAGAATGAAGTGTTGCACAGTTCTGTTTTTTCCTTGCTTCTTAACATACACAGATAAACCCTGATAGTACTTCCAAAGGCTAATTTTCCCATTTTAAAAACTGCTTTTCTTTTGTTGTGTAGGCTTTTGTTGAAAGTAATGCTTCATATATCTCTCACAGATGAACACAATACAGAAGCCTGATGATGGCAGATGAGATTCTGCCGAAACGTTGCTGCAACTTTAAAAGCACAACTATAATGACATGGGAAAATACCTGAACAAAGCTGAATACCATATATGTAAGTACTCGATTTGCATTTTTACATGCTTTCGAACTGCTAGGTTGGCAGAAGCTGGGACAAATAACAGGAGCTCACTCCATTACCCGGCGCGAGGGATTCGAACTGACAAACTGTTGACCTTTCTGATCAACAAGCTCAGTGTCTTAGCCACTGAGTCACTGTATGTATCAGAAGTGATATTCAGCCGGTTCTGATCAGTTCTGGAGAACTGATAGCAGAAATTTTGAGTAGTTCTGAGAACCGGCAAATACCACCTCTGACTGGAAATTTTACAGTATCCTTCCCCTGCCACACCCACCAAGCCACGCCCACAGAATCTGGGTCCTCATTTTACCCACCTCAGAAGGATGGAAGGCTGAGTCAACCTTGAACCTGTTGAGATTCGATCTGCCAAATTGCAGGCAGCTGTCTGCAGCAGAAGTAGCTTGCAGTACTGCACTCTAACCATTGCTCCCCGAGTATATATCGTAAACCGTCCAGAATTAAGTTATTTATGGTGTGTGTGTGTGTAATGATTGTAAACCTTCCAGAGTTACCCTGTGGTAAGATGGGTGGAGGCCAATCAGACTTATAAATAAATAAATAAATAGTTATTTATTCAAGGCATGTATTTTTACAACCAGCTTGGAGCCATTATTGAACTGAGAGTTCTGGGAACAGAAGTCAGGCTTCCTGGGATTATCCCAGAGCTGTCAATATCAGAATATTATTCTTCCAGACCTTTTTTTAGTGAGGACCCATTTTGCCAAGCAAAATTGCATAATTAATATGTGCAATCCACATAGACCATATTATCTTGGCCACTGGTGTACTCTGCTAAAACCTGCCTGAAGAACTGCATGAAGGCAGATTGTATTAGTGGTGGAAGGATTATTGGTGAGTTTTATATGTGTTCACTCCTAAATCTGTTCCATTCCAATTTTATGTACCAATGTCATCAAAATTGGGGAAAGAAAAAAAATGGCAAGAAACTCAGGTGTCTGGATGTATAATATACCTTCAGGATGTTATTTCCTCAATTACATCTTGCAAACATATTTTATTCCAGAAGAAGTTTTTTCAGGCAATTTGAAAAATTGTGAAATCTAATGGTTAACTGAACTCCAATTCACATGATTTTCAGGTGAATTTTGTTATGGACTAAGCCAATGCAGCGATACAACCCTAAACAGCTTTACTTTACAGCAGGCTTGTAATCCTGCACTTCTCATTGGCCTGCAAATAGCGAGTCGTGATTGGTTGTTTTTGGCCAGTCTGATTGGCTCTTAACGGGCCCCTCTGATTGGACGCTTGTGAAAGCGGTAAACTCAAATCATTGGTTGTTTTGACAGCACCCAGCTCTATAAAAGAGCTGCTGCTGCCCAAGTATTTGCTCTCTTATTATTTACAATAAAGAGTTGAAGTCACCGTATGATGTCTCGTATCCGTTCCTTTCACCCATGCTCAGGACTTAACAAATTTAGTCTGTGTCCCATGAAGTATGGGCCAAATGTAACCTTGAAAAAAAAAAACTAATACTATTTTTTTGTTTTTTATTTGCCTAGAACGAGGACTGAACAGAGCAAATGTTCATGGTGGCATGAAGAGAGCTAACCTCTCACTGAAATCTTTTGGTTTCAGGCTTGCCTAACTGACTAGCAAAAACTTTGTTGCAAAGACTTTATTTGATTTCAGAATGATCAGATATTACACCCTTTGCTCACTGTGAGACAATGAGATATGAAGGCCTAAGTGTCAGATTAAAACGGGAAGGTCTTGTTAAAAGTTTCCATTCTATTGTACAGCTTCCTGGACTGCTCACATTCTCACAACACAGCCTACCATCCAGGAAGCTTTGGTTGTTCCCCCTCACTCTCAAAATGTATTGGGAGGAAGAGCAAGAAGAAGAGGAGGAGGAAGATGATGATGAATGTTTTGTCCTCACTATATGTTAGTCTGTGTGCAGCTCAACATGCAACTAAACTCACCTATCCTCCATCAAAGCAGACCATGTATGTAAATCTGAATGCTTTATTGAAAGAACAGGATATAGGGAAACTGGGAAAAATAGGGATACATACAATGAGAATCAAATACAAGATAACTAGTATTAAGTTACTGCTGAACATAACAATAAACACAAGCAATTTAAATCTCACCAGTAATGCTCTCTGTGTGGGATGTGGGTTTGTCCTTGGATGACCATGTGCCACAGATTAAGATGGATTATTTTTTTGTGCTCTGCCTTCTCCAAATGCTTAAAGAAATGGAGTCTGGCTTCCCAGCGTGCACTTGTTTTGAGAATGCAGGCTGATGGGTAAAATGGGATGGGTCAGCTTCAAACAATATGCTGGGTATTTTGTCTCTCTGGCCACTAGATGGAGCTAGAGCACAACAACAGTATATAAAGATTGTATGCTGGGGCATGACAATGATGATTATTTCAGTAGTTGATTTTTTACTTGATAAAGTAAAAAATAAAGATTTCCCTTTCCAATCATATCTGATCCTAGGGTATGGTGCTCATGTCTGTTTCTTGGCTGAGGCAGCCGGCACTGTCCAAAGACAATTTCCATGGTTATGTGGCTAGCATGGCTATATGACAAAAGTGGAATACCTTTCCACTGAAGTGGTACCTATTTATCTACTCACATTTGCATGCTTTCGAACAGCTGGGTGGGCAGAAGCTGGAGCAAGGGATGAGAGCTCATTCCATTGCATGGTGCTTGGGTCTTGAAACCGAGCTGTCAGGTCTCCAGATGAAAAGCTCAGTGTCTTTAATCACTGAGCCACTGTGACCAGATAGTTTATCAATACAACACATCAATATCATAAAATATTACAATTAATCAATGTAACACATATATATCTTAAAATATTATAAAGCACTAGAACCAACATAGGTAGCAGGTAGCACATAAAGTTAGTGTAAAATCTGTAAAGACTATTAGCTAATTTAAAAGAATTAGCACCGTTTAGATAAGCTATGTGTTTAAGAACAATAAATATATAGACAATTAAATTATCTGGACTTACTGCTACTTGTTGTCTATAAAGTTTTAAGACTATTGGATCACCTCTGAGCAAAACCTCACCATCCAAGCTGTAGCATTTTATGAGAGCTTATCTAGCTAATTTTATAGTAAATATGAGGCAATAGTTAACTTCCAAAACAATCTCAAAAATCTTTTCTCTCTCTCTCTTTTTTAACGGTTGTTTGTACCACTAAAAAGTTATCCCTTGATCTTCCTAGACAAAAAGCGTGAAATAAATGTAACGTTAATGATAAGATAAATAAAGGTGAAAATAAATTCATAAAATTTGAACATTTGTTTTTGTTCAGCTAGACTTGCTAGCTGACTTCCTGATTTCCAAATATTGATTTTGTTTTAAAAAAGAGCATAAATTAAAACATTTAACAGACTGACAGCAGTGGTCATGTTTGTAGAGTGCTAGAAGATACCTTATGTTTCTCTGTTACACTTCTCATTAATAGTTCTAGTTCATGACAAGTGTTGATTGCTTTCAGTCAAAGTGGTTCCCGAGGTTGACTTGCAATAAATTCATTGTAGAGGCAAGCTCTTTATTAATTAACATGTAATCATCTAAGCCAAGCACATTCCAGAGAATTAATGGCTGAATTAAATAATTTAACTGCTGCTCATTTAATAAATTGATTTGCCACTTTTAATATTAGGCAGCATTAATTTTATATACCCGTTAATGGTAGGCAGCATTTTATTTTATTAAAAAAATATTTTAGAATTTTAGCTTTACTCTTTAATCAGAGGTGGTATTCAGCAGATTCTTACCAGTTCTGGAGAACTAGTAGCAGAAATTTTGATTAGTTCAGAGAACCAGCAAATCCCACTTCTGACTGGAGATTTTACAGTATCCTTCCCCGGCCATGCCCACCAAGCCATGCCTACAGAACCGGTAGTAATTTTTTTTTTTTTTAATCCCACCACTGTCTTTAATGCATATTCCAACATTTGGCAGATGTATGGGTATAGGTTAATATGTAAGCTCGAGAGGTCAGTTTGAACTCAGGTTATGCAAAATGCCACTTTTTATTTTAGTCACTCAACTGTGTCTCCTAAAGATGTTTAAATCAGCTCCAGATTTCCAAAAGAAACAGCTATGCAGTTACTTATAAGAGATAGAACATAGAATAATAGAGTTGGAAGGGACCTTGGAGGTCTAGTCCAATGCCCTGTTTGAGCAGGAGATCCCATAAAATCCCAGACAAATGATTGTCCAATCTCTTCTTTAAAATATCCAGTGATGGAGCACCCATAATTTCTGGAGACAAGCCCTTCTACTGATTAATTGTTCTCACTGTCAAGAAGTTTCTTCTGAGCAATGATTGCATGGGGGGGAATTTTTGGATATGGGATAGATTTGAATAAATGGCAGACACCATGGACTAGAAACTATAAATTAACCATGTCAATGGCCTACAAAGATAATTTGTATAAGATGTTTTACAGGTGGCACTTACCCCCAGCGAGAATAGCTAAGATGTTCAAAGACAAATCAGCGAAGTGTTGGAAATGTCATCAGACACCTGGATCATATTGCCATATGTGCTGGACTTGCATTGACGCTAAAAAATATTGGATGAGAATACACCTGTGGTTGGAAAAAATGATAAAACAATATACAGACTTAAAACCAGAGATATTTTTAATTGGGAATTTTGCCTGAAGGTTTCAACAGAGAGATAACGTATTTGATTATCAATGTACTAACAGCAGCTAGAATTGTATTTGCACAAAATTGGAAAAATGAGAAAATTCCAACAGAGAAGGAAACAATTAAGAAAATAATGGAATGTGTGGAAATGAGTAGATTGACAATAGCAATTAGAGAACAAGAAGAAAAAGATTATTACAAGGTTTGGAATTTATTCAATGAATGGCTAGACGGAAGAGTAAGAAACTGAAACATGTGATAATAGTAATAACATATGATAACTGATTGATTTGGATTGAATAAGAGAATGAAATAAGAGAATGGAATATATATTTTGAAAGATAATAATTACAATGTTAATAATAATAGAACAATCGACCAATGTGATATAAAATATTGATTAGAATGGTTATAAATATAAACAAGTAAAAACATATGATATTATTATGTGCATAAGATACATGTACCCAACCAACACACTGGAGAACTGAAATGTGGTTTTATTTGTTTGTTTTTGTTATAAAAAATTTAAAAAAAACTTTTTGAAAAAAAAAAAAGAAGTTTCTCCTGAATTCTATGTTGGATCTCTGCTTGATAAGTTTTTGTTGCTTCTGTTGTTAAAATACCCTCAGGTATTTTAGACAATGGTTGTCTAGTCTCTTTTTAAAAACCTCCGTTGACGGAGCACTCACAACTTCCAAAGGCAAGTTATTCCACTGATTAATTGGTCTGTCAAGAAATTTCTTCTTGGTTCTAGGTTGGTTCTCTCCTTGATCAATTTCTATCCATTGTTTCTTGTTCTGCCTTCAGGTGCTTTGGAAAATGGTTTGACTACTTTGTCTTTGCAGAAGCTCCTCAAATATTGGAACAGTGCAGAGGTGAGTTGCACATACTGTAACAACCGATTTGTCTAGTACAGAACCGAAAATGTGAGCATAGGCACTTCACGCTTGTGCATGGCTGCAAAAACAAGAGAGATTTCCTGCATGCGGCAGCCAGGGTGAATAGAGTGGGTGAGGCATGGAAATTATCTGGGCTGCGTGGGCAGGACAAGTGAGCCAGATGTATAGGATGAGATAGCACCGGGGCAGTTGGGTGGGCCAAGCTGGTGGTCAGAACTACCGGAACGGGCAAGCCGTCCGAACTGTCAGCAGCTCCAAACTGGAACAGTGCTATCATATCAACTCCCTAGTCCTTTTCATTAAGACTAGACATACCCCATTCCTGAAACTGTTCTTCATATGTTGAAGATGAAGCGTATCAGGCAAGAACCACTGATTTCTCATTAAACCAACTGTTTAATCTGGATGAAGTCAGAAAGGATGAGGAGCTATTCATTTCTTAAAGAGTTTAATGCATCCAAGTTACTTGTTGGTCTGATATTTTTATTTTCCTGACATGTGGGTCAATTATTCAGTATGATACTCTCAATTCAGATGCCAGGAAATTCAAGTGTTCTTACAATATTCTTAGCAAGTATGGCAGCTAAGTAGAGTAAAAGACAAGGCTTTAAAGTGGATCAGGAACCTAGGTACCTAGGCACCTAAAAATAGGATATTCTTACATCTCACTAGAGCTCCAGGTTCCTTTCCATCTCAATGTTTCACCTGACAGATTAAACGTGAACACAACATGAGGTTTACAATAAAAGATAGAGGGATTGATCCAACAGATATAAATTTACTCTGCATTCCACCTTTACATATGAGTGGTGCAGTGGCCTAGAGGTGGAACTCTCGCCTCACAATCAGGAGGCTATGAGTTCGATCCTAGGTAGAGGCAGCTATTTATCTCTCTGAGCACAATGAGAATATATCTGCTGAATATAATTCTGCATTGGCAACAGGAAGAGCATCCAGCCAGTAATCATAATCACTCAGCTCGATTCAGTTGCCCAGACTCTACCTTGCAAGGGATTATGGGGTCATTAGAATATGGTGATGATGTCACCTTTGCTTATGTCCCTTAAAGGTTTATCATCAAAGTCCAAAAAGCAAGGAAAGCAACGATGTGTCCCAGATCTTTAGCACCCTATGGGCTGGACCAGCCCCCAGGCCTTGAGTTTGTGATCTCTGGATAAGATGTAGTGTGGCTGAAGTTTTGCCTACAAAGCTCTAAAATAAAAGTGAATCTTCAAAACATCAAAGGAAATAGCAGCTGAACAGGAGTTGGCAACATTCCTGGAAATCTCCACTGCAAAGGCTGAATTTAGGAAGTGAACAGTATCACTTTCTGGACAACCAAAGCATCCAGTATGAAGTGGATAATTAAGGGCTCCGTGCCATTTATTATATAAAGGGAAACAGAAATAAAACACAGGGCACTGACTCATAGCTGACTCACCAAGTAGAGCACTGTTCTGAATGGGAGGTGTTTTACTCTGCTTTTTCTTCCAGCCCCACACAGTTCTCACCCCCAGACTTTCACAAATAATCTCAAACAGGATTCTTTATCATTAACAGTATAGCTGGGGAACATTTTTTTTAAAGAGAAATGAAGTCAATCTCCATTGACATAGGTATCTTGGCAATATAATGGAGGGGGCGTGCTGTTACCTTCTTCCCTTTTATAACAACAACAACAACATTAATAATAATAATAATAATAATAATAATAATAATAATAATAATAATAATCATCATCATCATCATCATCATCATCATCATCATCATCATCATCATCATCAAGTTGTGAAATCAGAATTCAAAAAAACGCGTATAACACAGGCCTTTATTTGAATGAAATACTTCAGCTGAGATCTACATATGTGCATATGTTTTGGGACCCAGAAACAGGACACTGTATTCTTTATTTTATTCTTTTCACTTCCCTCCCTCCCCCCTTCCCCCTTTCTCTCTCTCTCTCTTACACACACACACACACAAGCATACACACACACGCAAACACACACACACAGAAGATTAACAAGTCCGTTTGGCAGGGAGGCGAATAGATGTCACACCTATTCATCTCTGCCCCCTGCCTTTTATCTCCAGAACTAGGGTGGAATTTTGCTAGCAGCGGTGGCGCTTCCATCCCAAGGATTTCCACTGCTCTCCTCTCCTCTGCTTTGTGTGCATCTGCGTGTCAGGCACTGGATCCATCTGTTTCTCCTCTTCCTCATCAGCCATCTCCAGACCTGGGAGCTGTTGACTCTTCATCTGAGGGCTCTGCCCCTGTTTCTCTCTCTCTTTGACCTCTCCGTCTTCCCCCTTGGAGTTTCCAGGTTGCCCTGATGCTGACCCTAACTCCCATGCCTCTCCTCCTCCTCCTCCTCTGATTCAGCTGCTGGAGGGGCCAGTGGCCAACAGGCCACAACATATTCATATAGGTTTATGTCATGCTAAAGCTCTTGACAAGAATCTGAATTTCTAACATTCAAAGCAAATTGATGGTAGATGAGAGTCAGTTGAATACAAGGTAGGCAGGACTTAGATCTTTTGTGGGTGTAAAGGATCTTGAGACTGATGATCCACTTGATCCCTCCCTTGGACTACAGTTTTATTGTAAATGTGTTGTGTTTTGTTCTGTATTCTGTGATATGGGCCATAATCAAGAATAATCTATTACTAAATCCAATCTAATATCAGGTCTGGAATTTCCTCACAATTTCCACTCCTAGAATAAAGACCACTGGCCAAAATGAAATAGATACTTTTGGATGAACACCCATGAAATAGTGTGGGAATATGAATAGATTTCCAGGAAAAAAAAATGCAGATTATAGGAACCATTTGTGATTCAGTTTGATAGGCAGACAACACAGTCTCATTCCCAATAGCTTGCACCTGGGTTCAACAGTGAAGGAACACAGGGCAGAGAAAAACATCCTGCAGAAAGCATAGCTCATGACACAATCCTTTCAGCAGTTCCAAAAAGACTCCACAGTCCACACCCATTTGCACTACCCAGGTGATGCTGAGGACACAGATAAATCTGCAAGTGACCTCAACAACTCTCTAAAAGGATGCAAATGACCAGTTGTCTGCAAGGAATATCAATCTTTCCATTCCAGCGAAAGCTGAAAATGTTTCTTGGATGAGAAGCGAAATATCTTCAATGAAAAAAATAAGAAAGTCCAGTTGCCTCTTGAAAAAGTACCTTTGGGACACCTTAATTTTCTTTGAAGTCTTTGAACAAAAGATACTCATGTATGTAAATAAATGTTTCGAAACAAAAAGGGCCTGCACCATTTCCACTATTCAGATGACCCTGAGAGCACAGATAAATCTCCAAGTGGCCTCAACAACTCTCTAAAATAATGCAATTGTCTAGCTCTCTGCAAGGAGTATAAATCCTACCATTTTCTTTTTGGATGAGAAGTGAAGAGTCTTCAAGGGAAAACAAAGGAAGTCAGTTGCCTCTTGAAAAAGCACCTTTGGAACAACCATGACCTGGATGCCTGAAAATCTCCACAAACATTTTCTAAGCAAAACCCATTACCTTAGATTCCCCCCCCCCAAAAAAAATAGCTTACCTTAATGAATAGATTCAACACTGCTTCTAATTAAATTGCAATATATGAGCTGCCTTTCTTTTATGGTGCACATCATGATTATACATAGGGCAAGGGAATGATAATAAGACTTTGCAAAAACTGACTCAGGGTCAAATATGTATTACCTTAATTGTACTTTTCACCGCTCTTTTTCTTGTTTTGTTAGTAACTTTTTTGGGGTTGTGTCTAAAACTCCCAATTTATATTAGCACCATTATTCCTGGGAAGCAGAGATTTCTTAAGAGCCTCAAACATTCTCCTTCTCAAATCTAATTCGCCATTCCTATCACTTTGCAGCAATCTATATCTTTTACATATATACATATATACATATACATATACATATACATATACATATACATATACATATACATATACATATACATATACATATACATATACATATACATATACATATACATATACATATACATATATGTTTTCTGAGGTTATATATATATTTCCTTCCTAGAATTTTGCCAGAAGTGCAGGTTCTGTTTTCTTGAGATCAACAGCTCTTGATCCATTGAGCCTGAGAAAAAATTACAGACCCAAAAGTGACCTAGCCAACTTTTATAGTTAAGGTGCAACTAGAATTCATCTTCTTTTGGTTTTAGTCTGGCACCTTAACCACTAAAGCAGACTGGCTCTCCTTTATAGACGGGTGGAATTTTACCAGTTTGGACCGGTTTGGGCAAACCCCTTACTCTGAAGATCAAGGGTGAATTGCAACCACAGATCTTATCAGGCTTGGAGAGCTACCAGGCTGATAGCTTCCAAGTGCAATGCTGTACAAGAAAATACTTGGCAAGGAGTCTCTGAAAGTCACGAATAAATCTTCACACTAATTAAACAAACTCATTGTCTCCTACAAACACCACTCCCCTTTCACTCCTTTCTATTCCCTATGGGAAGGGCCATTCACCAGCCACCCGTGCCTTTACTCCCAAGTCAATGCTTGTTCCTTAACTGTTCCCTTCTCCTAGCAGCTCTGCACATGTGTACATCAGGAACAGGCTCCAGATGTTCTTCTCCCCCACTGATCTCTGACTCTGAGGGCAGCTGATAACTATCTGACAGCTCAAGTCCCATCTCTACCTCTGAACACAGAGCACTCATCAGAGCCTTCTCCAGACTCCAGGACTGGCCCATGTTCCTCCTCAGTCTTCTCACTGTTTCAGTCTTCTGCCAGCTCTTCTGGCCACTGGTGGGTTACAACAGCCTTTTCTTGCAACATGAGGTCCACTGAAAGAGGCCAGACATTTCATTACCCAAACTAGGAAACATCATCAGTGCTAGAAAGGAGGGACATTTGCAGGGAGGAGGAGGGGGGGGAGGAGGAATGTGAATCCTTGGTGCTCTCTGAGCTTGGTTGTTTGCTGCTTTACTTGAGTCTGATTTCTCTCTTTGTGGGGGGGAAGCCTCATGCCCGTGAAGTTTGCTGATTGCCCAAAGGAATGTATTGCCTATTTCAGATGGTGCTGTAAGCTAATAGTTGAGTGTCAGCTGATTTCGCTGGAAGGGAAAAATTTATTAGGAAAAATACTTCAGTAGGTTGCATGCACTGTGGCCTGTGGAGGAGCACCCACTTTGTGGGTGCTTCATCATTGGAGGTTTTTAAGAAGAGACTGGACAGCCACTGGTCTGAAATGATATAGGGTCTCCTGCTTGAGCAGGGGGTTGGACTAGAAAACCTCCAAAGTCCTATTGTATTGTATTGTATTGTATTGTATTGTATTGTATTGTATTGTATTGTATTGTATTGTATTGTATTGTATTGTATTGTATTGTATTGTATTGTATTCTATTGTATTCTATTCTATTCTACTCTACTCTACTCTACTCTACTCTACTCTACTCTACTCTACTCTACTCTACTCTACCTGTCCTGTCCTGTCCTGTTCCGTCCGTCTGTCCCATCCCATCCCATCCCATCATATCATATATCATATATCATATATCATATATCATATATCATATATCATATATCATATATCATATATCATATATCATATATCATATATCATATACCATATATCATATATCATATATCATATCATATCATATATCATATCATATCATATCATATCATATCATATCATATCATATCATTGTTTATAGCATGTATATGTGCCTTGTAAAAGTATCCAGAAATTTCAATTAGTTAGCATGTGGCTGAAACTCTGGCTTGAGAAGGGAATATTCTTTATCATCTTCATTGCCTCCTCACCTATTCTCAGGCTAATTCAAATATTAGCCTTGGTTCTTCTTACATCTCATTCTGAAAATACATGAAAGCTCACCCCCATGGAGCTACCTAATATCTCCTGTGAGATCTCCAGAATGAAAAGCATGCAGAGTTGCAGAAGATGGTGGGAAGCCATAAAATTCTCAGGACAGTTCATTCAGTGTTTCTTTTGATAAGTAGGAAACGTCTGTGGGGTGGTTTTTTTTCCTTCTTATTTCTCCCATGATCTTAAATCATTTTTTACCTTTAAGCTGTTTTTAAACCTTGGGATTCTTTTTCTATTGCTCTTTGCAGTGCCATTGCTTCTCATATTATTTTATTTTGCTTTATTTTGAAGCAGCTTCCTCTACAAAGTGACCGACTTATGTCTGCGTGCATCAATATCAATAAATAAACAGTGCCATTGACAGCAAAATATCCTAACTAGACCATCAGAATCCTGGCTCCTATGGGAAAAAAATTAGCAGATGGGAAAGATTTACACTAGAATCACAATGGGAGAAAAATGTAAACTGTTTCTTGCTCCGAGCTCCAGAAAGTCTGAAATTTACCCCAGCTACTACTTTGCATTTTTAGCTGCACAATTTAGATTTTTTTAAAAAATGTATTTCATATGTAAGTTAGACTTTGGGGATTTCTTCTTCTTGTTCTCATGTCAGGGATGCCATCCCACTATTTTCTGCATTGCCTGATGTCTGCATTGCCTGCAAGTAACAGGGAGGGGAAGATCAAGGGATAGGATAAGGTCAAGGGTGGGCTGCAAAAGGTTTGCCCTGCTTTGGGTGAACTGGTAGCTAATTTTACCATTTTTAATAGCCGGTTTAGTAAACCGGTAAATCCCACCTCTGGCTGGCCCTGCTCACCCCGCCTTGCCCCACATGGCCCGCTTTGGATGCCATGTAAGTACAGGGCCCACACGAGGCTCAGGAAGGGTAAAAAATGGGCCTCCCAAAGGCTTTGGAAGGCTGGAAACAGAGAGCCCATTCCTGACCTCCAGAGGGCTGCTGGAGCCCAGGGGAGGCCATTTTCACCCTCCCAGAGGCTTGAGGAAAGCCTCTGGAGTCCAAGGAGGGTAAAAATGCCTCCCCCATGATGCAGAAGGCCAAATAGGCCATACCCATCATGCCCACGCCCATCCAGCAACTGGGTAGAGAACTGGTTGCTAAATTTTTTGAAGCCCATCCCTGGATAAAGGGGAGGGTTAGCATGAGGAAACTAAACTAGGCATCGTACCATCCCATCCCTGGTGTTCAAACTCACAGGAAGAAATACAGAACCATCAATCATGCTAAGGTAGGGACTGTTACTCAAACAATTTGTTAGCACCTAACTGGACACTCATTGATAACCGGTGGGGTGGATAGGAACAAGGAAAAGTTAACCATATGCTGTGGGTGAGAAAACACCAGGTCCAGCTTTGCTTCTTCTAAACATAACTTGATTTTTAGTAATGTGTACTTTTGGCTAACCATGAGCCCAAGAGTCTTTTCTAACTGACCAAGTTAGAACAAGAACTAGAAAAGTTGTTGATGGTGTTCAACAAACCCTTCAATAACCTTCTGGTGGCCACATCCTCTCTTTGTTGATTAATAACCAGAGCTTGTTTAATAATCAGTCCAAATGAGGAATGCTTTACTTCTTCCCTTCCCTGTCAATTTGTAAAACATTCCTTGCCTGCTCTTGAGTTTCCATAAGGAGGAGCGGGGGGAGATCTGATGGAGCAATTTGGTTGCTATGACCAGAAGCACGTTCCACACATACCTTTCTCCAGATTGTGTCCCAGGTTACCAGAGCCAGCCGGAGAGGCATGTTTTCTACAACCTGCAAAAGTGCTTCAGTGGAGAATGTGATTTATAACACAACCTGGGAGGAAGGAGGAAACAGGGTCATAAGTGGGCAGTAAATTACATAGGGCAGAGCTGACTGCACTTGGGAAAAGAGCTGACATGTTGCTCCTAATAGATAATTGGATTTCTTTTGAATCTTGGTTCAAGGATCATGGATTAATTAGGGCATCCATCGGAACCCTGACACATAGCTTATTTAATAATCAGTCCAAATAAGGCATGTTTTACTTCTTCCCTAGAGAATCAACTGGTTGTCTCATCAGAAGGGGCCTCATTCTCTGTGCTTCTTGACTCTATAGTCCAGATGATGTGATTGTTATCTGGACATGGAAGACATCAGCAAACAACACAGAGCTCTTAGTAGTGCAGATAGTAATAAGATTCAAAATTCATGTTTATTATATGGGGAAGAGGTACTAACTAGCTCCAAGCACTGCATCAGCACTCGAGACCATTAATTTTCATTATGATTTGCATACAGAGACTTTTAAAAGGTTTAAATTAATAAAGGAGAAGAAGCCAGTCTGGCTGAGCCAGTCTCGTGGCTCAGCCGCTGAATGCTAATGCCCTCTTCCAGGTTAGCAGAGGTGACCTTGGTTGCTCCAAGTGTATTTATCTTCCCCTTCTGGGGAGAATAAGCACACTACATGTGCCTGTGTGTTCACTGGAGGTTCTAGCAATGTTTCCCACATTAAGATATATTGAGTACCATTTACATGTGCTTCAAAGGGACACAATATCATATAGAATGTTGTGAGGATATTTTCCACCATTTTTTAAAACCTTTTGATGCTCATTGTAATTGCATATTGTTCGGTCATGGTGTAAGTTCAGCCTAGATAAATTCAGCTATGATCTTCCCTATGTGGGACCCTTTTTCATATGTCACAGTCCTACCCTTCCCTCTTCTCCTCTCCTTTCCTTCCCCTCTCTTTGCTCTTCTCTCCTCCCCTCTCCTCTCCTGTTCTTCTCCTCTCCTCCCTTCTCCTCTTCTTTCCTCCCCTCCCCTCTCCTGTTCTTTCAGACTCCTCTCCTCTTCCCTCCCCTCCCCCTCCTCTCCTTACCCTCTTTTCCCTCTCCTCTCCTCTGCTCTTGTCTACTTTCACTTCCTCTGCTTTCCCCTCTCTGTTAAGAAGGTAGTATCAGTTTCTAACAGCCACTTATCACCTTGAAGGCTGTTTATTGTTTCCCCTTCTCCTTTCATATAGCCCTGAAAGGAGAGTCAGAGATGGAAAATTTGACAGTTTAATAGGGAAGAACAACCCTAGCTTTCAAATTATTTATTGATGCATCATGATGTGTGAAGATGATCATGCTACCTCACTATCTCAATTTCTTTTAATGTTATATGCCATCCATAAAAAAATTAATTTCAAAACCAGCCCAAAATTAAGAGAGTAAAACTTTGACTGAAATAGGGGAATGCCCAGAATCTATTTAATTTAGATGTGTGTTGAACTTGTCATAGTCTGCGGCAAGATATTTGGGGTTTTGGATCTTCTACAACATGAGAGTTCAACATGGAGAGAACTTTTGGGTGGGAGGGGGAAAGATATAAGCTATGAAGTATTAATTATGATGCATTAGTATCTATCTTTCTCATTATGCAAGACCTTTAGCTTCTTGAACTTCTGCAATAATTTTTAACTGTCTTTTTGCTTCAGAAAATAATTACCTTCATGATTCAACTTTTTTTATTTTTTAAACAAGATGTTCAAGAAAAGAGAACAGAATACAAAGACCTATTCTCTCTGTCTCTCTCCCCTCTCTCTCCTCTCTCTCTTTCTTTCTCTCTCTCTTCCTCTCTCCTCCACCACTCCCTCTCTTTCTCTCTCTCCACCAAATCTAATAGTCTTAAAGTTCTGCCTGTTATTCAGGCTGCTTCTTTGGAGGAAGGAATTGATATCACTTGTGTGTCTGAGACATATCCAACTATGTACATTTTGGAACTGGAAGTAGAATACGTACAGATCTCTCAAAGGAACAACCATTTATCCTCTTAGGAACTTTACTATTAGTAACGGTATTTTTTTTGTATGTCTCTTCTGCCCTTTAACAATAATAACTTCACTTAGAATTCATATTTTTCTGCTCTTTGTCTTAACCATTTTGTTTATTTAGATTTACTAATTCATTTGATGTTAATGCCACCTGACTCAAAATAAACAATCATTGTAGCTCTGCATGCTGCATTTTGGTTGTTTTCCTGGATGATGCTAAAGAGAAGTGTCCTGGTGGAGTAGTCTGATCTCATCCAACTCTATGGTTCTAAGATATGCATTGTTTCTGTTCACACTTTCTCTTTCTTCCTCTTTCTTTCTCTCATAATAACCCCACCATCACCCAATATTGACTTATTATGCCACTTGCCAAGTTTAGTTGCTTCATAGATTTATTCTCTATTACTATTTGTCAGAAAGATCCTTTGAGTTTCCTATAGCTTCACCAATATTTAATTTATCATCTACCTTTCTATCCCCCCCCTTTCTATTTCTCTCTCTATATATATCAACTCTCCCTCTTTCTCTCTCTTTATAATTCTCCCTCTCTCTCTCTCTCTCTCATCTCTCTCTATCTCAAATATATTTGATACCTATCTTGCAGTTCAGGTAACTCTAAATGACTTACATCAAGATGAAAAAAGAAACATTTAACAATTTTAAATATTTTTCCCCTAAGCCTGGCCTTGAACTGAATTTTTTTGCAACTAGTTTCTGATATCAAAACAGAACAAAAACAAAAACAAATATTACCAAGAAAGAGTCACAGCAAAACTATTTTATATCTCTGCTATATGATATTAGTAAAACACAGTACGATTTAAATTTTAATTGGAAATTTTACTGAGTTGTCAAGTCCATGAATAACTATGTCAATTTGTCTTTTTATTCAGATTTATCTGCTGTTCCATAGCTATTCTCTTGACAACTTATAATAAAATAGAAGGTAAAACCATAAATTGAAAGCAACATAAAATATGAATAATTAAATTCACAGCATTTTGAAAATTAAATACATCCAAACTACCACATACCGTATAAACTCGAGTATAAGTCGACCCGAATATAAGCCGAGGCACCTAATTTAACCACAAAAAACTGGGAAAACTTATTGATTCGAGTATAAGCCGAGGGTGGGAAATGCAGCAGCTACTGGTAAATTTCAAAAATAAAAATAGATACCAATAAAAACTTTCACTAGTACAGTTGAGAATAAGTTTGATGTTCACAATTTCCTCTTTGAAAGAGACCAGTAAATAGGGAACAAGAAGATGAAGAAAAAGAAGTGTGTTTTTTCACACTTTTCACAATGCAGTGAACAAAAATGGCATCATAGGAACAGGCTTATTCTCAGTCCAAAGATTTGTTTCTGATTTCTTCCCTGATTTAAGGGAAATTTGGGAAACGATCTCACTATCATGAAAGGTTTAATTGATTCACTAACCCAAAAGATGATGATGATGACAGTGGGAGGCAGGAGTCACTCTCTCTCTTGCAAGAAAAAAGCAAGAGCCATTCTTATGATCTCTCCCTCTCTCTCTCTCTCCTCATAATACAGTCAAGCCTTTTCCAGCACGTGCGATCTGCCTTCGCCACTTTGCACCTTGCAAATGCAAAATCCTGGGGTTTTTGCATTTGCAAGGTGCAAAGCGGCGGGGGGGGGGAGCGGTTGTTTGGAAAATATGATAATGATCTTAAAGTTTATCATGGAAGGGTGAATAGGAAGATTCTTCCCCCCCGCCTTTGCTCTCCCCCGCTCCGAAACAGAGAGCAGGGTCTCGTATCTCGCTACTCCCGGAGTGGGACCTTTTTGGAAGGGGCAGAAAGGGAAGGTGAGGACGCGCCAAGTTTTGAGTTGCTTTGGAAAGCGCCAGAGCCAGAGGACCACACGAAGACCCCCCACCCCCACCACTACAGCCTCTCTTCGGGCCTCCGTGGTCGCGTCAGCCTAAGCAGGCAGGGGTTCCATATGCTGTAAACCACAAACAGCTTCAACGTTAGAAATCCCAGCCTCTGCCTTACCGCACACCCGTTCTGGACTCCCCAAGTGGGTCCCTTTCAATCGGCGGCTCTTTTTTTTTTTGCTCCGATTGGCCCCCGCGGCTTTCCGAAGCGCTGGCCGAAGTCAAGAGTTTTTCGCCTTTCCTCACGTGAGGTCAGCCCATTTTAGAAACTCACCCCTGACAATCCGCCCCCTCCACGCACACAGACGGACACACTTTCGTCCAACGCAGTCTGTTCCTCCGGTCGGACAGATTCTCGAGCTCCGGAGCCGCCTAAAGTTCCCGTCCTCCTCCCTCCTCCTCATTGTTTTGACTACTTTTCCTTTCCTAAAACCCCTCCCCAGAGAACTTGCCACTTTTGCCGAAGAAGAACTCAAAAGCTCGTTTCTGAGCGAAGGGCAGGCAGACTTTCGGCTAAGCAGCTCTCCTCCTCCCAGTTCCTTTTACCGAGCACTACCCCAAAGCGATGCAAAAACTCGCAAGTGGAGAGTCCCAAGTTCACACTTGCACCTTCGTTTTTTATTCCAAACTTGGGTGGAAGCACGGGGGTGGGGATGTAGGGTGTGGCGGGGGAGGGGGTGTTGTTGCTCCAAGACCCTCGTTAGGAAAGCGAGCAACTCACTCCTCGCTTCCAGCCAATAAATCTTGCCCAGAGGAGCGGCAAGAAATGCTCGAGGAAGCTTGTGTGTGGGGCCAGTCCCGTTACCGCTTTACTCTGCGTGTGTCCTATATTACAGCAATGCTGCCTGCACATCAGTGGCCAGAGAGGGGAGAAGGGAGGAAAAGCCTGTTTACACAGACTGCAAACCACCTGGGGAATAATGCAGGAAAGGAAGTGAGCCGGCTCTCTGTCTGACTGCTCTAACTTCCTGCTCTCTCTCTCTCTTTCTCTCTCTCTCTCTCACACACACACATTTCGCACACACACACTGGGGGGGGTGGAAGGGAGAAAGAAACAAGGGGAAAAAAATCAGGATCTCATTACAAGAGCAACAGAGCGTTTTAGAGGACTGTCAGCATGGAAAACCGCAGCTCTCTTTAAAACAGTGAGAAGAGACTGGCGAGAAGCCCACCAGACCAGGGGCTGGGTACATAATTCGAAAGTTGGAAGGGAGTCTGGAAGCGAGGAAAAGGGTTGTCGGGGAGACAGGTAGGAGCCGAAAAACAATGCAATGCTTCTGGGCTGCTATTGATTGCAAAATAACTTGCAGGAGCACTTTATTTTTCCCGATAAAACACCAGAAGGGTCGTGCCAGGGGGATCCCTGCCTCGCCGCAAGGCATCTGGTTGGGGCAGTTGGGAAAGGGAGAGGAGGGGAAGGGAGCCGAGCCGTGTGTGCGTGAGTTTGGGGCCGGTGGGGGCGAAAGTTTTGGGGTGATTTTTCTTGCTGCTGGCAATGTGCCATCAATATATACATGGGGGGGGCATATCGGGGGAGGGGAAGCAAAAGCTTTGGAACGTTATTCCTCGGGAGGAGGGGGAGGAGGTGGTGGCGGCAGCTTGCATTGTTTTCTGAGCTCTAGGCTCGCGGGTTCAGAAAACAACGCGAGGCGAGGTCGCTTCGGCTCCGCTCAGCTTCGTTTCCTAGCTGCTTTCAGTCCGCTCGGGAGGAGGCCACCACCACCTCCCCCCCCTCCCGAGTGGACTGAAAGCAGCTGGAGCTGAGGAGCCGAAGCGACCTCGCCTCGTGTTGTTTTCTGAACCCGCGAGCCTAGAGCTCAGAAAACAACGCAAGCTGCCACCACCACCTCCTCCCCCTCCTCCTGAACGGACTGAAAGCAGCTAGGAAACGAAGCTGAGCAGAGCCAAAGCGACCTCGCCTAGCGTTGTTTTCTGAGCCTAGAGCCAGGGCTCTTTCATTGCACGGTGGAGTCCATGAAGTGGGGTTTGCCTGCAGGAAAGCGGCTGCCCAGCTCCGGAGCTCCACACCATTTTTTTTTCAGAGGGGAATCTGACTCGAGTATAAGCCGAAGGCAGTTTTTTCAGCACAAAGAATGGGCTGAAAAACTCGGCTTATACTCGAGTATATACGGTAATTAAAGTTGGGGAAAAAAACTTGCTAAAGTGTGCCTATCTCTTGTAAGTATGACATATGAAGAAGATCTTAGAATTCAGATTAATTAATAAATTTGTATCAATGTAAAAATGCTTCTAAAGTAAACATCAGTGAGGTACAATGTGGTTAATTGTAGTATCTAGATCCAAAGCATCAGATATAGCTTCAAATGTTGTTCAAAAGCTATAATTGTATTTCTTATACAGATAGTCAGTCAACTTATGATTAGAAGTGAGCCTAAAATTTTCTGCAAGTTGATGAGGTGTAACATAAATGAATTAAAAGTAATAAATTAATTAGAAAATAGTGAAATACAGATTACTAAAATGAGAGATTGGAACTGATATTGTTTTGTTATTGTAATGTTTGCATTTTTAATGGAATTATATATAGAGAGTTAAATGGAATAATTGTGAAAAAGGGGAACTATGATAAGTTTATTAACTATGTTTAATGAATTTATAAATTATAGCTGAAATGAAATATGGAAATTGTGACTAGGAGAATAATATCAGTTTTTATGATGAGTTGAATAGATTATTATTTCTTCTTTTAAAATTATAAATATTCTTTAAGTAATTAAAGGGGAAACTTGCAAGCCTTGAATTGAAAGGTATATATGTAATGTAGTAGTTAGAAGAATACTGGTATGAACTTTATAGGTGATAATTAAAAGCTAAATAATTAATGGGATTTAAAGGGGGGATTAATTACATGATATGTAAGCTATAGGGTAGCACACTCAAATTGACAATAGTAGGGGATTTTTTTTTTTTTTTTTTGAAATGTTTGAATTGAGATTGAATTTTTGGAATGATGAATTAAGTATATGAGATGAAATTGCAAACCTGACAGAGAAAATCATAAAGTATAATGAATATGAAAATATGAGAGTCACTTAAAGTTTAAGGAAATAGATTAAGTAATGAACTGAAAAATACATAAAACAAGCTGGAGGAAAATATACAATAAAAACGATAGAAAATATGAAAAGTAACGGTAAGATATGAATTTAAATGCAAAAGAGGTATATGAAATTAAAGTCATGATTGTATGGAAATGTGGTTATCTGGAATCATGCTGTTCACTGAAAAAGGATATTTTTAATATGTAGGAAAACTGAATAAAATTTTATTAAAAAGAAAAAAGAGAAGAACTGAGCCCAAAATTCCTGTTGCTAAGCAAGACATTTGTTAAGTGAGTTTTGCCCCATTTTATGACCTTGCTTGCCAAAATTGTTAGTGGATCACTGCAGTTGTTAAGTTAAATTTGCTTCCCTGTTGACCTTCTGTTATGTTCTGTGCATGGGCGCTAAGGAGGAGACGAGCCGGTGAACAGTGAACTTCAAACTCTTTATTTACATGTATAACAGCTCTTGAGTATTTAACCAATGAAAACATAGGGAGCACTAGCTCCGTTAACCAATGGGAGAGGCTCATTAATAGCCAATCAGATTCTCCTGAACGGACCAATCCGATGTCGCTATTATCGGCCAATCAGAAGTGAAGGGCCAGAACCCTGCACTTGACTTCAAGCTCTTAATAATCTTTATTCAAGTACTTTTATTAATTCACAACACCCCTTCCCCCCTGGGTTCCTTTTAAGGGGTGCGGACACGTAGTCTTTGAGGTAGGCAGGTTGTTTTGATTGTCTATTTGATTTACGTTGTTTTCCCGGTATTTGGCTACAGTCTTGTTGGGGTAGGACGTTATCTGATGAAGAGGGTGCCTCCAGTTTTGTATTTAAATTTTCGTTGCCGCTAATGTTCTCGGCATCTCCTTGAGGCGAGCTCACCCCCATCCCCGATCCTTCTTCACGTGTTGCCTCTGAGTGGTCATTACTTCTGCTTAAGCTTTCTGCTGTTTCAAATTCAGCTTCCTCGGTATCTCCTCCCCCCTCGGTTTGGAAGTCAGGGGAGTCGGAGATCCCCGACTGTAGCCTTGAATGCAGCTGATCAATATGGCGCTTTCATATTTTATCATCGTGACATCTCACGCAGTACGATCTGGGGCCGGTTACTTGGACTACAGTTGCCTCGACCCACAATGGATCACCCGAAAAGTTCCTAGTGAAAACCAAGTCGCCTACCTGGAAGTTATGGCATTTCCCGCTGGATCCGTGTGGTTTTTCAGGTTCATATGATGGGTGCAGACAGTCGAGGTGGGAGCGGAGCTTACGCCCCATCAATAACTCGGCGAGAGTTTTGTTGGTGACGCTGTGCAGAGTGATATGCTGCAAAAGGAGTATTCGGTTAATCTTGTCTTCTATGTCGCCATATTCTATTTTATGCAAGGTTTTCTTGACGAATTGTACCATGCGCTCGACCCTTCCGTTGGCCGCTGGATGCGCCAGAGAAGTCAGCGCATGGCGAATACCGCAGTCCTCCAGGTACTGTTCAAAGGACAGTGCGGTAAATTGGGGCCCATTGTCGGATACCAGAACATCTGGTAATCCGTGTGTTACAAATAGTCTGTCTAGTTTCCTGATGATTGATTCGGTTGTTGTATTTCTCATCTCATGGATTTCAAGCCAGTTCGAGTAGGCATCCACCGTTAATAAAAATGTGTGTCCTTTGGTAGGTCCCGCAAAGTCCAGATGAATATGGGACCATGGTCCCCTCAGTGTTTCCCATTCAGTCAGGGTTGCTTTCGGAGGGGCGTTGCTTACTTCCTGACATTTGTGACAAGCTTTTACCCACGTCTCGATCTGCTTGTCGATACCCGGCCACCACGCGTAGCTTCATGTAAGGGCTTTCATGTGCACAATGCCGGGGTGGCCATCGTGCAAGGTTCTTAGTATCGCTCATCATAACCCATCTGGGACAACGACTCTATCACCCCAGATAATGCAGCCCTTCTGGGAAAATAGTTCCATTTGTCGGTTCTTGAATGGGACATAGTCGTCAGGTACCTGGTCCAATGGCCATCCGTGCTCGACCCAACTGAGGACTCGTGCTAAAATGGGGTCGCGTTTCGTTTCCATTGCGATATCTCGGGCTGTTAGTGGCGGTGTTTGAAGTGTCTCGATCTGCAGTGTTGTAACTGTCGGAGCGAGGTCATCAATGGTCTCCAGAAGTGGTGCACAGCTCAATGCGTCGACGTGAGGAATGGCTTTCCCCGGGCAGTGTTGCAACTTGTAATTATACGCAGCCAAGAATTCTGACCAGCGAGTCATTCTGGGAGATAATATATAAGGTGTTGGCCTATCTCCCGTTATTATTCCCAGCAAAGGTTTGTGGTCAGTCACTATAGTAAAGGCTCGGCCATACACATATTCATGAAATCTCTTAACAGCAGACACAATAGCAAGGGCCTCTTTATCAATTTGACTGTAGTTGCGTTCTGCTTTTAATAACGTCTTTGAGAAATAGGCAACAGGGGCTTCACTACCGTTTGGCAAAATGTGGCTCAAAATGGTGCCCACTCCAAATGGTGATGCATCACACGTGATCGTTAAAGGCAAAGTCTCATTATAGTACATCAAAACAGCATCAGAAGTCAATACATTTTTCACATGTTGAAACGCCTGCTCCTCTTTGTGTCCCCATACCCAGGTTGCTTTTTTATCCAACAAACGATGTAGGGGTTCGGCTACGGTTGCTTTGTGAGGCAGGAAAACATTATAAAAATTGATAAGGCCTAGAAAAGCCTGGAGGTCGGCCTTATTTCGGGGTTTTGGGGCGTTCTTGATTGCCCTAAGTTTGCTATCGGTGGGGTGAATGCCTTGACTATCAATTAAATATCCTAAAAATTCTACACAATCCGTACATAATTGACACTTGTTTTTTTTTTTTTAACTTTGAGACCTGAGTCTTTAAATCTCTGGAGAACCAACCCCAGGCGATCCTTTAGTATTTTCTGAATCAGGGCAGCGATTAACACATCATCAAAATATGGGACAACACCTTTTATCCCTTGTAATAGTCTTTCCATCAAACTTTGAAAGATTCCCGGGGCTATGCTTACTCCGAACTGGAGTCGGTTACATTTAAACGCACCGCGGTGCGTAACGATCGTTTGGGCCTCTGCTGTTTTTTTGTCTACTGTTGGTATGCCTGGGCTAAGTCTAGTTTAGCGAAGACTTTTCTGGCCCCCAGGATATGGAGGAGGTGTTGCACCACCGGTACTGGGTAAGCATTTTGTTGAAGGGCGTGGTTCAGGGTGGCTCAGTAGTCCCCACAAATTCTTATCGATCCATCCGGCTTGATGGGTGTCACGATTGGGGTTTCCCAGGGAGAGTGATCGGTTGGTTCTAACACACCCTGGGCTATTAATTTATCAAGCTGCTCATCAATCTTTGGTTTAAGGGCAAATGGAACTCAACAAGGCTTAAGGCGGATGGGAGCTATTTCGGGATTGAGGTTAAATGATATCGGGGTCCCCTTGTACTCACCTAGTTTTTCTGCAAAGACATCCTGGAATTCTTGGACGAGGTCCTCTTCCCAGTTGCTGCTGCAGATTCGGTGAATGTCGGCTACTTCAATTCTGAGTGGAGCGAACCATTGGAGGTCTAACAAACTAGTGCAATCCCTGTCGATTACAGTCAGGGGTAGGAATGCTGTATGGTTCTTAAACGATACCTGGATTCGGCTGGATCCAACGACCAGAATTCGATTTCCTTGACTGTCTTTGAGTATGAGTCTTTGGAATCTGAGGTTTTTCCCGCCGGACAGTAGGGATGAGCTGCTTGAGGGTCTTCCAGGAAACCATCGAGAGGGACGATCCTGAATCGACTTCCATCAGGCAGGGCTGGTTTTCGATGGTCACTTTCACTCGGATCTTCTTGGCATCAAGAGATGAGGCCTGACCGATCGTGATAGTTTGGTGAGCCTCTTCTCGCTTCGTTGAGTGGTTTAGGGTTTTGTTTCTGTAGGAGTGGTTGTTCCATTGGTGGTTCACGAGTTCTCGCTTTACAGGATGGCTTCTTGTCAGTTGGCGATAGTTAGCCCCCCTCGAGGGCTGGCTGGGTCCTAGCTTGCTTCTACAGACCCGTCCGATATGGCCTCTTTTCCCGCACACATGGCAGAGCGTGTCAAGGAATTTGCATTCTGACCGGGGGTGGCTTGCTCCACAACCAGCGCATTGGTACTGCGATTTTTGGCATTGGTCTCGTTCGGACCGAAGTCGGTGGACCTCTTCTTCATCGCTTTCTGATGACGATTCGAGGTCCTCGTGGTGGGCTGTCGTTGGCTGTCCTTCTGACTGAGGTGAAATTTTGCGGGTGAGTTGGCGAAGCGGGGTGTGGGTGCGGCGCATTTGGGCAGCCGACTTCCTGGTTGCTTCTGCTGCAGTAGCTTCAGTGATGGCATCTTTAAGGCTAATGTCGCCTTTTGCCATCAGCTTATTCTATGTGCCTGGAGCATCTAATCCCAGAACTATTTGGTTTCTCAGGGCTTCTTCTAGGTCAGCAAACTCACATAGGCCTCCCAGATTCCGGAGATCTGCTATGAAATCAGCAACACTTTCGCCCTTCTGCTGACTTCTCTGGTAAAATTCATGCCTTCTAATGAGCGTTGGCACAGTCGGTGCATAGTGGGCCCTCAGCAGGAGTTCGAGGACGTCCCAGTCCATAGACTTTACTTCTGCCGGTTTCGCTAGTGCCTTGGCTATCTTGAATACGGTCGGCCTGCAATGAGTTAGGAATACCGCCCGTTTCTTTCCGGTAGTGGCATCCTTTAAATTGTTGGTCTCCAGAAACATCTGGAAACAATCCATATATGAGACCCAGTCTTCTTGCGTTGGGTCGAATGGAGCGGGTGGTATGACGCCACCGGACATGGTTCCACCGTTGGTGCAGTGCAGCCACGTGCTCTGTTATCGTTCTTTGTCGTTCAGTCAGCTCTGATGTCTCCACATCCCATCCTCGTCGCCAGTGTTATGTTCTGTGCGTGGGCGCTTTGGAGGAGACGAGCCGGTGAACAGTGAACTTCAAACTCTTTATTTACATGTGTAACAGCTCTTGAGTATTTAACCAATGAAAACACAGGGAGCGCTAGCTCCGTTAACCAATGGGAGAGGCTCGTTAATAGCCAATCAGATTCTCCTGAACGGACCAATCCGATGTCGCTATTATCGGCCAATCAGAAGTGCAGGGCCAGAACCCTGCACTTTACTTCAAGCTCTTAATAATCTTTATTCAAGTACTTTTATTAATTCACAACACCTTGTTTCTCAGAAGAAGGAATCACATGACCCCAGGACACTGTAACCATCATAAATATGAGACAATTGCCAAGCGTCTGAATTTTGATCATCTAACCATGGGGATGCTCCAACCATCATGTGTGTGAAAAATTGTAAAAGTCGCACCAACGGTTGAAAATATGACGCATCAGGGGACAAAACTTCGTTTTCGCCATCATTGCCTCCTAATGTATGGTGTATTCTAGGCTATTTACATGGAATAACAATTGGTCATACTTTCTTGTTCAAAATATTTGGAATTCATTCTATAAGATATGATGAAGGCCACTAACCATGTTGATGTTAAAGAAATAGCCAGGAATTATCCCAAAGCTGCTTTTTCAGGAAACAACTGGACTTTCTTAGTTTTTCTTTTGAAGGCGTTTTGCTTCTCCTCCAAGAAGCTTCTTCATCTCTGACAGGATAGTGGGGAATGGAAGGATTTATATTCTTTGCACACAGCTGGTCATTTGCATCCTTTTAGAGGGTCGTTGAGGCCACTTGGAGGTTTATCTGGGTCCTCAGAGTAGTGCTCCTGGTTCCTGTAGCCTGCATTTTTTCCTCTGAAATCCATTCCTACTCCCACACCATTCAAAGGTTGTTCATCCCAAATTGTATAGCTAAAAATCTGTAGATATTATCAATCCTCTAGTTCATGGTTATTCCAAAGGTGCTTTTTTCAGGAGGCAACTGGACTTCCTTGTTTTTATCTCTTTTGAAGACATTTTGCTTCTCATCCAAGAAGCTTCTTCCACTCTGACAGGATAGTGGAGAATGGAAGGATTTATATTCCTTGCAGACAGCTGGTCATTTGCATCCTTTTAGAGGGTCATTGAGGCCACTTGGAGGTTTATCTGTGTCCTCAGAGTTACCTGGTTCCTGTAGGGTGCAATTTTTCCCTCTGGAAAGCCATTCCAACTCCCACAAAGGAGTAGGAATTATCTTATTCTCAATGGGAAAATGGTCAGCTGCGTGACCAACAGGCGCGCCTTGGAACTTGGCTTGCTTGTTAATCTTCCTGGAATGACCCTGCGGGCATGCCTGAATTGTGAGCCATGGAAGGCCTTTTTATAAAAGAAAAGAAGAGTGAAATAAAGGTGTGGGAGGGGGTTGCAGCTACCTGCTATATCTTCTGGATTTTTAATTTAAAATCTGGATATAAATCTGTTAAAGGGGAAAAAATATCTATCAGCAGAGAGAAAACTTTAAGTCTTCTGGTTTATACTGAGCCACGCATCTTTGGTCATAGAGAACTTCACCTTTTATTATAAACATTTGTTCATAATTTGCTTTGTTTCGTTTCTCTTTATTTTGTATTTTATTGTCTGTTGTTTATGTTTCACAAGCCATCCCATAATAATGGACTCACTGGAAATTTTGTGAAAGGCTTCCAAATTAATGCAGTGCCTGCCCTTTGATATAATTACTTTGAAAAGGTGAAAAGAAACGAAGAATGCAGGTAATCTTTCATGTCTGAAGTTGTGTAGGATCCCTTGATCATACCCAGAGTTGGACAAATAGATTTAGTTAGGGTTAGGGTTACAGTTAGGATCCCTTCCAACTCTGTTATTCCTTATTCTATTGTTGGAAGAAATGTCCATTTGGGTTCAGTTCAAGTGGGAAGAAAGACACTGGAAACATGGAGGCTGTTTAGAAAGATGGTTTAATGGTGGACGAGTTCACCTGGCTTGGAGCTCTTGGGCAAAAAAGGGAAGAAATGCTGAGAATCCCTGGGTTTTATACCCTCTCTGGGCTTTGAACTTCCTGGGGCACAGGAATATACTGATTGGTTGGTGTCAGAGGTCATAGCTAGCTTTGTAGGTTGTCTGTGTGCTAAGTTTGGTTGAAATGTGGTGGGTGAAGGGCAATTAAATGGCTCTCCTTGAAGGAGGTAGAACTTTGTTATGTAGAATAGGCTGCCCCAGGCCTAAATGGCCCATTTTTTTGTTTTGTTTTGTTTTGTTTTTTGTTTTCCCAAATTTTGTTCTATTGTACTTTACTAATTTATTTGATTCTTTTTGTTAGTTTTTATTGTTTTTTTATTTTTATTTTTTTGCTTTAAATATGGTTTTCCATTGTGTAAGCCACCTCAAGTCACCATGGGCGAATAGGCAGCAATATAAATTAAATTAATTAATTAACAAAGGTGGGGAGGGGCCTGAGTTTTTGTCTCTCTGAGTTTCAACTTCTCTTTTAGGGGAAATATTCTGCCTTTTTAGTATATCCTAACATATCTCATTTTCCTAGGAGAGGGGTGGGTTTGAACTTCCAATACTATGTTCTAAAACAGCAAATCCAACTAATACCATGATGACAAACCTATGGCACGTGCGCCACCTGTGCCACGTGTGGCACACAAAGCCATTTGTGCCAGCACGCGAGCTGCAGGCAAACTTACTCTCACTGCGCATATGCGCACCTCACAGCTGATTTTTGGTGGGTTTGAGGCCTTTTTCGGCCTCCCAAAGGCTTGAGGAAGGCTTCTGCAGGCTTCTGCAGGCTTTGCAGGACGAAAACTAGCCCTGTTTTGTCACTTCTTGTTTTTCCAAAGATACCGGAAGTAACAAAACAGGGCTAGTTTTCGGCCTGCAGAAGCCTTCCTCAAGCCTCTGGGATGCCGAAAAAGGCCTCAAATTGGCCGAAAGTCAGCTGTGAGGCACAGTGCAGGTAAGGGGCAGTGGGGTGTGGGTGGGGATTATGTATGTATGTGTAGGGGGCATGGGGGGGCATGCATTCCCTTCTGAGTGCTGGCACACGAGTGTGCGAGCACGTGCACAATTTTTGGCACAGGAACCCAAAAAGATTAGCCACCACTGAATAAATACATGAAAGAGATTGGTGAATTGCACAGTAAAGCTTATGTCCTATGAATCCAGCTGCCAACATCAAATTTCTTTATTCTGTAAATCTTATAAGTGGCTCTTTTCACGGAGTGACATAAACACGTAGAGCTTCTTCTTGATAAAGACAATTCTAGGATTGTCAGGAAGAGTTAAAATATACATATTAAAGCCCTCATTTTCCATCTGTCTGTCCATCCATTCATCTCCCTTTATTTCCCACCAAAGCGAACAAGATCGTTCCTGGCATGCCGTATTTGAGAGGGACTCTGGAGAGAAGGACAATGGCAGTCGTACAGCTCATCTGCATATTCAGCCAGCAATTCTGGCACATGATTAGAAGGAACGGTTATGAATACCAGCAAATACCCTTGTTGGAAGAGTCAACGATGGCGCAAAACAAGGCAAGGGGAATTGAGATGACTTAATTCAACAGAAGAGTAGAACTTAAAGGGTAATTGAGGCCTAAGTTCCTCCCCACAAAAAAGCTCCTATTGGCCCTATTTTCAGAGGGTGATTTTGAAAAATTGGGGAGGGCAAATGTTTTTGATCGGCAGTTTTGGAAAATAAGAGTTGGATTTTTTAAAATGATGATAGATAGGCAGGCAGGCAGGCAGACAGGCATACAGAGATAGATAGATAGATAGATAGATAGATAGATAGATAGATAGATAGATAGATAGATAGATAGATGAGAGACAAACAGACCGACAGACAGACCAATGAACCAACCGACAGGCAGGCAGGCAGATAGACAACAAGCAGAGAAGCAGACAGGCAGACACAGTAGACAGACAGACAGACAGGCAGATGATAGTCAGTTACAGTAGACAGGTAGATAGGTAAACATATAGGCAGACAGGCAGATTACATAGACAGATCGCATTGTGATTGCTTGGATTTCTTCATGTCTTCCCTGCTGCACTATAGGTCTGGCACTTTATCTTACAATATCTTTTTTAGGCTGATATTGAAGTTATCATTCTTAAGCCCACCTCTTCAGTTATTGGAAGCTTTTATCCCATTGTCCCAAAGGTGCTTTTTCAAAACTTTCTGGTTTTTCTTTGAAGACGTTTCACTTCTCATCCAAGAAACTTCTTCAGCTTTTACCTCCATTCATACTTTAGCTCTATGGGTGCCTTTCTTCAACCACATCATTGTTTGTCAAGAAGGAAGGAAGGAGGGAAGGAAAGGAAGGAAGGAAGGAAGAAGGAAGAAAGAGAGGGAAGGAGAAAGGAAGGAAGGAAGGAAGGAAGGAAGGAAGGAAGGAAGGAAGGAAGGAAGGAAGGAAGGAAGGAAGGAAAGAAAGAAAGAAAGAAAGAAAGAAAGAAAGAAAGAAAGAAAGAAAGAAAGAAAGAAAGAAAGAAAGAAAGAAAGAAGAAAGGAAGATTTAATAGGTAATCAGAAACATTGTGAAAGGAAGATGGTTTTTCTAGATTTCACATTCAAATTCCATGGATGAAGCAGCTGGAGTGCTCAATGCAAGCCTACACTAAAAGCGCATTGCCAGATATGGTTAGTGCCATTTCTTAACTCTGTTGGGTCTCATTGTGAACTGTTGAGCAAAGGAATCACTCCTAACTGGTTCTTGTATGATGGCATTATAGAAATAGCCATCACTGAATGGGGCATTATAGACATAATAGCAACAACAGCAACCAGAACAACCATAATATGAAACTAGGAAATGATCCAATTTATTACCCCATAAAATGAAAATAGTGTCCTGGATTGGCATATAACTGCAGAGCAAGGTACATCTCCACT